>OY744516.1:151697024-151707024 GCA_963556195.1 Sepiola atlantica
TACCCGGCAAGCACCAAAATCGCCTCTTCACTGTAGCGGTCTTAGAGTCCAGACCACTTCTACACTAATAGTTTTTTTACCTCGGGCAGCTTCTTTTGTAATTCCCTCCTTGCTCCCTTTTCTGCGACAATACCAACATGCAGAAATTAAAATGTAATGTAAGCGAACATCACGCTGCACGTAGGATGGTCCTTCTAAACCTGACCTCTATTCACAGTAGTCCCTTACGTCTCAGTGCCAATATTGCCTTGTTTGGGGTAGAATTAAAGTATAAATAATAAATAACTACACGAATAAATAAAGTTATTTACGATTTCAAATTGAACAATTTCATGCAATCTGCTCTAATCACTTAAGTATTAAGTGAGAGGATTAACTATTTTATTAAAATACTTTATTTTAATAATCTAACATATAGTAATCTTTTCGTATGTTTAACTTATGCCCATAAAACAATACATCTGACCAATCAGTATTTTATTCTGACTAACCAATCTTTGATGTTTCTTGTTGTACCATGTTATTTGAGCGAAAAAATACTTTGTTTGCGTTTCTTTAGAATAGTATTTATTCTGGTCCAGTTGATATTGCAAATAGGCACATTATTCACTAATGCATTCAAAAGAAAATGTCACAATTTTTCAAACTATTTTCATCATCAGATAATTATATTTCATTTTTATAAATATAAATTTATTTACTTGTTATATTTATTTGTTTATCGTACTGGAAGTTAAACATTTTCTAATTGTATTAACTATTTAAATTGCTGTTTTACGCTTATGCTATAAGCAGCTGTGATTTCACATAGCGGCGCGAAGACTAATACAAACATTATCCTCCTATCAATAAATAAAATATTATTTTGCTTTAAATTAAGAAAAAGCATAATCTACTAAAAAGTAAGGAAAATAAAATTCAAAAGTATTCCCGGCAAACATAGGGTAGGTACAGTAAGTTGCTAATAAATGTAAATTCGTTTTCTAAGAAGATCGTCATCCAAGTAACATGCAAATTGAAGTTGAACTACAGCGGATTATTTGTGTTTAAACAACGAACGTTGTCAACAGGTAACGTAACTCACCTCGAAAATTGTTAAAGCATAAAGTTGAACAAACTAAATGAAACTAAATAAAGCCCACACAAGCCACCCTTACGTCTAGCAGCTGTGTTACAAGTCCATGATGATCGGTTAATTTATTTAGGTGTTAATAGTATACAAAGAAATATATAAACATATGCACATACCTAACTTTATACAGGGTGGGCCAAAATAAGGGTCCTATCTTTAAATTTGAATAACTTGAATTTGAATAACTTTCACAAAATAAAAGTTAAACTCACCAAACTTTATGTGTGTGTAGACTGACCCTTCCGAGATTTTTTGAAATAAACAAAACAAATTTTAGCCGAAAAACACTTCTTAAAACTTACAAAAACTAAAGTATTGTTTTTTACACTGTTTTGAGTTTTTTAAGCAAAAATAATGTTTTCTAAATGAGGGTACGTTCCTTAAGGCTAATGCGGCTCATGCTTGCTTCGGAAGGGGTCCTTTACTTATTCTAAAAAAAAATTTTTTTTAAATCAATAAATAAAAAAGTTATGAATTTTTTAAAATAGGACCCTTATTTTTGCCCACCCTGTATAAATCGAGATTTTTATTTATTTGATTATGCTTCCTTTATCGACTTTTTCATTGATATTTTTCACACTCAAGAATTCAGATGAAGAATGAAGAATGAAATTAATAATCATGTTAATTACTTATATCTAATCTTCCGACTTTGAGTAGACTTGAAATAAATAAATTAAATAATAATACATACAAAAGCTCCTAAAATTATTTACGACTTAAAATTTGAAGTTTAGTGAAATCTGCTATAACAACTTAGGAACTATTTTGTTGTAAATTTTAAATACTTCATTTTTAAAATCTTACATATAACGTAAATCCATAAGCAATACATGTGAGATATCGATACTTGATGCTGACTAGCCGATTTTGGTTTTTGTTTCAGTTTTTAAACAGTATTTATTCCATAAATTATAGTGATTAGCACTTTCTTCAATAATGCCCAAAAGGAAAATTTATTTCACGTCATTAATAAAATGTTTTAATATTTTCAACCTATTTTTGCATCAGATAATTATATTTTCCTTTTTACATAAATATTAGTATATTCATTTCTTAAAATTAATTGTTTATCGTACTGGTATGAAAACCCTTCTATTGAAATCAACTTTTAAAATTGCTTTTATACTCTAACAATTTAATTGTAAATGACAATACGAAGAATAAGAAGACGAACATCAACCTACAAAAAATAAAATATTATTTTGCAATAGAAATTTCTGAGAAGCATAGTTTATCAAAAAGTAACACAAATGAAATTTAAATTACTTTTTAACAAATACAACTCAATATTTTAAATGAGTTATCCGTGTATAGATCATTGCACGCAGAATAGATATTGACCAGCGTTTGAATCCGAGATCTTTCGCGTACTAGAAATTGACATCTATTTGATAAAACCAGTTTAAATCAGTTGATGACTACCAAAATCCAAAACAATTAGCCAATACCTAGTTTGTAGCTTTTAGTATTGTTATTTTTTGATGAAATATCGTTGTCACTGCAATTAATCAATCTTTAGCTAGGTGAGTGTTGTTTGTTTTATTGAAACAGATCGCAACATATCAATTTTCTATTATGGTTGAACCGTTGTTACGAAATGATTTTTCTATTACATTCTTTGGTGTTTTATACATAAACATTTTATGTACAATAATTTCTCTACAATAAACACCGTCGCATATAACGCCGATTTGTCATATTTGGACTGGTGAATTTCTGTCCAATTTGAGGGTTCTTGATAAGGTGCAGAAACGTATCTGTAATGTAATTGGCCCCCACCCTTTCTTCTTCTTTGCACCCTCTTTCCAACAGACGTGATACTGCTAGTCTCAGTCTTTTTATAAATAATATTTAAGTATGTGTTCTTCAAGAAGTATGTGATCCATTCTCTTCTTCTTTTGTTCCAGCTCGTTTGACTCGTTAGTTTAGTGGTATTCATCAATTTGCTGTTTTAATACTTCATTGTAATACAACTTCCTATTCCAGTAGCTTCTTTCTAATAACTGCAGCTTGTGGAACTCTCTTCTTGCTGACTGTTTTCCTTCTACCTATAACCTTATTCTTTTCAAGACTAAGGCCAATAGGTATCTCCTGTCTTTGCGATAATCATATTTCGTTTTTGTTAGCTCCTTACATCAAGTGGTTCCATGACTTGTCTGGAGAGATTTCCATAAAAATAAAATACAGTATAAAAAATTGAATATGATAAACTCGATTGTTCTACGTTAAAAACGGCGTACAAACGAACATAATCACTCAAGTTAATCTGTTTAACAATATAAAATGAAGCGTAGTATCAGTACATATACTACACTTTGCTTATCGTTAAACATACTGTTACATGTCAGCTAATAAATAATCATCGATGTGACTTGTGCATATATATTGGAAAAGCAAAATACACATACTAAGAGAGAAGTTATTAAACACCTGGCAACGAAGGAGACATTAACTAGGAATATTCGCATCGATGGCGAATAAAGAAAGATTTTTATTTTCACATAGTTGTGTTCATGCCTACTTCATTGACAAACTAGTATATAAAACAATACTGAAAACATAGTTATTAATAATTGATACATGTCGTAGTATATGTCGTTTTTTCCATTGCGTCTTTGATTTCATCTGTGTGCCGTTTTTTTTATAGAATACATAAGGATGTGAATATTTACACTCAGAAGCACATTTTAAAGTTTTACACCCTTCCATAATCTTGTACAAAAATGAAATAAATTTTTCAAACTTTTAAAGTTAGAACTTGTCCTATTAGATAATCGTTTAACTATAAGCTTAAATTAAATAATGACCTCTTCTGTCGGATACTTTGCAAATAACACATTTTTCTGGATTTTTAGGCGATAATCTGAAAGTGTGGCGTCTAATCAATATAAAGTAATTCAAAAACAAAACAAATGTTTGCCAAACCCGGTTTTTATCCGGTTTTGAGAATGACTAAGACTTAAATTCGGTTTCGAGAATTATCGCCTTTTTGCGAACCCTAAAGCTTACGCACATGCGATGGACGATGTTGATAGATCTACATTGCCAATCGTTGAGGTGTATATCTAACATAACCATATCCAGACGGATACGTGAAAACCGTCTCTGATTGATGATAATCAGGGGAGTGATTACACCGATTATAATAACACGAGTAATTGAACATTCTGCCCGTATCATAATATATATTTATTACCACAATTTCGTACATAGTTTAATGTCGTATAGCAATAATTGTTAAATCGGTAACTGTCTGATAATCTGACAGCACAAATTAAATTTAGGCTTGAAAATAAAATCTTCTTCTAGCAGATTTTATACATATTTGTGTCTTGTTATTTAATGTTAAATTTAGTCAATTTGGTAAAAAGTTTTATGCTTAAAGTTTTTAATATATTTAAATAGGACATAAAAAAATTGTGAATAACTCTGACACACTTTTCTCTTGGCACTGCGCTGACTCTCTTCATTTCAAGAATAGTCGATGAGGGATTAATTAAGATTATGTTTGGTATAGCCCCACAGGTGAAAATGAGTGGAACGGGGTTACAGTCCAGTGAGTGCATAGCCAATTCAGGATTCCTCCTACTACTGATGAGATAGCGACCAAAGTATCCCTGCATATCATTGAAAGTCATCCTGAGAATTAATCGCTACAAGTTTAATTGCATTTTTTAAATAAATATTTTTTGGCTATTTATTAGAGTAATTGAACAGGCACCACATTTGCCAAATGTTCTGCATCTTTGATTACTATAAGCATGGCTACTCGACGTTGGGGGAGGCAAAAACAAAAATTAGAAGAGTTAAAATGTGTGTAACATAATTTTTTTAAAACGTCTCTCTCTATCTATTTTCTGTCTCCCATTATTTTTCTCTTCCCCTTTCCGCCTAACCTTTGCTCCTTCGCTTCCCCCTGCCCATTTCCCTCTTTTGTTTTATTATATTAATTTTTTTTTTTTAATGTAAGTAATTTGCTCCAGTTTTAAAGTTATTTCTCCCGGGAAACGCCGATTCTCTTGTCTTCTCCCTCTCTCCCTTAACCCTATATTGAAACACATTTTTGTTTTAATGTATTAAATATAATAAGAATGTAAAAAAATTCCCAGAGGTTTCTTTGAAAGAAAAGACGTCCCTGCCCATCTTCTTTTTACTGAAAAAGAACAAAAAAGGAATTGGAAAGAAAAAGTGAAAGAAAGAGAGATCAATCTAATAGATAGTCCATCGATAATATGAAAATTGGTTAAGAGAACTCGGATTCTGCTATCTTCGAACGAACGGTTCTTTTCAAAACAAGTGCATGGGGACGTTAACATTTAGTACGATAGAAAAACGGAAAAAAACGGATTGGCAACTTCGCTTACTTACATAATCAATGAAATGCTCTTCATCAGTCACAAGCAAACATCTGCAAATATAGCCTAGTTTCTAAGCAAGACATTCTATGGTATCTATCTATAAAAGCTGCCACACTTTATATATATATATATATATATATATATATATATATATATATATTAACATAGTTAACTCCAAACAAGGCAGGCCGCCACTGTAGACGTCAGGGGCTACTGCTGAGAAAAAGGGTTAAAGTTTTTTTTTGGGGGGGGGGCCTTAAATTGGAAGCTGTGCAGCGAGACGTCTGTTTACATTAGTTTTAAATTTCTACATGTCAGCCGCCAGGAAAACAGGGGCCAAGGAGGGAGTTCCAGAGTCAGGCAGCACGAGGAAATAAGCTTTTGGAGTAGAAAGCTCTTCGGCATCGGGGAATTTCCACAGTGACTGGATGGGATCTGGAAGATTTTCGGGTTGGTCTAGTGAATTTACGTCGAGGTGGGCACCAGATCAGCAAGTTCATCAAAGCACAATCCATTGAAGTACTTGTAAAACAGGCACAAGAAAGCAACATTGCGGCGATGGGACAGGGGTGAGCTTGGTGGATAGTGAGGGACCTATTAAGTTGGCGAATCTTTTTTGGACCTTGTCTAAAGGAGGAGGACTAGTGGATGATGTCCCAGCCCAGATGTTGCAACAATACTCCATGCATGGGCGGATGGTAGTTTTGTAGAGATATAGGATAATGTCAGGTGTGAGAAGTTTACTCGCACGGTAGAGGGAGCCCACCTTCTTTACAGCATCCATGGCAATGTCTTCACTGTATATATATATATATATATATATATATATATATATATATATATATATAGGTTGACAAAGATACCAGACAAAACTCTTTTAAAATAATTTCATTGATATCGTCAGCGGTAGAAGGTAAATAGTTTACATTCATTCTTTAATCTTCTATATGTATATATATAACTCAATGACTGTGTGTATGTGTGTGTGTCATGAGTGTGTGTTCCGTATAGAATGAAAGGTTAGAGAATATACATAAAATCTAAAAGTGTATCTTAATAAACCGGGGAAGACAATGAAAGTTTTCCCGAATTATGTGCAATCCTAAGAAAGCTATGAAAGCATCACCTTCATAAAACTTTAAATATATCCTATTTTCATGAAATTTAGCTCATATGTATAACATTTTCTTGGTGGAACCATGAAACTGGTCCCGAATCTCTTAGTACCTTTCTAACATAGAGAACCTCCTTGAAGCCTTCAAATATATCAATATTGTTGATCAAATATATATTATTTGTATGAAATTTTCCAAGATAGACAATGGGAGTCGTCCAAAATCTCTACCTCAACCTCTAGGCGCCAAACATCTACGTGTCCTCACCTCTTAGTGACCCATGTGGACAGAACCCTCTTAGAACTTCAAATACGTATATCAGATTTTAATGAAATTTAAATCATATGTATAAGACACTAATTCAGAGATTTTTCAAAAATTTCTGCTCATGCTAGATATATTAATAGGCGAAACGGGGTCAGAAAAAAAAGAAAGTAGTTTAGCGTTAAAAGCATAGTGAAAAAGTACATAGGAGTTATCCTCATTCAACCTCGAACAAGGTCGGGTCTTCCTGCTAGTCTCCTATAAAAGGTAGCTTAAATATCCCATACACTATATATAGTTGGCATCTGTGTGTCTGAAGCCAAAACTTTACTATTACTTCCATTTATTATACTACTCTACCTTTTTTACTAATCGTGATTTGATAGTTGGATGTCTAAAGCCGTAAATATACTATTACTTATCTTAATTTTATTAGTGTACTATCTTTTAACGCTCAGCTTCATTTAGTATACGATTTCTTGTACGAATGGAGATTTGGTATATATCTGTATGAAGTCAAACGTGTACTATTACTCCTATTATTTATAGTATTGTAGTGTGTGTCAATGCTTAATCAGTATACTATACTATTTAAGACTAATGTAATATATGTTAATGCTAAATTCACGGAGGTAGTGTAGTATCTGTTGCCATGATACCATCCTCCCATACACGACATCCTCCTTTATTTGGGGGTTGTATAGTAGATGTTGGTTCGTCATGATACCACTCTCCCCTCCTTCTACTTTTCTTGGGGGAACTGGTGTAGTATCTGTTCTCTGGTCATGATACCATCTTCCCACGAATGTCCTTCTCCTTTTGGGAAGGTTGCACATTTTTGCTGGTATAAGTAATTCATTAATACTGATAGCTTAGGATTAGTTTTTAATCAGAAAGCGGTCAACAGTAGTATGAAGGATTATCTGCCCTTTACCTGCTGCGGCATTCAACCTGGATGGGTTTAGCTGACGTCCTGCAAAGGAGGACGCTTCTAGGGAATATTAAATCTACAAGCGTTTCCTCTTCCTATGTATATCCTGGTCAGGGGAGATGACGATGTTAGTTTTTGCATTATTTTTTTGTCGGGGGAGGGGGTATAATCGTCACCCATCTGGTATTAGTAAGGTTCAACGTCACTTAACTTCGGTGATCTAATGAGTATCGTAAATATTCAGGCCGGGTGTATTGAAAATGGCATTTAACAGTAGTAGGTGCACTTTGCATGCGCATGCACCTGGCTGGATAGAAACAATATAACATGATTAATTATCAAAAATAAAATAATCATTGGTTGAATTCGAGCCACCTGGCCAGCAGGAAACAACATAACAGGATTGATTGTCGAAAGTAAAATAAGCGTTGGTTAAGGTCCGGCCACCTGGTCGGGAAAAACAAATATGGTGGATAAAATAATTGTTGATTGGCATCACCTGCAAAAGGTTAGCAGCAGAAGGAAATAACCTGTCACCGAATGAAACGCTCTGTGGCGTAACTACATTGACAACGAAGTTACACAATGGGCGTTTGCAGAAAATCACAAATTGCTATATAATAACAACCCGAAATTGCTATCGTCAGTTGTTCGGCGATTTGGGCCCGAGGAAAACCATATGTTGAATTCCTTCCTCATTTGCCCACCCAATGAAGATATATCATCATATTTTCATATTTAAGTGTGTCGTTATTCTTTTAAGTACAACAGAAATACTACAAGTCTGGTGTATATAAATAAAGGCCTTGATTAAAAGTAACCGATCTTTTTGGTAACTTCGTTAATTGTGTAGCACAAAATAACACTCTCAGTGTGTCAATTGTTGTCGATTAATGATCTCCGTGTAACCCCAGAAAATATAATCACATGAAAAGAGATCCGCAAAGAATGACCAAATAAACTAATTTCTACTCCAACAAATGATCCCTATTCATCGTCCATATATCCAAATGAATAAGTTCGTAAATAAGATTTTTAGAAAAATAATGTTTATATTTCTCCATTGGCTTAAACTGGTTAAGTCGGTGGGACGAAAGAATTTCATTTGAGAAAATGTTCATTTTAAATTGGGTAAAGTCGTTTTTTTATCTTAGCAGTTAATTTTCAATTATTTAACCCGACTCATTTGAAAATGCCTTTCTTTCCACTACATATGTAAAAACGCTTATTGTTACTCATTAAACTGTGTTAATACAAGTTAGATTTTTAAATATATTGAAAACAAATTTTTCTCTTCGCTTACCATTCACCTCTGACTACATGAAAAAAGGGAAATGAAGAAATGAAAAAAGATTTGAAAAAGTAAACAGAACAACAAAATCGAATTTCGCTCTGTCTTTAAACAAATTATTTGGTGATCTGTTACCTTAGGACCTACGCTAACTTTGACCCGTCGCTATGGTTAGGGTTAAGGTCAGGGGCAAAGTTGGGGTTAGCGTTAGAGTTAGAGTTAGGGTTTAGGGTTAGGATCATGCTCACAGTAAGCTGGGGTTCTAATGTAACAAAGTACCAATTCTTTATATGAACAATACTTTAGTAAAATAACATAACATTACAAATATCAAATTCAACTTTCGTTTCGAGGTTGGCTTTTAAAAGACTTTTCTTTATTTTAACCATGCTTTAATTAAAGAAAAATGAATTAGTTTGGATGAATTATGTTATGTGTCGACAGGAAGTCGTTCCATCACCGGACGATCGTATTTTTTAAAAAGGTGAAAACGTACGTACACATGCAAATAAGTGTATTATTGCAAAAATAAATCAATTGGGTATTTTGATAGTGTGTATTTCTCTTACCCTTTTCATGCATACTGTTCGTCCACAACAACAAATAGACAAGTTGGTATAAATTTTCTTAAATTTTTATTTGACTAATTATATTTGTTTTTTTTTGTGAGAGTCAGGGACATCAAGGAATACGTGTTGCGTTATTATTAGTCGTCACGAGCCTTTTAGCAAGTCAGCTCGACGTGAAAAAACGTGGTTCAAGAACAAGTTTGATTAGGTACGTAAAATTTCTCTAAAGAAATCATGCATCAAAGAGTTACTTTAATTTTCGAACTTTCAAAGACTTATAGCAACTTGATATACGGGGAATACATTTTAAGGTGTTTCTTAAGTGAATCACACTTTT
>OY744516.1:151712024-151722024 GCA_963556195.1 Sepiola atlantica
ATTTGGACAGAAGAATATTAACTGTTTTGAAAAAGAATTAGAAGCATAATCTGCTATTCTCGAATAACATTCGAGTTCTAGAGAAGTAATCGCAATTAGCTTTAATTCTCCGGAGTAACCGGGCAATGTTATTTCTTTTTTGTTGTCGTATAATATTTTAAATGCGAAATGAACGTAAATAAAAAAAAGTTAATATGTATAAGTATTAATAACGAAGTGAGTATGTTAGCATTATAAAACTGTTATTCTTATATTCCATGATACTGGAATGTAGAAAGAGATCATTCTGAATAAATATCAGAACACGCTAAACTTAATGGGAATGGTAATTGTTTTGGTTCTAAACGTATAGTAGGTTACATGGAAAAAGAGTAGCGTGAAACATGAAACACACACGGTGTAAATGGCGAAAAAATAATCCCATAAACAAGTGGTCCCCGATGATACTGGGTGCGGTAAGAGTCGATATTATGATAATAGTGAAAATGAGTGCGACGTCCTCTGAAAAATATGAAAGAAAACAAAAAGAACGCATATTTTCTGAGTACACATATTTTCTAAAACTATAATAGCCAATCGAATAGGGAAAGATCAACTTTACTTTATAATATAGATATACATACAAACACCCACGCATATATATTGTGTGTGTGTGTGTGATTAGAAGAATACCTGTCCAAAACCGGGTAAAATCAATACCCCAAACAGAACAATTTTACACTATTTTATATCGTTTTACGAAGATCAAAATCAACATATAATGCTACTAAACCTTATGCATCTTTATTACGATTTGGATCAAAATCCAGTATATTATTTTAATCTTGGAAAATATCGAACATTTAATGTTTTAGCTTAAGGAGTTTTAAGAAGACATTGAAATTAAAGAATCTTGCTTAACTGGTGTCTAATGACTATGGATCTAATTTAATGCACATCTGAAACATTTGAATTTTATGATGGTAGAGTGTGGCCATGTTATGCCCCTTAAAATCTCTTCAAATTACACTAAAGAAACTGAAATTTGGGGGATATTTATTAATTGATGTCTAAATCATATTGTTAAAATTTCACAAAAATTGGAACTGTCTGAATTTTCCCGAAGGGTTTCAACCAAGTCTTGCTCACACCTAGCAGCTGTGTTCTAAAATTCATAATGATCAGTTAATTAGTTCAGGAGTTAATCATGTACATACGAGTATATAAACATATGGATATACCCAATTTTATATAAATAGAGATATATGAAAGATACAAGAAACTAAGGATGAAAATTACAGATATGAGAATAAAATAAAATATAATTATCTTTCATACATTTCGTGTTTATCAATTTATTTTCTAATTTAATTTCATGTTTGCGCAAAATGGTAATCCAAATGTAATTTTTCGGAGAGGGGGGGGGGGCGTTGCAAGTTAATTACTTGTACCAGCAGGTGGACACATTTTCCAGAGAATTTATGTTTCTTTTAGATATTTCCTTCTTTCATATTACTATTCAGATCCTTAAGAGAAATCCGAAAAATTTACATATGTGATCGAATAAGAATTTTCTATTAAGTTAATTTCGTTGCAGTGCCGATGATTGTGATCAGCCTTGCAACTATTTAGAGACACAAGACAAATACGAGAAGGGCAAAGAAAGATAGCAAATACTAGAATTCAATTTGTGAATAACAAATTAACTGATTTTTTGAACCGTAAATATACCTGTAACAGAAGAGGGTTGTTTCAGCCGCCGGCGTTACAGCAAAGGTTAAAGAGGAGTGTCTGGTTGTGTTACTCCTGGTTAAACATGGACGTCACTGAGGTCAAAGAAACTACTCAGTAGTCATGGTTGTGATTGAAAGTCGAACCAAGGTTGATTGATTGTTGTGTAAACCGAGAAGTAAGTTTTTTTTCTGGAAAGGATGGTTAACGCATTGAAATAGTCGTAGGTAAGTTGCCCTAAAAAGAGCAGGTTGATTCGTTAAGAAGTATAGAACATCATTTTCCTTGAAAAGGACAGGTTAATTCGCAGGGAATTGTAGAAAGTAAATTGCTCTGAAAAGGACAGGTTTATCCTAGGACCGACGAATAGAATGCCAGTGTTTGGAACAAGGAACATCGATTTCTAGGCTGGTCGAGTGGACGGATGGACAAGCAGGACATCAACAGCTGCACGTACCGCCGGAACCAGTTATTTTTTCTCGGCACTGATCGCTAATTGCATCTTTTTTTTTAACATAGTTCACTCCAGACAAGGCAGGCCGCCACTGTAGATGTAAAGGGGCTACTGAGAAGAGAGAAAAGGGAGGATGTTGGGGGGTCAACCTAAATTGGGATGTGCGCAACGAGATGTCTGTTTACATTAATTTTCAATTTCTGCATGTCAGTACCGTCGAGGAAACAGGGGGCAGGGGGAGGGGAGTTCCATAGGCCAGCAGAACGAGAAAAGATGCTATTTGAGTAGAAAGCTCTCCGGCATCTGGGGACCTCCACAGTGAATGGATGGGATTTAGTCGATTGTCGAGTTGGTCTAGTTAACTTACGACGGTTTAGTGAAGAGTGATTAGTCGGAGATAAAAATATGTTAGAAATCAATTCTCAGGATATTATATCGTAACCTGACATATTTATTACGCTGAGGTGTTATTTTATTTGTTGACTAGGTTATTCTTTCTTTACTGTCTTTTTATTTGATGTCAAAATAAAGTTTTTAATTAGAAATCAATCAGAAATAGAAGATGAAGGTCAAATTTCTTTTCAAAATAATTTTCAAAATAAGCCATTTCTTTAACTACACCCGGTTTTGTTACAAAATAAACGGCAACCTACGATCACCCTACAATAAATTCTCATACTAATTTTCAAACTACAATAATCGCATTCAATATAAAATATATAACTAAAACCGTTATGAAATTGATTGTACAAAAATAGTTACTGTTAATATAATTACGAATCACCTCTTTTTCACTTGGGAAACAACACATTCACAAAGACGATGTTCCCACTCGGTAGTGTGACACTATAACTATAAATAAACAAGATTATAAAACAAATAAAAATACATCTAGTTACAATGTTGTCGAGACATACCTTGTCGATGTACTACACGGAGGGTCACGTAAGTATTTTGCGGCGGACATGGATCGAGACTAGCCACATGAATTCAGCATTGAAATGACACGGCACACGCGTTACTGAGCCAAATAGAAGTTGATATTAGGTAAGAAATGCTAATTTCGCAAGTGATATGTAGATTTAATCGAAACTGTAAAAGAGACACGTATTTGTTAAAAGGGCAGTTGTTTTGTTTTTTAGCTCCGTGCAGCTCAGATCGATATGTTGCGATGTACGTGAAACACGGTCCCTTGTCAATGGTGTCCCAGAGGTGTGGTTAAGAAAAGGCAGCTTTTTCCTTTTTTTGGAAGGGGAATCAAAAGTTGAATGACAAAATTGATTAAAAATAATGAAAATATTTAATCGAACCTGTTAAGTTGAATGGGTATGAAATAGTTTCGTTTAAACGTGTTTATCTAGGCCGTCTTGAGAACGCACACGGTGGTCGGAATAAAAAGAGAAAAAGGATAATAATTAAGAAATCGTTCGATTTATATATATATATATATATATATACAGGATTCACTGCTAAACTAATAAACTGAAAGTTATTAATTTTATTACAGTTAATAAGCGTAAATGGTTGTAATGCGGGCTTTATTTAGGTTCATTTTGCAAAGCGGTAAACATAGGGTGAACGCTTTTTATGAAAATTCAGATACCTCTAATTTGTGAAATTTGAACACAAATTAATAATTATTCCCTAAATTTACGTTTCTTTGTAGTATTTGAAAGGTTTTTAGATGGCATGATCTCCCATTTGAAAATTCCAATATTTGAGATTTCCATTGAATTTGAACCCTATACATTAATAAGAATTTGAAAATTAGAATAAAGAGTAGTATCGTTATATCTTGATTTTAATCTTCGTAAGAAGACAGAAAAGTGCTGCAAAACGGTTCGGGAACGAGTATTTTTCTAGTATATATATATATATATATATATATATATATATATATATATATATATATATATATATATGATTATTTTTATTTACACAGACATGTACAAAATCTGCGACACTGGCATGTCGATGTTATCGATCAACAGTTATTATAAACTGGGATCTCATAAGGAAGAGTTAAAATCCGATCTTAACCGTAGATCATATTTTGGAAAGAATAAATATATATAGTCATCCACATAAAGACTGTTTCCCTGTTTCACAGCTCATCAGTGCGGCTAGACCAGTGCGGGATCGAAACGCAATAATATTTATCAATAAATATTAAAGTAATACCTACAGACGCTAGCGTTTCAAATCAGTTTCAAATCAGTGCGCGAACCCGGTTCAAAGAATCAGCCTAGAATCTGTAAGCAGTCGCTTTATCCACTCGGCCAATGGAAACTGTCACGTAATTAATAGGGATTAAGATCTATATATACCTAGAAGCGGGCTTATATATATATATATATATATATATATATATATATATATATATATATATATATATATTTCTCACATAGATAGTTTGTCAAAGGAAAAAACGTAAGAGAGATATACGAAACATGGTATATAAAGTGGTGAACCCCACATATATAACTAAAAGAATAAACTACATTAATGTTCCAGCCCCATTCTTAGTTCTTGGCCTCCCGGCTATGATCAAAGTGTAGTTTCTGTTATACTTTTAGTCAGAGAAGGAAAAATCCTTCTTGATTGGGGCCACCTTTTTGGGTAGGTTGATATCTCTCACATAAAAACAGTCCTCGTTGGGGAGGTAGGTAAATAGGGATTACATTAATGTCCCAACGCACTCAATTAATAACTGACATTGCTGGGATCAGGCTGTTGAACATACATGACCGGAACTTGATGGACAAGTCAGGTATAGACCGAAGTTTATTTGTACCGAATATGGTTGGATTATCAATTTTATTAAAGATTCCATTAGTGACATTTGAGAATTTTACTCACATGTTGGAAACGAACGAAGAAAACGTCCGTATAAAAATGCAGCAGTGCGAATAGCATGCTATCTATTTCTCTTCCCATGTCTATGTGATTTTTAAACAAGTGAATAAATAACGAGACACTTTAATTTGAAAGCGCATCAATTCAATAGTTATACTAGCAAACGTAGGCTCTCCCCGGTCGCATTTTTTTGCCACTATATATAATGTAAGCGTTGAGTTTGTATAATGAACAGCCAATTGCGACAATTTCTTGGTGACGTATGCTACTCCCAAAAAAACGAGGATACTGCCTGGTAAGACGGTTTCATGACAACCGAATAAATACTATACTATCCCCCAAAGGAAGAGGTAATGTTTCATTATTACACAACAGATACTACACTACACTCACACAAAAAGGAGGAGGTAATGTCTGAGATGATGGTATCATGACAACAGAATAGATAATACACTATTCCAGCAAAAAAGGAGAAGGTAATACCGGTGAAGATGGTATCATGACAAACAAACATATACTACACTAATCCTCCAAAAGTAGCGGGTAATGCCTGAAATAATAGTCTCATGACAACAGAACAGATACTACACTACCTCCTGATAAATAGTACATTAGTCTGAAATAGTATCGTAACCTGAATTGAGCAGTAAAAGATACGGCAATATTACATTAATAGAAGTAATAATATACTTCCGGTTTCAGACAGACAGATACAAAATCTCCATCAGTAATAGATTTAACAATGGAAGTACATTCAGTCCACAGCTTTGAGATTTTTCATTCAGCCCAACTAAAAAATATTAATCCGCCGCAAAAAAGTAGACACTAGACGATAATTTTATACTAATGAATCGCAAATTATAAAGGCCAAAATCAACTCGAGGATAAGAATCATGAAAGTGTCAATTGGATGAAAACGATGAATAGGAATGGACAAAATTAAATTACTGAAGAAGGCGGCTCAACAGGTATTTGTTTACATTTGACATGAAGATGACCATGTTGTAGTCTGCAGGGAAGTAATCCGTGGCAATGTGTGCCACAGATGGAAAGTTTTTAGAAAAGAAAACTCTGTTTTATGTACACATGGAAGAAATCGAGCACCTACCATGGAAATAACGTAGGTAAAGACTAGCAACGTCTCTTCTGTGAAAGAGTGGGAAAAGAAGATATTTCCCCACTAGGTTGTGAAGCCGTTTTTTGCTCTCTGAAGTCAAGAAAGAGAGCTCCGAGCTGCAGCCTCCCAAATGCGACAGCAGTTCCTCATCTGAGAACGTATCTAACTTGTATACAGGTAGAGGATTGCATCAGGAGCAAGCTACTTTCTAGAGCGATAGAATGATTCAACCATTTTTCCACGACCTTAGCAACATATTTGATGTCTTTCATTTAAGGTCTGGAGTAAAAGTCAGGCATTATCATCAAAAGGACAACCCTGTCCGGAGAAGAACCGCTACATAATAGAAATATCTAAAATAAAAAAATAAAAAATAATGCTAGTAGTTGCTTAGGATAATAATGACTGATGACATGTAACATGTATTTTCGACCAGTGTCAGGAGAATCCGATGGATAGTAGACACTGTTTTAATGCCCACCCTTTAAATGTGGTTAGATTTAAAAGCTGGGTAATAAAGTTCTTCAGAGCATGAAACACTGTATATAAAACAATTGCGATCTTAGTACTATATTTCTTGATATGTATTGGCAGTCAGATGTCGCAATCTTCTCCTATGTTATACTGTGCAATAAAATAAACACATAAGTTATAAACTTGTAATTAGACAGATGTAAATTTCAAAGAAGAAACATAACTTTTTTGATTATCCCTGTTTAAATATAAAATAATCTAAAGTGTTTTACCCAAGCTAAATTAATTAACACAATGAATCGAAAAGAGAAGATGAAATATGATCGTTTCACTAGAAACAAATAATAAATGTAACTAATACGTAAATGTTTAAAAAAAAACGAAGTTCCTGCGTGTACAGTAAAATGTAATATATTCTCTTTATCAATTTGGCAGGCGGCTGGTTTTGTTTAAACGAAAAATAGCCCCAGTCTGAAAATACTTCCTAGCCGGGTTAGTTATTATCAAAAAGACACATAAGCGAACTAACTTATGTTCGAGTCAATAATATAGTGGGAAAAAGGCTGGTCTGAATAAAGTAACGATTAGTCAGATGCATTGCAATTTGAGTCTGACTTTGAAAATTTGACAAGATAAATTTATAATTTGTTGTTGACGGGAAAAATACAATTTAGTCAGATTTAGCGTACAGATCGATATTTTATGAAATTTGTATGGTTGTCCCCTTTCTCCAGTTCTTAACGAATTAAATACTACATGTAACATACCCGTCTTTAACAGTGTATGTAACCGCTATACAAATGCATGAATCCGGGTGATTCACTCCTATTATAGAACATTTTTTATCATGTTTTGAGTCCCGAGCACGGCTCTCAACTTCTTCGGACACACTTTAGCAAGGTGTCCTTGGCTTTTGGATTGGGGCAAAATATAGTATCTGTTCTGATAATATACTTCTTTTTTTCTGTCGTCGGTCACTGAGGAAGAAATCCTTCTAGACTGAGGCAATTTTATTTTGTTCCATCCAGAATGCCCGTTTTTGTGGAGCTGGGTTTTCCCAACATTAAAAACCGACTTTTTGTCTAATTCTGATCTCGTGGGGAAACAAGTAAACAGGAACTTTAGCACTGTTTGCCCTCACACCAACCTTACCCGGAATTTACTTTTCCTGGTCCGTTCTATTTTTTTTTTGTTCCCATCAATTGAGTTCTCAATTCTACCAACTATGCAAACTGTACCTCCAACCTGGTTCTTAGTATAATCTCTAAGTATTACCTATTTTGGATCATATAATTCTGAATATTAATTTTAGTAAAAGATTTGATGCTTCAAGTTCTTAATAACTACAAATATTTATAAATTAACTAGAAAAATATTCGTGCATTTACGGTCGGGTAACATTAATACCCCAAACGGAACAGTTTTGCACCACTTTTATGTACTCTTACGAAGATTCAAATAATGGTATTAAACCTTATCCGTAAGGTTCTTATTCTAATTTTAATCTAAACCCATTACATGACGTTGATTCTAAAAAATGTCTAAAAATTAAAGCTTAAGGCGTCTTCGAAAGAAATTGAAATTCAGGTCATCTTTCTTTATTGGTGTCTAATAACCATGGATCTCTAATAACCATGCAAATCTGATATAAATGAATTTTCAAAGTTGTGCCCATATTACGTCTACTAAAAACATTTAAAATACCCCAAAGAAACTGAAATTTGTAGAATATTTATTTATAGATGTCTAATACCTATTGTTAAAATTTAACGAATTTAACGAAATTTGGAGTTATCTGAATTTTTACGAAAGACTCCCACCCCTTTTTACCCCCTTTACATAAAACTAAATTGAACTAAAAAAAATAGCTCACATTTGGATCTTTACGGATAAATTTCATAATGATTAGCTCATTAGTTTAGAAATGAATCCTGTACATACAAATATATATAAACATATAAACATACCTAACTTCATATCGTTATAGATTCGTTTTGTAAGCATATATTTTATAAATAAATAGTCAGCAAACAGTTGATTCTATTTAAAACATAGATGGGACCCTGGCAGGTACGACCATTCGAGGTTCAGGTTAGACCTAGGCGCAATGACAATTCAGGGGTGACTCCACAAGTCTTTGAATGCCTTTCACACAAGTACGTGAAGCATGTTCATACATGATTTAAAAAAAGGCGACAATTTCATTTAAAACTATACTTCATCAAATTTTAACTACGGATCCTTTTTACTTAACAATGAATTGTTCAGGTGGAGTCATTATCTACGTACAAATTTGTTGTTGTTCAAGCAACCAATGAGAAACTTACACGTATATTGGCCAATTACTGCCAATTATTGTGTGTGTATTAAGGCAGCCTTTTCTATTTAATCTAACATTGTTTAAAATAACGGAATTATTCAGTTGGCTAAGTGGTTAACGACGCGGACTGAGAACCTAAAAGTGCCGGATTCGAATCAAGTTTGTATCACAGAAACTCTTTCATCAAAACCCACACCTAACCTTGTGTCTAACATCCTGGAGAGGAGGTAAATAACATAAAGCAAAGTCGTCTATGTGTGTCGCGGTATCACACTTAAACTGTTTATCTAAGAGCGAAATTATCAATTTTTCTTGAAAGGGATATCCTCAGAGCTCATAAAAAGGTTAAAAAATGTGGCCGAAACAATTGTATGCAAATCGAATCTATTTTTTTATGAAAATGTGTTCCATAAATTTGCTTAGGTTTACATAATATTAAAATATTTTACTACAGCTCGAGTTCTACACTATTGAGTGATTACAAAAAAAACTTTGTGTTATAATAGCATTTATATTAAAAATTGGAAAACTTATATATATATATATGTATATAGTGGATGTTTCTCTACAACGAGTTTTTTGGTTTTTACTTTGATTTTCTGTAAGATGTGTTGTTATATATATATAGTGTGTGTGGGGGTGGAGAGTTACGAAAAGCATCAAAGTATGTGAACATTTTATTGTAATTTAAACTTCAGCATTTCCAGCGGTTCTTCGATTCTTATAAAAAAAGTGTTATTTGATACGAAAAAAAAAGAATTAATATGAAACCGTTGTGAAAACTGGATATTTTCAATTTTGTGCCATTTATACTAATATATATATATATGTGTGTGTGTGTGTGTGTGTGTCTGTGTGTGTGTATTAAGGCAGCCTTTTCCATTTAATCTAACATTGTTTAAAATAACGGAATTATTCAGTTTAATCATACCCTATTTTATTTTTTTATTTTATCAATTTTTTTAATGAATTTTTCGTGTTAAAATAAACACAGATGTATATCCCCAATCAACAACAATAATTAAATTAGATTTATTTGTTATAAAAAATCTAAGATCAAAATCTTATA
>OY744516.1:151732024-151749524 GCA_963556195.1 Sepiola atlantica
TACTAGAGGTTTGCGCCTCCTACGGCATTACTCTCGGGATCGATGAAGCACGCAAGCCCCATCACCATATCAAGGTGCCGATCTGAGATGCAACGTATCGTTGCACCTAGTGCTAAATATTATGCAAATAAATCCACTAGTATATAGAACGGTTAATCGAGAATAACAGAAAATGAAAGTTCAGTAGAGGTCAACTTGCTGAACTACAGTTTACGATTACTAGACTGTGGGAATTGGTAGAAACAGATATGACGTCACATGGCTCAAACAGAAACCGGGCGTGGGAGACAGTTAGCTCCTTGGAAGCACGCCACGTGTGAACATGTTAAATTAGAATGCACTGACAAGATATGATTAGAAAGTGACTATCGATTTCTCTCTATCCCTCCACCGTACGGGTCAGTGATTTGGAACGAAGATCAAGTCCAATAAACATCCTCTGTCTTCCAACAGTCTTTTCTTTGACTTTGTCCTTTTTGAGGATATAAATTAAGAGCTATGATATCAGGGTGATAGGTCCCCAACCCAGAAGAATGACTGAAAGGGCACGTACAAGAACTAGCAGCTATCAATGTATGAATAATAATTATGAACTTTCATGTGCTTTTGTGATAATGACGGTAACTTGGTGTTCTGCATGTACGGCACAGAGTTAAAATGCAACACCTAATAATATAAACCAGCTCTCATTTTGAAGTTTTTCTATGTATAGAGGTAAAATAATAAAATATTAGTCATGCACGTGAGTTTGATTAAAATTGCCTTCGTATATGTGGTTATTCACTATTTTCACTTGTATTTTTCTTTTTTTCAATAATATATATCTGATCAGAATAGACTAAAATACGAAGAGTTCAAAGCAAAATTGATTCTGGCCCTTAGTGGAATTCTTAAATAATCTGTTTTAATCATGTTTGTAAAGAAAGAAGAACAGGTATTCTTAGGAAGACGGCAGTTAGCGGTGGAAATGCTATTTCGAACTTAATCCTCTACCTGTATAAGAGCCAAATTTGAGTACTGCTGTAATACCTGGGGAAGTGCTGCTCGGGGCGCGTTTTCTTGTCTTGACAGAATAAAATTTGAATTCGCAATCTGGTGGTTGATGATCTCTTCTCGTCTTTACAACCTATTTCACACAGAAGAGATGTTACTAGCCTCTCCCTACTATATCGTTATGTTTATTGTAAGTGATTTACTCAGCTTCAATGCCTGCCACCCCCGTAAAATAGTGACAACATAAACTCGTCTGCCTACAACCACAGCAAGGAACCTTCCTTACTCTCTCTCTCTTTCTCTCTCTCTCTCTCTCTCTCTCTCTCTCTCTCTCTCTTTCTTACTGTACCAAAAATCAAGCAGAACTTCTATGAAAAAATTTTCTTTCCTAAAACATCCCATCTGTGGAACAATATACCACGAGTCTGCTTCCCAACCGACTACAACACGGTTGTCTTCAAGTTTAATGTTAACAAATACTTGTCGAGCTGTTCTCTTAAAAAATGAAGTCCTCTTAATTAATCTTCTGGCAATCCCACAACTGCTTCCAATCCTCTCATGGCGGCGATTATTGTCCAACCAACAATCCTTTTAACCCTTATTGAGTGTTTGTCCGGTCGTGAATAGCAACGACTCATCAGTACAAAAAAAATGAAATAAAAAAATAAACTTGACAGACCAAGGGACGGATCAACAGACTTACAGAGACTTTTATAGATATGCGCAGACGTGTCTAAAAATGTTATTCATTCAGGACCTTTATAGAAGAGCCCGCCACTAATAAAACTGAGCTTTTTTTTAAAACTACCCCGCCAGTCATGCGCAGTGCGTGCACACGCTCTTGACGTACTTTTCTGTGTCCTGTCAGCGTTCATGTCCTGTTAGGGTCGATGTCTACACATTGAGATGTATTAAACCTTCATTTCTCTCTGTATAACATGCAGAATAAAGGTCACCGAGGAACGCATTGGGGAATGGTTGATAGATATATGTGTGAGTTTATGTGGAGGCAGAAATGTAAAGGAAACGATCGTTTTAGGCTAATTCTCAGAAATAAATGGATCCCATTGTCTTGAGTAAGTAATAAAAAAATTGTTTTACTAAAACAAGCATTACGTCTTTTTGTGGCGGGAGTATTTTTTGACGAGGATCTTTTACAATAGTCCCATTATTAAAAACTGAGGCGTGACGGACCAAACGGCGAACGTGAAAAGCGTCCATTCAATCTGCCTGTTTAGCGGTTTAAATGCTATTTAAAATGGTAGCGTGAAAGACCAATCGATGGACTGATCATCTGATATATTATATAGAGAGTGGGAGATGCTTGGACGCATCTAAAACCCGAATCAATGAAATTGGTTTTAATCTACTAGAAATGTTGTTTTTTTTTTGTGTGTGTGTGTGTGTGTGTGTGTGTGTGTGTGTGTGTGTGTGTGTTAATTTGTTGTTTTTTTTGCATTTCTTTGTTTGGAAACGAAAGTCAGAATGCTTATCGAAACAAATAAATCGATCTCCAATATCCAGCAGCGATGAGACTCGTTCATAGAAGCCAATATTCTCTAACGGAAGATCAGAATGAGAAGTGAAAGAATTATCGATAAAAATAGATTAAAAAACGGACCATATTTTTAGATAGTATGGGGGGGGGTCGAGGCGGTTGAGAAGTAAGAATTTCTAATTGGTCAAAATATATCACGCGAAATCGGAGGAAGAGTACTTTTGAAATAGTCAATGTATGACAACAAACAATTGTGTTATGTTTGTGAAATGGAGCTAATAAATTAATCAGCTGTTCTATAATAAAGACCATTGTGTATTTATTTGTATATATATATATATGTGTGTGTGTGTGTGTGTGTGTGTGTGTGTGTGTGTGTGTGTGTGTGTGTGTGTGATTTTCTACTAAACTGCCTCGGGCAACGCAGTTTAGACTCAATTTAAATATCGATATATCTGACCTTTTTACCTTTCACCTCTGAAATGTTATCGATATAATTTCAAGTTGATTGAACACTACTGGATTACCTCAAATATTTTTCAAATATTTTTTTTTATAACTGCCTTCTGAAAGAAATCTGCCCAATGTTGAAACCGTCGATGATCTGACTTAAGTATTATGAATTTTGTTTTTTTGCAGTTGCATCCTGTCTCTAAACATAACTTGAGGATTATATTTCTGAAACGTTCGTAACCACCATCATTAAAATAATAAAGTAATTAAAATAATAAAGTAATTAAAATAATAAAGTAATTAAAATAATAAAGTAATATGTTATGGAACTTGTTTTTGACTAAAATAACATTTTATTTCCGAAACTACAAGTATAGTTATTATAGATCTATTCAAAGGCGTTGAGTGTATATTCCCTACACGATCAAATACGAGGGGCGTTCAATAATTAATGCCCCTGGCCCATTTCCCATAGCAACGGATTAATGAAACTTGGCACAGTTATTAAGTCTTTCTCTACATAGGAACCACCCAGAGTTATGCATTTCTCCCATCGTTTGATGCAGCTCTGGACACCGTTTTTCTAGAACACCCCAGGTTGGCCCTCCAACTACGTCGTAATTTCAGAAATCAAGGCTGCATCATCTGGGAAACGCTTACCTTTCAAAAACAATGAAACAAACTTCATGACTGTGAAGAGATTAAAGTCAGAGGGTGCAAGGTCAGGAGAGTAAGGGCGATGGGGAGGGATTCATAGCCACACGCCCGTGCTTCTGATCTGGCGACATGCGAGTTGTTGACCGAAGCGTTGTCCTGGGGGAAGAGGATACCTTTGGTGATCATGCCCCGCCTCTTGATTTTGATAGCTTTTCTTAATTTCATCAAAAATGAAGCGTAATAGGCTCCTGCAATTGTAGTACCCTTTGCCAGGAACTATGTCATCACTACTCCGTCCTGGTCCCGGAAGACTGTGATCATGACTTTGCCTAATTTGGAGGTGGTGAGTCCAAGTGCTTCCACTGCATCGACTGGACTTTGGTCTCTGAATCATAGTGATGGACCCAAGTTTCATTCTGTGTAATCAGTCTTTTGAAAAACTTTGACTCATCTTCTTGGCATATCTCCAAATTCATCCTCGAGCACTCGACGCGTTCTTGTTTCTGGAAAGGTGTGAGCAACCGTAGAATCCATCTGGCATACACCTTATGCATATGCAAATGGTCATGAATGATTGTTTCCACAGACCCTGTAGTAATCTTGACTTCTTGGGCTATTTAGCGAATAGTAATGCGTCGATTTTCCAAAATGGCAGCCTCAACTTGACGGAAAGATGCCTCATCAATGGCAGAAGAGGGACGACCAGGTCTGGGAGCTGTTTCCACAGACTTCCGGCCATTTTTGAATTCATAATGTCAGCGTTTTACAAGTTCATAGTGCAGCTTCGAATAATGAATTAGAAGACGTTAACAACGAGGAAATAAATAAATGATAAAAAATATGAATAAAAACAAAAATAAATACTAGCAGGCCGGCACCCAGGATAAAAAAGGCCCATCAACCCGATGTAAGCAATGGTGTGAACCTTCTTGCCTCTGAAAATGGTGCTCCAGCCATGACAAAGGCCAACCAGGGTCAGCTATCAGGCCTGAGAAAAAAAGGTTCTGGCCCCCTATCTCCATCAAATGCAAAAACAACAAAAAGAAACATAAGAGGCTTAAAAGCCCAACCATGAACTGCTGCACAAAAGAAGGTGATATTGTTTTGCTACCACTACTAAAAGTTTGAAAAGTGGAGCAAAACATCCAATGAGATCCTAGCTGATAAAATTCAACAATCTACCCTTTCCGACGAAATATATATATATATATATATATATATATATATATATATGTGTGTGTGTGTGTGTGTGTGTGTGTGTGTGTGTGTGTGTGTGATGGTATGCGAAAATCAAGAAACCAGAGCAAGCAGAACAACCTCTATCACAAAACTGGCTAAACATTTTGGACTGTCTTACAAGTAAGGCAGAAACAGACAACCACCCTTCTACTGAAATAGCCCGCAAGAGCCACCAGAATTACACCAACACTGGAAGAATTGGCCAACCAACAACGTGCTAAGTATTTCCTAGGGGAATTATCCCAGGAATATATAGATAAGGAAGGCTCTGGCTGAAAAGAGGATCTCTCCACTGTGATTAAGAGAGAATGATAATGGCTACTCAAGATCAAGGCTTGATGAACAATGCTTTTCAAAATATGAGTGGTCTCAGTAACAATAACAAGTGCAGGTTCTGCCACACAGAAGTGGAGAGTGTGAGCCACTTGACATCCAGTTGTAAGGTTCTGCTGGGGGATGACTATTATACAATGCGACACAACGGAGTGTGTAAATATCTTCACTGGGCTATATGTAAAAAGTTTAATATCCAGTGTAGCATCAAGTCCTGGGAGCGTATACCAGAAAGAACAATTGGAAATAATTTATACACCATCCACTATGACTATGCAATCCTACAGCTACATATCAAGAAAACAGAGCTGTTAAACCTGACACCGTGATATGGGATCAATGAGAGAAAGTAGCAGCTCTAGTTGAAGTACGTGTCACGAATGATGCAGGATTAAACAGAGCTGAAAGGGAAAAGATTACGAAATACCAAGGTCTTATATACGACATGAAAAATAGCTGGAATCTTAAGAAAGTCTCCATCATCCCAATAATTATAGGAGCAACAGGACTAATGAAAAATAATTTCAAAAGCTAACCGGCAAGTATACCTGGTGAACCGAGTGCGAGACAACTACAAACAATTGCACTTAAAAGGACGGTTAGAATCTTAAAAAGATCTCTCGGCTGGAGTGTCTGATATAGCCGGTGAATGTCTTGAATTAGGTAAGATGCCCCATCCCCAGCAAAAACAAAAAGATAAGAAAATTAATATATATATATATATATATATATATATATATATATATATATATATATATATAGTTTGAATTACCTAATAAAGAGTTTAAATTACCTTAAACTTTCACCCTAATTCTCAGTATCATGTACGTCTACAGTGGCAACTTGCCTTGTTTGTAGTGAACTAAGTTATATATATATATATATATATATATATATATATATATATATATATATATATATATATATATATATATATGAGATACATAGATATTTTAATATTCCATTAATGTTCTCTTTTATCCTATAGTGTATAGGCGTGTCGCGGAGATCTTTTGGGGGCTTAGAATACTATGTTATTTTGAATATTTGGTCAGGGTTAACTTGTAGGGTGAAGTATCCTGATGTCAGATTGTCCTGACACACCCTTCTACAGAGAGACTGAAGACACTCGAGGATGGTATCGATTAGGTAATTCAAACTCTTATGTGAGTGTGCGTGTTTGTGGGGAGTGTGTAAATATATCCTATTATCCGAATACGCGAATTTTATCTATTTATCAAATACTTAATAAGTGATATGCATCTGAATGATTTCCCATTTCATGTTACTTATTGTGTTGGCTTTCCAGCTCCAATTTACGGTTGATTATACAAAGCGGAGTTGGTGATGAAGAAAACCAGACGGGTGCGAGGGTGTGGTCGACGTATTTAGTTGCTTCTTCCCCCCTTCAATGATTGTTCGTCACTGAAGTACTCGCCGGCGCTGACAAGCATTCTCTCCAGAGATGCTACCTGTTTGAAGAAAAGCACAAGAGGGCCTACTTCCGGGCAGATAGTCAATATTCTCAAAGGGCTTTTGTCTTGAAGTTACACTCGAACGGATGGTACACGCAGGAGGCCATGTCAACAGCAACTGTCCATATGTAAGTGTTTACGTACGTACCCTGAGAAGATGAAGCGATCACGCGCGTATGAATACCGGCGCACGTGATTTCTGGCATCGAATGGTACACCTGTGTAAATAAATATTCGCTGGCTGTTGAGATTCTCGCTTAGCTGTCTGTGCGTTTACCTGTGTCGGCCGAAGGATAAAAAATGGCGTAGATGTGTGTTGGCAAACTTAATTTCCCTTTTTGCTTTAAGTCTTTGCTTGCGTTTGCTTGTCTCTTTCTCTATCTATTTCTCTCTCGCAATTATTTATATCATTCTTTTACAACTCAAAGGATTTCACAAAATCAGTATACATTGTGATATCATAATAAACACTCTTCCCCACTTCCTATCTTCCCCATCTACCTCCTCTTTCCTCTCTCTATTTCTGTTTATTATTTACAATATTCAATTTAAAAGTTGAATAATTTCGCAAAGTAAGAATACATTGGAATGTCATAATATACCCCAGGCCTCTTCATAATCTCTTCTATTCCCCTCTCTCTCTCTCTCTCTCTCTCTCTCTCTCTCATATATATATATATATATATATATATATATATATATATATATATATATATATATATATATATATATATATATATAGCTCTTTGATCCTTTGTGTTAATCTGAAATTTCTTATGTTTTTGCCATATATTGTTATTCCGTTAATCTTCCGATGTTCTCCAAATTATTTTATTACTTATTTCTTGTTTTTTTCTAACATTTTGCATGAATTAAAATGACGCACAAGTACTACCTATGGCATCATTTCTCTTATGCACCCCAACCCCCCTTTAAAAATACTCTGAAGACACTTAAATTTAGGCAATATTTATTAGTTGATGGCATATACCTATTCTTACAATTTCATAAGAGTCGAAGGTATCCGAATTCTTACGAACGGCTTCCACTCATTTTCTTCTTTGCATAAAACTAAATTAAACTAAATGCCGCCCACATTACAAACTGTTACGCCTAGCATCTATGTTCCAAAATTTTTAATGATCGGTTAATCTGTTTACGAGTGAATCCTGTACAAAGGGATCTGCCCTACGAAAACCGACTCAAAAAACTTCACCTTTTCTCCATTGAGCGCCGACGATTACGCGGTGATCTCATTGTTGCCTACAATTTCCTCGATGCTCATTACAATATACCTTAGGACCTATTGTTCACTCTTGTACCAGAAAGAGGTCTACGCCGACACCACAAGAAACTATTTCACCGTCGATTTCGATTAAACCGGAGGAGGGCCGCCTTCTCAATCAGGATCCCTGGACTTTGGAATAGACTGCCAAGAGAGGTAATAAAGTCGCCAATAACGCAGTAATTCAAGGTGAATGTTGGCAGGTTCTGATCTACTGTATCTTCTTCTATATAAATTTGTACCACCCTTTCCCTACATGGCAACTGAAATATGCTTGTTTTATTATTTTTTCCAAATTAATTGAACTGAATTGAAATAAAAATATATAAACCTATACACATACTTAACTTGATATAAATATCTCTATAATAAAAAAAGCGTCAGTTGAACTATCAATAATATTTATCAATAGGATCCCTCCTACAAATCATTATTTCATTTTGATTCTTGAGTCTGTTAATAAAAACAAAAATAAGGTATTTCGATTCAATTTGATCAATTACAACTATCTCTACAAATCTACTATCAGACCATGTATGGAGTACTGTTGTCATGTTAGAGCTGGTTAATCTCTGCCCCATTTGAGGATTTTTGATAAGGTTCAAAATCGTATTGGTAATTTGATTAGCCCGACCTTGTCTTCCTCTCTCTCTCTCTCTCTCTCTCTCACTCACTCACTCACTCACTCACTCACACACACACACACACACACACACACACGTGATGGTGCTAGTCTTAGTCTTTTCTATAAATACTATTATGGCATGTGTTCTTCAGAATTGTGTGATGTATTCCCTACTCCCTTTTGTTCCAGCTAGTTTGACTACCTTCCTATTCCAGTTGCATTTTTCGATGAACTGCAGCTCGTCGAACTCTTTTTCTGCTGACTTATTTCATCCTACCTATGGTCTATGTCACCTGTATTTCCAATAATCATATTTCGTTCTGGTTAACTCATTACATCAGGTGGCTTCATGCTTATCTGGAGCGATTTCTATTTAAAAAAAAAAAGATAAATAATTCGTTTTTGAATGTCAGAATAGGTAAATAAATACAGTTAAGTAGTAACAACTAGTAAACTTTAGTAGGTGTATTCCAAAAGTATTTACTTATGTTAAGATTTATTTTTATGACACAAATCCAACAATGCAATTTGGTACGTATGGGCAACTCTATAAACATTATGTTACAGAATTTAAAAAAAAATAAGAATTGATAAGTTGTATTATTTGCATAATTCGGACTACTATATTTATCTTGAAAGTTATTCCCACAACGTTTGGGCTGATGTTACCCTCGACCTTCGCTATGTGTGTCTGGTCGAACTCGGGAATCTCTATATCGAATTCGGGACTGTACGGAACTTGAAACGGAACCAGTTATTAGTTCCACGGGGTTAGACTGCTCTTGTTCCGTCAGCCATGATAGGGTAGAAATCTCAAGTAATTTTTAATTATATTTTTAGTATAGCCTGTACTGGGGATTATATCTTCAACCTTCATAAAACTGTCACTTAGAACTGATTACACTTAGCACTTTATCTGTTGCGCCACGGATCCACGTGGATCCGTGCATTAAATAAATGGTTCTTTGCGAAATTCTATACAGATTCCTGATTCGACATAAATATTTTCGTGTTTGAGTACCTGAAAATCTTCGGAGGTTACATCGGGCGAAACGTTATGAGAATAACACCCAAGATGAGAACAGTGATCGAATAATCGAGATCTATAACTTTCGTAGTCATTTATAGAAATCATTTAAAAATATTATTCTATTTTACTTAGCTAAGTTTTATTTTTGCTGTTGAGCTTTGGCGGAGGTGTGCACTCTAGTGAGTGACATTCTAGTTCGTCTTTCATATCAAAGTATAAAAATATCACTGCATAGATCAAAACCGGAACTAACAAGTGATTAACGAAACAAAAACCTACTAAGCGATCCACGTCATATTATCGGTAAGAACTATCTGTCGTGATATCCCAGAATTACCTTTTGTCTGATTAGAAATATATAAGAAAAACTAAAAAAGATAATATATATATATAACCTTTTGTTATTGTTATCTTCAGCAAAGGCCGAGTTGAGTGTTGCCGGAGAAAACGTCCACTAATTAAGCGTTGTCTAACAATGGCTACCAAACGTCATTATTATCTGTTGGAAATCTTACCACAACACAAGATCACAACGCTGAGCTGTTCGTGTGTGAACTCTACAAAGTGATAAATTGTTGAATAATCGCTCTACGTATAGGGTGAAATGATCAATTGAATTCAGTATTACAAAAATAAACGGGGCTTCTTACATTTTGCTCCGACATGTAATACTTCTCTGAAAAAGGAAATAGCTAAAGAAACATATAAACTTTGTTATGTATTTACGTGGTAGCTGAAAAGAAGACTATAAACAAGATATGCGCAAATTCATCAAGTATTTTTAAAATTAAAAGAAAAAAACACGATTTTATGTCTCGGACGCCATTTTCACCAGCGCTTTCTACTCTGACAAAGGGAATAACTCAATTTAAAAATGTTTTTTTAACTGATTGCGGAAAAACAAGTTATAAGTACAATGTAAGATAAAAAAAAAACATAAGATTTTATTAAACTAAAATAAATATTAAAATGTAATACTTTGACAAAATGAAAACCAAAAATGTCATGATACCATCCTCCCAGGCATTACGTCCTCCTCTTTTGAGAGATGTAGTGTAGTATATTATCTGTTCTGTTGACATAATAATAGCATCCCAAGCATTACCTCCCCCTCTTTTGAGAGGTGTGGAGGAAGTGTAGTATTTGTTACACTGTCAGGAAAACCGAATGCTAAATTATTATAATCCTTGAAAACAAAATACCCCCTAAGAATATTCCTTAGTCATACTAATGTTTAATACTAAACTACACTTAGTACCAAAACTCATTCAGCATAAATAACAGATTCGCAAAAAAACATACCCGAGCTTAATTTCAGATTGAAAAATATTTACCACACGGAAAATTAATTTTTATATATTTTTGCTAAAATAAAATTCAAAACTATAGCTGATTAGATTTAATTCCTAAATGTTCTTTTTTATTTAAATACCCAGATACAGTCAAAAAGTTAAATCGCTTAATTACATCTATTATTAAGCCAGAGAAGAAAAAAAAACAAAAGGCAATAATTCTGATGAAATCAGGCACCACCTATTTACAATTTGAATTGTAAATAGGGTAATTACAAATAATAAACTCGCTTCAAATCTGAGGGAGTATTAAAAAAGTTGTTCTTGAAGACACACGCTTAATCTTGTTAGGGAGAGGTAATTTTAAGCAATACTTGAATCCTTAGCTGGGCGCATTATTTTATAATGAATTTGAAGTTGATCATTTCAAATGTAAAGTTGAGGCTTTCTCTACCTAATGTTAAGTCTTTCCCCATCTAAACTTGAACATTTCTTCACCCAATGTTCAGCTTTACTCCACCTAAACTTTTTCCACAAAATGGAACCATTTTCCACACAAAGTTGATCCTTTCTCGGAAACGGTTAGCCTTTCTCCACCTAAAGTTGACCCTTTCTCCACCTAAAGTTGACCTTTTCTCCACTTACAGTTGAATCTTTCTCCACTTAAACTTTACTCTGGGTTAACTTGTAAATTTTCCATTAATTACTTGAAATTGAATATCGGTTTACTTTAAATTGAACCTCGGTTAACTTGAAATTTAACCTTAGTTAACTTGAGATTGGACCTAGATTAACTTGAAGATAGATTATTTATGTGTGAATATATATGAAGTATTATTGTGCAAATTACAACTATTCGACAGAAGTTGAACTCTAAATAGCCGATAATACAAGCTACGACAGAATCAATTTGGCAATCATGTACCTCTTTCTTTTGGTAAGAAAATAAGAAAGGTGTGGGTTTTATGTGAAGCTATCAAGGCAAAGGTTGGCCACTCAGGTGTTGATATCTCATCTGAAAGGAAGACGTTAATTTTAAGTCGAATCATTAATTGAAGAGAGGATTGTTTATTACGAGCAACAGATGTGTTGCGGTTCTGCTACTGTGATTAAAAACTGTGACGGTCTATAGGAGTAGATAGATATAAGATTGAGTCATTTACCGCCTTTAAGTGTTAGCAGTAACTGCTGTAATAGACTGGAACATACCAACATGAAATGAATAGAAATACAGAGAAACATAAATAGTAAAAAGGCATTAATACCGAATTAACCAAATAAGAATACAAAATATATTTAAATAAATAAATAAATATTTGGTTTAATAATCTCATATATATGTTGACAGCTTACTAATATGACCGCTGAATTTGGCATTTAGACGTTAATTTACTCTCCTATTTCAACGGCAGTGCGTGATGACCACACCTGTTCGCCCTCCAACTACTGAGCCAAAGGTGACTTGGTATTGGGGATCGAATCGTGTAACCGGCAGGGAGTGTCTCCTCATATACTGATGAGTGCATGAGACAGATCTGTATATGGGTCAATTTGAAAATAATATTTATTTATAAATAATAGTATATATATATATATATATATATATATATATATAAGATAGGTTCATTTTATATTCCCAATAACCATAGTTTTTTTTTGGGGGGGGGTCACATTTTCAAAAAACATAACATTCCTGTGAGATGTATATTTACGACTCGTTTCTTTTAAGGTGAGCCAACTAACATTATTATATAAATATCGGCTATACTACACCTGAACATAATCAGAAAAATCCACAAATAAGAAAAGTTCTCAAATTGAAAAGTCTTGAAAAAAAACCTACACCACACGGTGCTTCATTGTGGGCAAACAACCATGGCTATTGGAATATAAAATGAATCTGTCTTATTTATATATGCTCTGTTGTTATTGGTTGATAATCATCCAGCTGAATCTTTTTTACGAGAATACTAATTAAAAGGTACTGATTGTATATGCTAATACATATGTTGTCATAATTCATGTATATGTGTGTGTGTTTGTGTGTGTGTGTTTATTCTCAGTTGTTTACGTGTGCGTGAAACGATCGTCAAGTTGCACTGAATTATTTTGAATTTCGGTAAAAAAAATGAATAAAGATTTGGTCACTTGAATTTAGCGTTAAACGCCTGTCGTTAAATGTTAACATTCATCGAGCTTTTACCTTGAATAGTTTTGGTCAATTAAAAAAATTATATTTGAAAAAATTATATACACAAATATATATTTTATATACACTATGCATAAAATAATATATATATATATATATATATATATATATATATATATATATATATATATATATATACATAGTAAGTTATAAAAATATATTTATGTCAATAAAGCAACAGAAAGACTTTCGAGTTTCATCTCCGTAGGGAATCGTCAGCCTAAGATGCTGGTATTTTAGTCTGACAGTTCCTCACGGGGATGAAACGCGGAAGCCGCTGTGTCACTTAATTGCCATACATATATTTTCATAACTTACTACCTAGCTCTACTCACGTATTGAGCACTGTTAAAGTAAATACTGAAAATCGATACATAAAATATGATATCTCTGTATAACATTTTATTTGGATACATGAAATAATATATATATATATATATATATATATATATATATATATATATATATATATATATATACATACATACATATATTAGTACTTAATGTATCCACATAAATATTATAAAGAGATATGATTTTTATGTATCAGTTTTCAGTATTTACTTCAACAGTGCTCGATACGTAAGTAGAGCTAGGTAGTAAGCAATGAAATATATATATGGCAATTAAGCTACACAGAGGCTCCCGCGTTTCATCCCCGGGGGAATCTTCAGGCTAAATGCTTAATTGCCATATATATTTTCATTGCTTACTATATATATATATATATATATATATATATATATATATATATATATATATATATATATATGTACTAATATATACTGATAAGTAGTAAAACTACTCAACTAAAAGCAAGACTATGTTTAAGGCCTTTAAAATTCATACTCAAGCAATAATCAGTTCTAAGTGACAGTCTTCTGGTTGTTGAAGATGTCATCCTCAGCCGGCGCTACTAACAATACAATTCCGGTCATGCTTTGCGGAATGTCAGCACGCTATCCCCGTGGGTTAAATAAAGGGATCCATTCGAAATTCCCTACAAATTTCCGAGTTCGACAAGACACACTTTAAGAATGTCGGAGGTTACATCGGCCGAAACGGTGTGAGAATAACCGAAATAATACAAATTATGAATCCTTATCTCTCCAGAAACATCATATTGTATACTTAATTCAAAGAGATAAAGGATGAACTGAAGTCATTTCATATTATATTCCAATAACCATGGTTTTATTTTATTATTTTTATTTGTTCATATTTCCAAAAACCATAATATTTCTGTGAGATATATTTTTACGGTCCGTTTTATTTGTCCTGCGCCAAACAACATTTTTATGTCAATATCGTATCTGCAACACTACAAAATCATCAGAACAAATCACAAAGAGTAAAAAGTTCTTGGATTAAAGTGTCTTGAAAAAACTTACACTATACAGTGGTTCATTTTTGGGTGAAAACAAACAAAAAACAAATAAAAAGAGAGAGCAAAAACTCACACGTGGGGGAACCCACTAATACGCCATTTTGATTTTTTTGTTCAAAGCTAGTGCATCCTAAAAATTGTGCGAACAATTATAAATTTTATTTCAGCAATATTTCTTAAAATAGTTAATACGTTCTATAATTTATTTATAAAAATTCTAATTCACTTGAGAATAATTTTTTTCTTACTAAAGTTACATCAATGTCTAGTTAGGTTATTTGGATACGAAACTCATTTAAGTTCAACAGTTTAGAGCTAGTTTCATAGTGTCAGCCGTTCATTAAGCAACTATTAAAATTGTTATACTTCGGTGTTTTTGTGGAAGATATATAGTATTTATTAATAAATACTAAGATAAGATTAATTTTCCAGAATTCTTCACTTAAGTAGTAAGTTTCTAATTAAATGCGAAACTAAGGGGGGGGGAGATGTCACTCACAACGAAGATATCTTACAGTTACCTAGACATGATTCCAAAATACCAAAAGGCGGTATTAAATATTTATTAATTTATTTTATTTCTTAAAGTATTATGAGGATCCAAAAGTAGTTTTTTACGGACATTTGTACTTAAAGTTAATCATGATTACGTTTTAAATCTAATTCCCATTATCATGTGAACACCGACAAACACAAATGTCAACACTAGGTCCCACTTTAATTTCATGCTTATATTTAATATTAGGTCGTGTGCATTCTATTATTTATTTATTAATATGTCTATTAATATACATATACGAAGATGTTTAGTATTTATTAATAAATCGTTTCCATCAATACTAAGATAAGCTTAATTATTCACTCAAGTAGTAAGTTTCTATTAAATGCGAAACTAAGAGGGGGATTTATCACTCACAACGAAGATATCTTACAGTTACCTAGACATGATTCCAAATACCGAAAGGAGCCATTAAATATTTATTTATTTATTTTATTTTATTTTTTATAAAATGATGTTAAAATACCTCATTTGAAAGTATTATGAGAATTCAAAAATAGTTTTAAGGACTTTTTATAGTTAAAGTTAATCGTGATTACGTTTTAAATCTAATTCGCATTATTATGTGAATACCGACAAGCACCAATGTCAATTTTCAGGCCCCGCTTTAATTTCATGCTTATATTTAATATTAGGTTGTGTGCATTCTTTTATTTATTTATTTATTAATATGCTCATTTTTATACATATACTAAGAGATTCGAACGCAAAACGCGACAAGCGGCATTTTCAAAAGTCTGAAACTGTCCCTACAAAAATGGTTGCATTTCAACACACGACGACACCTTAAAATCGTGTTTGAAATAATATGATACCAAATAGTTTCTTATGATTTCCATTAAAATAAGCTTTCAATCGAAGTCCAGATTTAATATATTCGTATTTTTTATTGTTTAAGGTCTCAATTTAAACGAATTGGAACTATCGCGCTCAGCGTCCGAACCTCCCACACACATATACATGCATACACACACACACACATATATATATATATATATATATATATATATATATATATATATATATATATATATATACATATCCAAATACACACACACACATATATGCACACGCTATACATATACACATATATATACATTTTATGTATTTTTTTCCTATTCAACATTTATTTGGCATTATATTTTTAATTATTATTGTATTATTAGTTTTTACTCTTTCCAAAAAAATATCCCATTTACTAGTTACCATTTCCTCACTAATTAACACAGATGAACACCAAAATGAAAAAAAGTTTCTACTGATGCTCTCATAATCTGGCCATCTTACCATTTTATTATAGGCTGGATATAAGCTTAATTGCTTCGGTCATTTTAGTTATGAGTGATGGGTTCTATATCTAAATGTTTTATATTGAGGTATTAGTACTCTGTCATCTAACATTAGGTTTATGGTTTCTATTGTCTAGATAGTTATATAATATTCCTATACCTTAGATACTTTCATATTCATGTTGATGAAAGGGTTACTACCACAGGTATTTTATATGGGTCTGTAACGGGATAGGATATATACGGTTCTATGTAGACAGTTCTGAATCACTTTCTGTCTTTTATTTAATAACTTTTCTTTAGACATAACTATATTGTAGGATTCCAGAATACAGAGGTTACATCTCTTAGATTTGTAAGGTCTATATTTCCATGCTCTACCTAGTATAGACCATTTTAGGCTGTATTGTATGTTTTTACAGTTTAGTTCTCTTACATGTTTAGCTAAAGTCGTAGGGAACTTCTTTGAATTTGTATTAGGTTCTTTGAAAGAGTGTATATGGTTTCTAAATCTGTCCTTATATTTGCTCTGTTATCAATAATTGACAATCATTGAGCTAAATCTTTTAAGGAGACTACAAAGTAAAAGGAACTGATAGTATATGCTAATACATATATTGTCATTAATAAGTATATATATATATATATATATATATATATATATATATATATATATGGGGTAAGGTACACAATAGTTCATGAAAAATGAAGTGTCGTGATGGACAAAATGTGTGAAAAGATGACAGACGGAAAACAAGTCAAAATGCAGGAGAAGAAAAAACACGAACGAAACCGGTCAAAAAAATCTCTTGTTTTTGTTTTTCTCCTGCATTTTGACTTGTTTTCCGTCTGTCATCTTTTCACACACACACATATATATATTTAACGTAAAATGATATATATATATATATATATATATATATATATATATATATATATATATATATATACATTAATCTACCACAGACACTTTCTATGTAGGTTTAACGTAAAATGATATTTTCCGACTGGTTTTAAGCTCAAATTATCTTCTTTGCAAAAATGCCTTTTCAGATTCCGAGTTGGGAGGGAACGCAAGTATTTAGCAAGAGGAATAAGCAGCTAAGTTTTAAAGAAATCTTCTTTTTTTGCAATCTACATAGTTATACTTCTCTTGGGAGGTGAGAGTGGTAAAGT
>OY744516.1:151754524-151757024 GCA_963556195.1 Sepiola atlantica
GTGTGTGTGTGTGTGTGTGTGTGTGTGTGTGTGTGTGTGTGTGTGTAAAATTAGACAAGGCAGATCTGGTTCCTTGTGCCATACCGCTTCTTTCGTCTTTGGAATCGTCTAGTGGCCAGCATTTAGCTGGCAATGCATGCTGCACCAATAAGTATAAAATCAAGTGGTTCAAGATCTTACACCGGGCGATTTCACCTCTTATTTTAAAATGTTCGTATCCATCGAGATCGCTTAATGAAAGCCTTCTCTTTGCAAGCAGAAGAATTTCGTAAAGTCGTTGATTCTATTTGGGGAAAGTTAGTTGGCTCCAATTTTTTTTTGTCCTCTAAAACTCTACTTTTTAAACGTGTTTATTTGATTCATTCAATTAAATCTCTTAAACGCTAATTGGCATCGGCAGTTAATTTCCTCATTCTTTTTATCGCTGGTTTATTTTATATTTGGTTGTATTCTAACGATTTCTCCTGATGAGATGTTGGACGAAAGAACTCTCGAGACCACATTTACGGAGACAATCAAAATTCCGTTTCTATACAAAACCATATATATATATATATATATATATATATATATATATGTATACATTCCCGGAAAATGATGTAACACATGTGTATTTTGATAAGAATTAAAAAATATGTGTTATAATATTGTTAATATCCGCCTCAATGTAGGATGGAGACTTAAAGAAAAGTAAAAAAAAAAAAATAGGCTGCCAAATGAATTCGTAATGTGATGTTCCGTCTAATTGGATTGTTGAACACTGCTGTGACAGCCTACTAAATATGACCGCTTGTATAAATACACTTTAAGGCCTTTCTTTCCCGATGGCGGTTGGTTTAGCCGTATCCATAGAGAGATTCAGACTTTAAAATTAAAGCGTGACTTGGGTCTGTGGTTTGAATCGTGCGACTAACAGATTAGTCATCCTTACACTGATGATTCCCTGAAAAGAATGAAACACATGTGTATGTGGATAACAATTAAAAAGTATTTACAATAATATTTGACACACACACACACACACACACTATCATCATAAATTTTGCAATATATACTTTCGGAAACAGCGTAAGTGATATGGGCCGATTATTATTATGTTTTGTTTTTTTTGTAAACTTCACCAATTCAGGTGTAAGATAGCAAAACCGTACGCTATCCCCCAAAAGGAAAAACATCTTAAAATCTTAAATTCGTACCGTTGGTTTCAAGTACAGAAGGACTTAGCAATCCCACTCTCTTGAGCTTCTGTTATCCTTGAAGAAAATCGGGTGGCTAAATCCTTCTGTGCTTGAAACCGACGGTACATATGTTGTACTAATTTTTCTCTACCAAAATAAATAAATATTACGCTCTAAATTTAAATTTTAAACTTTAATTCTCAATAAATCGAGCACTTTGCTTGGATTTTACCTACTATATGTCAAAGAAGTTATACATATATATATATATATATATATATATATATATATATATATGTGTATTACTATTTGCTGTATCCACATAAAATTGTATATCAATTTATTTTATGTATCAATTTTCAGTATTTACTAAAACAGTGATTGATACGTGAGTAGAGCTAGGTAGTAAGTTATGAAAATATATTTATGGAAATAAAGCTACACAGAGGCTCCCGCGTTTAATCCCCGGGTCAATCTTTGGGCTAAATTAAACTTTTAGCCTTAAGATTCACCCGGTGATGTAACGCTGGATTCTCTGTGTTGCTTAATTGCCATAAATATATTTTCATAACTTACTATATATATATATTTTACGTGGGAGAAACACAACGTGAATTAAAGAAACGATTAAATGAACACAAAAGGGACATAAAAAACAACAACCCTCTCAGTGCACTTTTCTCCCATGCACTAGAACATGGTCATGCGTTCAAATTTGAACAAGCCAAAATCACTAAATACATCCACAACAAATCTCGGCGAAGATTATTGGAAACTGCCCTCATCACCGCCTCCACCACCATCAAGCAACGAAATGGTTTCTTTAACCTATCACCCTTAATAAGCAAGATCATCCTCACAGAACAAAGACTCTTGCCTGATCATAGATAACTTTTATTTTCATCTCTAACCTTTATGACACTCTTCCATTTACTCACCCCCTTCCTTTTTCTCCTTGAATCTTCACTTTCTCCTTACTTTTTCCGTTTTTCCCTCACATTTTTAACACTGCAGTCCAAATAAACTTTCTCATTTTCCAAATATTTCAAATATTCAATACCCACCCTTTCAATCACCGCCCTCCTCCACCCCTCCACTCCCTCACTCATTGCTATCATTTTCCAAATATTTCAAATATTTCACACCCTATCACAACAAATCCTCCCTCTCCCCCTCACCCATTCCCCCTCTCAACTATTTTCTCCCATACCCCCTTCTTAAATTCCCTCATTTTCTCAAAACGCTCTCTAAGACCATAACTTTCGCCCATCCAGCAAAATCACAGCCCCCCCTCCTTCTCTACCCATCCTCCTTTCCCTGCA
>OY744516.1:151759524-151839524 GCA_963556195.1 Sepiola atlantica
CGGTTTTTTTTACAATCTGTATTAATAAAAATAATCTAATATATATATATATATATATATATATATATATATATATATATATATATATATATATATGAGAATGTACTTATTTTTAAACTTCTCATCAGTTTCCCAGCATTACAGAAGTGCCTCTTACTGACATCAATAGAATTTCGTACTAGTCGCAGACATTTATGGTGATTGATGATACAGTGAAACTGCGGTAAATAGTTAAAGCTCAATACATGTTATCATTTATTATTGATATATTTCTATCCTATAGGATATCGAGCCTTTTTTTGTTTCATGTCTATTGTCGTAATCGGCACTGCTTGAGTTTGAGAGATTAATTTTACTTTAATTTACAGCTCACCCAACAAATTTAACATTACAGCGGATTTCTTGTCTTTAGACTTGTAATTTATATATTAATACGATAGCGTGTGTGTTCGTGTGTCACGCTTCCGGCAAAAGCTCTGTGCATGCGTGCCGCACCTAGATTTTGAAAAACATTCAACTTGCCTAATTTTCGAAACATTTTCAAGTATTTCCCTCAGGCGCAACGGTTAGCGACGTAGTATTTTTTACTTCGGCCCGACTGGTTTATAGTTCGATCCCAACCAACCTCTAAGATTTTTTTCCTACATTTCGAGAGGATGGGGAAGAGAGGTAGGGAGGGGACGACCGGGAAGACACATCTTAATACAATAGTGTGTGTGATTTTGTGTGTCATGCTTACATCAAAAGCAACGACCTTCCGATTCTTTGTATGCTACTCATGAATTGGCTTGGCCCTTTGGCTAAGATCAATGTGTAGTATCTGTTCCGATGGATACTGCACTCCATAGACTGGTATTGTCTTGGCCTTCGAGGCTTGATTTACGCCGGTCTATGGGTCTGTCCTGTGCAGTTCTAGGAGGTTCACCCTCCCAGGCTTCGCCTCCCCTATTTGGGGAGTAGTAAGTTTATTGCTTACTGTCGGGGAATGCCGACGGGGCTGCCCAGGCAATTTTTAATGGACAGAGTGCTCACCTTCTCGGGCGCTGGCTTTTCAAATCCCACTTTCCCGACCCGACCTTGGGTCACATCTTACCTTGTTGGAGTAAGATAAAACTGGCCTTGTGCCTAACTCCTGGAGAGGAGTAAATAAATATTCATGAATTGGAGTCAAATTTAATTTAATCGAAAACATTTACAAAGTAAGGTTTAGTCGTCGAAATATTACCTTCACTAGAAATATTGTATATAAAGAAGTTTTGTAAATTGTTTCATGTATTGTTCATTTTTTAAAAATAAATATACAAGTCCACATCTTATCATATTTTATTCAAACATGTATAGGTTAGGAACAAGATAATTAGTATTAAAAACATCATTTCGTGTAATTTATACGGGTCCCGCTAGTAGTAATTATTATAAAAAAATATATATAAAAGTCAATAATATGTAATATAAAAACTAAACTAAAATAAATATAAAAAATTAAAAACAACACAGTCAGGCAGGGAATTTTACCGCGAGTTTAAACCCTGAGCATTACATTATCACATGACATTAAGATTATTAGTCGTCTTGTCGAAACGATTTAACGTTCTTTTTAATCCATATTAAAATAGCGGTCCGACTAGTTTAACCCCCGTTCCATTTGCAGAATACACATTTGATAATCATAAATAAAAAAATAAAAATTCTTGTTTGTTTTTACGAAAGTTGAAACATTAATTCCATTACACAATAACAATTGCGTATAACATAAAAATTGAAATCATATTTACTCTATTTACTGAGAATTGTTATCTAAATTAACACTGGTTTGGGGTGGAACTCTGGTTGGAAACTGATAAAAGAGAAAAGGGTCTTAATTATTCGCTACCAGAATTATGCAAATCTCGGGGCGGCTAATCTGCGTATCAGAATGATGTTAAAGCTTGAAAATTTTGTTCGAAGTAGCAGCTGCAGTGAATGTTTTCAACGTATCAACTCTTGATTTGAAACATCTCATATCAGCAATTACTTATAAGTAATCGCAGCACAAGAAATATTAGGTCCTGAAATATCGCGCGTACTTCAAAAACCCAAACACAGCGGTTCTCTATATCTTTTTTTTCTGTCACAGACAACACGTGCGTGCGACAAACCCCTTCCTGGCCCCTTTCGGGCGAAGGTCCTCGACATACGTAATGAAAGACACACATAGACTTCTATACACCCAGCGAACGCATCTACACAGTTCGTGCACCTGGCAGAACTTGCGGTGGTATTCGTATCAGTAACGTATACGTTCTCGACAATCAGTCCGACAATGGCTTTGTTGCTGTCGGCTGAAGTATGGGTCGGGTTAGTCCTGAGAGGCCCACCCACCCAGGCGTTACCTTATATCTGAAAAAGTGGTTAGTTTATTGTTAATCGCCTGAGGCGCTCCTACAAAGGAATGACGGTGGCGCTTTTCAGACATTTTTTGTATGCAAGAGTACTAATCACCTAGAGAGCTGACTTTTCAAAACCTCAGCTAAACTGCAGCAGAGGTAAATACACGCCTTTACAAGTAAAATAGACACATTAATACACACATCTTCATGCCTATTATGTTTAAACACACGTAAACGCACGCGGCGCCAGCCGAAAAATGAATACGTGTACTCAATTTATCGTTACAGACAAAGCAAGACTTCTTTCACCAGAACATTTTTTAGATTCTCTGAACTTTTGTATTCTACGAACTCTTCATCTTTCGTTGTGTTAAGTTTTCAATAATAATTCATTATTTTGTGTGGATAGATATTATCATTCTTTTGATAATGCCTTTCCTTCTACAGTGTTACAAAACAGACTCGTGATGTGATAAGTATGTTTTCATGTTATCTCGTGGCTTTCACGAAAACTAAACAAAATACGAAGCATCTAGGGACAACAACAAGAGAGGTGGTAAAATAAGATATTCTCAAATTAAACGATGTTAAAGATCCGTACACGCGACCAAGTGTCTCGCGAGACAAATCAGTTCCAAGACAATGTTCCAACACCGTAACACATTCACGCAAACAGAAGACAGTATATTGTTACACACACACACACACTCATCACTTATCTCCAATGTTTACAATAGGCGAGCAGAATTAGAAACACTTCAGTCTAATAGAATTGAAATATGAACACTCCTATCAGATCCTAAAAATACATTGTCAGCGCAAGTGTCGTGTCTTCTAATTCGTTTGCTTGAAATCAAGATTGAGAGTTATTTATAATCAGTAGATATGATTTGCAATCAAGTTCAATGGTTCTCAATTGGCAGACTCGTCTGAGGGCAGAAGACAAGAAGTTTATTTGGAACGTTGTATCAGCAAGAGTTCTTGGTTAAACTAAAGTTAATTAAGCTGTACAAGTTAGAAGAACAGGTTCTTAATGGGATATAACAGATTCTTAATGAGTCACTTTGAGTGGAGTTTTGCTTACGAAATATCAACACTCTTGGGAGTAATAGACAAGCGGAAACAAACTAGGGTATATAGGCACGCACGCACACACATATATATATATATCTATTTAAAGATTGGTATTTTCGTGTTTATTTTCTTTTGTATTTACAGGGTTCACGCTTAAAGTAATTAACCGATTATTATGAATTTGAAACACAGCTGCTCGGCGTAAAGTTTCCAAATAAAGTGTTTCTTTAGTTTGATTTAGTTTCATGCAAAAGGGGTAAAAAAGAGGGTGGAAACCCTTCGTGAACATTCAAATAACTCCGATTTTTGTGAAATCTTAACAATAAATATCAGACAGAAATTTGTAAATATTTCACAAATTTTAGTTCTTTTGGAATAAAATAGTATTCTGATATTGAGCATGACAGACCAGCAAATAATTGTATTTTAGTCTTAAGCGTGATAAGCCGGCAAAAAAAAAGTATTTTAATTTTATACGTGATAAACAGGCAAAAAAATGTATTTTGATCTTAAGCGTGATAAGCCGACAAAAATAGTATTTTAATATAAAGCATGACAGATCATAAAAAATAATATGTTAATCTTAAGCGTGATAGACCGGCAAAAAATACTATTTTAATATTAAGCATGACAGACCACAAAAGTAGTATTTTATTCTTAAGCGTGATAAGCCGACAAAAATTATATTTAATCTTAAGCGTGACAAACCAGCAAAAAATTATATTTTAATCTTAAGCGTGACAAACCAGCAAAAAATTATATTTTAATCTTAAGCGTGATAGACTAGCAAAAAATAGTATTTTAACATTAGTCATGACAGACCAGCAAAACATTTTATTTTCATCTTAAGGGTGATAAGCCGACGAAAAATTGTATTTTCATCTTAAGCATGATAGACAAGCAAAAAATTGTATTTCAATTTTAAGGGTGATAAGCCGGCGAAAAATTGTATTTCAATCTTAAGATGATAGAAAAGCAAAAAATTGTATTTCAATCTTAAGATGATAGAAAAGCAAAAAATTGTATTTTAATCTTAAGCGTGATAAGCAGGACAAAAAATAGTATTTTAGTATTAAGCATGAAATACCACAAAAAATAGTATTTTCACCGTAAGCGTGATAAGCCGGCGAAACATTGTATTTTAATTTTAAGCATGATAGGCAAGCAAAAAGTTTTATTTTAATCTTAAGCATCACGCTTAAGATTAAAATACAATTAAAAGACCACAAAAAATAGTATTTTTATGTTGAGCGTAATTGACCGGCAACAAATTGTATTTTAAATCTTAAGCATGAAAGACCGGCAGAAAATTGTATTTTAATTTTAAGCGTGATAGGCATATTGACGCGCATAGCTTCTAAAAGTAGATGCCTTTGTCGTACTAAAATGATATCTGTAAAAGTTTCATTTAAAAATAGAACATCTTAAAAATATAACGATTAGACGAACAAACAATTACGGAGTTTTTGTTATGTTTTTGTCTGCTAACTTTTGGCAAACAACTCGATTTTCCACGTATCAGCTTTCAGATAAATATATATCACATACATGTGACTAATAACGAGTGACATTTTTTCAGACATTTCTTATCTCGTGCGCTCAATTCACATAACCTTAACAGTGATTGTTAAAAACCTAATAACAACAAAGAAATGTCTGCTTGGTGGACCTCTTGAAAGTTAAAAAAAAAATGCGACGCTATTGTCAGAAAACTCGTTCTCAAAAACCTTATGTCATTAACTTGTTTTATCAATGACGATGACCTAATATAGTTCACGCTGTGTGCTAGGCTAAGGATAAACATTAATTATAGATATACTGTGTTTTTGTTTTATTTCTTTCGGCATTATATTTTCCTAGTAATAAAAAAATTGGGACGAAGAATCAGTTTTTTGGGGAAGGGGGAGTTTTGTCAACCAAACTAGAGAATAGGTGAGGTCTGAAAGTGACGAAACTGCCCTCGGAGGTTTTAGCATATATAACTAACTGTAACTACCCAACGCTGCCTGGGACACAGAGAAGTTATTGCTGTTTTTTTCTTTTTTTTCTTTACACATTTTAAAAATGTATATCGAAAGTGAAATAATTTTTTAGTTGTAAGGGAGATAACTATTTTCATATTGTTGTTGTTGTTGTTGTTGTTGTTGTTGTTGTTGTTGTTGTTGTTTTCCCATAACGTCCTCGGGGAGTCAAGCAGATACTCTATCTGTCCTAACTTTTCTGTGGGCACGATAGAACCTGGTAGTGCCCATATCTTCTCCAGGTCACATACAGCGCTTGGTGTTCCCATATAGTCACCCATTTAGTACTGGTCAGGCTCAACGTTGCCTAACTTTGGTGATCTAATAGAGCCGGTGTGTCAACGTGATTATATACTTCAATAAAAAATATGAGTTATTCTCTTCAACGATTTATTCAGTCAGAATTTTAAAAAGAAGTCATTTCCTCAGTTGTCCGGACAAGACTACGTAATATTAAAAAAAAAACTCTAGCAAAGTACGTTATTATAGTGCTAATAACATGGCACAACAATAAAATATAAAAATTCACAATTCAGAATCAAATTTTATATGTCAGCTTAAATGCTATTTAAGTCCACTTTTTAACCTCTACATATAACTGTATATGTTAGAAATTAACCTAACTCAGTATAAACGTAACTACTTAATTAATACTGAACATTTAATTAAAGTCGAATAATTTTCTGGAAAGTTAATAATTTTTGTAAATTACAGGCCCTTTGTTCACGATGATTTTATTTTATTGAGACTTAAACAAACGGTTTCCTAATAATTGTATGACTAGATAGGTAAAGGGGTTACAGAGGAAATTGTTGTATTTGTCTATTACACGACTTACCACTCAGGAAGCTGACTGCTGTCACGAAACCTACCGCTCTCTACCGCGCCCCAGAAAGAAAGAGAAATATCCGATCACCTTATTCGCCACGTATCACTTTTGACTTCCTTCCGTGACACACCTTCCTGTACACGTTACTCTAACTTTTAACGGAATTTTCCATTCTCTGCTTAATTTTAAACTCACAGAGAACATTTCCAATTATAACCTTCATTTTCTTAAATTTGCATTTAGATAGTGTTATAAGATGAGATTTCCACTTTAATAAATATTCATTTCCTAAACAAAGAGTTACATTTTGACTATATTTAGATGGGCGCACAATGGGTCATTTCGGTTTATGGTTTACACTACAATGTATTTATCCCGAAACCGAAAACAAATATTCTATATCACATGATTCAATTAATCTCGTACGGGGACACAAATCCATTACCTCACCAACCATCTCTCTCTCTCTCTCTCTCTCTCTCTTTCATATATATATATATATATATATATATATATATATATATATATATATATATATATATATTACATGTTATTATGTGTAGTACAAAACTTTATAATGGCATGAAAGAGACAATATTTATTAATCATGATGAACTAAGAATTAAAAAATGAAAGGGCAGCTGGCCGGTTTCGTACCTCGCTCAACAGAGCCAAATATCGAGGTATAAAAAAAGAAAAAAAAGTTCAATCAAATAGAAACAACATTAAGGCCGATGAGATTTTCTCTTTGCTTGCATATAGATTGTTTCTAGGATCTTGAGATGGTAGGGAGAGTGCGACTTACTAAGAATGGAGAATAAGTCGACACTGAAATTAGAGGCACAGGTTCGGTTATTTATAAGATGTTCGACTATCGACGAACCATAAGTATTATGTAAAACGTCCGTTGGTGAATAATTTGCATTGCGAATTTTTGTGGGCACGTGTTGTTTGACCCGGATATCTAATATTTGTTACGTCATCCCAACGTAGTGCATACTGCAACTACATTTAAATAAATAAATAATAGAATTATTATGATGCGGGGAAGGACATCTTTTCGAATAGAAGTCAAGATCGGTCGGGAGGAAAAAACAACTCGTGTATTCGCAGCAAAATAACATTGTTAGCTTTTAGCTGATTGAACAACTACTTTTCACATCAAATCATCGTACATATTTGACGTATTGTTTACTTTGAATGGGAAACGGTTATCTTATTTTTTTAATTAAAAAATAGATAAAAATATTTCATAAATTTCCACTATTAAATTTTTACTTTAATTAGATGTTTCTAGCTGTTATATTTATGTTTTTTATGTTTATTTATTTCAGACAATCGAACTATTTTAGATCGATGCGGAGAGATAAACAAATCCTTACGCCGAACTCATTTAAGTAGGTTAAAAAGACAGAGCATTTTCTTTAGATCGGTGGTTTTGTAGATGAAGCCTTCAGTGCCAGTATTTTATGGCATCGTGAGTGCAAAGAATATTCCCAGAAATTTGACGCGATGCAACAACATAAGTGTTTGAGATTCTCTTTGTGTGTACATAATGTAGAGATCTTCGCCACATCTTTAAATCTTCAATCGTAATGTAAAAAAAACAACTCTAGCGAAGTAAATTATTATAATACTAATAACATGGTACAGTAATAAAGCATAACAAATTTGATATGTCAGCTTAAATGCTATTTAAGTCCAACTTTTAAAACCGCTATAGATAACTGTGTATCTTATAAGATAACCTCACTCATTTTAAACGTAACTAATTAATAAATACTGTCCATTTAATTAAAGTCGGATAATCGTCTGAATTCTAGTAATTGTTTAAATTGTATATTCATGTTTATTTATTTTAAACAATCGAACTATTTTTGATCGATGCGAAGATGTAAAAAATAAATCCTTACGCCGAACTACTTTAAGTAGGTTAAAAAGACAACATTTTCTTTAGATCGGTCGTTTTGTAGATAGATCGTTCTCCTTCAGTTCCAGCATTGCGGGTTTGAATGTCACGCAAAACAATTGTTTATCTTTGCTGCTTTTGCTATGGCGTTCCAGTTATTTCCTAACCGATATCGATAATCATGATACACCTGAATATCTTTTTAATAAAAATTGGATGAAAAATATTTCATCGATGTTCTTAACTTAATATTGGCTACACAATTCAACCAAAGTTGAGAAACCTGGCAGAGATGGATACTTACCCGCTCGTACCTAATAATCCGATGCACCTGGTAAATCATATCTACGCTTAACTTTAAAAGCATATTACTGCTAAGTAATATTTAACATCAATTTCGACTTAACAGTGTGTCTTTTATGTGCAATTCATTGTGGAATTAGACTTTAACTTAAAAAAATGTAGCACTTTCCCGCCGTTTTATCTGATCGTGATACATGTGCTTAGGAAACAGATTATAGTGACTTCCTGAATGGACAATTGTTTAAGCTATCAGCATGGGATAGCCGCTTGTGTGTATATAATCGATAATTGATTATACAGCGCCACGTTTATCTTGCAGATGTTGCAAGCGTGCAAACGCGGTGCTTTCTCGAACAAGGTTGCCGTTGGATAAACAATTATACTGCCATATATTATAGTATCGCATGATTTTATTAAATGAAAACTATCACTGTCACCATTTTCCCTCCACAAACAAACATGTTTATATATTATAGTTGCAAAATAACAGACGTGCAGGACTCGATAAACTCTCAAAATGCATGTTTGATTGTATCTAGATGGTTTATGTAGTTGTAGTTGATGGGCGAGATGTCCGATATGCACGGTGAGTGAGATAGAATTCCGTATACTAATGCGTTGGTTCATCAAAGTGATATACGTGACGTGTAGTTGAGCAGCAGACTTGCTCTCATTCTCTTGAACAATGTCGAACATGAAGACAGCGTTGAAGCCCTCTACTTCTGGGCTTGAATCCTCTTTCAAAAAATGGGTGATAAAAGTTGCATAATCATGAAGAAATAAAAGTGGGCTTAGGCAAATGCAGAACCTTTTCCTCTTCTGGAGATAATATGTCGATAGACAACAAAACAGTTGAAAAAAACCGTCCATTTTGTGTTTCCTGGCTCAATGCTTATAGGATCCTCATCTGACATTAACAGAAGAATATGAATAGCAACTTCTGCATTTGAACGTCTAAAAGAAAAGATGTGGAACAGGAAGAACATATCAACGCCTCTAAGGTTAAGATTTTACAATGCATTAGCAGTTTCTATTGTTGTACATGCAAGTGAAACATGGACCATACTGGCAGAGCATGTCTTTGAAATTACATTTTTAACAGCTATCCTTGGAGTTAGTTTGTCAGATTGACGAATAAATGAAGATGTAAAAAAAGCTTAATATTAACAAATCCATCAACGATGTTATTCGAAAAAAATTAACATGGTTTGGAGATGTTTACCGGCTACCACACTCCATCTTTGTAAAGAAATATGAAAAAAAGATTTCATTGAACAAACTTCAAGAGGATATCTACCAAAGAGATGGGCCGACCAAATGAATTTGAGACTGACAAGCCGCTCCTGACAGCTAAAAGATTGGCCCAGGACCGTAATGAGTCGTGGAATTCTGTTTTCAAGCACATGGTGAAGCTCTCTACCGAATGCACATACAAAGAGAATCTCAAACACATATGTTGTTGCATCGCATTAATTTGCTGGCAATACTTCTTTGCAGTTACAGTTTCAACGGTATTTAACCAGCTGTAATGAATGAATATCTCTGCATTCTATCAAACTGTCACTCTCACTTTTTTCTGATGTTTTGAGGGGTAAGCATTCCATGTGATCCAACCAGTTATCTGATCGTCATCGATTATGATAAATGAGTCAACTTTACGTTGCGAGTGATAATGGGTCAGTTTTCTACAACAAAAAGAACGCATCGACAATGTGTGAGCAACTAGAAAACTATTAATTAAAAAGGAGTTGCATATTTTGGTACAAAATCGGCTCCAAATTAAAATAAATTAAATACTTTTAAGGGAGACAAATCAAATACGAATAATTTCTTTTTAATTTCGTTTTTATATAAGAAAGCCAAAAATACGGAATGATCAAGTGCGTAGATCAATTAACATATTTCATGTAATAAATCCAAATAATTTAATAAATAAATAGTCTTAATTGAAGATAAAATAGATCTCTGATAAAAATGAGAAAAGCGGGAAAGGAAACAATGCTGTCAAGCAGATATGTGATATTTAAAGTTAACAACAATATTGAAAAATAAATGAAAACATAATGCAAATATTTAAAAATAATTTTTTAAAAATTATAAACAAAATTATATAATAAAAACATATTTAATGAATTTTAAAACATTTTTTTTCTTTAAATTAATAAAAAAAATATTTTTTTAAATAAATACTTTTTTGGTTAATGTAAAAACTAATTTTGTTTTAATGAATGAAGAAATCTTTTAACTATTTTTTTAAATAAAAAATGTTGTTTTAATTAATTTTTGAAAAATGAATCTTGTTTTAATAAAAAAAATAGAAATTTGTTTTAAATTACAAAAAACATTGGAATTTTCGGTTTTCTTTTTTATGACGGCTATCATGAAAAAATTAAAATACTCTATACCTTCTGATTAAGATTTTTTTTAAAGTTTATATGATACCCAAAACAACTTTCAAACTGATCATTAGTTTCTTCCATCTATGTTTTCTCGTATAGTTCTCAGGCTTGTCTCGCCAATACTTGAAATTAAGATACAATGACTAATATACACTTATAGTTCATATGTTTTATCTTTGTCCTTTGGTATCGTAAGTTTTACTGGTAACTTTGAGGGAAGCGCTATTTTTCTTCGGGCTGATGTCTGACGACTGTACCGGAAACCACCAATTCAAAAAAGATAATTATCACTCTTGACTATGAAGTAGTTTATACAAACAAAATAGCACTAACTTAAACAAAACTATTATGGCAGGAGATTTCGACGTTGCTCGGGATTTAATGTGGAACACGATGGTCTTTTTCATTATGCTCATAACAGCATACTACTTTGTTAACGTCTTTGTGTGTACTAAAAGGGAACCCGGTATTGCCCGGGAATGAAAAACGTTCTTATATATCAGTAAACGGAAGCAAAACATTCAGTATAGAGATTTGTCGTTCTAAATAGTTAAAAGTGTAAAAATTAAAACTGTAGCAACCATTAAATTGGTGTTAAATGTTTATAAACTAGACAACAAACATGTAAAAGTTGAATTAAATAAGAATGAAAGAATAGAAACATTATTTAAAGATAAATACATTTGTATATGTATACAAAACTACAAAACATTAATTGTTCATTTGAAATGTTCAGTTCGAAGTTTACGAGTGTGTATATGTGTGCGACGATGTAGGCATTTGTGTGATGCTTTGCGTTAGAACGCGTTAGTGTATGAATGTGTACGTCGCCTTTTGTCAGGGTGCGTAAGTGTACGACTGGTGTGTGTTTGTGTGCGCGTGTTGAGAATTGATAGGCCGTTCCAAGTACCAATTTGGGACAGTGTAGGCATTTGTGTGTGCCTCTTTCTTGTCAGCAGGGTGTGTAAGCATGTGTGTGTGAGTTGAATAGTGGCAGCTTCCCAATCCCAAGAGATCGAAGGAAGTGGAAACGTTCTCCTCTGGTTCTGTGTGTTGTTATTTTGTTTTGGTTTGTTTCAACTCCATGATCTAGACGAAAACCTCACCTTAAATAAGGTTTCAATCGGCTCCAGGAAGCACCTTGAGTTTGGGCGTGAAAAGGGGATTTTAATAACAGAGGTGCGGTGGGCGTAGGTGAAAGCATATCACCTGACAGTCATTTTTTGGTTTTTCGCTAAATAACGCCTGTGGGAGGCGGTTTTTGAAAGAAAAATCTGATTTCTTTTTTAGATGGAATTTTGGGGCGTGGCATGTAATTTTTTTTGCCCACACCGTTGTTCATTTAATATTATGAGATTGGGATGCATGCCAATCCTATGAAACCATGTTTGATTTCGTTATTCTTAACATTCAAACGCACCATTATATTTATGGTAAATTTTAGTGCAAATTCACGAAAATGATGCGCTCGGAGAAAGTAATATGGTGCCCTGAGCATAGTCAAAAAATACATAGAAGTAATCCGCTTTAAATCCCAAGCAATGTCGGGTCGGGTCATCATCATCATCATCATCATCATCATCATCATCATCATCATCATCGTGAAATGTCTAGGGGGATGGAAAGACCGAGAAGGGAGAACACTAGATTCTCTAACCTGTTTATCTATAGCAAACACACAAACATCACACACACTCACACACATGCACACAGACATTTTGATTTATATATAGAGAGAACACTAATCAGGCCTCCACTGGAAGATATCGCGGGGGGGGGGATTACTGCCACCCAAATTAAATAGAAGACAAATAGTCGTTGCCATCATGAAATCAATGTTAAGCGGATGTTGTGATAACGCAAAAACATTTGCAATTCTTATAGAGAGAGGTGGAGACTACTTGACATTTGTGGAGACCTGTTGTCACTCAGATTCCAATAACTTAATTTATGTCACAGTTAGTAACTGCCAGAATTTTAGTCTGGCAAGACACATAATGTAAGGTCATGATTAATAGACACGCTTAGAACCACCGTTATTTTTGTGAGGAAACTCCACCCAGAAGCAATTCCTAGTTAAGCAGATGAGTTTCTATTAATGAAGTTGTATAGAATATAGTTAACGTTGAAATCTTCTTCTTCACCTTCTTTTTATTATTATTATTATTATTATGTACTCACTAGGAGTTCTCGCACAGTTCATCATCAGTGATTGCTAACTAATTAATTGTCTACAATTTCCATATTATGTTTTAACTGACCACAAGGTTGCCAACCGTCGATGATACCGTATAACCCACTGCACATGGAAACAATTTCTACACTTTCATTCAAAAGCTTATTACTACAAAAGAATGTGAAAAATGTGGATTTAAGCAGGAGTCTAATTGATTAGAACTATTATGTTGTTCCATGCTTATCTTAGACAACATAATATATAAATATAACTCTAAATGCGTAGGCAATGATTTCTACCAAAGCTTGACATTCGTCTTATAGCTAAAAAGTAGTTAGCGGGCGTACAGACAGACACGTCTCTCTTTAGAATATAGGTCTGATAATATTAAAAAATGCTATAAGTAAAATGCAGAGTATTTGCCTATTTCGTTGCATACTTCGTTTTATTACTTCAAACTTATGCATCTATGACAATGGTTACTTTATATACTTAAGACTAATGCTCATATAAATAAATAAATATATATATATATATATATATATATATATATATATATATATATATATATAGGCTTTTGTTTTTAAATAAATCCTATCCGATTTTTATAAAAGATGTACCTTCTGCATTTGAAACATTCAATAACACTTCTTGTATTGAATTTATATTTTAATGAATCTAAGTGAACATTCCTTGAACAATATTATTTTCGATGCAGTACGTTAAATACGGACGTGAAATTCACGACCTTGTTTAACAATAGTTGTTACCCTCTGGGGATCAAAAACCTAAAAGTCATATATTATATATATATATATATAAACAACTGATGTTCCCTTATGTCATTGACCAGTACAGCTTTCAATCCAAAAGCTGCATATAGGAATCTGCTTCAGCCGTTCATGGGTCCCGCTAGTATATATATATATATATATATATATATATATATATATATATATATATATATATAGGCATCCACATACCGACTGTTCAATACATCACATCTTAAAGCTAGGATATATATATATATAATATATATATATATATATAATATATATATAATATATATAATATATAATATATATATAATATATAATATATATATATAATATATATAACATATGATATATATATAATATATATTATATATATATTATATTTATAATATATAATATATATATTATATATACACATATTATATATATTATATTATATATAATACATATATATTATATATATTATATATAATATATAATATATATAATATGTATATATATAATATATTATATATATAACCAAAACCAAGCATGTTATTAAAAGGAATGTTCTGTTACATAATATATATCATATTTATGTGCTTATGTAGTTCATCATAAATACTGCCATAACAGCATATTTCTTTTAAATAATAGTCAGAGTTGTTGTTAAATGCATGCAGACACGGTATCACCATTATATTAAGTATGATTTTTTTCTTTCAAGTGTTCTCGTTTTATTAATAATTATTCATTTCCTGGGGGATGTTAAACTGTTCCAAACACGATTGAAATATTTCGTAGATCCCCCGTCCTCTTCTACTACATCCTGCTACTGATTGCCTAAGCCTGCTGATTACATAACTACTTACATATCTCCTGACTGGAGAAGCATGAAACAAACTAGTTAAGATAATGGCATACATGTTTAAAGCACGGAAAGTTATATAAAAGCGACGAAGACGATTCAGTGAGGGTGTGAAAGGGGGCACTTCTTCCATATACTAACCTTTCGATTTAGTCTGAAATTTTAATTTCATTTTTCAAACTTCTTCATATCTTCTAGTAAATACATGAGATTACATACCAAAAACATTGTGAAGAGACCGAGGAAAAACAACTATTTCTTTGTCTTTACTTTCAATACTCTAATTCTTTCTCAACGCTTATCCATTGATTTGTTTGCGTAGAAACACGTGCTATTTAATGTTCAAGACGATTAAATAATGTAAGATAATTGTAATGAATTAGAAAAATGTATAATCCTCGTTACTTCTCCGAGCTGATGTCCGATCTACTCTCCGTGGTAAGAGCGGTGGCAACGTGGTAGTTTAAGGCCAGAAGTCCGACTTGCCCAACAAATATACAAAGAAGCAATCAGCAGAAACAATGGCTGTATGAGAGTAGAATATAAAATAACTATTTAAGTGACGCGAAGATAGGCTTTCACAAAGGCGTTAGATTGAAAAGAAGAAGCAAAATCAGTTAGTGTCAAAAAGAAACCAAAAACAGGTGAAATACCGAAGAAAACAGTATGAAAATAAACGAGTGAAAAAGACTAGGGCATGTCATTTTCACTGCTGATTTAATATTTTAGACTGGACTTGTTGTCAGGAGATACGGGAAAACGTACAAGATTATAGGTTCTTGGAGCGTTCTATATGTAAACAAAATCCTCCGAATGCTATTCTCAATCAAGTAAATTGAGTAGGTATAGTTTTGGGCCGTAACGGAAGTATACGCTCCCCGACTTTCCTTATTGTTATTTTTATTTAAAAAAAAATGAATTGTTGTCAAACTAATTTTTTCGCAGTTTCCTTATCTGAAAAATAAAATAAGAAAATAAAAAGTATACAGTTAGACTTGTTCTTAATTTCTATCTGATTTTAGTTTTCTGATACTTTTCTGAGTATACTTTTCTATAAAAGATATAGGAAATCAATACAAGTCTGATCGAAGGTTCACTCGGTGCTTGTATGAAATCAGAGCATGTTCAATGCATCGCTGTCGCATCGAGTTTCATATATATTATTGTATAATATTTTGTTAAGGCAAGGAATAAGAATATGTGTGACATTTTTTCTTTCTTTTGGGGAAATTGAAAAATTATAAAAACGAGAGAAAATTGTACAATTGCATTAAACTACTGAGCCAGTTTTCGCTCACATTCATCAGAGTAAATATCGTGAAAGAGATGTTTATGTACTGCAATTAAAAAGTAAAAATACCGTAGTTAAACGAAGACCAGTGACACATTATCAAATTTCAACAAATGTCACACATGTCCTTATTCCTTACCTTAATTAAATTTTGTACAACGAAAAATCCACTCGTAATATAAGAGACACTTTCACTGTGTGTATGTCTGTTCGTCAGTCCCAATTTTTGTAAACGTAATAAATACATTGCGAAGTTTGTCCAATTTTGAAATATCAGATATCTTTAATACTTTTTTAGATAATTACCAACAAATAAAGCAGATGTCATGAGCAGAAATCGAAACAGAAACGTTGAGATCTTCAGTCTGATGTTCTACGAACTGAGCTATTTAGATTTTCTTATTGATAGATTTTAAAACATTACTTTAACAAAATAATTAGAGCTTTCACGTGACGTCATAGATTTATGATTTACATAATGTTTGAAAACATATCTTCTATAATATAGGATAGTGCGTCAACGTATAGTTTTTAAATAAATAATTTGTATAAATATAATATCATTCTAAAAATGCACTTTATATAATGAGTGGATCTACCAGCCTAGCAAAAATCAGCAACCGGGGAGGGGGGGGTGCATTTTTTTCTAGGCTACTCATATAATATTAATAGAATTATTACGTTTCAAAAACTAATGAAAGGTAATTTTTGAAATGGCATTTTGTAAAAAAAAAACTCATATATAAGAGAGTTGACACAGTTCTTCACGTTACAACTTATCCACGTGTTCCTATTTTACATAGAGCTTTATTCCACGAAGAGACAATCGTCAGAATTAGCTTCGGCTCTGGTTAGTTATGATTTGAATTATTTTGATGTAATTATTCTAAAACGTTACACGTGTCAGAGGGTGATGCAATATTTCTGCAATCAGTGCAATCGATATTCATAATATACTAGTAGAATACTTGTCTCGGGGCGGGTATAAGCAATGTATATAACATTAGTTTTAAGTGTTAATGTTTTTTTGTTGGCGGGGGGGGCATGGTTCGGTTTGAGTCGTACATCCAAAATTGTATAGTTCTTTGAACTATACCATTTTGGGTGTACAATATAACTCAACATTTGATGTAGAGCAATTTCTTTCTTTAGTATTTTTTTGTATCTAACTTATTTAAAAGTTTTATGAGGAAGGTTGCAAGTTTAGGTGGGCGCATCCCCTAAATGGTACAGTTTACAAAAAGAATAATGTGTCCATGTTACTCACAGGGTTGCCGAGAATATATATTCCAAAATTTATAATGTTCGATTTATGAAATAATAAAGAAATTATAAAATTATAAAATGATAAAATAACAAAATAATAAATAAATGTTAAAAAAACATTTTACAAATGTTGGTAGCATTACTCTTTTAAATATATACTTTTCTCTCGTTGGAACTGCACTAATACTGCACTACCCTCTTTTTTCTCTCTCTCTCTCTCTCTCTATATATATATATATATATATATACAGTTAAGCTATAAATTGTTGGAAATCATAGTTTTACGAAAGAACCTAACTTAGCTTGAAATTACCGAGAACATTGGCTCGTTCGGTCATCACTCATTGGTACCCTAAAAGAAGAACTATGATAGAAAACTCCCTCCTTGTTGAAATAAAAATAACAAGAAAGACTATATTTTCGCTTCCTGCAATTTTTACCAATATTTATTTAAAACAAAAAATTATTGCATAAAGCTGCGCACTAAAAAAAAAATTCTTCTTTCCTATTTACGGTTTTTAACAAAAACAAAAACAAAAAACAAACATCTCATTAAGCGCTAAGTCTGTGGTGGCGTATTGCCAACCCGGACGGATGGTTAGTCGTTTGGTTTAAGAAGGATACCAATTGTATCTATTTCACATCCGGTTTCGCAGCGACTTTATAGACTTTTACAAAAATAGTCCGATACATAAATGTACACAGACATGAAAGAAAGAAATAGACATCCTTATTATCATTTATAATGAAGACGGTTGTCAGATAGTCTTGATGGATCTAGGCAAAATAATATTAATTATTTTCCCTCGCTGATGAATTGGGCAATCACTCGTTTAATTGTGGGAAATGGAATCCCGAGAATTGCGGCAATTTGATGTTGATTAAGACACCGTCTTATTAACCCATAATATGACCTCTTTGATACACTGGGAATTCTAATGCTTATTTGTTCCGTGTCATACTTAAATGGCAATATATGATGTCAATTAGTGTAAAATATCGATATTTCAAACTTTTAGCCCTGCTTTGTACGGCTCCGGGTACTGGCTGTCAACGAATGAAGCTGAAACTTTAAACGTGTATAAATTATTTTTGTGGGGTGTCTATTTATTTATTTTATGTCTGCGTTATATATGTGTATAAAACCGGATCGTCCTGAAGCAAATCAGTAATGTGTGTATACACACTCCCAACGAAAACAGCCACTATTATGTTATCAGAAGAATAAAAACAATAGTTTGACATAATGTCACAATATTTGTTCATTAAGCGAGGCTCGAACTTAAAACATCGAGCGATGACATTTAGCTACATTACAGCCAATACGACCAGTAAATTAGATATGTTTCATTAATGTGTCACTACTTATCAAAGCCGAAAGGCGACACGTGGATAAGGTTAATGAGATTGTCAGTTGGCGATGAACAACACCTTGAGGGGATTGGAAGCGATGCGGGAAATTGGTTATTTGAGTGAAAATCTCGATAAATATTTGTTAACATTGGACTTGAAACCGACAGCTATAGTCAGCTGGGAAGCATTGTATTCCACAGATGGGAAGTTATAGGAAAAAAAAACTTTGTTGGTTTAGTTTTAAGTACACAGAAGAAGGAAGGAAAATTATTTACAGTGGTTGTAATAAGACGAGTTTTTCTGTGAATGTTTTACAGTGGGGGCATAAGTTGGTGCTGAGTTAAAAATAACGATGGAGAAAGATTAGCAACGTTTCTTCTGTGAGGAAGAGGTTGTCGAGAATAGAAGAGATCATCCCGAACAAGATTTCAAAGTTGACTTTGTACACTGTGAATGCAAGAAACAGTACTCTGAGCGGCACCATACCGGATGTGGCAACACTACTCCATCTTAGGACGTATCTGACTCTTATACAGGTAGAGGAATACGTTAGGATTGAAGTACTTTCTGGGACGGTAGAATGACCCAACCCTGTTTCCAGCGACCTTAGCAATGGATTTGATGTTGTAAGCCTTCCATTTCAGGTCTGGAGTGAAGGTCAGTCCTAGGAGCTTATCAAAGCTGGGGTTTACAATACTTACTCTAAATTGCAAAGCTTATCTTAAATATTGTGTTACTTTCTTAGCGTTATGCTTGATTAAGCATAATGACAACTCTTCACGGGCAGGTGCGCCAGGCAGGCCCTCGTTTAAAACCAGATGGCATTTCGAGCGGCTACGTAATAAGTAGTGTTTACTGAATAAGCATAAAGTGAATCAGTAATCACAACTCCGTAATTCTACCCTGTATCCATCGAACAAAGCAGTCTGTACAAAACTAGTTGTCACCTCCGAACACGTGTCACCGCAACTGATACAATTCTTACAAAATGATTTAAATACGTAAACAAAACTAAACGTTGAAATACTTTAAGTTAACGTTATGGTAATACATTAAAGAGTTAAAAGGTGTCTGTGACATTTTTCCATTAAAACTTCTCTCTGCCTCTCTGTGTTTCTTTGCCTTCTTCTCTCTATCTAACTCTATCCCCATCCTCCCACCATCTCTCCTCTATTGTTCCTGGTGACTAAAAAGAAGGCATATTTTAAAAGAAAAACGAGTCCATATTCTGCTAAAACATAATATATTAGCTTTGAGTGTGTTTTAACAGAACACACACAGACAACTGCTCTTTATATGATATACTAGCTGCGATACCCTCCCGATGACGGGCTCATAATAATGAGATGTACGTGGAACATTTAATAAGTGCGAAGGACAAGATATATATTTACTTCAAAGTTATAAAAACATATAGTAACAAGAACATAAGTCAGTCAGAAGACTGCATACCTCCTCCTAACAACGTAAGAATGGGCACACATTTTGATCTGGGCATTACTTTTCAATATTGTATGAAATATTCCCGAAGGTATGCATTGGAAACTTATATAACTCAAAAAGTATTTATCTGATCAGGCTGAAATTTTGCATGGTGGTTACTGTTATCAAAGAACATCATATCCATACATCAAATTTGGAAAAATTGGAAGTGTTAATTCCACTAAAATTCACAGTTAAAGGTCAAGTTCAAGGACATATAAGATACGGGATTTCATTGGCTGCGTATGAATAGAGTCAGGAATCTCTCTAATTAAGAAAATCTAAGCTATCGCCAAAAGTGTGATTTTCACCTTTTTCGTGAACTTTACATGGACATTCGACCTAGATATTCCAAAATAAAATCAATGCTGACCGATATTTTGACAAAGTTTGGTGACGATTGATCAAGCGATGTGGACGCGAGACTCTAGACAAAGAAACAAACATAGTGAAAAACCGCGAAACAAACACGACCAAAAAAATAACGTCCTCAGCGGAGATAAAAGTATGTGTGTGAATATAAATTACACAACTGAAGTTATGGGTTTGGATATGTTTACTTGTATAAATTCACAATCTTTTTAGAGAGTCTTTAATGAGTGGAATGTATTCAAATTTTTAGAATCGAAATATATTCCAGCCTGTTACGGTTGAAATCAGAAGATGAACTATTCAGTGGGAGGGTCATGCTTGATCAATGATCCATTTAAAAAAGTGAAAGAGGTCAGACGTTAAAATATTCTATGGCAATATAAAAAAACATACTGCGATGACGTAAACTTACATAAACGGCTTACATAACTAAATTATGCGTTCATCATAATAATATGATTTAGTCAACGTTTGTTTCCCTAAGGTGTGTTTTGTATAATTTAATAACACAAAATACATGCTAAAATATACATTAGTTCTGGGATTGAGTTACGTGTGAAAGAAAGTATGTTTTAATTGTTCTAATTAGCCCTAAACTTATAATTAACTGAACAAGTCATTCAGCTATCTCTTATATTTTTCATTGTCCCTCTCACTCTATATTGTGTCAACCACTTTTTAATATTTTTAATGTCTCTGTGAGCATTTAGAGAACGAGTAACTGTTTTAGATAGCAAAAAAAGATATGTTTTAATTGTTCTAATTGGCCGTACTTTATAATTAACTGGACAAGTTACCCATCTATCTAACCCTAACCCTAACCTATCTATCTCTTAGCATTCTATGTATTTCTCTAGAGTCCGTCACTATGTTGATTTCATTATTCTATAATATTTCTTAATGTCGTTGTGAGCAATTAGAGAAAGAACACTCTTTTCAACTAATTTATAGAGCGGGTTCGTACACACCAGAGATACATATGTAAATTAGATGACACAATTATAGGTAACTTTACTTCTATATTATCCTTATGGGTAGTATAGAAGTAAAGAGAGCTATTATTTTAGTTATGTCGGAAGAATTTCTGAAGAGATATATCACAATGTATGAATTTTTTAATGAAACCAAAATGGGGCAAATAGTGATAGTGGTTGTAACCCGTTGGGTCACAGGTAGTCTAGTGGGTTTATAAAGTTTTTAATTTAACAATGATAAAACTCTGCTTCATTTTGGCTAATGTAACTATAGTTTAAATCGCATTAGTATAAGAAATAAGATTATATAAATGCAGGATGGCATGCTCCTCTCTCGGTGATCTTTTTGAAGAAATAAAGATACATACCACCCGATGAGGACAATCTGCATAGGCAGGAAATCATGCCTAGCATATAATAAGTAGGTATGTCGAAATACCCGTCCAAAATACTCCAAAAAGGTTTCCCTATATTTCTGCTTCCATGTAAACTCAGACAAATAGCTGTCAACCATTTCTCAATGCGTTTCACATTAGCGTTTATTCAGCGTTTCGTACAGCCTAACCATAATCCGGCGCATGTCTATACAGAACTCAAAAACGTAGATCAAGGACGGGTGCGCGCACATAAATGATCCTCCTAATTAGATTTCTACCGTATTTCTCTCACGGTGTTTTCGATCGAATGATGAGGATTATCGATAGTTGACAGTTACTCGTACTTCCGCAATGAAATTACTAAATAAAGAGAGTCGAGCGGAGTAAATACAAAATTAACAAATTCAAACGAAACTAATTTATTTCCGGAAGCACGTGCCAATGGTGGGGAAAGGGCATACAAAGCAAAATTCTATATGAAGGTTTTGTCTTACAGAGCTATACAGGTCAAAGAAATAGGGGAAATATAACTTTACTTTACATATAAGGTGTAAACATTTACTACATAATATATATAATGTATATATAAAATATATAATATACTAGTATTGTATACCCGGGCTTACTCCTGAATGTGTGCTACTGTGTACTCATGCTTCGAGCCCTGAACTCTATATATGTTTTTGCTTATTTTATTTTAAATGAAGTAACACGGTCTATGATGTTTATGGATATCAAGCGTAAACTCAAACCACACAATATTATTGTAGAAACCCTTATTCAATATAGATATTACACATACATAAGAAGGTAGTTGTTCAGTATAGAGAAAATGGCGGTTTGTACTCTTTCAGTGAACAACTTACCAAATTGGTCGGAAAGCAACTATAACAAAATTTAAAGTATGCAGACCATCGGAAACCAACGATAATTTATTGGACTGAGATGACAGCTATTCTGAAAATAAAAATAAAAACTGAATAAGGAATTATTTTCTGTAAGAAGTGTTTTTTGACGGACAGTCTTTCAGAGCATTATTTGATTCTTTTCTCGTCTTTGTCGCCGAATCTGTATATGTGGCTTATCGAGCACAACCCAGATCTTATGTCTAGTGTAGAGGTTAATGGGGCGCACGTTTTCGTCCTCAGTATCGTCAAGTAAATTCCATAGAATAGTCCATAGGTAAATTGGGAAGTCGCAACAGTATATATAAATTCGTTAAATATAGTCCACATTACCCTCCCTTACGCATAACAGCTGTTATGCTCCGAAATTAATAATGATCAGCTAATTAACTTAACAGTAAATCCTGTACGTAGAAAAATATAAACATATACACATACCTAACTTGATATAGATAGAGATATATCAGTGGTATGCGTTGTTCTAAGTAATATAAAATCCAGTGACTGCTGCTAGCGTCAGACAAAGGAGAGCGTATCAGGGCTTGACCTACCCAGATAAGTTCTGGTTGGTGACAGTGAGTATGATATTGGAACATTCGAAACTTTTCGATAATCCAAATCAATTTAAATCACCCTCCGACACCCAACTCTGGAGTGTGCATGCAGCCGTAAAGAAAAGGCGTCGGTCCGAAGAAATTTGACTATCAATGGCTCTAACTAAAGTATGTCTGCAAATGTTTAGCCAAAAATGTTTCTATACATTTGTTACACCGGCCGTTCTTACACAGGAGAAACTACACCGGTTGTCACTAAAAATAGTGCGAGTCGCTAGAAGACAAAGCACCACCTTGTAACTGTCTGGCCAAGAGCTAGTCACTTTCTTACTTTGTTAATACACTTGTTAAACCAACCCTCGACTTGACTTCCTTTATTTATTATTTACTGTGGAACAACTTCACAACAACATTAACAAAAATATACCTAATATATATATATATATATATATATATATATATATATATATATATATTAGAAATTTGAAAACAATTAACAATGTGTTGTTTTTTTTTGTTAAAATAAATAAAATGTATTTTAAACTTATACTTTCGGAATAAAATTCTATTTTCAAAGCAAAATATTTATTTCTCTTCTATTTTTCCTCATATTGCTCGGTAATGAATCCTGCTTATAAATACGTGAACATTATACTAGTTGTGTAGGACAGCAAGAGTTGTGTTAATGTACAAATACACTGTGTCTGCTCAAGAATTAAACATCAATTGTTACTGACAGTATCATGCCCGTGTGGTAAATACGACTGAATGAAGATCGAACTGCACACTCACAGATATGAATATACACACATACATATATGCAAACACAAAGGCACATACATGCTTTTGTAATTCATCGTGGAGCGAGTGACCTATATATATTATATAAATATTAACACCCACAGACATGTGTTTCGTCTTGTAAAGACTTATCAGTGTGGTTTTAACTAAACAACGCACCAACCACAACACTCGAACTCCTAACCTTCAGTAACCACTGACTGTGAAAGTCCAGCCTATTCAAATTTCCGTATTCAATTACGCTAATTGGTTTCTGTAGATGATTGAATTCCTTATGTAGAAACAGAGTGCCCTCCCCTAAGAGGGCAGATATATAGTATGCAAATAATAATATTCACAAACACGTGTTTCATCTTTTAAAGACTCATCAGTCTCTCTCTCTCTCTTTCTCCTTCTTTTTATCGATCTCTCTGTCTCTCTCTCATATACATATTGAAAATACATTTGATGATTATGATGGCTATCATAAAGGATTTATTGTAAAAGATTTATTGAATAAAGGGTCATATATTTTCCAAGAGTATTACTTTTATTCTCTGTCGTCCCTTTCGTCCTCTGTTCCTCTCTTTCTCCCTTTCGGCAAATCTCACTTACCTTCTTCCTATTCTTTCTTTCTCTCTCTCATCACCATCTCTTGCCCTTTTTCCATTTCCATTTTTCGAAAAAGAAAATAACTATATATATATATATATATATATATATATATATATATACATATATATATATATATATATATATATATATATATATATATATATATTATAATATAAAATGAAGTAATAAAATAAGGTGTCAATCAAATTTTGCTTGAACTTTGAATTCTAATAAAATTTGATTGACACTTTATTTTATTACTTCATTTTATATTATAATATTAATGCTCTATCCAGTATATTGAGCTCTAGTGTTTATCCGGATGTTTCACTAATTATAAGATATTAATTGACGCTTATATCTTTTGTTGGATTGCTTCATATATATATATATATATATATATATATATATATATATATATATATATATATAAACATACTGCTAAAAACAAGTTCAATCAAACCGAAGGTGGTTTATAAACAAAACGATGAGTTACAGCGATCTGTAATTAACTGGTTTTGACTATTTATTTCCTACAAACACACACTTCTTTTTCATTAGTCCTGTTACTCCTATAATTATTGGTATGATGGAGATTTTCCTGGAATCTTAGGAAAATCTCCATCATACGAGTAATTATAGAAGCAAAAGGACTAATTAAAAAGAATTTTAAAAGCTATCTTGAAGTATACCCTGTGAACCGAGTGGAAGAGAAATACAAACAATTGCGCTTAAAGGGACGGTTACAATCTTAAAAAGATCTCTAGGCTGGAGTGTCTGAAATAGCCGGTGAATGTCTGGCATCCAGTAGGATGCCCCATCTCCAGCAAAAACGGAAAGATAAGAAAAATAAAAAAGGATATATATATGACGTAATTTCCTCCAATTCAAAGCATCTTTTTTTCGTTCAGCGTTAAGAAGACAACTTCTCGTATTTCTATCGGGATAATCTTTGATTGCATATGTGCATATGGTGCGAGAACACTGAGTGATAATATGTCAATAATAATGAAATGAAACAGAGATTAGTGGAATATTGTGCAGAGTTGTTGTTACACAGACTCCAGAGAAAGACATCGGTTTCATCTGGGATAAGTTATTGGTAACAACTGGTACTAGGACACCACGTGAGTAGTACTACTACTACTATTACTACTACTACTACTACTACTACTAATAATAATAATAATAATAATAATAATAATAATAATAATAATAATAATAATAATAATAATAATAATAAATCAGTTGTCATCGGCGCACTTTACAGTTGAAGGAAATTGGAATGCAACCAAAAAGTACATCGGTACTTGAAACAGGTAATAATATTCTGCCAAAAACTGCTCCCAGTTTGAGCTTGTTCGATGGTGGGTAAAAAAAAGTAACGTAACTGGCTCATGATAAACTGTGTATTACTAATACTACTACTACTACTACAAAAACAACAACTAAGTAAGTAAGTATAGTGGAATTCCACAAAACAAAACAAAAAATGACACCGTTACAAACAGTCTGCTATCCGGAGTACCTAATATTCTATGAAAAATGTTTGCTGTTTGAGATTGTTAAACAAAAGCTATATCTGATGATGATGATGATGATGATGATGATGATGATGATGATGATGATGATGATGATGATCACACATAATCACACACACACAAAGGAATAAAAATGTGGCGACGCGACACCAGCCTCGATTGGTACCACAGAAAACGGTCGTGAAGAGTCGAACGATATAGAGAGCGCAATCCACACCTCCACTGTAAGAGCGCAGAAAGTACCAAAATCCGGGGGGGGGGGGGAGTTCATATTGCCACTCAAATTCCAGAGAAACACCAACGGTCATTATCAGCGATAAATCAATGGTAAACAACTGTTACACTCGGACTCCAGGGAACACCACTTGTTATTGCTAGTGAGCAATCACTGATAACGATTCGAGATATATAATAATAATAATAATAATAATAATAATAATAATAATAATAATAATAATAATAATAATAATAAATAATATTTTTAAAAAATTTTAAATTAAAAAAAGAAAAAAAAGACAAAAATGGTACCAGCCTAGGCTGACACCACACAAAATATTTGCATATGGTCAAGGAGGATGAGAAGACCGAGGAGGGACAGCACAAACCAGACCTCCACTGGAAGTGCAGAGACTGCTGGGAACCATGGGGAGGCTTATTGCCACCCAAATCCCAGAGAAGACCAATGGTCCTTACCAGCGAGAAATCAATGGTAAACGGCTGCTGTGATACTGCAAGTTTATTTGCGGTGGCTATCGAAAAGAGGTGGAGAATACTGGAAATCTGGGGAGATTTGTTGTCACTCAGACTCCAGGGAATACCACCGGTTGTCGGTGAGCAATCACTGATGACCTGTGTGAGGACTCCTAGGGGAGTAAATAATAATAATAATAATAATAATAATAATAATAATAATAATAATAATAATAATAATAATAATAATAATAATAATAATAATAATAATTGTGCTGGCATCAGCGACGATTAGTACCAAAGAAAACGGCCATGAAGTATTTAGGGGACGGTAAAGACCGAAGAGGAAGAGACCTCAACTTGAATGGCACGGGAAGTACTGAATTTCGAGGAAGCTTATTGCCTCTCAAATTTTAGAGTATGGTAAACGGCTGTTGCGAGAACGCAAATAAATGTGCACCGATGATCAACAGAAGAGGAGAATACTGGAAATCTGGGGTGACTTGTTGTCACTCACACTCTAAGGAACATAGCCGTTTTTTGGCAGTGAGCGATCACTCTTAATGACCTGTGGGAGAAATAGTGAGTAAGAAACAGCCACAACAAATAAAACGATCATCGTCTGATTGAATAAGTTAAAAGAAAAATTACATGATTTTAAACAAAACATGCGAAAGCTTCTTACCTCTGCCTTTTTAATGCTGAGGAAGGTAATATTATCCGCCGCTAATAATGGACTATTCCTCATTGTGGTAAAGTAAAGTGTTTAGATTTGAAAAAGAAAATACGGGATTTCCTAGTAGTAAGTAAGTGTGTAGGCATCCAAATGTCCGCGCGCTCTCTGGTAAATCACACACCTGCTAACTGCGTTCGAAGAGACGGAACTCTCGTCTTTTCTCTCTTTCGTTTTCACTGCTTTCTTTTTTCTTTTCTTTTTAGGACGCGACCTCACATTCACAAACAAGCACTCCCGACGTTTTGTGCGTTTGTCTTTCTTTCTTTCTCTATACTGAAAAACTTTCACGGTCGGCGCATATATATATATATATATATATATATATATATATATATATATATATATATATATATGTGTGTGTGTGTGTGTGTGTGTGTGTGTGTGTGTGTGCGTATTAACTCGTCTGTTCTTGGAAGTGATTTCTTCTCTCTTTCTCACCGCAAAACTGCTTCGTTTTTACCGCGTGCAATCCGAAAGGGAATGGCCGATATCGCCCTCCTCCCCGTTGTTTGATTTCCTCCTGTGTGTTCACATCAACAAACCAGTCGTCTATGAATATGATCCTTTCGTTAATGTCATGCTTTTGTGTCACGTCAGCGCAATCTATACCTTTTCACGTGTAATGTTTCAACTTTCAAGTACAATTGTGTTGATTGGTTGGTTGGTTGGTTGGTCGTTTTTACGGTACGTCAACCATCGTTGGGCCATTTTAAGCCGGACCCTTACATATTGTTTCTATACGATTGGTGTGTAGCTTACGTTGTTTTATCGGCGTATAGTTTGTAAACAAATGCGATAGTTTCTATCCACTCAATAGATAGACATGCCATTTGGCTAGAAGCAAAGTGTAGTGTCGGTTTTGATACGACAATTTATCGTCTCTTTCATCGGTCAGTGACAGAGAAATCCTTCTAGACTCTGGCAATTTGTTATTATTGTAGATTAACTCCCTCCCTTAGCCTCTCCGAGAAATGAGATTCTACTTTTTTTATGCGTTTAAACTGATCTCCATTCTAAATGTTAAAGTAATTATTGTTGTTTTTTTGTTTTCTTCGCCAAATTTTTCAGGATGTTCACATGTAATCGCCTAAAAAATAGAATCTCATTGCTGGGTGTGGGGGTGGGGCATGATTCAGCGGAATTTATTATTTTACAAATTTACCGGCAGTTTGTATTTTTGTCCCTGGTGTTCAATTCTGCCCTCTTAGCGAGGTAAGTAAATACGGAAAGGTATTTCCATTCCGCGTCAGAATGGACCTGAGAGTAATGGTAATTATGGAATGAAGTTTCACATTTGTGATCAAATGTTCCTTTCCGGCCTTACTTTTAGCGAGATTAACTTAATGGTCTAACAAGTTGCCATATGTTTCCAAATTGTAAGGTTGTTTGTTTTTTTTAAATAAGTCATCTATCGGGCAAATTGATTTTTTACTTTTCGTATCTTTACAATCTTATTAAAACGAAAAAAGCCATTTGTAACCAAATTACAAAAATGTTAATATTTATCTATTTATATGAATAAATGCCTCGTGTTTGCCAAAAATTTATGAATGAAATGTTTATTATTAAACATGTTATTTCAAGTATTTCAAATAGCGAATTTGCGAAGCGATAGCGAGCTGGCAAAGTCAGCAGTTCATATATAAATGTAAAATGAACCGGAATGGCACTCCATAAAGTGTATACTTCCAACAAGGCTCAGCAGTAAACAATAAAAAGGCCGGCGTAGTGTTAACACTCACATTGTACCCCGCTGAAGTGTTACGGCCACTCTGGATTGGGACAAAAAATGAAATTGCTTGACTTGAGGGATTTCTCCTTCTCCGACCGAGGACAGAACAGATGAAGTTTAGTATCAGAACAGATATTACACTTTGATCTTAGCCGATCGCTCGTCACCGTTTACCTAATACTGTTTAAATTTACTAATATTTTGTTTTTATTCTAAAGATATGCCTGAGTAGAGGAAGAAATTCTGAATGATATCAGCAATATAGTCGCTAGAAATTTTTTTTAATGTTTTTTTTTTGTCGACTCATGTAAATATTGCCTCGGTCTAAAAGGATTTCTCCTTCACCGACTGAGGTGTAGTTCTCTTCAGTCCTAAGGGGTCCACACTCCCGGGTTTTACCATCTCTATTTGAGATGAGGGTTAGTATTTTGCTAATCGCCTACCGCGGAATGTCGACGGGGTTGCTCGGGCATTTATTGTAGGTCAGAGTACACTTCTATTGCGCTCTATTTTAAAAAGCTCATCTGATCTCGTGTCTAACCTCCTGCAGAAAAGGGTAAAGACACATTAAAACGTCCAAAGGTGTCTATGAATTATGATGACGTGTCAGCGAAAGAGTGTCTAAACTTGTGTGTCCGCGCGTTCGTTGAGCGGCGTGTATGTGTTCTCGCTGAGCTTACAGTTGTTCGTTAAAGTCTCTCGTCATGTGTTTGCTGATTGCCGAGGCCCTTATAGACCCCAAAAGGCCCAGACTGAATTGTGACGTGCGTACGTGTGTTGAGTCTGGAAGAAAAACAGGAAACAGAGGAGAGAAAAAAACGCTGTGTTTTGGTTTTATAGTACGCGCGGGATTTCGGTTCTGTTACAAAGTTCAGCACTGGTTTGATGTTTTACTAATGTTTTAAAGCAGACCCACCGGATAAAAATCAAAGGAAATTATTATTATTCAATCCTAAATCATTTCTTATTAGAGAAATAAAACGTCTTAAAAATGTTACTAAAAATTCGGACGGGTGAATCACTTGTTAGTTTACGCAGATTTTAACCATAAACACACTGAAGAGGTATGTAATCGATAATCTATATAAATAAAATTGTATAACCACTTCTCGTGTATCTGCGTATGTGTGTGGTCTCGCTTCTACGTTTCGTAGACATTTCATCATCATCATCATCATCATCATCATCATCATCATCATCATCATCATCATTATTTGTACTCACTAGGAGTTCTCATACAGATCATCGTCAGTGATTGCTCACCGACAATAACCAGTGGTATTTCCTGGAGTCTGAGTGACAACAAGTCTCCCCAGACTTCCAGTATTCTTCACCTCTTTTCGATAATGATGCGGTATCGCAACAGCCACTTACCATTGATTTCTCGCTGGTAAGGACAATTGGTTTTGTCTGGGATTTGGGTGGCAATAAGCCTCCCCAAGGTATCAGCATTCTCTGCACTTTCCAGTGGAGGTCTGGTTTGTGCTGTCTCTCCCCGGTCTTCTCATCCTCCTCGACCCTCTACAAATATGTTGTCTGGTGTCAGCCTAGGCCGGCACCAGTTAAAAAATAAATAAATAAATAAATAAAATAATATTTCTTTAAATTAATTTTAAAAAAGTTAAGTTTAATTTTTTTTAATTTTTAAATTTTTTCCTTTCAATTGCTTATTTTTTTTACTTTTCTCTTTTTCTTATTTAAAAAAAATGTAATTATTTTTAATTTTTGGGGGGGCAGAGGAAGGAGCTTATAGTGTTTCTTGTAATTTCTGTTTCTTTGGTTCATTTTTTTGTAGTGATAGCTGAGGCCGGTGTAATTTAGGGGGGGGGAGATTATGAAGTGCTGTTTCTTGCAGTTTCTGTTCCTTGGCTCTTGTCGTGGTGTTCTTCGTATGGTTTTGTTTTCTCCACTGTAAATTCCTTGTAGCTTATGTGTGTTAGTTTCCGCATTCAAGGATTTTCCTTAAGATTGCAGCTGTTTTGATCATTGCCGTCCTTTTTATGGTTTCGATAGTCCCTTTGATTCCAATTTCTCCCAGTCTTTTCTCCAGGTTGTTGGGGATTGTTCCTAGTGCTCCTACGATTATTGGTATACTACAAACTTTCTTCATGCTCCATATTCTTTTCAGTTCTCTGGCTAGTTCTGTGTATTTACTTCGTTTTTCCGTGTCTTTGATCTTCACTCTGTGGGCTGCTGAAACGGCAAAGTCTACGATTTTACAAGAATTTTCCTTTTTGTCTATTATAATAACATCAGGTCTCCTTGCTTGTATGAGTTTATCTGTTTGTATATCCATATCCCAGAGGATTTTGTGTTTTTCGTTTTCCAGTACTGTTTCTGGTTTATGTTTGCACCATTTGTCTGCATATTCGAAATTCAATTGTTTGCACAGTTCCCTGTGTATTACTTTCCCAACACAATCATGCCTGTTATTGTATTCTTTTTCAGCAAGTTTGCTGCATTCACTTATTATATGATTTACTGTTTCGTCTCTTTGTCCACACAGTCTGCATTTATTGTTTTCCTAGGTTTTATCTATTTTAGCTTTAATGTAGTTTGTCCTAATCGCATTGTTCTGTGCAGCCATCAGTAAATATTCCGTGTCTCTGTTCAAGTTTGCTTTTCATAGCCATGTCCAGTTATTTGCGTTGGTTTCTTCTCTTGTGAGTCTTATGAAGCGTCCATGTAGTTGTTTTTCTTCCCTTTTATTTTTCTTGTCTGTTTGTGTCCAGTTTCGATGCTTCCTGCGTTGTTCGTTGGGACGGTATCTCTTGCTGCGGTGATCAGCCTTTCTGTGTTCTGGTTTATGTATTTCTCCAGCTCTGTTTTAGTGTCGTCCACACAGTCTTCTATACTTACCAGTCCTCTTCCCCCACCGTTTCTTTTCACGTAGAGTCTGTCTGTATCGTCTTTTGGATGTAGTGCATTGTGCATAGTCATTAATTTTCTAGTCCTCTGATCAAGGTTCCTGAGTTCTTTTTTAGTCCAGTTTATGAATGGTCCAGAATATCTTATTAGTGATACTGCCCAGGTATTTATTCCTTTGATTAGGTTTCTGCTATATAATTTTGTTTCTAAGAGCTCTCTTGTTCTTCTCAGGTATTCTTTTCCAATCTTCTCTTTCATTTCTGTTGATTTGATTGTTTCTGCTTCCAAAACTTCCAGATATTTATAGCTCTCTTGTTAATCCAGCGCCCTCATCTGCTCTTGGTTGGGCAGTTCCATGCCCTTAGTCGTCTCCAACTTTCCTTTTTTAATCTCTAGCAATGCACACTTTTCCATTACGAATTCAATTTGAATGTCCTGACTGAAAATTCTGGTCGTATTTATCAGCTTTTCCAGTTCCTTTTTGCTTTTTGCAAATAGCTTCAGGTCGTCCATGTACATGAGATGGTTTATTCGTTGTTCTCTACCTGTGAACTTGTATCCGGCATCACATTTTCTGAGTATGTAGTTGAGTGGCATCATGGCTACGATAAACAGTAGTGGTGATAGGGAGTTTCTTTGGAAAATTCCTTTCTGTATTTTTATCTCCGTCAAGTATTGTCCTCCAGCTGTCAGTTCTAATCTCCATGTTTCCATTGCTTTCTTGATGAAATTAATAATCCTGTTGGGTATCTTGTACATTTTTAAACATTCAATTATCCATGCTTGAGGGATTTTGTCGTACGCTTTCTTGTAGTCAATCCATGCCATAGATATGTTCTTTTTCTTTCTTTTAACTTCTTTCAGGATATTTTGATCTATGTATAACAGATCATGCGTCCATCTTTTCCCTTTCTGGCATCCTTTTTGTTCCTCGAGAAGTAGCCCACGACTGTTCATGGAATGGTAAATTTGCTCCCTAAGTTGTGCCGTTAGGATTTTCAACATTGTCGGTAAACAGGTTATTGGTCTGTAATTGCTTGGGGTCGTTCCCTTCTTGGCGTCTTTTTGTATGAGCGTTGTCCTTCCTTTGGTCATCCACTCTTGTACGTCTGTTTTATGGATACATACTCTGTGCTAGCCTTTCATGTAGGGTCGTGAATTTTTTTGAACCAGTACGGATGTATTCCATCGTGACCTGGTGCTTTCCAGTTTGCCATTTTCTTTAGTGTTGTCTTAATAGTTGCTTCATTAATTTCTGTTTCCGTTCGTTCTTCAATTTCTAGAAGTTTATCTTTCATGTCTTTCAGCCATTTAGCATTTTTGTTGTGATCATCAGCATTTTCCCATATCTTGCCCAAGAAATATTTTGTTTGTGTCGGGTCCGGTTGTTCTGTTGTTCTTCTTTCTCGGTTTACGTTTTTGTAAAACTGGCTTTCAAAAGTCCTATTCTGTTTGTACTGTTCCGATTTGTATCAGTATCGTCTCAATCTTCCTTCTTTTGCTGCTATCTTTTGTTTTAGTTCTTCATGTTTCTTATTTAGTCTTTCCTTGCGATTCAGATTTCTGCCCTTCCATCGTTTACTGTTCTCCTTCATCCTATTACGGTTTTAGCTTCCTTTTGAAGTGTGGTGATCTGGGTTTCCAGATTTCGTCGGTCCATTCTTTTGGTCAGTCTTCTTTTCCCTTTTTAGTTTCATACTTATTGATTTTGCCCCCGCATATATCAAGTTGTTTAGATCTGTGATAGTGTCTGTTAGGATGTACGTGAGTACTCTGTTTACTTTCTCTGTTTCAACTTTTAACTTCTTCCAGTCTTCGTTCCTTATTTATTATTATTATTATTATTATTATTATTATTATTATTATTATTATTATTATTATTATTTATTTATTTTTTAATTATTTTTTTTTTACGATTACTCGATTATTTACTGCAATGAAAAATTCAATAGCGTAAGGTACTAAAACGAACTTTTTAAAATCATATTTAAAAAATAATAAATTACAGAATGTATTTTGTTGAAGAAGTCTCACTCGGGATCACCAATGTTGAAGATAGGACATCATTAAAATGAAAGAAGGACAAAAACATTTATCGGAAACTTATTCAGACTATGAAAAATGAAAGGTTCGTAAAGATTGAGAGTTCAGAATGTCCGAGAACGTTCGAGGTGAAAGAAGAGTTGTTTTATCTGTAAGGAGAAATCGAGTACACGTGCTCATTTCGGCTGTTGCCGTGCTAGTTTCATTTTTACAGTATTCGTAAGTAGGGTAGACATGTAGATGTGTGTCTATATAAGTGTGCCAGTGAGAGAGTGTCTGAACTTGTCTCTATGTGCGTTCGGTTAGCCGGTTGTATGTGATCTCGCTAAGTGCAGTGGTTCGTAAATGTCTTCCATAATGTGTGCACTGCTTGCCGAGGGACTTTCTACCCCAAAAGACCGAGGTTGGATTGTAACGTACGCACGTGTGTTGCGTCTTAAAGAAAAACAGGAAACAGAAAAAGAACTTTGTGTTTGGGTTTTTATAGCACGCACGACAGTTGGGTATTTATTTACCCCATCTTCAGGAGGTTAGGCACAAGGCCAGTTTTATCTTACTCCAACAAGTAAGATGTGACCCAAGGTCGGGTCTGGAAAGTGGGGTTTGAAAAGCCAGTGCCCGAGAAAGTGAGCACTCTGGCCATTCAAAATTGCCTGGGCAGCCTCGTCAGCATTCCCCGGTAGGGGCGCCGCAGGCAGTAAGCAATAAACTTACTCCTCCCCAAAGAGGGGAGGCTAAGCCTGGGAGGGTGGACCTCCTAGAACTGCACAGGACCGACCCATAGACCGGCGTAAATCAAGCTCCGAAAGCCAAGACAATACCAGTTTATGGGGTGTAGTATTCATTGGAACAGATACTACACTTTGATCTTAGCTAAAAGGCCAAGAAAAAAAATAGGGTAGTAAATATCGTCGCATCTATGGTGGGGTGAAAAAAACTGCTGATTTCAGCTTTGGTCTAATCGAGAGTTTATCCATAAAAACAACAGTCGTTGCTCCTGCTGCTACTTCCAACAAATCCATCGCAATGAATTTCCTTTTCTTTGTAAACAATTCGGGGATTATAATTTTCTTCAAAGTTGAATAAAAAAACAGAATTATATACTTCGTGACCGTTCGAAATTTGAAAGCATTTTAAATGTCGAACTGAGATCATGTCTGGCAGATTCTCATGTATTTAAATTCTTATAGTTTTAGAAGCTATTTACATCCAATAATCTTATCAGGATTGTGGAACTTTTTCAATTATCAGCAGCAAACGCATATTTTTTGTATAACTATCAACTGTTGATTGGATAATAATCTTAATACAGAAATTTTATTTCAGCCAATCGAATGCGCAGAAAATATATACTTTCACACCTTTTTTAAAAAATAGACATTGGAATATTGGTGGCATGCAGTAAGAGAACACTAAATTAATATTGAAACAAAGCCTATGAAATATTGCACACAGTCTGCCCAAAATCTTCTACCGCGCGTTTCTCTTCGCTCACCGCCAACAACAAATTTAGACGGTGGTCAGTTGAGCACACGTTAAACGCGGATTAGACTGTTTGAATCAGGAAGATGTGAGTTCTCAAAACCAATTAACCCTCTGAAAGCTGAATTTATTTTAGTAGAAAATTATTTATTACGCCTATTGCTTAAATGACACTTGTCGGGTTCAACACATCGCGACATGTGTTTACTTTTGGAAAAGACGGCATCTTGAAAAACCGTAGCAGCAGCAGGAGTCGCTATTTTTTTTTTGCAATGACTTTTGAGAAAATCAGCAGCAGCCGTAGTCGCCATTTTTCTTACCTTTCATTGTATGTCCAAACAATGTATATCAGATTGCAAATTTCGGCTAGCATGTGAGTAGAACTATCAAAATAAATTGTAAAATTTGACTAATTTGCATATTGTGATCGCGGCCATATTGAATTTATAATGAGGTTGATCATCCGCTCATAGAAAATTGTCATTTTTTTCAAGTACATATTAGTTAATTGCTGAATGTATTCTGTACATTTGTGCTGTGTGGTTTTATATTTCAAATAAAACCAGTTTTGCGATTAGAAGTGGTAGACTTGTCGCAATTTTACAATAGCCGCGCTAAAAGGGTTAAATATTTTTTTAATAAAAAGACAAAATACAAAATTAGTCTCTCTCCTTCTCTCTCTTTCTCTCTCTCTCTTTCTCTCTCTCTCTCTCTCTCTCTCTCTCGCTGGGTACGGATTAAATAATATTACTACCACTGATTATCTTCCATTTTATTTATAATAAACTATTCTAATCATTTTACTTTTACCGTTATTAATTAGTTTTGACTGTTAATAAACAGAGAGAGATAGTGACGAAAACGAAAGTGATAAATACCGAATCAAATAATAGCGGTGATCAAACAACATAGTGTGAGAAAGGTGAGCGTGATAGATAGACATTTGGTGAGTTAATTGCAAATTACGGCTAATTAGAACAATTACAACGGAAGTTTCATCAAACATAATGGAAAAAACAGGAATATTTTAGCATGTATTTTGTGTAGTTAAAATATATAGTAAAAAGGTATTTGGGAAACAAACGTTGATTAACTCAGCTTTCGGATTGTAATAATAAATGGTGTTGTCCGAATAAAAGAATGACTTTAAATATAAAAATGTCCTTGTGTTTGATTATCATTATTATTTAATTTATTTTAATGTTTCTACTAACGACTTGCAGGTGAACATTAGTAAGTATAATTCTCGGCATATGCAGGCTGTCCTAAAAAGGTCACATGTTTTTCCTGTACTTGTAATGTAAAGGGTATCCAGATGATTTCAGTTCCGAGCATCGACGGAGAATTCCGAGTCAGTCCCGGGTCTTGACATAAAAGTAGGACGAATATAGAACACACTGTTTTTTGTTGTTGTTGAATTTTTTTTTTTTTTTTTGGGGGGGGGATGTTCTTTTTTGCAAAGAATTTATTTAACAATAACTGGTTGTTTTTCTTGTTTACCTAGAGGATTACAATGTTCTTAAGTGTTTAATTAAGGTTAGGGTCAATTATCTCCCCCCAACCCCATCCGTGTTAAGAATTGGTTTAACGATTTTCTTCAAATCAGTAAGTGAATAAAGCTTATTTATCCAATTTTAAATTTTTACTAAGTTTTTTCAAATTTAATTTGGGGGAGGGGGTGCAGGACTAAAAAGGTGTTAAACCCTTACCCAACCCTAACCCTAACCTAGTTTTGTACTCGTATGCCGTAGTTTCGTCTACCATTTTCCTTTTTTTCGCAGCTTTCAAATTTCGTGCCGTCTATCTCGGACAAAGATGAAACCGCGTCTTTTTATTCGTATTATCCGTCTTCAGACTCGGAAACACTCAGAGCCGACTCGGAAATCTCCGTCAATACTCGGGACTAACTCCGTAAATAATGAAATCCTCTGGATGCACATTCACTACACGTACTGTTTGTCCTTATAAAAGAGGTCTAGAACGAGCATAAATCCCCACTAAAAACATTTGTAGCTCAGTTTTTACAGAGATTAAAACCAGATTAAATTATTTTCAGTTAGAGAACGCTTTGATCAGAGAAGCCTTACAAAACAAAGAATAAAGGTAAGCCCATGACTACAGTTGTGTCCTTTGCATTTTTACTATAACATTATCTTTCTAATTACTTGTATTTATTAAAACGTTATAAATACTTACTTTAAGGCACAGCCTGAGAAAGGATTCATACCAGTCGAGCATGCATCCTCGGTAACCCGTTCGACAGTGGCCTTGCTTCTATCGAACTGGCTGTGGTTCTCACCCTCTCAGGCTTTATCTTCTCTCGTTGAAAGATGTTTAGTTTATTTCTAATCGCATGAGACGCCCCTACCGAAGAATGCCGAGGGGGCTGCTCATGCATTTTTGTAGGCCAGGGTGCACTTCTAGTGCGTTGGCTTTTCAAAACCTCACCTGACCATATGTCTAACCTCCTTCAGAGGAGGTAAATACATATTAAAAAGTTCATGGGTGTCTATGTATTATGATGAATTTGTTCTTGAACGAGTATTCCAGCTGTTACTGTCGTAAAGAAATCGGAGCAAAATTATTCAAGCACGTTTGCTCTAAATTGTCAGAAATTTTAAAAGGTGCGAACTGATGATATATATATATATATATATATATATATATATATATATATATATATATATATATATATATATATATATATATGAGAGAGAGGGGGTAAGTCACTTCTTAAAAGACGGTTTACTATCAGCTGGTTCAGAAATGAGACGCAAGCGTGCCAGACAAGTAATGGGTTACACAGTAGTTCTCCCACCTTCCGGCCTTATGTCACATTATAATTTGTTGGAAATATATTAATACTGGGTGGCACAGCAGTTGGGTCTTACTTCTTTCAAAGTTGCTTATAGACTTAAGACAAGTACATAACAGTCGAGGATCCGTACTCGACAATCAGTCTGACAGAGACTGGGGAAACTCGGTGGCTTTTTATCGGTCGAGCTGGGGTGTTAGTCCTGGGTAGTCTTATGGGGTCAACCCTCCCAGGTTTTACCTTCTCTCTTCGGGGGGGGGTATTATTAACTGTCTGAGACGGGGCTGCTTATGCAATTTTCAAGACGCCAGAGTGCTTATTCTTTAGGGGCGCTGGCTTACTCTCTCCACATTCCGAGCTTGTGCCACATAATACTTATGTTTGAAGTATGTAAATACCGGAGGAGACAGCAGTGGATGCCACCTCTGGGTGACCTCATCATGCCAAAGAACTTTCATCTTATTTTCTAATATATTTAGAATTAATAAATCTTTAATTCTATCGATGAAAATGGGTCGAATTAAAACGTCAGCGTTAAGGTCCTCTCACATTGAGGACCTCCATAGATTAAACTGAACGTTGTTTCATTTATACATGAGACATAACTTCAAATATGGCGCAACGAATAAAGTGCTAAGTTATAATCAGTTCTAAGTGACAGTCTTCTAGAAGTTGAAGATGTAATCCTTAGTACAGGCAATGCAAACAATATATGGCGAACAAACAGAACAAAAAAGAGTAGGAAAAATATATATATATATATATATATATATATATATATATATATATATATATATATATACAACAAATAAATGTTACATAGCCAATAAAAGTTATTTTGCACCTACCTGGATCATTTGTTTGTGTTTTTAAGTATTATAAAATGCTTTGGTATTTAATCTCAAAAGTGCAATCTGTTTATGAGCTGATGAATCTTTGGAGACAAGATGGCCGATAACGAAATGAAAGTTACACTATTTACATCGTCTTCTCTTTAGAATTATCGATGTGTTCTTCTTCTTTTTCAAATTCGCTGTTTTCATTTTCCTTTTTTAAATCAATATTTTTTTTACTTTATTATGATAGTTTTTGACAGTATATTTTAATTCCACTATTCCTCTCCACGTTGTGAGCATTAAATCCAAGATGAAAACTGTAGTCCGATTAATCCAAATGAGAAATTATCAATTTTCATCTCAAAGATTCTGAAACTTATATTATTAACTTCGATGATCAACTTTCTGCTTCCATACAGTGATAAACGGCAACTACATCTGTTAAGACGGTTAAAAGTTGTATAAAAGTGTATTTCAACGTCATTTTTTTATATTATTCGAAGGTAAAAGATTCATAAGTGCTCAAATGATTTGAACTCTTTCACTTCATGAAATTTGAGTATAAAATATTTAGAAATAATCAAAAACAATCCGACATTTGATCTCATTCACTTCTGTGAATTTGAGTATGAAATATTCCGAAATAATTATAAAGAATCTGATGATTTGAACTATTTAATTTCATGGAATTTGAGTATGAACTATTTAGAAATAATCATAAAGAATCTTATGATTTAAACTCTTATCCTTCATGGAATTTGAGTATGTAATATTTAGAAATAATCATAAAGTATCTGATGATTTGAACTATTTCACTTCATGGAATTTGAGTTTGAAATATTTAGAAATAATAATAAAGAATTTAACGATTTTAACTATTTAACGGCATAGAATTTGAGTGCGAAATATTTAGAAATAATCAAAAAAGAATCAGACGATTTGATCTCTTTCACTTCATGGAATTTGAGTATGAAATATTTAGAAATAATCATAAAGAATCTGATGATTTGAACTATTTCATTTGATGAAATTTGAGTAGTAAATATTTAGAAATAATCATAAAGAATCTGATAATTTGAACTGCTTCACTTCATGGAATTTGAGTATGAAATATTTAGATATAATCACATTGAATTTGATGATTTTAAAAATTTCACGTCATGGAATTTGAGTATGACATATTTAGAAATAATCATTAAGAATTCAATGATTTGAACTATTTCACGTCATGAAATTTGAGTATGAAATATTTAGAAATAATTATAAAGAATCTGACGATTTTAACTTTTTCACTTCTTAGAATTTGAGCATGTAATATATAGAAATAATCATAAAGAATCTGATGATTGAACTGTTTCACTTCATGAAATCTGACTGTGAAATATTTAGAAATAATCATAATGAATCTGACGATTTTAACTATTTAATTTCATAGAATCTTAGTATGAAATATTTAGAAATAATCCTAAAGAATCTGATGATTTTAACTATTTCATTTCATGGCCCTTGAGTATGACATTTTTAGAAATAATCATAAAGAATCTGACGATTTGGTCTCTTTCACTTCATCGAATTGAGTATGGAATATTTAGATATAATCATAAATAATTTGATGATTTGAACTATTTCACGTCATGGAATTTGAGTATGAAATATTTAGAAATAATTATAAAGAATCTGACGATTTTAACTTTTTCACTTCTTAGAATTTGAGCATGTAATATATAGAAATAATCATAAAGAATCTGATGATTGAACTGTTTCACTTCATGAAATCTGACTGTGAAATATTTAGAAATAATCATAATGAATCTGACGATTTTAACTATTTAATTTCATAGAATCTTAGTATGAAATATTTAGAAATAATCCTAAAGAATCTGATGATTTTAACTATTTCATTTCATGGACCTTGAGTATGACATTTTTAGAAATAATCATAAAGAATCTGACGATTTGGTCTCTTTCACTTCATCGAATTGAGTATGGAATATTTAGATATAATCATAAATAATTTGATGATTTGAACTATTTCACGTCATGGAATTTAAGTGTGAAATATTTAGAAATAACTATAAAAGAATCTGACGATTTTACCCTTTTCACTTCATGGAATTTGAGTATGAAATATTAAGATATAATCATAAAGAATTTGATAGTTTTAACTATCTAACGTCATGGAATTTGAGTATGAAATATTTAGAAATAATCTAAAAGAATCTGACGATTTAAACTTTTTGACTTCATGGAATTTCAGCATTAAATATATGAAAATAATCATAAAGAATCTGAAGATTTGAACTATTTCACTTCATGAAATTTGACTGTGAAATATTTAGAAATAATCATAAAGAATCTGACGATTTGAACTATTTCACTTCGTAGAATTTGAGTATGAAATATTTAGAAATAATTATGAAAGAATCTGACGATTTAAACTTTTTCCCTTCATAGAATTTGAGTATGAAATATTTAAAAATAATCATAAAGAATCTGACGATTTGAACTCTTTCACTTCATGAAATTTGAGTATATAATATTAAGATATAATCATAAAAGAATCTGACGATTTGAAAACTTTAATTTCATAGAATTTGAGTATGAAATATTTAGAAATAATTATAAAGAATGTGACGATTTTAACTTTTTCACTTCATAGAATTGGCGTATGAAATATATAGAAATAATGATGAAGCATCTGATTATTTGAACTATTTCCCTTCATGGAATTTATGTATGTAATATATAGAAATGATCATAACAGAATTTAGACGATTTGACCTATTTCACTTCATGAAATTAGACTGTGAAATATTTAGAAATAATCATAAAGAATCTGACGATTTGAACTATTTCACTTCATAGAATTTGAGTATGAAATATTTTGAAATAATCATGAAAGAATCTGACGATTTAATTTCTTTCACTTCATGGAATTTGAGTATGAAATATTTAGAAATAATCATGAAAGAATTTGATAATTTTAACTATTTCACTTCATGGAATTTAAGTGTAAAATATTTAGAAATAATCAAAAGAATGTGATGTTTAAAAGCATTTCACTTCTTTGAATTTGAGTATAGAATATGTAGAAATAATCATAAAGAATCTGATGATTTGAACTATTTCACGTCATGGAATTTGAGTATGAAATATTTAGAAATAATCATAAAAGAATCCGATGATTAAAACCTTTTCACTTCATTGAATTTTAGTGTGAAATATATATAAATAATCATAAAGAATCTGATTATTTGAACAATTTCACTTCATGAAATTTGACTGTGAAATATTTAGAGATATCATAAAGAATCTGACGATTTGAACTTTTTCTCTTCATGGAATTTGAGTATGAAATATTTAGAATTAATCATAATTAATCTGAAGATTGGAATTATTCCACTTTATGGAATTTGAGTGTGAAATATTTAAAAATAATCATAAAGAATCTTACGATTTGAACTCTTTCACTTCATGGAATCTGAGTATGAAATTTTTAGAAATAATCATAAATAATCTGACGATTTGCAAACTTTCACTTCAAAGAATTTGAGTATGAAATATTTAGAAATAATCATAAAGAATCTGATGATTTGTACTCTTTCACTTCATAGAATTTAAGTATGAAATATATAGAAATAATCATAAAGAATGTTATGATTTGAACTATTAAACATCATTTAATTTGAGTATGAAATATTTTAAAATAAGCCTAAAGAATCTGACGATTTTAACTTTTTCACTTCATGGAATTTGAGTATGAAATATTTAGAAATAATCATAGAGAATCTAATGATTTGAACTATTTCACTTCTTGTAATTTGAGTAAGAAATATTTAGATATAATCACAAAGGATCTGATTATTAGAACTATTTCATATCATGTAATTTGAGTTTTTAATATGTAGAAATAATCATAAAGAATCTGACGATTTGGTCTATTTCACTTCATGGAATTTGAGTATGAAATATTTAGAAATAATCATAAAGAATCTGACGATTTGAACTATTTCACTTCATGGATTTGAGTATGAAATATTTAGAAATAATCATAAAGAATCTGACGATTTGAACTATTTCACGTTCTGGAATTTGAGTATGAAATATTTAGAAATAAACATAAAGAATTTGATTATTTGAACTGCTTCACGTCATGGAAGTTGAGTATTAAATATTTAGAAATAATCATAAAGAATATGATGATTCTAACTATTTCACGTCATAGAATTTGAGTATGATATATTTAGAAATAAACATAAAGAATCTGATGATTTGAACTATTTCACGTCATGGAATTTGAGTATTAAATATGTAGAAATAATCATAAAGAATCTGATGATTTGAACTATTTCACGTCATGGAATTTGAGTATGATATATTTAGAAATAAACATAAAGAAGTTGATGATTTGAACTATTTCACGTAATTGAATTTGAGTATGAAATATTTAGAAATAATCATAAAAGAATCTGACGATTTAAACTATTTAACGTCATAGAATTTGAGTATGAAATATTTAAAAATATTCATAAAGAATCTGATGATTTGAACACTGTGTTTGGTTTATTTTACTATGAAATATTTAGAAATAATCATTTTAAAAAACAAACAAAATTAATAACAAATAGTTATTAATAGCAAATTATAAAATCATTTATTTCTGATTGCTTTTACATTATGGTCGATATGAGTCCTCTCTCATATAAACACCTGAATTTCTAACATTAACTACAGTAAATACAATTCTAATTTAAAATTAGGCAGAACGTTTCAAGTTTAGAGAAGGCAGACAGCTAGTTTGATTTCATTTAAGATTTTCAAATATTATCACTTTTGGAAAAGACTTTGTAAATCGCTGTATTTTGAATTCGTACACGGGGCTTAGCATGCTTTAGTGTCGTCTGCCTTGTTATATTTGTTTAGGTTTTTAAATCGTAAACTGCTTCTGCCATTTCCGGTTTGTTTCTTAAATCGCGAACATTGGGGTTGATATTGGTCCTCTCATATGGGAGCAATGAAATTTCTAACGGTAACTACAGTAAATACAATTCTAATATATTATGCAGAATTGTTTAGGTGGGTAAATGTTCAAGTTTTAGAGAAGGTAAAAAACTAGTTTGTTTTTATTTAAGATTTTCAAATTTTATCATTTTTGGAAAAGACTTTGTAAATCGCTGTATTTTGAATTTGTACACGAAGCTTAGCTAGACTTAAGTATTACTTGACAAGAGATTACATTATAGTTTAGTCTTCAGAATGGATGTCCAACTGTTTCGATTGAGAACGTAAACAAATTTGAAAATCTTTACAAAAAACTTATTTGCCTTCATTAAAACATTGTAATATTACTTTTCGATACAATAACAAGTCTTGGTGCTCTGTATTATTGGGACAGATGAAACTTTCATTTTTATTTTACAAGAATCAGTTGAAAGAGGAGATAATTCAAACTGTGTTTGTTATTGTTGTAACCATAACCATAAGAAAAAATCCATGGAATTAGTAAGAAAATAAATTAAAAAGGATACTTATGCAGTTTACGAACCGGGCTGAAATAATAACGTTATAATTTAGAAAGTCATTCTAAACATGGGGAGGTGGGGGGGTAATTAATTATTCCGTACTTTCACCTAACAATTTAATTAACAGCCAATTATTAAACGAAAAGTCGCTTAAGCTTCAGTAATCTATGAATGGAGAGCTTACGCTAATTTCAACCAACTCAATATTCGTCATTTTTTCATAATTCATTAGCAAAAGTCCATCGATCCCAACACCGGAGCACACACACGAGGAATTGAAAATCCTGACTTAACGCGAAGATTCGTATATTGAAAAAAAAATGAAAGGCGTTGATATTTTTCCTTGTACATAACAAGACAAAGCGACACCGAAAATGATTACAAGAGAGAGGGGAGATAATTGATCATGAGCTTAATAATTAGGGAAAAAAAATTAAAAGTTGTTTCATTTAATGTCGATACTGATTGACTTTTCGGCGACAGATCGAAAATGTCTGGTCTATCCCGTAAATCTCAATCGGAAACATTTTGCCGGATATGGGTCCGCTCCAATAAAAGTGCCGTAATTTCTTTTTTAATTTTTACAAACCCGAGTTGTTGTTTTTTTATTTTTTGTTAGCCACTCACCAGTATGTAAAAATCGACATTTTCGACAAAACACTGTAACACATCCGTGCGATCAAATATAAAATAGATTGTAATTGCTAAACTGCATTCTTCTCTGTTTGACTAACTCAAATTAAATATTAAAATGATAGATTACGTTTTGAATAGTGATGGGACGATTCCAAAAATTTTCCCGACTCCGTTACAATTACCGATTCTGTCCTTAAATTCCCAATTCCGTTACAATTATCGATTCTGATTCTTTAAAAATTTCTAAATATTAATTAGAAATTTGTTCCCTTTTCAATTTTTCAATTACCGTAAAAGAAAACGTTTAATGTCCGCATATATTTTTGCAAACGTAAAAAAATACACTTGGGGTGGAGCGTATATTACACGAGTAGATCTTTCTATATATTCTTTTTTAAATGTTTTCTTTGTAATTAATTGAAAATAGCGAAACAACTAAAGATTGTACAACTGTGGATTTTGGGGGGCGACCATCTTGAATGTTACCATTTCAGGACAAATACATACTCTGATGTAGCAGGAAATAGTTTTATATGATTCCTTGACCATGAAAACCTAGGTATAGACACCAAATTGATGTTTCTAGGTTGAATTGTTTCGGAAATATATACATTATTAGATTTTAATGGCGGCCATCTTGGTAAATGACGGGAATGTATGAAGACTCCATGTGATATTTGTCCACTCGGACCAAAATTGTTATTTAGACCTTAAGCCTCGACCTGGTACCAAAAACTAAACTTTTGCAAAAACATGAAGTGAAAATGAAAATTTGCTCATGGTGGGAACCTCAGATTTTTCTGATTCCGATTTCGTACCCCCAAAAATTCCAATTTTTTCCGATTCTCGAGTCCAGTTCCGATTTTGATTAATCGTCCCAACACTAGTTTTGAATTTGTTTCCGTAAAGGGCGTGGTAGTGTCTACTGTTCCAACATCTAATAAAATCATAATTGTTTTAGAGCTAAAGTAATATATATATATATATATATATATATATATATATATATATATATATATATATATATATATATATATATACTAGTAAGAACTACCCGCTCTCCGGTCAGAAATTGATGAGGTTTTAGTCTTCTTTGCAGTAACTAAATAAATAATTTTCAATTGACATTTTACTAATTTGGAGAAAAACAACAAAATGATGATTGAAGTAGTGTTATTGGATATATTCCGATGTGGAGGAAATTTACTGTGCATAAACATAGTCAAATTTTATTTTTTAGGCAAAAACAGCAAAAAGCTTATTTGATATGGTCTGTAAGATATACACAGTCGAGGAATTTTATTTGTTTTAGCATAAAAATGAAAATCAATTCCCCATTAAAAGCTGGTTATATAATGAAATGAATAAACACAAGGGTGGAAGGTCGATTAGTCAAATAAACGAATTTTATATTACTGAATAATTCGAAATGAGTACTTTGTACTTTGCGCTTTTATTATAAAAGACAGACCAAAGACTTATTTAATATTAAAGAAAAATAATCTTTCTTTTTTTGTAATTTAGAAATATTAGAGTTTTTTGTTTTTTCTATGACAAATGTTAAAGTTATCATCATATCATCATCACTATCAACATGCTGACTCTTTGGCCTTTTGGCTAGGAGCAAAATGTAGTATCTCTTCTTAATCTGCACATAGTTTTTATGTCATCGGTCAGTGAAGGAGAAATCCTCCTATACCGAGGAAATTGAATTTTTTGTTACAATCCAAAGTGTATGCTTTGGGGAGCTGGATTTTCCCCACGTTAAATATTGACATAGTGCCTTACTCTGCTCTCGTGGGAGGAAGTAAATAGGAACAGCAGCAACAATAACAACAATTTTTTTTTTAAATAATTAACGCATGTATTCAATTATTAACAAAATCCTTTTTGTAATTATCGCGTTTAATGCAAACTTTATTTTTAAAGAGTAATTATTTCAAAGTTATCGAGGTTGTGCGAAAACGTAACCGAAAAAAGAACAAATAATGAAACGAAAGTTATGATTTTGAATTTTAAACTTAATTCATTAAATCGCTTAAAATAATATGACTACTAATAAAATTACAGAATCAAATTATCAGTTAATAGTACTGAATATGAATTTATTAGACAATGTTTAAAAATAAATATGCAAATAATTTATAGTGTAGAGAGTGTTTAGTCAGGTTTTCTGTGAGTATATATACGGTATGTGAAAATAGTTCAGTGTTTAATTGAGTTAGAGCTAAGATGTTTTCATATGAACATAGTTTCTAAAATTGAAAAAAAACGTTCGCATGAAGGCAAATGCATTTAAATGCAAATCTCTTTTTTTTATTGAAAATCTTTCATTTTTTTGTTTTTGACTTTAATGACATCCTTCATCAGAGCTCAAAAGTGTTTCATAACAAATTTAAAAGTATTACGTTTTTTTTATACTTAGTAAGGTCATTTATTTCTTCTTGATGTTATCGAAGTGTACATCCGTGGTTATTGAAGCGATTAAAATAATTCAAAAAACACAGATCCTTTTATATAGAACTTTAAAAGCACGTAACTGCTAATACTGCGTTTAAAATGGGAAAAGTTCTTTGAAAGTGTTTCATAACTTTTTTTTTTATTTGTAAGCTCTTTTTTTTCTTTCTTGATGTTATCAAACATTTGTTATGAAATACTTTCGAATTCTGTTTAAGGATATGTTATCCGAAAAAATTCAAGATAAAAGTCAATTTTTAAAAATATTTGCGTTTCATACATTGTTTCAAAGGCATTTTGCCCATTTTAAAATTTAAAGTCTAAAACGATGCTTTAAAATAACTTTTTCTAATTTTAAATATATATATATATATATATATATATATATATATATATATATATAATGTGTGTGTGTTTCTGTTAATTCTTTAAGATCACACCGAAAGTGGAGTGAAAGCTCAATAGTAATTAAAATACTAGGGCTCAAAATATAAGGAAATATAATCCCATATTTTAGTTTCAAACATTTTAATTATTCCTTAACGATCGTTTCGACTGTATTTAAGTCATACATTTTCCTGTTTACCATAACACCAAGGTATTAAATATAGGTATCATCAGGTGGGGTTAATACATTAAAAATCGCAATTTTATTTTTAAAATAAAAACTGAATATTTACAAATAATATTATTCCCTTATCAGAAAGCGGTTCATTTTCAGATCAATTTAACATCGGATTCTATCAGAATAATCCAAGCAAATAAAACACAGTTATTTAATAAACAAGAAGAAACAAATATATATATATATATATGTGATTTTATGAAGGCTTACCAAAGCATTCCTTTCAGGACACCAATGATCACCATTAAAGATATTTTTTCTTACAAATATTATTTATTCAAATTAAATGTTTTTTCCTACACGTGTTTCACTACCAAGCAGTTACTTGCTTGGCAGATCATCAGGGAAATTAAATGTCTGGAATACTGGTTTCAACTGCCGACAATACACAATGTGGCGTTGCAATAGTTGAGGTCACTTAAGAAGAGAAGAGGAAAAAAAATAAAAATAAAAGTCAAAATTAAAAAACAAGGAAGAACAACGATAAAAAAAGAAAGTCCTAGAAAATTCTTAGAAAAGTAGCTCGTTCATTATTTCTTCCACCAAGCCAACAAGCAAATAATCGGTCCCAAATACATTTTAAAAAAAACAAAAAACCGGAACAATGTGCGATAATACACTTTCACGTCGGCCGGCACAATGATGAATAAATCCCCCCCCCACAAAAAAAAACAAAAGAACTAAATCATTCAAGTTACCGCTCACAAGTTACCATTCCAATCCAATGATAGTATGGGAATTCTAAATCCAACTTCTCACAAAGAAAAGTCAACACAAATGTTCGTCCGAGTTCAAAGAGCCTTATTTCAATGGCTGATTTCTTGCACTTCGAAACAAACACCCATATACATATACATACATACACACATATATATATATATATATATATATATATATATATATTATTGCCAGAGTGAAGCACATCATCTAAAGTTTGCGAGCACCCGTTTTATGACCCCCCCCCCATTTTAGGACTATCTACATCGGTAAGACATAATATCTCCTTTTCCAATGTCTAATAATCTACAAGTAGTAAGCGGACACTTACATGTGTCTCATATTCCTTTTAAACGTGAAAATGAAATGAGGCAAATTGTGGTGAAATAGCAGCAGTAATAGTGTCCGATTTTCTTAGTCGTTCTTATTTTTAGGGCCGCTTTTTTGTTTGTTTGTGATTTAATAACAATCCTAACAATAAAGAATATCTTGTTTTGTTTCTTAAACTATTTGGTCTCATTAGTGTTGCCATTGGCTACAAATAGATAGTAGACGTTCTTTGCTACCTATTTTAACTGTTGTTGTTTTTTTTTATTATTGTTGCTATTACCACCACAAAACATACAGGGTTTTTCCGGCACAAATGCTTAGTATTTTGTAAATCTATATTATATGTGAATATGTTAGTTTGTCTGTCACATATAAGCTCCAAGAGTACTGGACAGAACTGCATAAACATAAAGCCGCCTCGAAACATTGGTTGGGTCATGTTAACGTTTGGTGTGCCTTGTTAATAAGACTAGCATTATAAATGAAACACTGACAAAGTTTAGCCATATAAATATAATTAATTTTATTGACAACTTGTTAAGACAACGAACGATAAGGAGTTGGCAGAATACGTAAGTTCAGTGCGTCTGAAGACGTTCCAAGTGAAAATAAATTAATTTGCCTGTAAGGAGAATTTGAGTAGGCATGTTTACTTCGGTAGGTGCCGTACAGGTTTGCGGGTCACATTGTGTGTAAATTGGATACGCATTTTAGATGTGCGTGTATATTAGCGTGCTTGTTTTGTTAGTGAGAGAGTGCGTGTATTAACTGTGTACATGATTTCGGTTAGCAGTGTGTATATGCTGTCGGTATATTTACTAGTTCGTGTGTGTATGTCCCATTGCGTGTGTCGAGGGCATCCGTGCCCCAAAAGGCTTTGACAGGATTATGTCGTGTGCATGTGTGTTGTCTCGGAAAGAAAAAAAAAGAGAGAGAGTAGAACGTTGTATTTGGGGGTTTATAGTATATGCGGATATTTGGAAGTGAATATTTATTGTACTGTGAATGTTTGAGAGAAACTGCTGATTTAAGCTTTTGTCCAATTGAGAGTTGATACGTAAAAACAACATTCGCTACTCTGCTGTCTTTGTTAGTGTTTTTTTTTTTTTGAGCGAGTTGAACCTGAATGCAGCATCAAACAGGAAGATCTCGTATTGTCTACTTTAGATCGAGGTCCTTTTCGTAAATTTGGAGCACGTCATGTTCCTGGAGGATTTCAGGTCACCCCCGACAACGAAGACAACAGGGGTCTATAGTTGCTTCAAGTAGTCAAGAAAGGTCATCATCTGTAAGCACTGAGTTGCGGTTTCACATGCGCCAACGCATTGTTATAGATTACTGAACGTCCTTGCTTGCAGTAGATTATCCACAAATGCATTGGTAAAAATGATACACACGTTTTGGGATTTCACCTGGGCTCCTTTAGCCGGACTGCGATTCTAATGCCGCTGTTTGTCAGACCAATCCGCCTTGAAAGGCCCTGAAAGGAACTCAAGTTCATGACGGTATAACTCTGACACAACACGTTACCACAACCCCTCCAGATTAGGGAACAGTTAAATGTTAGGGGTGTGCTTCTAAAAGGTGGCTCATACTAATACTACTATTGCTACTACAAATAGTAATAGCAATCCACACGTATAGGTCAAAACAATATATTAGAATTTTACGAAATTTGGCTAAAAGAACCCTTGGGGTTCTTGTTGTAATACTATTAAAAATATAAACGAGGATATATAACTACTGTATGCAGGTGGCCATGAATCAAGCCATCTCACGACGGAAATCGAAATCAAAATCACAGGATGTGTATCACTTGGATTAGTCGAACTACTATGCTCATCTTGATTGTGATTTTCTACAACGTTCTGGCCGATGTAACCTCCGATCTTATTCAGGTGCATCTTTTTTAACTCAGGAATAGTTATATCGAACTCAGGAACCTTACAGAATTTCAACTGAGCCCTTTATTTAATCCACAGGAATTGTTTTCGTCATGACGAGGTAGAAACGTTAAGTAAATAATTTTTATTTTATTCTTATTTATTATCGCCTATAGTGAGGATTTAACCTTCAATCCTCAAAAGACTGTCACCTAGAATCGATTGTACTCAACCTCTTTATTCGTTGCGCCACAGGTCTATCAATCTTAATCTAAAAAAAGTTCAAAACTAGGACCTAAGCAGAAGACGCAAAATGGAAGGGGTGAACCACGTGATATATTTTGTTTACAAGCGGAGCAAAACGAACGTGTGAAATGTAATCCTAAAACAGCTAAGTCTCTCTCTGTCGCTCTCTTTGAAGTTTGGTTTTACTGTCAACCTCAAGTACTTGCATGTCTAGCCACAGTGAAGCGCTGTGATACAGTGAAACAGTGCCGGTGGATGATTACATATATACCTTCCATCTCTCCATGAGTTGACCACTGTACTGGGTGGCTATTTCATGCCAAAATCAGATCGACAGAGTCTTGGGCTGGGGTGTCCATATTCTCTGTCGATCCTAGGTACGGTATTGTACAGTTCTAGGGGGTCCATCCTCCCAGGCTGTACCTTCTCGCATTTTAAGAAGGGGTTAGTTTATTGCTAATCGATTGAGGCGTTCCTACCAGGGAATGCCGACGGAGCTGTCTCGGAAATTTTTGTTCGGCCAGAGTGATCTTCCTCTAGGGCGCTGGATTTTCAAATCTCACTTTCTTGATCTTGTGTCTAATCCTCCCGTCGTGCTAGAGAGATTAATAACCACCAGCTGTTTGATACGATGGCATAAACCAATCTGTTATAAAAACTTTAAAATAAGCTTATTAATTTTTATAAAATTATTATTATTTTCTTTAATATACATTTCAAAGTTAAATTTTGTTATTACAGTATATTTTATTCATGAAATTATTAATTAATCTAACGTAGCAGGAAAGATTTGATTAAATGACTCGGTCTACTTTATTATATAGATAACTAGCTGGCCCAACCCGACGTAGCCCGGCAGTTTTCTTGATTCTATAGTAATCGTATACGCAATTTTAGATGAAGTATAAATATTTTCATCATTTGTTTATTAAATTATTCTTGAACCAATCTTGAAATTTTAAAGTATACTTGTTTATTTTCCAAAATTATTTCACTATTTGTTGTCTCATATTTATATATAGTTAGGTATGTGTATGTTTATATATCCTTATGTATAGGATTCACTCCTAAACTAATTAACCGATCATTATAAATTTTGGAACACAGCTGCTAGGAGTTAGGACGAGTAATTTGAAGTATAGTTAGTTTAATTTATCTTTATGCTAAGGAAGCAAAGAAGGGGTGGACACCTTCCCTGAAATTTCAGATACCTCAAACTTTTGTAAAAGTTTAAGAATAGGTATTGGATATCAATTAATACATATTCACCGAATTTCCATTTTATTAGTATTTTAAAGCGGTTTTAGAAAACATAATATGGGCATCAAAAAATAAAAATATTTCAGATTTGCATTAAATTTGATCTATAGTCCATACAGCAAGATTCCCTGAATGTCAAGTTCTTCTTAAAACCCCGCTTGGGCTTAAACCTTAAATTTTAGACATTTTCTGGAATCAAACTCGTGTAATGGATTTTGATCAAAATTTGAAAAGGATTCTAAACATAAGGTTTAGTATCATTTTATCTTGATTTTACTTTTCGTAAGAGTGCATAAAAGTGGTGCAAAACTGTTCTGCCATTTTACCCGTCCTTGAACTAGTATTCTTCTTAAGAGTGCATAAAAGTGGTGCAAAACTGTTCTGTCCTTGAACTAGTATTCTTCTCGTTAAAAAAATATTTGAAAGTTAAATTTAATTATTGCTGTATAGTTTATTTGTAGAATCAATCGAAAACTGAGGAACGAGGACACCTTATTTATAAGGTGCTTCTAAATATTGGTGATCAGTATTTTGTGGAGTCTCCGAATTTATTTTCTCCGTAAATTTTATTTTTACATTATTGTTTGTTTAGTAATTCATTCATAGAACAAATCAGTTATTAAACTTTCCAGAATATTATTTTTTTGTTTCGAAATATGATTTTGAAAGTCAAATGTAATTATTACAGTATCAATTGGTTATTAAATTACTAATATAACGAAATCGTTATAAAACTATCATTATTTCTGTTCGGGGTAATGTTATTTTAATCACAGCTAGATGGTGAATCGAAATATCTTATTTTGTTTTTAAGAACAATTAACTACTCTCTAAAAACCTCAGGATATCTGGCGTACCGGCTGGAATCAAAGTGTAGTATATATTCTGTTCTAAGTCATAATAGAAGTCATTCGCGACTGAGGTAATTATTTATGAATACCAATACAGAGAGTCCCTCTTCAGTTCTTTCTTTAAACTAATAACTAAATATTAAAGTAGCTAAAAATACTGCATTTGTTTTAGTACTTTACGCTATTGAATTTTTGTTTCTTAATAAACAAGGTATTAATAGTAATTAATAGAGTTTTAAGAGGAAAGGCGCGGATGTAAAGACCCGTAATCAAAACCTGTATCTTTCGAAGCACTATTATCTGAGCAATGTACAGGTTGCTGGAATACTTGCAATGCTAAGCATTAATAACTGTAACAGCGTCTGTTTCTTCTAGTGGTATTTCGTTCATTATTGAAAAATCAGACCATGTTAGAAATAGTCCTAGGAGGATACAATCATTTTTAAATGTAACTGAACCGAAATATGTTTGTTTATAAGAACAGAGTATCAATTTTCCACAAAGAATATTGCTGAATCAGAATCAAATATTAATTTTCTCGAAAGAAACGCATCGATGACAAAAATTGAGAATCATACTGACTTTATTATATATATTATATATATATATTATTTTATTTATCCACATATTATAATACATTATGTATTGATTTTCAGTATTTACTTCAACTGTGTAGTTTAATTGTAATAAATATATTTTCATAACTTACTATTTATATCTATATATATAAATATATATATAAATTTGGGAAAGTTCATTTATTTAAGCATCTTTAAAATTCAAAACTTAAAGAAAGAGGCAAAATGCCTTCAAAAAACCATGTGTTAGATGCAAATATTTTTATTAAAATCAAAATAATATTGTTTTTGCCTCTTTCTTTAAGTTTTTAATTTTAAAGATGCTTAAAAAATGAACTTTCCCAAATTTATACCTACCAGCGACCATGCGCGATTTAAGTTCAAATTTAAAAGATACATTTATCCGTTAAGTCCACACAATATCGGACGTAACTTCTTCAAGACCAGGAAGGATTCTTACGGAAAAAATAAGGTTAATACCTTTTATTTGTTTAAATCTCTGATGATACTTGTTGTAACAAGCGAAATTATTTTTTTAAAAGTCAAGATGAAAAAAAAATATATTATTTTGATTTTAATAAAAATATCTGCACACATGTTTTTTTGGTGGCATTTTGCCTTTTTCTTTAAGTTTTGTATATGTATATATATATATATATATATATATATATATATATATATATATATATATATATATATATATATATATATATATTAGTAAACATTTCATGTTAATATGAAAGAATGCTATTTTGGTATTGATGCTTGTTTCTAATATATGGCCCTGTTGCGTATACACGGCACTTTATGTGGAAGTTTCAAGAATAGTGTAATTACTTGTGGATCTGACCCGGATGGCGATAACATGTTGAATCTGCATTTAACGACATTGTGTCCCATCTTAACTTCATAGTGTAGCAGACGAATAATGGTACTAGTAAGGAATGAGAACTCAAGTGATTTCAGTTCTTATGGAGTCAGTTTCGGAAATGACCATGCAGTTTACGATTTGAAAGCGACCTTCTTGTCTTTTCTTTTTGGGGACTTTTTTTTCAATTTAGTTTTTTATTTGGGAGGTTGTTTTTTTTTTAAACCTAACTCAAACCTAACCCTTCGCATGCTTAGTGTAATCTGTCTTTTTAAACTTTATTCAGCTTATCGCGTACTGCTTCGGCCATTTCCGGAACTGACTTAGGATTCTGCGTCAATACTCAGAAATGGCTCCATCAGAACTGAAATATTCTGAGTTCCATTTTTCCCCACTCATTTTCTTCAACATTCATTTTTATTCTCCAACAAGTACGGACGTCCACCCAGTAGTGGCCATTATTGTATTTTATTTTTCCTCCCAATATGTCTACTCTACATGTATCTGTACTTGCATGACATTTTTTCTCTATATTATCATCCTGATGAAGTCTTATAAATAAAGACGAAACGTTGATGTACACATAAAAAACATCCATTTTTTTGGTTTTCCTTTTTCATTTTCCCATCACGTCGGATTACCTTCATCCTTCTCTTCCCATATATATATATATATATATATATATATATATATATATATATATATATATATATATATATATATATATATTATAATAATATATATTATTATTATTATTATTATAATATATATTATTATTACAATAATAATAATATATATTATTATTATTATTATTATTATTATACTTTTTAACTGCTCATTAATTAAAAGATAATAACATTTTTAAATCCTTCTTCTTGTCGGTTAACTAAAACCTGTTACTTTTGTAGACGATCACCGCCACTAATGGAAAAATGGTGTTTGCTTCGACAGACATGCGCAATGGACACACATTCTCTCGCCCTATTTTGTGAGTCCTGTCTAGATATGCGTGTGGTTTAGGGTTAGAGTAAGCTGTAGATAATGAAGAATAAACGCTATCGCAGAATAGTGGACAGTAATGAATCTTTTTTTTACTTTTATGCAAGAGACCCGCCGATAAAAATAAGACTAAAAGACTAATAAATTTTAAAAAGTGAGGAAACAATTTATCGAACTTCGTCTAATCTCGCACCCCCTCCCCAAAAAATTATAATCGAAAAAAAAAACAATTAAAAACATTGCCTTCTTTTAGAAAATAAAGGAAAAATTACGCAATAATTTGTTAGCAAAAAAATATTTTCTGTCATGGACCGTTCTTGTAATCTCTGTGAGTCCCGAAATTCTTTTGATTTCTATTTTGTATAAACACCTAGATTTTCACCTAAACCCAACAGATGTCAGATGATGGATTTTTATTGTATATATCATTTTAAAGCTATTTTCATATCTATATTAGTGCACCCAAATTTGGGTCGTGTTATTCGGCAAACGGTAATTTTAATGTGTGTTGACGGGTGACATCGCTTCAACACAACAGGGAAATGGCGTCAGTCAAGCCACGTGTTCACAAACAAAAGGATATAATTATACGTTTGTTTTCTTGTACTTTGGAAATGATATCGGTTTAGGTACTTGTAATAAATTCAGAATTAATCCTTGAAATGGCCAGCGCATTTTACAATTTGAAAGCCGCAAAAAATGTAAAAAGGCAGACGACACTAATAGGCGAAAGATTATGTAAGAGTTTTAAAAAAAATTAGCCCTTCAAAAAAATAATCAAGTGTAAAAGAACTTTCTCTTTCAAAGTACTGAAATCGTCTGGATACCTATTCATTACAAGTACTTTTCTTTTCTTAAATACAATACAAAAGGTAAATTATAATAATGAAGGTTTAGTTGGGTGCATGCATAAGGGTAGGGTTGGACATGTTATTTTTTTACCTATTTTTTGCTAAAGAAAAAAAACTGAAAAAAAAACATTTATTTATAATGGACTAGCATTGCCATCCGGCGTTGCCCGGGGCAAAAGTGTAATATATTTCTATTAAAATTTCTATCTCTCTCTTTTAGCTCCCCAGTTTTCCCCTCCCTCTCCTTACCTCCTCTTTGCGACCAGTCCATTCTTCTCTCTGAACATACACATACGCACACACTTTTATAGATTCCTCGAGGAATGAGTCGGTGTAAAGGAAATAACTTTTTGAAAGAAAAACAGAGTTACCTCCCTTTAGTTAGTGGCTGGAAAACAGAACCCCCCTAACGAAATCTGCGCTTGTTTAGAGTCAAAGAATAAATATTTTTCTATTTTTTTATATTATTCTATCAGATCAACACCGATCAAGAAAATACCAACTTTGTGTTTTTGTTTTGTATTTTTCAAGTTTTAGCTTGACATACATAATGACAACTGCCCTTTATATAATAGAAGAAGAATATAAAACGAGTCTCTTTTATAGACATTTTCTTTGGTACTTCTACAAAATAGGACATATATCGACACGAATGTTTTCGATTGCGATTGACGAAAACAAACGAAAATGGCCGAGCTGTCGCCGAATACTCAATTAGTACCGACATTAATATTTTTCATTTTTTTCTTGACTGAAGGTTAGGGTCAATTTTTAAGAATGGGTTTGAAAAATGTCAAATTAGTAAGTTAATTAACTTTATTTTATTTTTATTTATTTTTTTTTTTTTGAGGAATTTTTTAAAGCTTGATTTAATTATATTTGAGGGACTAAATAATTTTGTAACTCTAACTCTAACCTAAACCAAAACGGTGCATTTCTTTTTTGCATTTGTTGTAATTTTGAGTTTAGTTTTTGTTATGAGGCTGTTATTTTATTTATTGGGGGGGGACAAGTTGCGATAAGTAATTCGGGAAACTGAACAGCTGTTTTCACTGCGGTTAAATTTATTGTGTTGTTACTTCGTGTCGTCCGCCTGTTTAGATTTTTTCGCAGTTTTCATATCGTTAACTGCTTCTGCCGTTTCCGGTTTGTTCTATAAATCTCAATCGGAAACATTCGTGTAAATATCGGTCCTGTTCTATAGATCGATATTTTCTTTGTACAGTATCTGTGTTTTTTTTGTTTGTTTTAATCTTCATCTATATAATAAGTGAACGTATGTGTCTCCGGTTTGTTTCAATAATCACGTATGCAAATTTGATTATCATGAGCCAAGATAGAGAGGATTAATCTTAATAATAACTGATAATAGTAAAAAGAAAGGAAATGATAATTATCGAAACAAATTTAAATTTTATAAGCAAAAGAAAGGAGGATTAATCTCAATAATATCTGATAATAAATAAAGGGAAAGAATACTTTTCACTTTTAATATAGACACATAAATATTACTTTATCATTATTTATAACAGAACTATTAGTTTTGTCTTCTTATCGATTAGTGTTGTCTTCTTTTTCTCATAGATATAGACAGGGGGGTTGTTCTTCTTTTTCTCATCATTGAAACGAGACTAATCGATTTAAAGTAATTTAATGGCAAAGTAATAGCGCGCGGGCGAAACCTGCTAGTTTTTTTTATATTAGTGTGTGCCAATTCTGCGCATGCGCTTAGCATTACTGAATCGTCGTTAGAATAATATTGTTCTTTTCCAGAAAACGTATATATAATGCATCAATCAAAAGAAAATAAAAGGTCTCAGAGATAGGCAATATTTAACTGTTTTTACTTATTGAGTTCGACACCCATAAAAATGGTGAACATTTATCAGCGTCTTAATGTTTTATTGGAATATATTTCATTAATACGCCTCAAAAACATGTCCATCGCAAATAAAGTCAATTTTAAAATAAAAATATAAGGTAATTAAATCATTCAAAAACATTTTTTATTATGAATTTCTTCATGTTCTTTAAACAAAGATTCATCTTTTGTATTATAGACGACACGATTGTCCATGGCAGCTCCTCAAAGAGCATTTGTGATGAAGATCTTGCTGGTTTTTTTCTTTTCTAATCTGGAGAACGTGGTGAAATAAGGAAAAGGGGATTTGTTATTTTTAACACTTCTAAAATCAAACTTCTTGGCTTTCACAACTAACGCTCGGATCTCCGTATTGCCTCAGTTGAGATGAATGACCCTCTTCTTGAAGAATCCCCTTGCTTTAATCAGCTCCTAGGACTGACTTTTACTCCAGATTTAAAATGGAAGATTCATATCCAATCTGTTGAGATTTCTGTAAAAATGGTTGGATTATTCCATAGCACCAGAATGTACCTGACTCCTGATGCAATTATCTCCATATACAAGAGTCTGGTACGTCCGACAATGAAGTACCGCTGCAACATCTGGTTTGGTGCTGCTCAGCCCTCTCTTTCTTGAGGTGACAAAGGTAAAAAATAAACTTGCAAATATAATGGGGAATGATTTCTTCTGTTTTCTACAGCCTGTTTCTCATAGAAGAAATGTTGCTAGTCTTTCTCTACTCTATATCTTTATTTTTATCAGAGATGCCCGACTTAAATCTAATCTCTGCCCCCCCCCCTTGTAAAACATTCACAGCAAGAACTCGTCTTCCTACCTCAACTGAAAAGCACTTTTAACACCTCTAAAACAACCCTTTTCTCTTTTTACCACCAACGCACTGATCCTTGTTTTCCACCAGTCGAAATGAATGGCTTTCTTTTTGTTTTGATAAGCCCCTGGAACTAATTTTCACTCTAGATCTAAAATGGAAGACATATATTCAATGTATTACTCAGGTTGTTGAACAAATGGTTGGATCATTCAACAACTCCAGAAAGTACTTAACTCCTGATACAACACTCTAGCTATATAAGTTAAAAATAAGTCCTAAGATAAAGTAATGTTGTCATATCTGGGGAGGTGCCGCATAGAGCATTCATTCTTTTCTTGACAGACTACAGAATCAACTTTTAAATATAGTGGGCATGACATTTTCTCTTCTTTACGGCCCCTTTTTCTCACAGAAGAGAAGTTGATAGTCTTTCTATATTGTATCGTTATTCCCATGAAAGATGATCGACTGAGCTCCAATCTCTAGTTCCTCCTTGTAAGACATTCCCAGGAATAACTCGTCTTCTTACCACAGCTGAAAAGAACTTTTCTTTTCTTCCTATGTATACCTAACATCAAACTAGATTTCCAAAGGCGGGACTGCCTCTGTCGGTACTGAAATCATCTGGTGGATCATTTTTAAAGCTTGTGGTGATGGGGGGCTTTCTTTTCATTAGTTGTCCGGCAACACAGCAGTAAGTGTAACTGCTGATATTTTGTGTTTTTTGTTTATTTCGTGTAAGGATCGGCTCATAGTGGGTGAGCACCAAACTTTCCATAGTTCTTTTATTGTTGTTGGTAATGATGTTTTTAATTGGCTCAAAATATTTATTCTCTATTTATTTTATTTGAGTCTGGAGCCGATTTTATAACAAAATTTGAAACTTCTTTTTATTTAGAAGATGAAAATCCGATAAAATGTATATAGTAAAATACAAATGGAACACAAATATAAAACGAAAAGCCAAACTTTTCGCATGGGACTTTGCATCAAATTTCACTTTTTTGCGATCAGGGACACCACGCACATCACCTGCAATATTACTGCCGTCACTAATAAGAACCCCATATAGTTTGTGTTTTAAACATACTAACCTTCAAATGCCACGTGTCAAAATTTCAGTCCAATCGAATAATTATTTCACAAATTACAGTTATTTAAGTGAAGCTACTGTTGCAAATTTTCAAAACAATGGACAAATCTGAATTTCGTGTATGGATAAAGCGTTACTTTCCAGCTGGAAAAATACTGTTCAAGCAATAGCTTGATAAATGTTATGCGGATTCTGCTCGGTCGGAAACAATTGTTAAGAAGTGATATGCTGACTTTAGGTTCGGTCGTACATATACAAATGATGCTGAAAACTCAAGTCGCCGAAATTTGGCAGCTGACCCGAAAAACAGTTTTTAAAGTCCACAAACTCATTTTGGCCGATCGTAAATTGAAGCTGCGTCAGATAGCAGAAGATTTGAAAAAATCAAAAACCAGTGAAGTCATAATTTTGCGTGAACATTTGTCAATGAGAAAACCGTTTAAAGTTGGTGCCATGTTTGCTCACAGTCGATCAAAAACAACAACGCGTCGATAATTTACTGTTGTTTGCAACTGTTAAAACGCAACAAAAAGGAGCTTTTGAGTCAATATGTAACAATAGATGAAACATAGATCCACCACTTCACTCCCGAGTCGGATCAACAGTCGACTCAGTGGACAGCAGAAGGCGAAAGTCGTCAAAATTAACCAAAGACACAAAAATTAGCAAGCAAGGTTTTGACCTCTATATTTTCGGATGGCCAAGGTATTTTGTTCATTGATTTCTTCGAAAAAGATAGAAGAATCGATAGCGAATATTATATAGAATTATTGGTGCGTTTGAAGGAAGAAATTTGTATTAAAAACTGCCAGAAATGAAGACGAAAAGTGTTTTTTAACAAAAACAACACAGCGTGTCACAAGTCGATCGTAACGATGGCAAAACTACATGAAATACACTTGAAAATGCCTCCGTATCCACCCTATTCTCCAGATCTGGATCCCAGTGACTGTTGGCTGATTGCAGACAACAGAATGCTTGAGGTAAAGATATTTGACCCCAATGAAAAAGTGGTATCGGAAACTGAGGCGTATTTTGAGGCCAAAGACAAATCGTTCTGCAAAAATGACATTAAATTGTTAAAGAAGTGTTGGAGTTTATCACCGTGTTGATAACTAAAGTCGAATGTTGCCTTAACGTCGTTGTTTTATTAGTTAGTCCTAGGATTTATTGACAGATTTGTTATCTACAGAATTTACCCCCATGACTAAAAATGCTCTAACTAACATCCATATGTCTGCTCGGATGTTGCCAAACTTATCAAAATCTTTGATGTCAGCGCGGTAACTGACCCTGACAACATTTCAGTTATTGTGCTTAAAAATATGCAACCGGAATGAGCCCTCGGCAAACTTTATACTTTCGAATTTACCCTGCCACTTCCTAAATCCATTTTTATACGACTTTTCTATCCCATTCCTTCCCGCTTCAGATTAATCCTACTCTCAATAACCTATCTCTTAACCTTGACTATATCGCCCGCCCATACCCTCAATCCCCCTGTCACTTTAACCTCCTCCCCCCATCCAACCCTTTTCTTTTTTCTTTCTTTTTTCTTTCTTCCCAGCTCCTACAGCGGCTATTTAAACCAATCCGAACATTACTACCCCCTCGCTCTTTAACTCCCCTCCCCCTAACCCCAAATTTAGCTTTTAAACAAAAAAGCTAAATTTGGATTTAGATTTTCTTTGGACTAGATGTCATTTGCCTTTTTTTATGGTCCAGGAAGTTATCAATAATGGCCAGCTTTTCTCTTTTCAATTCCTTTTAAGTGCGTTTGGATTTACTTATATTTGAACACTTTCTCCACACTGTTCCTACGCAAAAGTTTTTTTTTGCTTTCTACAATTCATTGGACATTTTTTTCAACGGAAATTTACCACCCGGACAAACCACATATCTTTTTTACGGAACTTTTCTTTCGCTGCATTTTTAAAATAATATTTTTCATATATTTTTCAAATATTTGAACTTTGGTTTTTTTCGAAAGCCAACTTATCTATCTGTATTTCCTCCTCTGATGATAAGATCTCGATCTTCGAAAAGCATTGGCTTAAGGAAAAAATAATAAACACTAGTTTATTACTGAATACACCTTGCATTGAACAACTGAAATTTGAAATGAATTTGGACAATCGTCGCATATTTATAAAATAAAAAATATAAATCATATTTACATGACAGAAAATTTTGAACATACTTACTGTTGAATCCAATGTTTCACTTTTTTATGGAAATCGCTCCAGACAAGGCACGAAGCCACTTGGTGTGATGAGCTAAAAACAAAATACTACTTCAAGATCAAAAACTAGCCAACGATAAGTGTTATATGGATAGATTCCGACCCAGAAAACAGCAATTATTCCCCCTTTGTCAGAAACATCGCTCACGAAATGTGAGGACTTAAGGACAAAATAAGGGAAGCGAGAGTTACGAGGCTTCCGAAAATAAAATTGGCTGATTTCCGAATTGCATCCAGTTTCTTTACTTTTTTTCATGTCAATTTTTCCTCTGTAGTCTACGCTTTAAATACACACAATCTTATTGTTGTTAATTAATAAGACTGTTCAGCTGATTGCTTTTATTATAGTACAATTTGATAACTAATTAAACACTACCGTGAGAGATACATGTGTAAATGTTTTACTTATCTATTTACGATAACAATATTTTGTGTATGAACAAAATGCAACGTCGAGTCTGTACAATATAATTACTCCCGGCCAATAGCGGTTCAAGTTAGCTAGTATTAAATAATTATTTATAGCTCCTTTTACGGCTGGGCTCTTTAAGCGAAATAAAATAAGCCTAAAATCAAAGCTAAAAATGCGAGTTCCAGTCCATATGATTTGTCGAGCACTGTAAGACGGCTTATTATATGTCCGCTTCAAAAAAAAAACATAATATGGCTTATTTCTTCTCTTTCTGCAAAGCTGTTTTGTTGGCCGCATTGGTTGAGATGTTTAGATTTTAGTTAAAAGGTGACAGGTGTTTGGGGTTCAAATTGTGCGATCGGCAGAACAGATATATCAACGCTGATGATTCCGCAAGGATGAAAAGTAGACATATGTGGATAATAATTAAAAACTATTTATTGTTAAATAATTACGCTAGCAGAAGCAACCGGGTTTTACCGGAAATAAAAATGGTCCTCATATACTAAATGATGACTAGAAATCGCATCGCGTCACAAAAATTAGATACTTGCAATTTCTGGAAAACCTATAATAGTTTGGTGAACAATGGACAATCAACAATTCCACTATCCAGCCACCATGAAGTCGGTTGCTCAAAACTCCACATTGGACTCCTTTCCTGATTTTCCACTAGATAATCTGATCATCACTCTTTACAATGTTCTGGCTATAATAATAAAAAACGACATATGCAAATCATGTTACCATCGATTTGGCAGTCTAAAATTGATGGTCACATCCAACGTTACCAAGACAAAGCTCCTTTCCATTAAAAATCATGAGAAAAATTTACAACCACCGATTGCCATGATCGATAGCACCTTTCCAGATAATCCAACGTTCAACCTCCCAGGCCTAACATTCTCAGGCAACACGAATTGGAATAAGTACATAGAAGATACCGGCGAGTCTCCTACAAAGAAGGTAGTCCCCCTTTACTAGGCTAGAAAACAATATCTTATATCTCTATAAAGACACCATTCGCCTGTGTATGAAGTAGTATTGCTACATATAAGCTTGTTTATCAACAACTAGCCTTTCCCTCTTGAACGGAGTACAAAAACGAGTCTCTAACTTCATAGGTCCCGCACTGTAGGTAATGTTCAAGTATCTGTAACATCGCCGCATTGTTGCATCCCTGTTCTTATTTTGCACGTACTTCCACGGAATGTTCTCTGTTGAACTTACTGCACGTGTACCCCCTCAATGAAAGTATTCCCGACCAACCTGACTAGCAGAAAAAAGTGACCCTTGGGTTTACTTTCGGCAGCCTCGTAACTCTCGCTTCCCTTATTTTGTCCTTTAGTACTCACATTCCATGAACAATGTTTCTGACAAAGGGAGAAGTATTTCTGTTTTTGGGCCGGAATCTATTCATCTAACACTTAGTTTCCTAGTTTTTAACCTTGAAGTGGTATTTTTTTAGCTCCTTCTATCAAGTCGCATTATGCCTTGTCTGGGGCGATTTCCATTTTAAAAAAATCCTACCCTTTCATTGTAGAGATCCCTAGATGTCGAATTCCTTTTACTGTCATAGCTTATTTCTTCGGGTCGCTTGCTTTTGGAATAACCCCCTCTGCTTCCCGGTGCATTGACCATACTAACATGCAAAAATGTCAACGTAATGTGAACAAACATGTTGCTGCAAAACTCCCAAGACATGTTGCCCCTTAATAAATCGTGTTCCTTATCAAAGTAACCCCTTATGTTTCAGTGGCAATATGCCTTGTTTGGGGTAAATAAAAGTTTAAAAAACAAACTAAAAAATGAAGTAAATTCTCAAACACCACGCACTAAATTGCTTGCTTGCAGTTTGAATTTCCTGAAATTGGTCATAGTTACTTGAGTAGATCTGGAGTTCTTTGAATTTTCTTTACAGAGTGGAACCTCATCATTGTCGACGTTTCCATCACTGTTGCGCACCTCGTCGTATTTTATTAATATACATGATGAAAAAACTATATACGAAAGAATCGATAATTTTATATTCATCTTGTAATTAAACGGATCATTTAACAACTAATAAAGAAAGGATGCAACGATCCGTAAAATGTCTATGAATACTTGATACTGTTTACTGTTTGATTTTTAATATTAAAACAAAAGAAAACAGCAACGGGATAAGTGGTGGGTTATTTTAGCTTGGCGTAAATTTGGTCTGAGAATTATCTGATTAGTTTTGAAAACAAATAAACGCCAGAATGCAAGGGAAAACAACTGTCTAGATTGAAGGTTCTCGACTCTTTTTACCCTTTCCCCATATCTCCCACTACATAATAAAAAAACAATGCGTATTTATTTGTATATATATAAATATCCATCCGGTCACGCAAAAGTAAGCGAGTAACAATAATTCCGACGAAACCATTTCGAGTGTTTAAAAAAAGCATATAACAAGTCAGGCACACACACGCAGCCGTTTGAAACGAATTTCCATAATGAGACGTGTTCTTTCTTTTTGTCCTTTCTTCATTCGATACCAATTAATACGTGTTCTTTCTTTTTGTCCTTTCTTCATTCGATACCAATTAATACGTGTTCTTTCTTTTTGTCCTTTCTTCATTCGATACCAATTAATACGTGTTCTTTCTTTTTGTCCTTTCTTCATTCGATACCAATTAATACGTGTTCTTTCTTTTTGTCCTTTCTTCATTCGATATCAATTAATACGTGTTCTTTCTTTTTGTCTTTTCTTCATTCGATACCAATTAATACGTGTTCTTTCTTTTTGTCCTTTCTTCATTCGATACCAATTAATACGTGTTCTTTCTTTTTGTCCTTTCTTCATTCGATACCAATTAATACGTGTTCTTTCTTTTTGTCCTTTCTTTATTCGATACCAATTAATACGTGTTCTTTCTTTTTGTCCTTTCTTCATTCGATACCAATTAATACGTGTTCTTTCTTTTTGTCTTTTCTTCATTCGATACCAATTAATACGTGTTCTTTCTTTTTGTCCTTTCTTTATTCGATACCAATTAATACGTGTTCTTTCTTTTTGTCCTTTCTTCATTCGATACCAATTAATACGTGTTCTTTCTTTTTGTCCTTTCTTCATTCGATACCAATTAATACGTGTTCTTTCTTTTTGTCCTTTCTTCATTCGATACCAATTAATACGTGTTCTTTCTTTTTGTCCTTTCTTCATTCGATACCAATTAATACGTGTTCTTTCTTTTTGTCTTTTCTTCATTCGATACCAATTAATACGTGTTCTTTCTTTTTGCCCTTTCTTTATTCGATACCAATTAATACGTGTTCTTTCTTTTTGTCCTTTCTTCATTCGATACCAATTAATACGTGTTCTTTCTTTTTGTCCTTTCTTTATTCGATACCAATTAATACGTGTTCTTTCTTTTTGTCTTTTCTTCATTCGATACCAATTAATACGTGTTCTTTCTTTTTGTCCTTTCTTCATTCGATACCAATTAATACGTGTTCTTTCTTTTTGTCCTTTCTTTATTCGATACCAATTAATACGTGTTCTTTCTTTTTGTCTTTTCTTTATTCGATACCAATTAATACGTGTTCTTTCTTGTTGTCCTTTCTTTATTCGATACCAATTAATACGTGTTCTTTCTTTTTGTCCTTTCTTTATTCGATACCAATTAATACGTGTTCTTTCTTTTTGTCCTTTCTTTATTCGATACCAATTAATACGTGTTCTTTCTTTTTGTCCTTTCATCATTCGATACCAATTAATACGTGTTCTTTCTTTTTGTCCTTTCTTCATTCGATAGCAATTAATACGTGTTCTTTCTTTTTGTCCTTTCTTTATTCGATACCAATTAATACGTGTTCTTTCTTTTTGTCCTTTCTTTATTCGATACCAATTAATACGTGTTCTTTCTTTTTGTCCTTTCTTTATTCGATACCAATTAATACGTGTTCTTTCTTTTTGTCCTTTCTTCATTCGATACCAATTAATACGTGTTCTTTCTTTTTGTCCTTTCTTCATTCGATACCAATTAATACGTGTTCTTTCTTTTTGTCCTTTCTTCATTCGATACCAATTAATACGCGTTCTTTCTTTTTGTCCTTTCTTCATTCGATACCAATTAATACGCGTTCTTTCTTTTTGTCTTTTCTTCATTCCATACCAATTAATACGTGTTCTTTCTTTTTGTCTTTTCTTTATTCGATACCAATTAATACGTGTTCTTTCTTTTTGTCCTTTCTTTATTCGATACCAATTAATACGTGTTCTTTCTTTTTGTCCTTTCTTTATTCGATACCAATTAATACGTGTTCTTTCTTTTTGTCCTTTCTTCATTCGATACCAATTAATACGTGTTCTTTCTTTTTGTCCTTTCTTCATTCGATACCAATTAATACGTGTTCTTTCTTTTTGTCCTTTCTTCATTCGATACCAATTAATACGTGTTCTTTCTTTTTGTCCTTTCTTCATTCGATACCAATTAATACGTGTTCTTTCTTTTTGTCCTTTCTTCATTCGATACCAATTAATACGTGTTCTTTCTTTTTGTCCTTTCTTTATTCGATACCAATTAATACGTGTTCTTTCTTTTTGTCCTTTCTTCATTCGATACCAATTAATACGTGTTCTTTCTTTTTGTCTTTTCTTCATTCCATACCAATTAATACGTGTTCTTTCTTTTTGTCCTTTCTTCATTCGATACCAATTAATACGTGTTCTTTCTTTTTGTCTTTTCTTCATTCGATACCAATTAATACGTGTTCTTTCTTTTTGTCTTTTCTTTATTCGATACCAATTAATACGTGTTCTTTCTTTTTGTCCTTTCTTCATTCGATACCAATTAATACGTGTTCTTTCTTTTTGTCTTTTCTTCATTCGATACCAATTAATACGTGTTCTTTCTTTTTGTCCTTTCTTCATTCGATACCAATTAATACGTGTTCTTTCTTTTTGTCCTTTCTTTATTCGATACCAATTAATACGTGTTCTTTCTTTTTGTCCTTTCTTTATTCGATACCAATTAATACGTGTTCTTTCTTTTTGTCTTTTCTTTATTCGATACCAATTAATACGTGTTCTTTCTTTTTGTCCTTTCTTTATTCGATACCAATTAATACGTGTTCTTTCTTTTTGTCCTTTCTTTATTCGATACCAATTAATACGTGTTCTTTCTTTTTGTCCTTTCTTTATTCGATACCAATTAATACGTGTTCTTTCTTTTTGTCCTTTCTTTATTCGATACCAATTAATACGTGTTCTTTCTTTTTGTCCTTTCTTCATTCGATACCAATTAATACGTGTTCTTTCTTTTTGTCTTTTCTTTATTCTATACCAATTAATACGTGTTCTTTCTTTTTGTCTTTTCTTTATTCTATACCAACTCATACGTGTTCTTTCTTTTTGTCTTTTCTTTATTTGATACCAATAAATACGTGTTCTTTCTTTTTGTCCTTTCTTTATTCGATACCAATTAATACGTGTTCTTTCTTTTTGTCCTTTCTTCATTCGATACCAATTAATACGTGTTCTTTCTTTTTGTCTTTTCTTCATTCCATACCAATTAATACGTGTTCTTTCTTTTTGTCCTTTCTTCATTCGATACCAATTAATACGTGTTCTTTCTTTTTGTCTTTTCATCATTCGATACCAATTAATACGTGTTCTTTCTTTTTGTCTTTTCTTTATTCGATACCAATTAATACGTGTTCTTTCTTTTTGTCCTTTCTTCATTCGATACCAATTAATACGTGTTCTTTCTTTTTGTCTTTTCTTCATTCGATACCAATTAATACGTGTTCTTTCTTTTTGTCCTTTCTTCATTCGATACCAATTAATACGTGTTCTTTCTTTTTGTCCTTTCTTTATTCGATACCAATTAATACGTGTTCTTTCTTTTTGTCCTTTCTTTATTCGATACCAATTAATACGTGTTCTTTCTTTTTGTCTTTTCTTTATTCGATACCAATTAATACGTGTTCTTTCTTTTTGTCCTTTCTTTATTCGATACCAATTAATACGTGTTCTTTCTTTTTGTCCTTTCTTTATTCGATACCAATTAATACGTGTTCTTTCTTTTTGTCCTTTCTTTATTCGATACCAATTAATACGTGTTCTTTCTTTTTGTCTTTTCTTTATTCGATACCAATTAATACGTGTTCTTTCTTTTTGTCCTTTCTTTATTCGATACCAATTAATACGTGTTCTTTCTTTTTGTCCTTTCTTCATTCGATACAAATTAATACGTGTTCTTTCTTTTTGTCTTTTCTTTATTCTATACCAATTAATACGTGTTCTTTCTTTTTGTCTTTTCTTTATTCTATACCAACTTATACGTGTTCTTTCTTTTTGTCCTTTCTTTATTCGATACCAATTAATACGTGTTCTTTCTTTTTGTCCTTTCTTTATTCGATACCAATTAATACGTGTTCTTTCTTTTTGTCCTTTCTTTATTCGATACCAATTAATACGTGTTCTTTCTTTTTGTCCTTTCTTCATTCGATACCAATTAATACGTGTTCTTTCTTTTTGTCCTTTCTTCATTCGATACCAATTAATACGTGTTCTTTCTTTTTGTCCTTTCTTCATTCGATACCAATTAATACGTTTTTATTTTCTTTCTTATTTTCGGTTTTATATACTTTCCAGTTTGAGACTTTTTCTTACTTATTTTTTTCTACTTCATCGATTGAAAAATAATAAAGCCAGTCATCCACCACCAAGATGCAACTTAGGATGTGTATTAAACCATCGCTGAGGCACCAGAAAGATATGACTTGAAACACCTAATGACTAAAGATCGATTTCAATGAATCTATTAGATGTTACCAAATAAATATAAGAGCAAGATACGTTATAATATGGATTACTGTTTCCGAATCAGGGAAGATGACTTGACAGAGTACAAAATCGACTACGAAATTTAGTAGGGATGTCCTCTTCTCTTCCTTGCAGCCTCTTTCTCACAAAAAAAGGTATTGCTAGTATTTCTCTATTCTATTGTTATTTTAATGATAGGTGCTGGACTGGGCTCAAATCTCCGTAAAACATTCACAGCAAGAACTCATCTAGCTACAACTACTATATATAATTTTCCTTTCTTCCTTTGTGTATCTGGAGCTGAACGGAACTTCCATGAGCAGACTTTCTTTCCAAGCGTGGAAATTGAATTGCCTAAACTCGGTTATTTTTCTAAACTTGTTTCGGTCTCTCCTTCCTAAAAAACGGACGAACTTTTGGGCCAACTCAATACATTTATGTTACAAAATATTTAACAAACATGGCAAACGTCAAGTAAGCTCGCTAGTACTAAATGATAACAGAAAGTATTTTTATTATATGAATTAACGAAATGTTATATTAAAAGCTAATTTAAAGAGATTAGCTATTTCAGTTAATTAATCAATAATTAATTAAACTAATTACACATAGTGCCACATCGACAATAATAGTCAAATTAATGAAGCACTTAATAATACAAATAAACTCTATACTAATAGATATATATATATATATTCAAATGAGAATAACGGCTGGAAATCAGTAATTTCAAAACGAAACAACAACGACAAAAAGAAGAAGAAGAAGAAGAAGAAGAAGAAGAAGAAGAAGAAGAAGAAGAAGAAAAATTAAAAAGGAAAAAGATTTTAAAAATATTTATTCAATATTTTTTCCAATACAAAATTACAAATGTTAACAGGAGAAGGGGATTACCTATACGATGCTCTTCCGCCCAATTCCCCCAAATATTTATTCTTCATAACAATAACAATAACTAAAGAAAAGAAAAAGAAAAATACAAAAGGCGACAGTTAATTAGTAATCAACATACTATAACATGCGAAAATTGTGCACTCCTCACCAAATACAAAAATACACACTTAACAGACAGGCGCATATAAACATAAATACACATGTGCATACATATATGCGTTTTACATATATTCACTCATATCCATTCTGAAAAAAATAACTCCACCAGAAGCAAACATGATTTTATGGTATAGACTCCAAAACTATACAGCATAACCGCACCAAATTCGGTATGAAGAACACTTGGGATGATGGATATGATGCAATTAAGAATATGATGTTTAAATAAATAAGAATATGCTGTTTAAATGAATCACGACTTCTCTCTGTAAGTGATAGAGTAAAAGCCATACTATGGCGGCGCCTTTTCTGGTTAAGCCTTCACAAACCAACTTTAGTGATGGTAACTGGGATTTCGTCAAGCAAGAATCAAAACAAGTCGAGTCTCTCTGATAACAGGATAACAACTGAGTTTTATTTACAAAATTGCCGCCTGTCGTTCTGTGTAAGCCCGCGCCCATGATAACCAATAATGTGTCAGCTTTATTGACGGGGTCACAACATGCCCCTTTCTTTTCTTTTTTAACTAATCAGAGATGAAAAAGATAAGAAAAAAAGAACACTTCAGGGGTTGAAATAAAATGACACTGAAGTCAAATACAACTAGAAGTATAGCATATTAAAACGGAGGGTAGCAAGTAAAATACAATTAGCTGTCCCCTTCAAAAAACGAAGTCAAGCAACGTGGAGTCTGGTCAGAACTTAATGGGTTACCATTTGGAAATACCAGGTGCTGTATGTGCTCTGCATATCTCGGCATTGTTTTCAGTCGTCTTAGACTTCTCCTTGCCATTGGAATCAAGCAGTGCCGATTCAGGAGAGGTGTGGTTGAGGATTGTGCAACCCTTGCTTCACAATTACACGCGCAGCCACCCTTACAGAGAGTATCCAGTGTATCTCACGACTGAACGGAGGCGATGGTACGAAAAGTACTGGATTCCTGAAGAGGCTTTTCGTCACTGGAATTTCAGATAAAACCACCGTGGTGGTAAACGACTCGTGCGATAATACTTCGTGACTTGCATTGGTGATGTAAATAAGGGAAATCTATTAGAAATCCGAAACCTGTTGTTACTCACAATCCATGGAAAACCTCCTGCTTTTAGCAGCAGAGGATTACTGGTAATTCTTAGTTTAAGCACTCCTAGTAAGTAATACATAGTACATAATAATAGCAGTGCAGTGATGTAAAAGTTTAACACTAAAACATTGCCCGCCACACGTATCTGGATAAGACTAGGCTAACAATTATCGTCTCTTCTTGGGTCATCCATTAATTGATGGTGAAACATTCACGAAGTTCGCCCGCCATGGTGTTCGCTCACTCATTGCGGCGAGAAGCACCAATCACGAAAGGACAGTGTTCTTCTTCGGAGGAGTCTTGATTTTAATATGAGATCTCCCAGTCCGTCGCCTGACCTCTGGGGACAACAAAAGCACTTTTCCGACTTACAATTATAACTAACAGATAGGAAACAAAAAACAACAAAAATTAGCACTATGGAAATACCGTTCGTAAGCAAGATTCGAAATATTATATAGAAGTAATATTGTTTTAATAACTCAACTTAACTACAGCAGTACATCTATTATTATACCAGCTCTGAGATGATCAACGTTTGTTTCTCTAAGGCTTTTTTCAAAATATTTTAATCACACAAAATATATGCTAAAATATTCTTTCATTTTAGGATAAAGTTATGTTCGGAACAAATGTAATTGTTCTAATTAATATCATCAATTGAACCATTTCTTACTCAGTGTCTGTCCTCACTTTCTTTCTTTCTCATTGGATCTTGTTTGATCTCAACTCTTATTTTATACTGTATCTATTACTGACGCCATTCGTTCTCTCTCTCTCTCTTTCTCTCTCTCTCCCTCTCTCTCTCTCTCTCTCTCTCTCTCTCCCTCCAACTATCTATCTATAACTCTATCTATCTATATATATATATATATACATATATATGTGTGTGTGTGTTTAATAACAGTCAATTGTAATAAAAAGAACAGAATGAAACGACAGAAATAGTCCATTATGAACAAAGGGGAGTATCAGTATCAAACCCATGCAGATGAAAAGAGAAAAGCGAAAGCGAGTAAAAGGAAGTTAATTTTTGATAATGGCTTTTTAAAAATATTTAACTCACTTTTTATTTTTTTATATTCAACTCACTTTTTTCCTGATTAAAACAATTTAACCAAAGCTCAGTGGCTGACCTAATGGGTTATATTTTTTTCCAGTAAATTATATAAATAGTTGTATTTAAAAGCATATTTCATTTTAATAGATACCTCAAGATACGAACAAAAGTTTATAAAATATCTTTTATAACTACGCGTTTTATATGACGAAAATGATATCTCTAATTGTTTATCACTTCATATTATATCTAAAACGTTGTGTGCTTAATTTTTTAACTCGGCACACCTATACTTTTCTAATCAAACTTCGCTCCTTTTATATATAATATTCAATTTGATTTTTGTTGCTTTTTAATTTTATCTGTTCGATTTGTTTTCACGTTTCATTTTTTTAATTTTCAGTTTTATCATTTGAGACATTTTCTTTTTTTAAAACTATGACATTTTTCAATTAGATGAATAAACGTATATGTTCGATCAAGATTAACATGTACACATATTTAGCAATGTCCAAATTTCCAGCATCTATAAATGTATATCTACATCTATCTTTATAAAGTTAGGTATGTTTATATGCTTATATCGTTTTTCCCTTTTTTATAGTTAGTAAAGTCTGTTTACTTGTTGTTATCGCTGCTGGATCGTTAAATGAAACAGCTAATCTTATATGTAGCTTATAAGAACTATAAAAACATGAAATCACTATTAACTATAAAAAGGTAATACCTTACGTTTATTATGAAACTCTAGTAACTGAGGAAGAAGAATTTATCCGAAAAATTTAAGACAAAAATCAAGGAAAAAAAGAATGATTTTGAATAAACAATATTTGCATCTTATTCGTTGTTTTTAAGGCATTTTGCTTATTTTTAAATTTAAATTATTTAAAGATGCTTTAAAATAACTTTTTTTTCAATGTTAAATATGTGTATATATATATATATATATATATATATATATATATATATATATATATATATGAATATTTAGGCAATGCCAATATGAATGACAAAACACTTAAGACTGAAACTAAATTGCAATGCCGTTTCCATAAGCTACGTAAAAGGGGATGGCTTAGTAAGGAGATTTACGATAGAATACTCCCTGTGGGTCCCAATGTCCCAGGGTTTATGGGTTACCTAAGGTCCATAAGGACAATGTCCCTATGAGGCCTATTTTATCTATGAAGACTCATCCTAGCATGAATTGGCAAAATGCTTAGCTGAGATTCTCGCACCTGTTTTGGAGACATACTCTGGACACTGCATTCTCGACTCTTTTGAGTTTTCAGAATTTATTCGTGAACTTAGGTGTTCTTAGATTACTGAACACCTCTGTTCTTTCGATATATCAAGTTTAATTACGAATGTGACTCTTGATGAAACTATTAGGATTTGTACCGATAGTCTTGATCGTAGTTCCCTAGCTAAGCTGCCATTTCCGGAAAATATATTTGTTTAATTCATTGATCTGTCTATGTCGATGAGTTCAGTTTCGACGGGAAAATATATCGCCAAATTGATGAGGTAGCATTGGGCAAGCCTTTGGGTCCAGGATTGGCTATTATATTTGTCTGATTTCAGGAACAGCTTTTGTACCAGCAGTTTCCGAAGCCATTGTGTCATTTCCAATATGTGGACGACACTTTTGCCATATCTAAATCCCACATAGAGGCTTATGATTTTCTTCTGCAGTTAAATCTACTTGATCCTGCACTTAAGTTTACAATGAGGGGAGGTTAATAACTCGTTAGCTTTATTAGACGTCTTTGTCGAAAGATCCGACGAATGCTTTTGAACCAGCGTATACAGAAAGACCACATTTACAGGCCAGTATATAAGCTGGGATTCATTCCACACACACACACACACACACACACACTCATCAGAAAAATAAATCTGATTAAAACATTAGTGCATAGAGCCTGTTGATCTGCTCCAGTTCTAAAATAGATGCGGAACTTAAAAGAATAACAGTAGTTTTAAAGACAAAATCGAAGCATTTAAAGGGACAAAATATTTTAGCCCCCACCAAGGCCCTGTTTATATGAAATTGCCATGGATTGGCACCATAAGTCAACAATTATCACATAAAATCGCTTCAGGTGTGTGTCGCTGTTATTTTGCGACCAACGTGCAAACGGTGTTTAGGACTCGACGTGCTTTCCTCTATTTTCATAAAGATATTAGCCACACCATTAAATATAATCTTGTTGGTTATCATTTTCCTGGCCAGTGCGAGGCTAGCTAAGTGGGGCGTACCATTCAACGATTAGAGGTCAGAATTTCTCAACACATCTCCAGTTCGATATGTAGGCACAGACAGTGGCCGACATCCGAGCGTTTACAGACCCATGAGTCGGTCATTGGTGACATTTATCGGTGTGTCCACTGTGCACTAGAGGGTATTCTGTTTTGCACAGGGTTCATTAAAGAAATCATCTCAAGATTCGCGAAGCGGTTGTCATTAATTTGCGTCAACCGTCCCTGTGCAAGCAGCAGGAATACACCCACAATTTAGAACTGATGGGTGTACGTTAAAAAGACATACTTCATATATATATATATATATATATATATATATATATATATATATATATATATATATATATATATATATATATATATATATATATATATATATATGAAAAGTGTGGGTTTGTCGTTCAAATTTCAAAGTATTGCAGGGTTAGTTAATAAAATTGAAATATAAGCCATATTAGCAATACAAGATTAATTTATTATTATTTTTTTTTACATTAATCCTATCGATTACGGAATAAAATTCCTTCTTCAGGGGTGACCAGTATTGAGTCATTTTTTTTATTTATTTTTTTTTCCATCAAAAAACAAGAATAAACAAACTTATTTCTTTGTTACTTGATAAACGTCCTTGGTACGACGTCTCCGCAGTGTTGTATCGGCGGTTATGATTCAAATCTGGTGTCGAACGAAAGAAGCGTTGGCACGCTGTCATGAAAAGTGTGGGTTTGTCGTTCAAATTTCAAAGTATTGCAGGGTTAGTTAATAAAATTGAAATATAAGCCATATTAGCAATACAAGATTAATTTATTTTATTTTTTTTACATTAATCCTATTGATTACGGAATAAAATTCCTTCTTCAGGGGTGACCAGTATTGAGTCATTGTTTTGTTTTTTTTTGATGAAAAAAAAAATAAATAAATTAATCTTGTATTGCTAATATGGCTTATATTTCAATTTTATATATATATATATATTACTCCTCATTTGCCAATTCCTTTTATGCTTCTTTCGACCACGCTTCCATCCCTAATTTCACCCCTATTATATCGTCGACGACCATCTTGACAAAAGGTTGACCGAAAGACGTCTAGGTAGGAAGAGCATTTTTTCTCCTACATTCATTAATTTATTTTCTTTTAGCAATATTAATAAAGTAAAAAGAAGAAAAAAGTTTAAAAAAAACAATTATTGTCTCCTCTACTCGTGTATTTTTTTATACTTTTTGGTAATAAAGGCATTCCTCTTTCTCAGTAATGGTTATTAGTAGTAGTAAGCATTATTAAAATTATTTTAAAATATTGTACCTAAATATATATACTTAAACAAACATACACAACGCTCTAAGTAAATAACGCGTCCAAACGAGAGTGACACGTGATTTCACATTTCCGAAACAGATGACAACAGAACTGAAGAGAGCCGGATGGCTAAGTCCTTCCGTGCTTGAACTCGATAGTACGAATGTTGTACTAATTTTTCTCTACCAAAATAAATAAATATATATATATATATATATATATATATATATATATATATATATATATATACATATGTGTGTGTGTATGCGCGTCTGTGTGTATTTGTGTGAATTTACGCCTAGATCTTTTTAATAGCATAGTAACCATAGTAACTGGGATGGATGAATATTGATAGATTAAAATGTTTATGAAAATATGTCCCATAAACTATGCGAGCGTGTATGGATGTCTTCTTCTATTTTTAGTTGCTTTAGTCTTTTAATAAGGATTTGTAGATCGATTTTATTGACAACATGAACACGTTTAATGATAATATATAACAATATTAAAAATAACACATCAATACAAATACATAATATATTAAAAGAAAAACAAATTATAGAATAAATACCGAAAACGTGATTGTTTAACATATAGTAGCCATGCAACAGGGAATTGCCTACATTTAGCGGGTAACCACCTAGACATCTGTTTTCAGTAAATAAAACAAATCTGTAAACTTTTCAGCAGATGTGGAAACTGATACATCTACACATACTAGCTGGATTGACCGTTGCAAGACAAGTAAATCATACTAAGGCAACCTAATGTGCAAGAGCAATAGAAAACATACACTAAAGTGAAACAGATGTTAACATTTAGATTACACAACTGAACTTATGAGCTTAGAAAAGCTTCCGAGTTAATTGTCTTACAATTACCAAATTTGGATAAGCTGTATAATTTACTTATTGTTAAAACAGGTACTTCTATAAGAGAAGACTCATTTAGACCCGGATGTTAGTACAGACTGGAAATGACCTAGCTATGGCTAAAAATTTAATTAGTACTGACATTAAATTCAAAACATTTTTATTCTTTAAAATTTAGACCCGGATGTTTCCGATTGCGATTTATAGTACAGACCGGAAATGGCCTAGCTATGGCTAAAAATTTAATTAGTACTGACATTAAATTCAAAACTTTTTATTTCTTCCCTTACTTAAGGTTAGAGCTAATTAACTCTCTTCTTTTCTATCTAAAGAATGGGTTAAATATTTGTCTTCAATAAGTAACTTTATTTCTTATCTTCTCTTTTTAGGACGTTTTTTAACCTCTATTTATTTTGGAAAAGGGAGCTTACTTTTCTGTAACCCTAACCTTACCCTAACCTTAACGTAACCCTAACCTAACCTAGTGTTATATGCGTATGCTTTAGAGTCATCAACATTTTTAACTTTTTACTCGCAACTTTCAAATCGTAAATTAATTAGGCCATTTCCGGTTTGTTCTGTAAATCATAATCGGAAATATTTTGGTCGATATGAAGCACCTTAAAATCTTATTAAAATCTGAGATAAAAGAAATAATTGTAGGAGAAGAGGAGAAGGGGATTATCTGCTCCGTCGAAGGCCTTTTTATAAAAGAAGATAAATATGATCCTCTTGTTATAATCTGAATAAGTATAAAATCTCATCTATAAAATTTCAAATTCTACGGTCTAACGTATAAATAGTAAGCGGTTACACAAAAGCAGACAGACAGAAGGACGAACACACATCACTAATATTAGTATAGATAAAATTGCATGAGAAAATAACTGATAGAAAATGAATCAATAAATGACAAAAAAAGAAAACAAGATAAAGTAAGAATAAAATATCTATTTCGTGTCGGTGTAATATTCCTTGGCCACTTCCGCCTCATATGCATATAAGTCGTACACAGCAATTAAAACACCTTTTCATAAACTATATATGTATACGATTTAAAAATTCAGTTATTATTAACTCACTAGGAGTTTTCACATGAGTCATTATTAGCGATTGCTCACTGGCAATATAAAGTAATGATCCCATTGCGTCTGAGGAACAACAAGTCTCTCCAGATTGCCAGCATTCTTCGCCTCATTCAATAACCGCTGCAAATCATTTTGCGATAACGCAACAGCCGTTTACCATTGATTACTCGCTGAGAACGATCGTTGGTCTTCTCTGGAATATGAGTGGTAATAAGCCTGCCCACAATTCCAGTATTCTCCTCGCCTTTCGAGTAGATGCCTGGTTGGCGCTCTCTCTTCTAGGTCTTTCCATCCTCCGTGACCATTCACGACCGTTTTGTGTGGTGTCAGCCACAGCTGGCGCCACTATGTGTGTGTGTTTGTTTTTTTTCTACATGTGTTATATTTCTATTCATCTATGGTTGGTTAGCTTTCGTCGGTTATGTGGGTTTGTTTCAGCACTCGAGGATTTTCCTTAATATTTCTGCTGTGTCCACCAGTGCCAACCGTCCGTTTGATTCCGTATTCTCCTAGTATTTTCAAGGTTTATCGAGACTGCATGAAAACAATCCTTCTGACAACGACCTTCTGCTAACGACCTTCAAGCTTTCAAATTTGGTCAGAGTACCAATCCTTCAGCTTTGAAAAGTTTTTCACATGCTTATTCTTCATCAAATGATTCAAATCAGCGATGCTTCATAAAGTGCTGCATTGATAGGAATAGAACGTAGTCAAATGTAGGAACGTCTGTTCAATATGCTGGATGCAGGAAAACTTCCAACACCGTCTAATTCTTCAATCTGCTTGCTGGCCTTTCCAATAATAT
>OY744516.1:151844524-151847024 GCA_963556195.1 Sepiola atlantica
AGCTATACTACATTTTCCACCTAAACACGGGGCGCTCCATTTAACTACACTTTTAGGATCGATGATTAGTTACTCCAATTACATTCGTTTACATTTTCTCTTGATGGATAAGCAGATTTTCCTAATTGTTTGTTAATAGTCGTTTCCATTTTTCTTACTTTTTAGTCTTTATTTACTTTCAATATATCTTATATTACAGTTTTTGAACCATAGGATTTACGTACAAAATATCCCGAGTAACGCCGGGTATATTCAGCTACTTATTAAACTTTCGTTTTTTTCTTTCTCTTACAGTACCGATTTTCAGAGGCTTACAAATACCACGTTCAAACAGACGACTTTAATTCATGCCAAAGTTTAAGATTTTACATACTCGAAATAGCAGAATTCTATGTCTTAATACTAAGCGGCTTTTTACGGTCACAAATTGCGTAAAAGTGTGCGTTTACATTTTTCAAACATAAACAGTCATAATTGCATTTGTTAGTTTTTTACATTCGAATAAATACTTTTCGAAAAATATACTTCTATAACAAAGCGCCAAACGCAGTTAACGCCAAATACATTTACTTATTTATTTAACTTTTTCTAAGGATTAAAAGGCGAGTCGTAGCACTTCATAGCAATACGGACTCTAGCTTTTACATTTTTCGCATAAAGGAATACATTCCTTAATTCCGTTACCATATGTTGCTTCATTATCCCTACTTGACGTCGCTCGAACCATACAATAGCAGTTTAACTAGTAGCTATGGGTACGATAAATATTGCAGCTGTTTATTTTGAACTACATTCCTAAAAATCCATGGGTAAAAATTTATGACCCGCTATTACATTTACCTAATTTTCATATTAGTCCTTCGCGTGCGATGGAGGGAATTCATCAAATTTTTTCTTGAAATAAATGTTCTGCTTAGAAATAAGAACTTACTTTGAAAGTTCCAAAATAGCACACGTCGGGCGTGCATGAAATTGGAAAGAGCATAACATAGCATATGTAATAAATCAGGAAAACTGGAGCACTAGAAATCATATACTTCGAATTCCGAGGGATGTTACCTGTGTATTACTGAAAAACTGAGAATATTACTGTTTTCACTTCTTCACCAGCTACCTGTTTAAATGTTAGGTCGGAAATTTCAAGGATGTGTTCGTACTGCAGAAAATACCTACTTGCGAATTGGTTACAAAACCGACCGCCCTAGGAACTAGTCTAATGTATGCAACAAGACTTCCGTAACACAACGGAAATATCCGTGGACCCAACAGAACAATGTGCAAAAACGTGAAAACGCATGCGCGTGTATGTGTGTGTGTGTAAGTTCACATTTACAAACATCAACATATACACTCGTAACAACACAGAACGTATTTACTTTGAGGTAATTCAGCACTTATCGCACAATTAACTTTAATTTACTTACTGATATATTTATTTATTTTATTTTTATTTTTTTCTTATATATTATGTATTATTTTTATATATTTTTAGTATATTTTGTTCATCTTATTTTATCTTAATTCTACGAAAAATTCCACAGTGACGTATTTTCGTCATTAGATTACTGATTGACAAGGGGTGTATATGTGTTATTCCTTGCCCAACGGGTGGGATTTCTTATATATATATATATATATATATATATATATATATATATATATATATATATATATTATGATTAAGCTCCTTTAAAAAAATTAAAGTTGAGCATTGTTAGGAGATATTTAAAAAGATATTCACTTAGCTACAAAGCAAGGCTGCAAGACTCCGAGTAAGGTCGTTGATTTCTCTAGTCTGTCTAAATGTTTACGCTCGAATGGGCATAAATATACTTAAATTCGCGATATCACATGGTAATTTGATATGGCCGTGAGGATAGAGTAGCAGTGTGCAGATCCGAAGGTGGCTCTGTAAACCGGGTTCGCGCCTCATGACCGTTTGAAATCATCGGTTCCCTACACCGAAGAGAGCAATAAGATCGAAACGACGTCGTCTGTAGGTAAATATAATGTAATATTTATTTAGATAGATAGATAATATATTTTATATAAATATTAAATATTATTACCTGCAGGCACCAGTGTGTAATGCTTATGCAATCATCATTTTATTGATGCTAATTACTGCCGGTTGATAGATTTGAACCCAGTTCCAAAGTCACCTTCGTACTTTGCAGCCTGATATTCAACCCCTAGGCCAACATTAATTAACACGATAAAGAAGGGAATTTAAAACTATATATGTCAAATCAAGCGGGCATATAAAGCAAGCCTAGCCAGATAGTGTTCAACTGCCGAGGCAGGAACATCGCTTTACGCCTAGTATGACTGCTTCTTTATTATTATTTCATATATATACATTTATGTTATAAAATATATATATAACATTTATGTTATAAAATAATATATTGCGTATAGATTTTTTAGTATTTACTTTAACAGGTGCATGATTCGAGCTTAGTAGTAGTAGTAGTAGTAGTAGTAGTAGTAGTAGTAGTAG
>OY744516.1:151852024-151962024 GCA_963556195.1 Sepiola atlantica
TGCAATTAGATGAACTGCATCTTCCCGACCCATTCCTCGAAAACCGACGTCTGTTGGCCCCGACGACTTAACACACAAGAGCGAGATTCGATCTTGCTTTGCTACCACGTACTTCCTCCCATTAGTCAACTTTCGGTACACGTCAGCCTTAACTCTAAATTACCCTCTAATAGAAAATTTCCTTTTGTTTCTTATTCAAACCATACGTTGAAATTTCCATTTTTAAAACTATTTTTACAAACCTGCGTCAAATATCACAACATATTCTCCCAAATGATAATAATATAAAATCGGCGATGACAATGGGGGCATAGGCGTATACTTTAAAATAAAGAAGCTAAGACAAGAAAACTCCTCACGTCTGCCAGTATTCTATCTTTATCTGTATGAAGTGAGGTAGGTGTATATGTTTATATATTTGTGAGTATAGGAGTCACTCCTAAACTAATTAACCGATCATTAAAAAATTTCCCACACAGCTGCTAGGCATAAGTTGTCGAAATGTGGGCTATATAAAGTTTAATTGCGTGGATAATAAGGGTGTGGACGCCCTTTATGAAAATCCTGATACCTCCGTTATTTGTGAATTTTTAACATTGGTATTAGACATTAATTAATAAATCTTCCCAAAATTTATCTTTCTTTTTTACTATTTTAAAGGTGTTCAACCGGAAATGATATGACTACAACCCCCTTCCCATTTGAAAATCCAAATATTTTAGATTTGCATTGAATTTGATCCATAGTCATTAGCCACCAATTAAGGAAGGTTCCTGAATTACAATTTCTTATTGATTAAGCTTAAGTCTGAAATTTTAGACATTTTCTAGAATCAAAATCGTGTAATGGATTTATATCAAAAGTGGAATAAGAATTCTAGACCCAAGGTTTAGTATCATTATATCTTGATTTTAATTTTCGTAAGGGGACATAAAAATGGTGCAACACTGTTCTGTTAATGGAATCAATTTTACCCGCCATGGAACGGGTATTCTTCTAGTATAGTTATAAAGCCACCATTCCTCTATACATGGAGTAGTGTTGCCACATCTGGACTGGTGCACCAACCACCATACCCTATCTTTTGGAAAGGGTACAAAAATGTATTTCTAACCTAATATGTCCCACACTGTCTGGCAAGCTCCAGCTACTGTCCAATCGCTGAAGGGTTGCATCCATGTGCTTGTTTTACTAGTACTTCTATAGAATGTGCTCCGATGAACTTACTGCATGTACTCCCGAAACAAACATACCCCGACACACCCGACTGGCAGCAGAATTCAATCCCTTCACTGTAGATGTCTCTAGATGCCGGAAGATTCTTTCCTCGTGCTGCTTGCCTTCGGAATTCTCACCTGAATTCTGTTTACCCGACAGTACTAGCATGCAGAAATTTAAATGTAATATGAACAAACATCTTGCTGCCACCTATAAATCTGGCCCGCATCACAGTAACCCCTTACGCTTCAGTGCTAATAGGCCTTGTTTGGGGTAGAAAATCTTTTTAAATGCGTTAGATAAAAAGCAGAGAGAAACACAGTGGATGTCAAGACGAAAGCAACAAAGATATATGACATTATGAGTACATTTGTATGGCATTGTTACTGCTGATTTTGACTGGGTTAAATTTCAGTCAGGTTGAATAAATGTGCACGATTGTACATTACTAAGTTCCTCCTTAATTACAACATTCTTATTTTTATGAATTACCTGAAGCGATACGCACCCACACAGATTTCTCATAGAATTGCTCGGTTGGTGCACTTTATAGTGAGTGTCAATATGAAAACAAGGAAAGCATTAAGAAAAATAGTGCGAAAAGTAACAGGTGAAAAAGACTACGATATAACATTGTGTGTATGCTTGTATGGCATTGTTACTGCTGATTTACTATTAATAGACTCGGCTTGGTTTCAGGAGAGGTGGATAAACGTACACGATTCTAGATTATATTCGTTCCTTAAATTAAAAAAAACAACTTTTTTTTTAATAAAAAAAATGCCTCTTGGGAGAAGCCTCACATAGGTCGACACAGGATCTGTTCTGATACTACACTTAATAAGACAATTTTAATTTGTATCTCAATCCAGAGTTCCCATTTTCGGATAGCTGGAATTTCCCCACATTAAAAACGACATTGTGTAAGTCTATCCTTGTTGGGAGATAAGTAAATAGCGACACAAACGCATCTCAAATAGAATATAGATGTCTCTGTTCGTCAAGTTTACATGGTATCTTCCTTAACATTATAACATTATTATCGATAAACTCGCGAGTAATGAATTCTGTTGTCTCTTTCCTGACTAAATGCAAAGCAGATCAATATTTTTCCCCATTTCTCATAAGATCATAATTAAAGAAGTCGGCAGTGAAATTGAATTTAATAATCTCTCGGCGCCATGACAATTCTTCCTTAAGATTGAATACACATCATGCATCTACACAAATAATAATTCTCCCCAGGAATTTTCATTTTGTTTCAGTCTCGACAATCTGGCGTTAATTACAAAGAGAATGTATTCTTGAAAAATGGAAATACCAGCGTGATTTTATTGCTATCTTTCTCCTTACTATTGTTATTTGTCATTTGCATTTTTCGTTCTTATTTATATTCCGTGAAGATGTGAGGGAGAGTGGAGTACTGGAGATGGAATCAGACTATGGGGTCGGCTAAATAGAGTTCAACATCCAGTTAAGTTAATCGCTTTCACTTATGTAGCAATACTATTTAAGATTGGTATGAAACCCCCTACCAAGCTATGGATCAAATAATTTACCTTCAATTAATCGTTTAGATAATGTATTGTATTCCGGCATTAAATAACCACAACATATAGAACTAGTATGAGCAATACGTACAGCATTAGTTTTTAGTTTTTTATTATTTGGATAGAGTGCGGTTTCAGAGGCACAAGCCCAAAATGGTAAAGTTTACAAAAAAATTGTGCCCACGTTACTCACCGTGTTGCATGGAATACGTATCCCATAACTAATAATAAGTGTATTAGTTTAGGTGTTTAGCCCGCACATAGACACTATTGACTCTAACGTTTTATTTTATGATAGAGCTCAAAATTTAGTGTAGAGTAATTCTTTTCACTTATATTATTTTTTTGTATATCGCTTACTTTAAACATAAACAGCTCCCCCAACCCATTTATACTGCCGGATGATTTTAATTATCATAGCAAAACGTGGGGCAGTAAAAACACAAATAAAAAAGGACAGATTGTTGAAAAAATTATCGACGGAAATATCGTTTACCTCTACAACAATAAAATCAACGCATACCTGCATCCAGCAACGGGAAAATATTCAGCACTGGATTTAACTATGTGTGATCTAACAATATTCATTGATTACACATGGAAGGTACATGATGAGACATGTAGTAGCGATCACTTTCCAATTGTTCTGGAAAGCACAGGTCCTCAACTCGAAGAAAGAGTACCACGATGGAATCTTCAGAAAGCAGACTGAAAAATATTCCAAAAACAATGTGACAAAATACTAACAGCTAATGTCAATGGAAAAGATCATGCTACCTACTTTACGGAGACACTGGTAGAAATAGCCGAGGAGTGTGTACCAAAGACATCTGCAAACCAAACCAAACACAAACCCTGGTTTAATAGAAAATGTCTGAAGGTTGTCTGAGCACGCCGTTCTGCCCTGAAAAGGTTCAATTCTAACCCCACTGGGGAGAATTTAGACTTGTTTAAAAAAAAAGAGCCAGAGCTCGGTGGACGATTAAGGAGTCAAAAAGAAATTCATGGAAACAGTATATATCCAAGATAAATTGCAACACAAAATCTAAAGCGATATGGACCATGATGAGAAATATAGCTCGGAAAAATAGCAGTATGCCAATGAAACATATTATTACAAACAATATAAAGATCACAGACAGGTAAGAGATTTCTAACTCCTTGGCAAACAACTTTTCTGAAATTTCTGGCTGAAAAATTTATAAAAAACAAAAAACTGAAGAAAAGAAAAAACTAAATTTCAGTTCGAAAAATAATGAAAGTTATAATCGACTCTTCACGAGATCGGAGCTCAGTGAGTCACTTGAGAAAACTCAGAATACAGAGGTCGGTCCGGATGATGTATCCTATGAATTTCTTAAACAATTGCCACATGTGTCTTCCGGATACCTTCTAGACATTTATAATGAGGTGTGGATGAGCGGAAAATCCCAAATATCTGAACGCAAGCCACAGTGATACCCATACCAAATACGAGAAAGGACTTTGATGGACCTTCAGGTTATCGACCAATTGCCTTAACTAGTTGTCTTAGTAAAGTAATGGAAAGGATGATAAATTATAAGTTAACATTGTACCTTGAGTCAACCAATCATATGGCAGACCTACAATTTGGTTTCAGAAAGAAAAAAAGCACTACTGACCATTTGATCAGATTGAAAACTTTCATTAGAGAAGCATTCACCAAAAAGGAACACCTTATTTCTATATGTTTTGATCTAGAGATTGCGTACGACACCACCTGGAAGTACGGTATAATGAAAGACTTTCGAGACCTCGGATTAATGGGCAAAATGGCTTTTTTGGTACAAAATTTCTTGGAACACCGCAATTTTCAAGTGAGAGTCGGAACTACACTCCGACGTATAAGAGCAGGAGAATGAGGTACCCCATGGAAGTATCCCATCAGTAACACTCTTTAATGTCGAGATTAATAATATTGTGAAAAGCCTTGACACTGCAGTCAAAGGCTCGCTGTATGTAAATGACTTTTTGATCTGCTGCCGAGCAAAACATATGCATCTGGCTGATTGCAAGTTGAAACTACATTTGAATAAGATCAGCAGATGGACTGAAGTAAACGGTTTCAGATTCTCTGAATCGAAGACAAGGTGGTTCCATTTCTGCAATGTGCTCAAAATACATAGTAGCCCATGCCTTAAACTGGATGACAAGGAGATACAAATGGCGGCCGAGTATAGGTTTTATCCCTCATATAAGGTATATCCGACAAAAATGCAACAAGGCAGTTAATTTACTCATACTGATAGCTCACACTGACTGGGGAGCGGATGAGAAATCCTTACTCAAGCTGTACCGAACAATTGTGAGGTCGAAACTTGATTATGGAAGTTTCATTTACGGTGCAGCAAGATTATCATACCTGAAGCAATTAGAAACTATCCATCACCAAGAACTAAGACTCGCATTGGGGGCATCCCGCATGTCTCCAGTGGAAAGCTTGTATGTTGAAGCGAATGAAGGTCCTTTACATCTAAGGAGAGGGAAGTTGGCACAATATGTGACAAAGTTATCATCATGTCCCTTAAACCTTGCCCACGGCTGCGTATTTAATCCTCAATATAAAACTCTGTTTGAGAGAAAAATTAGTGCCATCGGACCTTTTAGCTACCGCATCGAGAAACTAAGAAATAAACTGGAATTAGACTCTAGTCTCATCCACCAATCGATAAGCTCCAAAATTCCGCCATAAGAATTAGAATAACCATCTTATATCATTGATTTGACAACAGCTGCAAAGAACAAAACTAATCCAATTTTATTTCAGGATGAATTTTAACTTATAAAAAAACATCATTCCAACAATAAATACATCTACACAGATGGACCCAAAGAATCGGATAGAGTTGGATGTACTGCTGTCTTAAATATGACGAAAATGCAGTATATGATACTTGACCGGTGTTGGGATTTTTCCCGTTAAAATGAAGGACAAAGACTGTAGTCCGATGGAAGAAAAGTTGGTGGCATAAAAACGTGACTAGACAAGAACAGAGATAACAAACAACTTGGGTAGATGAAGAAAGGGTATTTATATAGATGGAAAAAGAGAAGAAAAAAATAGAATGTTGTTTGCAAAAGAAGTGCCTTTGCGGACTCACTGTAAATGCCAGTTGTCTTGTAACAAGATGCTGTGAAGAGTAGTTGAGAACATCAAGAGAGCTTCGCGCGTATTATATATGCTAAAAAAAACATGTGCCCGCTCTCACCGGACACAGCAGAGAAGAACGATGTTGATCGGCTGCGAGGGTGGAGACAAGAGACCGTTATTTTCAAAAAAGGCGCTCCCCTGTGTTTTCTGCGGAGATTGAAGCAGTGGTCTGTGATTGGCTGATTTTCATCTAATCACAGGGCACTTAGAATCTACTGCGCTTAATAATAATTCCAATACCGGGCGTCAATTTTCAGTGCAGAAGCTGCAGCCATATACTTGGCTCTAAAGATAATTGAAGATAGTTAAACTGATACATTCATCATCTTCTCTGACTCCCTATCGGTGCTCACAGCACTAAAGAGCAAAAATATGGATAGCCCTTTAGTCGTGAAAATTTTAAACAAGATTGCAACTATCTATAACAAGAACAAATGTAAAATTAAATGATTCTGAATACTGAGTCATATCGGCATTCGTGAAAACGAGAAAGCATTTAAAGACGCAACTAGAATCACTGAACATGATACCTTTCAATACTAGGATCTCATACACTGATCTTCGACCTTCTATAAACAGGATAATCAAAAAGAATGGCAGGAATATTGGGATTAGTGCCCCAAAAAATAAATTATACAAGATTTGGGCAACTATTGATGAGTGGCCCCTGGGCTATAGAAAAGCAAGAAGAGAAGAAGTTATAATAACCAGACTCCGTATCGGGCACACATATATTACTCACAAGTATTTATTGGTAGGAGAGGAGTCTCCAATGTGCATATCATGTCAAGAATCTTATACAGTCAAACATATATTAATAGACTGTCAAGATCTGAAACAAAGCTGAAAGAAATAATACAACTCGGAGAACCTAAAGGATCTATTTACAGACACAAATCCGACGAAAATCTTAGACTTCATCAAAAGAAGTTAGACTATTGAAAAAAAATAATTTCAAATGCTTTATTTCACTTTCCATTCTCTTTCAAGACAATATGAAATAATTACCCCAACTTGGGATTTCATTTGAAAACTTTATGCGGGATTACATAACCCATAGATGGTTGCTATGCTGTAAAAGAAATCAAACCAACTATAAAAGTGTTTATTTTAGGGGTGCGAGTTTATGAGAACACCTTCTAAATGGTGAACTTTACAAAATAATAATATTTACAAAATATCTTGAATATATTCTATAGTTTATAATGATCAGATCATTAGTTTAGGACTGAATCCTATACATATATGTATATAAAATTCGTTTACATTTATTTTTTTTCAAACAACACCAGTAGTTATACTAAAATAATAGTTCTACTAAAATGATAGTTCTACTGTTTATTTATTAATGCTCTAGACTTATAAATTAATATATATATATTGAGCTTACATTTTGATAATTTGACTACTATATATATATATAGAGAGAGAGAGAAAGAGAGAGAGTGAGAGAGAAAGAGAGACAGAGAGAGATGGGGAACGGGAGAAACATTCTAATGACCAAGATTGTATTAATTTTACTGATCATTTTTTCAAAATAAAAACTTCAGTAAATTTTACGGACCATTTCGCTCACAGACGAACATCTACATCAGTATGTCAATCCCGGATCTTTCATCTATGGACTCCTCAGGAACCAAAACTTCTCCTTCCTTCAGAAAAAATACATTGCAAAGCAGCAAACAAAAATCGCAAAAAATCAAACAACTCACATAGATTACATTTTTCTACCGACGACAAACATAGAAAACGCTACACGGAAAAGGCAGCAATCTTATTTTATGAAGTAGAGACATTAAAAAATACGCACAATATTGCATAAGAGAAACTGCTATAAGAGTTAATAATTAATACAAAAGAGAATTATTTCAAAGTATAGAGATACGGAACCACCTGACATTAAGGAGTTTCAAGCAAGAGAATGCGGAGTTTACGGGATCCATTAAAGTATTAGTTGCGTACAACTATAAAGTTAAATGGAAAAACATTTAAATTACCAAAACAAGAAAGTGAATAGGTTACTAAACAAAATATTCTATCCACAACTGATGTTCGATGTACTATAACTTTATTATATTTTGAGATATTAAAATAACTATATAACCACGCCTATAAGGTTGGAATTAGTCTACATAAACGTATTCAAATTAAATCACTATTTATTTAAATCTAGTTCTTAAATCTATTTTAAGGGTCTCGCGTCAATTTCCAGGTGTATTGCTTCATTCATTTAACGAGTAACCATAAGAAAACGAAATCAATAACAAATGTAACGGCAATAATCTATGATTAAAAGCTGATTAAGTTATCTCCCTTATTAATTGAAAAATAGATGTAAAAAACATTACTTCATAAATACTATTACCTAATAACTTGATAGATTCGGAAGTTATTTCAAATAAGTTTATATGTAAATGCTTATCTCAGGAGAGAAACAAATAATATATGTTTCCCATTAAATTATAACAGTTAAATATTTTTTTATTTCATAGTTTATATGATAGGCATAGTAAATAAGTCAATCTGCCAAGGTATCAAATTCAGAACACATCGATTTAAGAATATTTCCCAAATGTTTTTTTTAATATTTCTTTAGAAAATGTTTTCCAAATAAAGAGAGGACGGGTCATCATCATACAAAAATTAGTAAAGGAATATCTGACTAATATGTAACCACATAATATCAATATGGTTTAGATGTTAATACGTATTCTTGGTATGATACGGATTTTTAACATTGGAAATGATATTTAATGTACACACCAAGAGAGTCTAAAGATTTTTAGTATTATATATTAAGACAAATAATCAATTATATTTTTAATTAGTTAAGTTCAGATTAAAAATACCTTCACTTTTTTTATCTCTTACTGCCAGTCATTAGTTCAACCAAAGGCACAGTTCATGTGAACACAGTGAGATTGCTCTCAATTTAGCTAAGGGGATTTCGAAAAAAATCCTAGTTTTATATTACAAATTATCTCTCTAATTAATCCCAAAGGTTGAGAAAACCGGAAAAAACTCCGGATGCTAAAATATATCCCCTCTCTTTGTCCGAGTAAATCTGTCTAGAATATATATGCATCAAGTACACTCAATTTTCTATCACCTCTCAACAGAAAAGACTATTTATACATGATGACCATTATAAATAATGTTTGTCCTATAATCCATAATTAACCATCATTTCTTCCTACTTATCTTAACCATTTGTTAGTCCTAATTCTGTGAAAATAGTTAACCAACTTGTAACCTTCCCCTCGAATTCCACATATCTACCCTCATACCTGGATATTCAGTTGCAATTCATTTGGCAATCTCTACCTATGCTCGGACCCTAGATTATATCTCTAACCCATACATGTTAAATCTATTAACCCCAGATATTTAATATCCCTATCTAACCCTAAAATCGTGACTTTCTATACATGTAACATTTTAACAATCCCTAATTGTGACACTTCTATTCTATGTTTATACTGCAGACTTATTAATCTAGCCTGAGCTGTTTCGTTGTCTAATGTAGATATCTCTAAAAGAGGAAAAGATTTTGCATTAGCTAGGGTTACTTTCACTCTACATTTCTCTCAACTTAACAAAGACAGCAACGAGTGGTGTACCATCAGCATAACGGATATTAGTAGAAATCCCATTGCTACGTACCAGTTTTAATTGCAGACTTCCAGTGCTTTCGTCACAAATTACAAGGAAACGTTGAAGGGGGTAAGACATAAGAGACGAACACCTATTAGTTACTTCCAACACGACTCGACACAGTTGAACCGGTATGAATTAACGGGTGTATCATCAGGGAGTAAATATGTTTATAACGCTGCTGTTATGACTGTTAATAGAACTATTACTATTATTACTACTACTACTGCTGCTGCTGCTGTTAATACGAAAATCACTGATATGCTTCAAAGATATTCTATCAAATTTGGCAGGGAGCGTCCTTTATATAAAAGATGCATTATAGGATGATGAGCATTCCAGTAATAGTAGTAATACTACTAATAACATTACTACTAATAATAATAATACTATTACTACTACTAATAATAATAATAATAATAATACTATTACTACTACCAATAATAATAATACTATTACTACTACTACTAATAATAATAATACTATTACTACTACTACTACTACTACTACTACTAATAATAATAATAATAATAATAATAATAATAATAATGATAATAATAATTACCCCCTCAAAAAAACACGCGTATGTAGTAGCACTAGCCTCGCTACCACACGAGTTGTCGTGAAGAATCAAGGAGGATGGAAAGACCGAGGAGGAAGAACACCAACCAGACCTCCGTTGGATTGGCGCGCAGAGTAATGTAACCGTGGGGAGCCTGAATTCCACCCAAATTTCAGAGAAAGCCGACGGTCGTTGACAGTGAGAAATCAATGGTAAATGGCTGTTGTGATAACGCAAAATGATTTTCAACGTTTATCGAAAGAGGCTGAGAGTGTTGCAAAAGTGAGGAACCTTGTAATTGTCACTCAGGATCAAGGTAAAACCACTTGTTATTTTTAGTGAGCAATCACTAATGAGGACTCGTGTGCAAACCTTTTATGAGTGAATAATAAGAATATATGTATTAAAGACTATAGGTTAGCATTGCTCCAAACAAATGAGTTAACAGTACTTATCAAAGGCTAGACTAAGACTTGCCCTCTTGGATGTTTTGGCAAGTATTAGTAAATATACTGGAACAACTAAATTACTGAAACAACTAAAATTGAATTAAAGTTGAAAAAATAGACACAGTAGTAGTATTAATAAAGCTTTTTTTTGTATATGCAAACAAGGAACAGATGATAACTGATTTTTAAAGTAAATTCGATTACAAAGGTTTTATCTAAGAAAGTTATTGACCAAAACTTGCAGAAAAGAAAAATGTGAAATGACAACAATAGAACACTGCTCTAAAAATTAAACAGTTTGATTTTATTAACCGGGATACTTATTGTTCAAAGACACGGTCACAAATAAGTTTATACAAAACGAAGTTAAACTGAATAGTTTACGCGTACTTTAATTATGGAATGAAACTTTCAATTCGGTAACTAAAATTCGGTAATTTCTAATTTAACGGGGGAACTTCCGGATTTGTTTTGACGTTTGGCATGACTTCGAAAGAACTCATTTCGTACTTAAATCGAAATTTATGTCATTTTCGTTAATATAAACAAGACTTAACAAATGCGTTGCTTTTTCTATTAGCTGTTTGCACCGTATTTACTGAAATTCAACAAAATGATGTAGGAGCAGATAACAATGAATTGATTCATTGAATTAAAGAATATGGAATAATCAATTGGTGGACCACACATTCGTCTAATTTTATTAAACGAACGATTTAATTGAAAAGGTCATCTTCCTTATATTTGAGTGACAGGCAATGCGAAGAATCTTGCATGACTTCAACGAATTTTCAAAACAACAGTTTTGAAGAATTATTGTCACTCATAATATAAAATGTCTGATTGTTTATTCAACCAATTGTGTTGTACTAACGTAAATAACTAAACTGTGCTTGAAATTTTAAAAAGGTTCACTGGGGTGTATCTGTCGAACTGATGTTTTTTTATTAAGTGGGCAGCTGAAGAATAAAAAAAATTCTAACTAACATTTGTCATATTTCAAATCACAAATTTCGAAATGGGTGAAATTATAAATTGCGTGTTTTCAACAGCAAATTAAAAAGGCACGAAGTTACACTTACCATATATGATAAATATAATTACCTGTCAGTAAATACAAAGGCGTGAACATTTTTAATAAGACCCAGCGCACATATTTTGACTCAGAATTAAGGTCTACATTCTTGGGGTGAAACAATGGTTTCCGTTGCTCGACCAAACATAATAAAGCAGAAAATGCATCACGGCTTGTGATTTGATAACTAATCACAAAACTAACTTGAAATAAAACGTCCTCGATTAAAATAACTAGCATAATAGAACTCAGTAGAATTGATACTCCCTGTAATTGTGTCAGTGCGGGAATTTATTGTGAAACAAGGGTTGCGCAATCACAACTATAACTCTCCTGGGTCGGAACTATTTGAATCGGCAAGGACGACTGGAACTAATACTGGGATAAGCATACATCACTTGGTACTCCCAGATGGTCACCCATTTAGTACTGACGATGTGAATGCAGCACCAGATACCAGGTAGGAAATCATCAGAAGACTGAAAGACAAGACAGGCAGACAGACGGAAAGAGAGATCAAAGTGACGACATATCGAAAGCAGAATTCAGAAGACTAAGATTTATTTCCAGATTTTGACCTCCGCTAAGGGGCAAAATACGAGGCAAAGTAACATAAACAAGACTTAGCAGCAGATATATTCCTCAACTAGGCCTTTCCCCCAACGAAAGAAACATAATATTTCGTTTTTTTTTTGTTGTTTTTTTTGTTACATACCTGTTTCCCAATAAATAATTGTTATTGTTCACAGCAATTTTTACTTGTATTTTCGGTTGCCGACAGAACCTACCACTTACCCAAGTTCCCAACTAAGTTGCTTCAACACTGTTAATCTTTTAAACACAGAGTGTGTATAGAACGATTGTCAGAGCCAATAATCGGAACGCGATTCTCGTAGCATCGGGATACATTTAGTGTCAAGTCACACAGAATACGACCCTGAGTGATCCCACAGCAGAGCAATATAGCAATAACAAATCTAGAATCTACACCAGTAAACTAAGAGCTTACCCTGAAATAAATATTTAAATATATACATATTAGTCTATTGTATCATCCAGAAAGTCCAAGGCGATTTCATTCGTTTCTGATAACAGCTGTATTGTTTGTATGATTGATATATTGCAACATGGTAAACTACCAAATTCTCGCACCAACATTTAGTATATATGTTTATTTTGCCATCCCTTATCAGAGTCAATCCTCATTATTAGCCTTGTTAATACCGTAGGAGTTTCCTCTTTCATGGACAAGATCGGTAATTTTTAAGATGGCATTTCTTCTGAACATGATTTACCTCGTAGAATTTTCAAATTCAAAAGCGCTGATAGGTTTAATAATACCAGGTGTACATCTATTACTAATGGGGATTTCGTATCTGTCTGAAGCTGTAACTATACTAAGACTTCTACTAACAATGTTCAATTCAGTTTACTATACTATTTCAAAAGACTAATGTACTATTTTTCAATGCTAAATTCACGGGAGAGGGGGTAATGTAGTCTATGTTCGTTCGTCATGATACCATCTCCCAAGTATTACCTCCTATTTAATGTGTGTGGGGGGATTAGTGTAGGATCTGTAATGTAGGTATGATACTATACTACCCCCTTTTTAGGGTGAAGGGTTACGTAGTATCTGTTTGGTTGTCATTGGACCATCCTCTAAGACGTTACCTTCTCCTTTCAAGTGTAGTCTAGTATATGTTCGTTCATCATGATACAATCCTACCGGGTATTAACCCCTTCTTTCAGGAGAAGGAGCAGTGTAGTATATGTTTGTTCGTCATACAACCCTCTTATCGATTCACCCCTATGACCTTTTTTTAAAAACAGCTGCTCAACTATCAGCGCTGTTTTCTGACCTCGACCCACTCCATGATCATGTACAAACGAGTGCAGACTTGTTCTTACTGTAAGAACAGAGTTTGTCGGATATATTTTCTTCGTTTTATCTCTCTCTCTCTCTCTCTCTCTCTCTCTCTCTCTCTCTCTCTCTCTCTCTCACTCTTTCATCCGCCTTTACTGAGATTTTAAATTTTTTTAATACAATTTAGAAGCGTAAAGTGCTCGCTTTTATTCTTTAAATACTTTAAATCATCCTTTGTCCACCTTGCCACAGTTTATGTAACTATTAGCTGGAGTAAAACGCGGTCACATGTATAAACATACGAACGTTGGTTCGGCGCATCAACCATCTTAGTCGATACAACTGAATAGACTAACATTTTACCTGCATTCTCTAAATCGATCAACACGGAACGACAATAATACGGGTTTGATTTGAAACGATTGATTATTATTTGCGTCCGGAAGTGTATACCATGTTTGCAGAGAATGAATGACTACGACAGAGTATGTCTATAAAGTAAGTGCTATTAATGGAGGCATCTGCTACTGTTCTGTATATGTATAAATATTGGTATGTGTATTTCTTTATATATATTCTATATTTTTATAAAGTTAGGTATGTATATATACATATATATATATATATATATATATATATATATATATATCTTCTATCTATATAATTCAGTAATGTCGATTTGTCTCGCCTATTTCAAGTCACAATAGCTCTTTTAACACAAGCGCTATATAGAATTCCAATATGATCACGCTTTATGCCTATAAACAATTGAAATTAAGACAGGTCGGCAAGTCCCCGGAACGCAGGAGATCGCTCGCTGAACTTCTAATCCAGAGATCGTGGGTTCGAATCACACTTGAGAGTAGTTCCAAATAATGAAAAGTGATGCGAAATTTCAGGAACTGCTGAATAATCAAGTCAGCAATTCCCTGCGCTGCAGTCTATAAGGATTTCTCCTTCAGTGACCGACAAGTTAAAAGATTAAGTACAGTATAAGAACAGTCGACCAATATTTAGAGAGGAAACATAAAAATAAGCACGGGTTTATATTCTTTTTGATATTCAAGGCATACGATTTCCTTTAATTTTAAATAGTTACATATTTGCCGAATGTCCATACGACGAGAGCACGATAACAGTTACTTCAGTCTATATGGATCTCTCCGTCACTGACGGCGGAAAGCTTCACGTATATATTATTGAGTCGAATTCACTTTTTTATTGTTTGGTGCAGTGGTTTTATTTTTTAAGATAAACCATTACTTAAAACGATAGAGGCGGAGCTCAGTCACCCAGAAATCTATGGTGTTTGACTAAAAACAATAAATATTTATTTAACAAATCCTATTTTAATCGCCTAATTTACTGACAGTGAGGTGGTTCTTTTATGAGTTTGTTGTTTAATTATCCTCTCACATTTCTTTATATTAAATTAAATCATTCTTTTATATTCTCCAAAATAAACGTCAAAACATGGATGAATCATATTTTAATAACCTTCATTATTTTTTTTACAGAATCAATACTTTAATACTGATATATTATTTAATGAAATTATCATTTTATATTTTCCCCGGGTAACGCCGGGACTCAGGTCCTGCTAGTATATATGTATGTATATATGTATACATATATATATATATATATATATATATATATATATATATGTATATATGTATACATATATGTATATATATATATGTATGTATATATGTATACATATATGTATATATATATGTATATATATATATATGTATATATAAGTATGTATATATATATGTATATATATATATGTATATATATGTATATATATATATGTATATATATGTATATATATATGTATATATATATGTATATATATGTATATATATGCATATATACGTATATGTATATATATGTATATATATGTATATATATGTATATATATGTATATATATATATGTATATATATGTATATATATATGTATATATATGTATATGTATATATGTATATATATGCATATATATATATGTATATATATATGTATATATTTATATGTATATATATGTATATATATGTATATGTATATATATGCATATATATGTATATATGTGTATATATACATATGTATATATATGTATATATATATGTATATATATGTATATATATATGTATATATATATATGTATATATATATGTATATTTATATATATGCATATGTATATATATGTATATATATATATAGAGAGAGAGAAAACGAGAGAATTAAAAGATGAGAATGAAAATTGCAAAAATACGAACATCTACTACGTCTTCAGTTGTTCAACACAAGAGATTTATTTTCCTTCCTAAAACCATGGCTTTTCAAAGAATAGAATTCTTATCATCAGAGGAATACAGATAGATAAGTTGGTAAAAGAATTACCAAAGTCAACATTTAAAAAGATAAAGTAGTATTTAAGATAAATGCAAAAAGAAAAAGAAAAGAAAAAAACAAATGAGAAAAAGAAAATTCAGAAGAGGTTCAATTCAAAGATTTGGGTTAAAAATATATGAAAAAGTTCACAGTTGAAGGCGTCGGGAAAATTGTAGCAGCAGGTTCAATAGTAGTAAATCCAAGAAAGATTGTAAGATCCTTAAAATTTTGGAGACCACCACGGGCCTCTAAAAATCGGTTGGAAGGAGGTGGCAATGCAAAAGTGTAGAAGGTAATTTGTGTAATAAAAGACATTTTTTAAAACTCCCATCTGCTTTATATAGCTTTCCTGGAGTTGAATACAAATTGGTATAAAACAACGTGGTTTTGAGAACAAAAACGGTGAGCTGATAAAAATGACGAGCCACAAGGCAGAAGTCAGAAGTCCGTTATACAGATTAAAATTTAAAACTTATATATATATATATATATATATATATATATATATATATATATATATATATATATATATATATATATATAAGGTAATCTCCTAAACTAATAAACGGATCATTATAAATTTGGAATATATGTTATATAAAATACAGTGAGTAACATAAGCAGATTTGTGTTTAATAAACTTTACCATTTAGGGGATGTGTCCACTCAAACCTGCTCACTCCCAAATACTTTTACTCTCTTAAACTAATGAACAGTTTATTATGAATTTTAGAATGTATATTCTATATAATATGCTGGAAAACAAAACAAAAGGAAAATTGTACAGCCCGAACAAGGGCTATTGTATCGTATATTTCCTTCTTTTTTAGATGAGTCCACCTACAGATTTACCCAGAAGAGGAAGATATTGCTACATATATTTACTATATTTATTAGTAAATAATTAACTCGGCAGGCCACGATAGAATTCGAACTCGGCTCCCTGTAACCACATCTCACATAAATAACTGGGTCACGTGATAGCCCAACTGATAATTTTAGTATTTTGCATTAATAGCATAGATTACGAAAAAATATTACGGTTCGTTGCCTCTAGAAAAGAGCGAGGGGTAAATATACTTGTTTAAATAGACCTCTTTAAACATACTTCTTTAAACATACAAGAAAAGTAAAGTGAAAAGAACGCCGTGTCTTCTGATGTGTAATCCTTAGCATAGATTTTCCAACCAATTAATTTTTGTCAATTGACACTTGACTTCTGTAGTTTATTCTAGTTGTTTCCCCTGCTAGTATGTCATTTAAAACAGATGTTGGTGTTTGTAGACACGACGACAAAACAATTAGCCACGCCTAAAACATTATAATTAAAATTCCTAATTATCCATCTATCATTAACTATTTTAACACATCACTCACTAAGGCTTGAGCCTAACTAGAAAACAACATTTAGGTAAATTTCGATTTTATTCATCAACATAGTCTCTTTCTAGAGTGATACACTGATTTCAACGCTTCTCTGACGAGTCTATGCCTTTTTTGTAAAACAATTTGTTTTTAGCCTCAAAATACTCCTCGGTTTCCGATATAACTGCTTCATTGGAGCCAAGTTGCTTTCCCCATAGCATTTTTGGGGTCTGCATACAGTCAGTCGTCGCTGGAGGCCAGATCTGGAGAATATAGTAGATGCAGAAGCAATTCGAAGCGATATTCATGTAGTTTTACAATCGCTGAGATAAACTTATGACACGGTGCATTGTCTTGGTGAATAAGCATTTATTTCTTCATCATTTGTGAAAGAAACAGAAAAAGAGAGCGAAGGAGGGAGATAGAGAGAAAAGTAGGGAGAGAAACGGGGAGAAAATGAGAGAGAAGTTTATTCAAAAAGCAAAGTGATTTAGGAAGTTTTTAAATATTATTATATCATATGTAAGATATTTTCCTTTACTTCGTCTATTTTCTTATTCATATGCCTGGGCAACGTTTGGTAGCCCTGCTAGTTTGTAATAATACAATCTTGCTCAGCTGAAAATTGGCAATATGGGTCAAACATTAACTGAATTGAAAAGTGTAATTTCAATCACTTAACTGAACTGAAAAAGAAAAGGCATTATTCTATATTGATGCCACACATACGACCACGTAAAAAATACGTAGTAAAAAGCATTAACTTGAACATTTTGAAATAACTATATTTCAATTAGCATTTTTTGTTATTTTTTTGTCTCGTGATTGTTAGTTAATAATCTATTCAATTGAATAATGTCTCCAATTTGGCTGTGAACATTTCTTGTTTTCAAAAGGTCAAATGAAAAACAATTTGCTGGAGAAATTTAATTTCAAAAGTCATTCCACACCGGTCCCTCCCAGCATGCAATTGGTGGTCGCCATTTTATTTCAGTGTTCAACATCGTCTATATTGCCTCAATAAACTTGATTTTGATATGGTTTCTTATTAGTGGTGAATGAATGAAGCCAAGAATACGAATCAAATAAAAAATAAATTGAAATTAGTTTCATATTAAAAAAGAACGCACGTTTTGTAATTATACAATAATTTTATACGCATACTAGTTTATACCCGCTCCTTGCGCGGTATTGTTACAGTACCTAGGTTTCTGAAGTTCCATATTTATCTATCTGCTACCAAAGACAAATATTTGTGAAACTTTGTGGAAAAATACGTTACTTAGTAATTGCATGAGAGAGCAAGTAACTACGATGAATATATTTACGCATTGTTTACATTAGAAATGATGTTTTTAAGCAAAAAATAATTCGCTTTGAACTAATCTGAATATACTTTATGTCTACCTTTTTTTGCGGATTTTAAAAATAAAATATCACATAAGTTTAAAAATAGTTATATAATGTGTTTATATTATTATGTTAATTTCTGTAAATTTATAAAACATGTATCAAGTTCAAAAAATCGTTTATGCTAACGTGAGATTCGAACTCGGGTATTGACATCGTAAGAGCTACTGCCTTAGTAAGGTATACTCTGCCTATTCCTTATTTGTTAACCAATCAGATGTTTCTATTTGCGTACGAACAGACAAACTCCCAAAACACAATAACTTAATAATATATAGATAGATAAATGAGTTAGTGTATAAACATATATACACATATAAACACGGAATATATTTACGCAATATGACCAAGAATTCTCATTCTCAGTTGGGTATATACTTATGAGTTACTACTTACCAAGGCCAAAAGCCACTCAACGATAAAGGTTAATGAGATTGCCAGCTGGATGATGAACAATATTATGAGGGTTGAAAACGATAAATTGAATAGAGAAAATTTGATTACTTAAGAGGATGGCCCGACAAGTATTTGTTGACATGTTGTAGTCTGCATGGCAGCAGTCCCGTGATAATGTGTTCCACGGAAGGGGAGTTCTTAGAAATAAACTCTGTGTATGGAAATTCGGTTTGGTTTTATGTACACAGAGGAAAAAAGGAATGTTCTTTTTAGCAGTGAGCGGAAAACGAGTTCTTGCTGTGAATGCTTTACAGGTCGGCTGAATCCGAAATCTTCGTATAGAGCCATGATTATAATAGCTACTTGTGTTCAATTAATCCTACAGAATGAATCATTCACAATATGTATTGTCGTACGGTATTAAATACCCTCAACAAGTGTTGATATATCGTTAATAAAAAAGACAAGCCTTTTTTATTGTTTTGACGTTAAATAACCCCAAAAAGGGGTGATATACCGCAATACTATAAAGTGCAATACTAAATAAGCAGTGATAGTTGCATGTACTCAATGCCCCGTAATTATATTTTTATTTGTACCTTTTCGCTCTGTTTTTCTCGTTGTTCCTTCTTCTGTCTCGACACTTAAGAGTATTATTTTCTGTTTTTCAATCAAACACATACGCGGATCCGTATCTTATAAACGCATTAGCCTTTTATCTAGGAGCAACGTTTAATATATATTGTGATATTACACTTTGACGTTTCTGTCCTCGGTTCGTGAAGGAGAAATCATTCTAAACCATTTTAATTTTTGTCGCGATCAAGAGTATTTCTTTTGGAAAAGCTAGATTTTCACAACATTAAAAACAGAACTTGTGTCTAACTCTGCCCTCGTGGAGAGGCAACTAAATAGGGATGCTTATCTTATTTTCAATTTTTAATCATCAATGCAGATCTAGTATTGTTATTGTGTTCAGGGAATATGGAGGAACATTATAGGTTACTTGAACTATTCATAACGACAACAATTTGATTTGCGTAAATAAACACTTGCACCGAATATTATTATACTGGCTTGTGTTCAAGACAAATGAAAAAATGATTTTGGTGATTTGGTCCATATGTAACTATGACAGTTTGATTTTTAATGAATATATATTCACGTTTGGCCTTGCTTCAGCTGAAATTACCTTAATCAACACCAATAGTAAACAAACTGTAGACTATAGCTCCCTTGTCTTCTATTATGTAAGAATGTAATTAAAAAATGGGGGGGGGGGGGCAAGCCGACAGTTTTGTTTGATATTAGGGTTGATTAATGGATAAGGTTGTGTCAGCTGAATCAGATTCTTACGTACTTCTGTTATATTACGCCTTACTGAGGCGTGTATAAATCTTTTATACCCGGGTCGCCGCTTTCGTCGTCGTGGTTGTCGCATCATCACTATCGTAGCCGGTCACCCAAACTGCCTTTTCATTGCTGACACAAAAAACCCGCCGACACTATTTTGGTTAGTTTCAAAGATTTATTCCAAAAGGGCGGAACAGAAAGTTGTATGTTGTGAGAGAGAGAGAGAGAGAGAGAGAGAGAGAGAGAGAGAGAGAGAGAGAGAGAGAGAGAGATGAGATGCTTATAAATAGTTATCACTACATCAGTCTCTCTACGCGTGATGTCCCCGTTTTGGCAGCACGCACAAAACACTCTTCTCTCGTCCGAGTCTCGCCGGCTTAGAGGTATTTCACCGGAAGTCACGTGACCCCCACCCCAATCTTTCGCCGGATGTGACCTCCGATACGCGAGAGCCGCTGGAAACGTGGCTCCCATTATTTAACACTTCTATTATGATATAATGTGAGATAATCAACGTTTGTTTCTCTAAGGCTTTTTCTTATATTCTTCAATTATATAAAATTCAAGCTAAAATATACCTTATTTCTGGAATTGAATAACGTTTACAATAAACTTCTGTCTTTATTGTTATAATTAGCCGTAATTTATTTTTAATGTAACAAGTCACCAATCTCTATGTATTTTTCACGCTATGTTGATTCAACCACTTTTTAATATTTGTCAGCGAGTCATTTCAAACTTTAGCGTGACCGATCGACGGAAATGATATTTCAAATTTTAGCTTGACTGATAAACGAAAATGCTATTTCAAACTTTAGCGTGACTTACTGACAAAAATGCTATTTAAAACTTTAGCATGACCAATCGATAAAAATGATTTTTCAAACTTTATAGTAACCGACCAACGAAAATGCTACTTAAAACTTTAACGTGACTGACCAACAAAAATGCTACTTAAAACTTAGTGATTTTAGGAAAGACCGACAGACAGACAGACACTCTTCATCTTTAATCTATTATAATATTAAAGCTGATTTAATCAATGTTGGATGCCGTTATCCATTTTTGTCATATAATCACACAAAATACATGCTAAAATATTCCACGGTTTTGGGATTAAGCCATGTTTGAAAAAGCTTCAATTTTAATTAGCTTCAATTTGCAATTAACTTATCAAGTGACCCGACTCTTACTAATAGTCTATCTATCACTCTCACCCTCTCTCACCCTCTCTCATTGTATGTTGTTTGGCCCTACGCTCTTATTATATACGATATTTATGACTTTCGCATTTCTCTCTCTCTCTCTCTCTCTCTCTCTCTCTCTCTCTCTCTCTCTCTCTCTCTCTCTCTCTCTCTCTGTTTATCAACAGTCGAAGATAATAAAGAAATGGAAAAAATTAAATGAGAATAGTCCATTATAAACAAAAGGGAATTTCATCACAAGTAGTAATATTATTTAACCCGTAGGTGTAGAGAGAAAGAGAAAGAAAAATATAACGAGCAAAAAGAGACTGATTTTGGATTTTGCCTTTTTATTTTTTTTTATTTAACTGGCTTTGCAAACTAACCTTTTCCTGGTTCAAACATGCTAACATATTCCTTATTTTGGGGATTGAGTTATGTTTGAAAAAATGCCATTGGAATCGTTCTAGTTAGCTGCAATTTTCAATTAACTTACCGAGTTACCAAACTTTTACTAATATTCTATCTAAAACTCTCATCTTCTCTCAATATATGTCCTTTTGACTACCGCTCTTATTTTATATATCACCCTCGCTTCCGTATGTCTCTCTCCCTCTCTTTCTCTCTCTTTATTAACAGTCGAAGATAATAAAGAAAGTAAAGAATAAAATGATTGGAATAGTCCATTATAAACAAGGGGGAATGTCACCACTAGTAGTACTAGTATTTTACCTGTAGCGGTTAACGGAAAGAGAGAAAGAGAGGTGGGAGATCTAGCAAGCAGACAAAGACTAATTATCGATTCTGTCTTTTTATTTTTATTTTTTTTATTTAATTGGCTTTGCAAACTTACTTTTTCCTGATTCAAACAATCTACCTTGAACTCAATCGATGACTCAACGGGTCACATTTTAATTCTAGTAAATATATTTCGGTTGATGTACTGTCAATAATTGTTCAGCGTTTTGTAATCGGCGACGCCTTCAAGAATGTGTGAACAATTTCGCAGTTATTTATTTTCAGGTAGGAAGCAGGTACAGCTTACTCTTTTTATCGAAGAATTCATCTCTATGAATTGGTGCTACAGAATATTATCATAAAAAAGCAGGTTAAAAATGGATTTCATCATCGGATTCACTTCAAGTGAAACAACTCGTTCATCGAAATTTAGCTTAGCAGTTAATTTTAAGGTTTAATCACGCATGAGATTAAATCAGGCAAGGAGGTGAACCTTTTCATCTAACCAACAACCAATAAGAAGTTGTTCTTTCTCTCTGCTAAAAATACATCGTTTATATAACGAGAAATTAATGGAAAACATTGAAATATGTGAGAAAAATGAAATAGTGCAGGATATCGATATCTAATATACAAGGTTATCTTGTGAGGTGTTAAAAGTTTGGCCTAAATAGCATTTAAGTTGACATATCATATGTGAACTCCGTACGGCCACAAGAATGAAGGCAGCTTGGGCGAAATTTTATCAATTGCTGCCTCTAATAACATCACGTGCTGTCCCTCTTGACATCCGGGGTAAGTTATATAGCAGCTGTGTCATAGCGTCATGCAGTTATGGCAGTGAATGCTGGGCCTTCGCCCAGTCCTCTCTCACTCGTCTGCAGTGCAATGACAGATCCATGATCGGATGGATCTGCAATGTGAAATCTAACCGAACCCAACACATCAGGTCAGAAGATTTGCTGAAAGCACTACACTTATCCAGCATGAAAGGATGAATCGATTACACTGGTATAATCATGTGGGACGTCTATACTCCTGGATAAACCGTTGCAAAAGCATGAATATCCTAAATCGGAAGAAGGTAGGCTTGCCAAGGGGAATTTGGAAGCAGGTAGTTGGACAGTAACGCACAAAGTGTAATTTGGAGACTGCTGACCCTCTGACCCAAGAAAAGTGGAAAGTAAGCTTGCGTGATATCAGAAAACGTCTAACCCTTGAACAACAGAAAAGTGACGTTATAGAAGAAAAAGATATAAAACATTAAATGAGAATTTTCTTATTATATGGTTGTACCATGTTATGTCTCGGAACAGCTTATATATATATATATATATATATATATATATATATATATATATATATATATATATATATATATATATAAATTATTCCCCAACCAGAGAACGCCGCACGCAGCCCACACAAACTAAAGAAAGCTACAGAACAGAAGTCCCAGACTCAAGTTTCGCATTCTTTGGACTCATCAGTAGGACATATCCGAACTCAGGATTAAAAACTCGAGTGACTTGCATGCGAGGCAAATGCCACCTGGGCCAGCACGCCACATGCAAGAAAGTTTGACTAACACATTTCAAGCAAACCCCGGCGAAGGTCGACTGTAGAATGTCCTTACTCTTCTCAACAAAGGGGTGCAGTAATACCACTACAAAGAACCAGGCTGATTTCTCACAAGTATATATATATATATATATATATATATATATATATATATATATATATATATATATATTATATATAGTTATATATATATTATATATAGTTATATATATATTATATATAGTTATATATATATATTATATATAGTTATATATATATATATATATATAGTTATATATATATATAGAGAGAGAGAGAGTTATATATATTTATATATATAGAGTTATATATATATGTATAGATATATATATTCATATATATATATATATATATATGTATATATATATGTATATATGTATATATATGTATATATATATATGTATATATATATGTATATATATATATGTATATATATATATGTATATATATTCATATATAACTATATATATGTGTATATATATATTCATATTTATATAACTATATATATATATTTATATAACTATATATATATATATATTTATATAACTATATATATATATATGCCGACTTGGATTCTTTTATATTGTTCAGATCGAGTTATATAGTTAGTTAAGATCAATTGTTATATATATAACAATTCTTTTTAATAGTTCAGATAGAGTCTCATGAGAATCAATTTCCAAAGCAAAATGAAGCTCAATATTAAATTGTTAACTTTTAAATAGTTATTTCAAAAATTGCAATAGAGCTCTCAATAAATAAGATGACCGATCAAAGTTATATGATATTTTGATTTTATGCCACTTTTTTTCTACAAGCAAATAGATAACATGTGTTCCGTTTCTTTATTTTTCTTTATTGATATCCGAGGTTGAAAATGCATGTTAATAATTTGTGACTGAAAGTAAATCATCGTTTACTTTTCATGATTAATTCCAATGCTTAATGAAACTTTTGAATTGGCTATTAATTTTTTTTTCAATTAACGATTTTTGTTTTCTTGAAGTGCGTCTCTATTTACTTGCTTCCCTGCGATTGCAAAGTTAGACACAAGGTCAATTTTATACATGGGGATATACAGCTCTCTAATAATGGGCCCTTTGGATGGGACAAAAATCTTTTTAAATACCTCAGTTAAAAAGGATTCTCCTCCTCTAACCGAAGACAGAAGAGATACTACACGGAATTATTTATTTGCAAAAATATAAAAATACTTAACAAATAAGTACGAGGCCATCAAAAGTGTGGAGAATGGAGTTAGGAATGGAAGGTCCGTAGTCATCCTCTGTCTATTCTATTCTCAGCTTTTTTTTTGAAAATTCATGGATTAAGGATAATGAGATCATTCTTTATTTTTGAACTTCTGATGGTTTAATAAATATTGTAATTGTACAACTTGTATTTTCATCATTCATTTTCTCTGTGTGTATATATATATATATATATATATATATATATATATATATATATATATATATATATATATATATATATATATATATATAAAGATAGATGGACGAAGAGTGATAAACATGCACTAATGTCCAAATTTATTTCAAACTTCGATTGTTCAATGCAAGGTATATTCTGTAATAAAATTATGTTTATTATTCTTTCCTTAAGCCAAGGCTTTTCAAAGATCGAGATCTTATCATCGGAGGAATTATACAGATAGATAAGTTGGCAATAGAAAAGACAAAATTCAACATTTGAAAAAATATTAAGAAAATGATGGGTGAAAAAAGTTCGTGTAAAAAGATATTGGGTTTGTCCAGGTGGTAATTGTCCGCCGATAAGGTGTCCAATGGAAGGAAGTTTCGATGGAGAAGAAAATGTTTCGTGGAGGCATCACAGAAAGGCGTTCAAAATGAAGTAAATCCAATGGTGAAAATTGGGTTCAAGTCGTAGATGGAGCGCACTAATATATATATATATGTAAAATACATTAAACATATATATATATATATTAATTATTTTTTTAATAAATAATTATTTTATTTTGTTATCTTTTTAATTGTCTATATATATAATTATTATTTTATGTACACGTATAATACCATAAGGTGATATAATATATTGTGTCAGTACTTAGCTTGACGATTCCCTGTGGTGATGAAACGTGGACGACTCTTTGTATCTTAATTGCCATAAATATAGTGTAATATTATTTTACTCTCTCTCTCTCTCTCTCTCTCTCTCTCTCTCTCTCTATATATATATATATATATATATATATATATATATATATATATATATATATATATATATATATATATATATATATATATCATAAATTATAATAATCATTAATAATTACTGTGTGCATGAGTGCGCCTGTCTGTACACCAACTTGAATGAATGAGTAAGCCTGGATTGTGTGAAAGCAAATATGGAAAGATTTTAAAATATCGAGGGACTATTTAGAGCTACGTCTGTTTGTGTGTGTGTGTGTGTGTGTGTGGGTGTGTGTGTACACACGAATGTAAGATCAGTTCATTGGAAATGCAACCATATTGTACAGGAACTAAAATGTTAATTTACACGCGTCAGTGGGAAAAATAAAACAACAAAAAAGTAAACAAAAATAAAAACGAAACGAATAAGAAAAAGACCAAATTATCTCGTCAGTGGGAGGGGTGGGGGTAATAAGCGATTATTCAAAGGCGTCCATTCTGGTAACCACACTAGAACTGTTCAACGCGTTTATATATATATATATATATATATATATATATATATATATATATATATATATATATATATATATTCTTTTATTTAAGCAAACATTGTTAAACATAACAGAATTCTTATGCTTTATTCTATCCCTTATTATGATATTTTGTGTAAAAATCAAAAGAAAATAATGTGTTTCACATGTAACGTTTTCGATTCTTCGTCGAATCATCTTCAAGTAACAAAAACAAATGAACAAAAAAGCAGGAGAAAAGAAGAGAATTTCAAAATGTAGCCAAGAACGCACATGTGAAGTCAGTTAGATGTCAAAAGAACGAACCAGTTCAGTTCGAGAAGAGACGATAACAATTTAAATTCCAGGACACAAAACCAAATATTAAAAATTTAAAATATTCGAGGGTCTCTTTATTAAAACCCAGCAACATACAATTAATAACATTACATATGAAACCAGTACCAACATTTTAAAATACTTAACGTATTACAATTAATTCTTCGATGCTAATGTTTTACCAAACTTAACAGATCCTGTATATTATGTATATGCAGACTAAAAATCATACGATTTTAAATTTCTTTGATAAACACACACTGAATTATTACATGTTTTTTTTTTAAATAATTCCTCATTTTCGATTTAACGTTTTACATACCGGCATGTGTTGGATGGCTTTTAGAAATTGACTTCCAAACTAACCTATATCTGACCAGGTCTTTCTTTATCCCTCTTTCTCTCAAATGCATCTTTATCACTTCCTCCCATGTTTTCCTTTAGCTTCCCCTGCTAACTGATTCTGCTACCTAATCTGTTCTACATCTACTAACCTAAACACTCTCATTCATTCTTTCAATGTGACCAAACCAACAAAGTTTCCTTTTCTGCACACATCTCCCTATACTGTCTAGATTTAATCTTCTGCTGAAATTGGAACAGTTGGTAGAAAAAGCGAACAAACAGCTTATATACAAAATATAGCTTTTATTTCTGCAGCATTTCGAAAAACATATAAATCTCGAGTTGACACGCTGGTTTTGCACGCAACCGCCTCATGTGAAGAAACCTCACCAACTACTATTTCCCTCTCATGACAACAGTTAGCAAAGAGAGAAAGAGAGAGAGAGGGGGAGAGTAAAACGTTCAGCAAAAAAAGACAAACAAGTATACAAAACAAAAGAGAGAGAGAGAGAAAGAAGCAACTAAAGTTACTCGTTGACAAGTTCAGTTAACCCACACCCCTCTGACAGTTTTAGGTGTAGATGTGTTTGGCTCTTGACCTTTCTGACAACCCTTCGAGCACTCAACTGCCTGCGATATTATAAACAACTCTCATTTCGAAATGGGTGAAAGGTTGTCTGACGCTATGCTTTAATGCGAACTAAATAAATGTCTCTAGTTACTTGCCTCCCCCGCAAAGGCAAAGTTAGGAATGAGGGGAAGTCCAGCTCTGCAGAAAGGGACGCCCATCCTTGGGTTCCAACAGGACATTAATTTTTTGCCCCTCTCACACTCTTTGACAACCTCCTCCTGATACCATTCTTCCCTTCTTTCCTCTCCAGAATAACTCTATTCTGGTCTATTAACTATAATATAAAAGTTCATTATGTTAATTTGGTAAACGCTATCATCCACTTCTGATTCTACTATCAGCGATTCTTGTTCTAATTGATTGGGAATTCAAGATAACAATTCCACAATTGTTTTGCTTTTCAGAGAAGTATTTTATGTAGCATTTTTTTTTACCTCGAACAATGCATATCGCCACTGATGCATAAGATTTATAGGGGGAAAACCTGAGTTGGCAGTTGGGCAGTAAGATGTTTGTTCACATTACATTTAAATTTATGCATGTTGGTACGATCAGGAAAACAGTAAGCAGAAAGAGAAGCAGTCTGAGGAAACAAGCTATCAGAGTAAAAAAGCTTCCAGCATATAGGAACATTTACAGTGAAGGGGTGGGATTTTGCTGCTAGTCGGATGAGATGCAGATATTTTCATAAGAGTACATTCCGTGGAAGTACTTGAAAAACAAGCACTGTAGCAAAGGGGGAAGAATTGCTGTTTTCTGGGTCTATCTAACACTTATTGTTAGCTAGTTTTTGACCTTGAAGTAGTATTTGTTTTTAGCTCCTTACATCAAGTGGCTTCATGCCTTGTCTAGAGTGATTTCCATAAAAACAAATGCGACAGGAGCCAGAGCTTGGTAGACAGTGCGAGTGCTATTAGGTTAGAAATTGTTAGAAATTGGTTTTAAGGCCCATGTCTGTATCTTTTTGTTTGTATCCTTAGCCGCGAAACACATACTGCAAAGATTTTAGTCACAAATTCTGCCACATGTTAATGGTGCAGTTCCTGAAGAGCATATACTGTTGCTAGTCTTTCTCTACTCTATCGTTCACATTAGACTCTTTTTCAATAATGGGACACCTCTTGCTCTGTACAGTGTTGGGTCAGATATATACCAATGTAGGTCTTATTTTCATCAGTGTACAGTGTCATCGGCTTACTCAAATCTGGATACTCTAATAGTGGAACGTCTGTCAATCAAATACACTTTTAAATTGCATTAAAGTTAAACCTTGCAGACTTTTTAGTTAAATTTATTGAGAGAATAGCAATTCTAGAGAATCCAGGTAATGGAGATCCAATAAAATCCTTCCTTGACAGAGTCAAACCCGACTTTGAAATCTAGTGGGGGATGTCTCCTCTTCGCTAGAGCCTTTTACCCACAGAAGAAACGTTGCTAGTCTTTCTCTACTTTATTGTTATTTTATAGAAGGTACTTGTCTTAGCTCCAATCTATGGTTCACCCCTGTAAAATATTTACAAAAAAAACTCATCTAGCTACAACAACTATCAATATTTTTTTCTTTTCTCCTTCTGTGCACCTAAAACTAAACGGAACTTCCATGAGCAAAGTTTCTTTCCAACAACTATCCGTCTATGGAACACAATACCATTGGGCTGCTTACCAGCTGACTATAGTATGGTCCGTTTTAAACTCCAATGTTAAAAATAATCTAATTTGGACCAGTCTTAACAATTGTTACCAATCGTAACGTTGTTGTTTTACTGTCCTCCTGACTATCTCATTAACCCTCGTCTCCAAGTGGCCTATGAGCCTTGATAAGCAGTGACCCGTTAGTACATAAAAAAGAACAAATATCCCATAACTCTGATGAAACTTCTGATTTCTCTCACAATGTGAGGTTCAGTAATGGATCTTATCACTTTTACTTTATCTAGATTGGGTTTTACCCCACTGTTATCTAATCTCCCGTATTTCATCTCATCACTATGGAACTGACACTTTGGTAGTTTCAAGTTCAGCTCGCCTTTCCTCAATCGATCACACACGATCTGTAGGTGCCTAAATGTTCCTTTTGCTCTCTAAAGACCAGACAACACTTTAGATATGAGTTGCTGAAAGAATTTGAGGTCTCAAGCTAGGCCAAATAGCATAACTCAACACTTTGAAAAGTTGAGTTGGTAACTACAATTAACGATAGATACAAAAATCAAAAACCCAATAATAACACTTATTAAGACTGAATTTAAGATGGCACAAAGACTCTAAAGTGCTAGATGCATACAGATGGGGCAGACCAAATAACACTTATCAAGCGATTGCTTCGCTTGAACAGTATTTTTTTTCCATCACAAAATTAAGATTTTTCCATTGTTTTGAAAATTTTGCACTGCACTTCTTGTGTACCCAATGCTTACTAGTACTACAATAAATTGAGTTTCCATAAACTGAGCAGGAGAACTTTCCTCTTTCTGGAGGCTTTATAACATTACAACCACTGATCATTGGTCTAAGTAACATTCACTCTAAGGCCTTAACTTCCAAAAGCATTTCTCCTAACTGAACAAGTAGACCTTTCGATTGTTTCAATGGCAAGTACTAAATTATCAGCATAAAGCATCTTGGTGTTGGTAAAAGAACAATCTTTATTTTTTGGTATGCATACTTACAATGTAAGGGTTGGCCAAAGTCTTATTTTGGCCTTACTTCTCCACATTGTATGAAGTATTCCCGAAGTTATGTCATGGGAACTCAGAAACTAGACACAACGCAGCAATTGATGACAGGCTGTTAACTGAAGCTGTGGACAAGTGTATCCTCATGCATTTTGAGAGGAAAAATCCAGTGTCCACATACTTCCTCTACAACACCAATATCAAGAAGTCTTCTTGGGAACATGATCAGCAGCAATTTTCATTGGATAAAACACATCTCTAAAATTGTCAAGAAAGCCGAGGTTGTTTTGGCATCATCCACCAAGACCTTTGTTAGCCACTCTCCAGACATTTATTTAAAACTGTATACAGCTATGGTGCAACCACACTTAGAATTCACATCAGCTTAGTGTCCCTATCTTGCTCAGAACATTGACTGTCTGGAAACTGTTCTAAGCGAATACCCTCCATTGGTTACCTGCCTTACTTTGAATGCCTTTCTTTACTGGGCTTAGATTCATTGAAGCTTTGGCATCTAGCAAACGACTTAGTGAACACCCAAAAGAATTATCGACCATCATGCCAACAACAATCGTGAGCACCTTTTTGATATCCATGTATAAATATTGAATATGTGTGGACATGTGTACAAAGTAAGTCGGGAAAAAAAGCACAACTCCCATGACTTTCAGAAACATTTTTCATGCTCAGAATTGCTGAAGCATGGAACAAACTGCCTGCATCAGTTGTTGGTTACTTCCCGAAATTTGCCAAAACAACACCTGATGCCTCCCCTCCAATGCATGTCTCATTTCCCTAACAATTGTGCATTATCCTATGTACTACACATGCACATTTGATGAATTCTAGCACACATGAGCACTGTACATAAAAATGTCATTATTAATTATTATTATTATCTATATATTAATATGATAGCGTGTGTTTACATTAAAAGCTCTGCACATGCGTGCCACACCTAGATTTTGAAAAGCATTCAAGTCCCCTAATTTTCGTAATATTTTCACATATTTCTGTTTGGCGTAATGGTTAGCGACGTAGGATTTTGACGTCAGCCCGACTGGTTTATAGTTCAATCCCAACCAACCTCTAAGATTTTTTTTTTCTACATCGAAGGGGAGCTAGGGAAGGGACGACCAGAAAGACATGTATTAATACAATAGCGTGTGTTATTTTGTGAGTCACGCTTACATCAAAAGCAACAACCTTCCGAATCTTTGTATGCTACTCATGAATTGGAGCCAAATTTAATTTAATCTAAAGCATTTACAAAATAAGGTTTAGTCGTCGAAATATTACGTTCTCTAAAAATATTGTATATTAAGAAGTTTTGTAAATTTTTCATGTATTATTGATTTTTTAAAATAAATATACAAGTCCAAATCTTATATTTTATTCAAACATGTATAGGTTAGGAACAATATAATTAGTATTGAAAACATCATTTTGTGTAATTTACACGGGTCCCACTAGTTGTTATTATTACTAGCAAAAATATGCTTCCTTAAGTAGCATATTTTTGCCAACCTTGGAGGATGGTACCATGGCAAACAAACATATAGTACACTGCCCCCCCCCCCCAAGGAGGAGAAGCCTTGGAAGATGGTATCTTTCCACCCCAAAAGTAGGAGTTAATGTCTGGGATGGTCTCATGACAATGAAACATACTACACTACCCCCCACTAAAAAAAAAAGGTAATTCCTGGGAGAATGGTATTATAGCGAACAAACATATACTACACAACCCCACCCAATTGAGCATTGAAAAATAGTGCATTAGTCTGATGAAATAGTATAGTAAACTGAATTGAGTAGTATTAATAGAAGTAATAGTATAGTTTTAGCTTCAGACAAACAGATACCAAATCTCCATTAGTAATAGATTATGAAAAAAACTGCCCCCCCCCCCCCCCCCCACTCCTCTACAGAGAGGATCCAAATGGTTCTTTCTCCTATTTGGGAGATGACAACGGTTAAAAAAAAAAAAATTTTTTAAATAAAATTAATTAAAGAATAAAATAAACAAGATGGTATTTAGAAATTATTTTATTACGCGAATTTGTGACTTTGTTTTTCTTGTCTTTTTACTGTTTTTATTTTATTTTTCAGGCTAAAAATTTTATAAAGACTATAAAGAAGACGATTAAGACGATAAATATCTTGATGAGAAGCCGGCGATTACTCGACACGTACTGGAAATACTTCAACAGTTCACCATGTGCAGCTTCAATGTTCATATCAGCATCGTTAATATTCGAGTCGATCCTGGAAGGACAGAAAAAAAAAAAAAAAGCAGAAAATTTTAAAAGGTTTCAAACAAGAAGCCATAGTTTACTATGACTGGTGTCTCTTTTTAGACAGTGCTACTCTTTCTCTACTCTATCGTTATTTCAACGGTGCTCAACTGAGCTTTAATCCCCGATTCCTTGTAAAACATTCGTAGCAAGAATCGTCTTGTTACAACAGAAAAACAAAAACTTTCCTTTCTTCCTCCATGTGATTAGAGTCGGATAAAATTTCCATGAACAGAGTTTCTTTCCAAAGACTTCCCATCTGTGGAACACATTACCACAGGATTGCTTCCATGCAGATTACAACATAGGTGTCTTCAAATCCAATGTCAACAAATAATTGTCATAAACCGTTCCCATAAGTAATCAAACTTAATCATTTTCAATAAAAAAATTCAAAGGAATTATATCACACAATGACATCTCAACTGGTATGGTCACGTCACCTACCGTCAGTTATCCTAAACACTGAAAAGTTCCACATTGACGTCATTGACTCAAAGCCACGCAGTAAGTCGCTTAGTGTTAAGTTGTCTCCCTTTGTATTAAAATAAAAAGAGTTCTGTTCCTTTGGGACATGTTCTTAGGTTGATCTCCTTTACTTGTTGATTATTGACTGGGAAAACCAAGATGGTGGTTGGGACTAATGGATGTGTGTCTATCATTGGATTTATGTGATAAGTAAACTAACATGGAGGGGATCAAATGATGACAACCTGATTCTGGCTGGCAGCACAAGCGAAATGGCAACAGACAGGAGAAGTTGGAAGTCATTCCTGAAACATCTAATCACAGTAGGAGACCAGACAAAAAATTAAAATTTAATAATAATAATTCACCTATAATATTCTTCATCATTAAAGTGAAAATCCATCAATCTTATTAAAACATCCTCGAGTGACGTTTAGCCTTCATAAGTGGTAACTCATTCAGGTTATTGAATGCCAAAATACAATTGGAAATGATTCATTGTAGATGATTAATTGAATATAAGTTGCTATTTTAACCATAGCAGAAGAAAAAGTGGGAGTTCATTCCTTTTGTCAACTTTATTAGTAATTATCACAATAAATCCAATAGGATTTGAACTTAGCATAGCCAATTCAATAGTTTGCGACAGTGTCTATGAAGGCAGCCCCATTCAACGCCAAGGTAACAAGTTGAAGATACGTCCTTGACAATCAGTCCAACAAAGTGTAGGCTATTGTGACTACGGTGGTTTTGCTTCTGTTGGGCTGAGGTTTTGTGCAGTCCTAGAAGGTTCACACTCTTAGGCTTTACCTTCTCGCTTTGAGAACGGGGTTAGTTTATTGCTAATCGCCGACGCGTCTATCATGAACGGTATTTTTTGTGGGTCAGAGTTATCATCCTCTTGTGCGCTGGCTTTGTAATCCCCACCATCCAACCTTGTATCCATGGTAGGAGGAAGCTAAATATCAATCGGGGTTTACCAAATTATGTCCACAGGAGAAAGCTGGCCCTTCAGATGCTTTTCTCTGGCCCGTTTGTTTTTTGGCTAATTGGCTAGGGATTTCGGAGTAGATTGGAGCCCTAGAGGTCCACTAGTATGTGGCCATGTCCTGACACTTACCAATCCAATCCCTGGCCACATGGCAAATGCTATCTTTGGATGGCCTGTAACAACCTGGGTGACAGTAGTGTATGCAGCAACTCAGGTAATATGTGACATTGGTGCATGCTCAAATGGAAATCACATCAGCCCTAGTTAGATGAAAACGGTGGCGGTCTTGGATTGTCAAAAGTGTTCAAGTTGGTGAAAGATAGGCATCCAGCCGTAAAACTGCATTAAAAACTATGTCTAGTCGAAATACAAAAAAACTTAGATAAGATTAGACAATCAGGTCCTACCCTCATCAGAGGATTAATTGTGGTCGGATTGAACAAATAAACCGGCTGATTATGATGATGACGATATGATAGACATAGTGCAATTTTGACCTATACATTTAAATTTTTATGTTTATTATTATTATTAGTAGTAGTAGTGGTAGCAGCAATAGAATGTGTATCCCTGCTATGAGGTCATTTTATACAATACTTCATGATAAACTGCAAATATCTAGAAAAGAAAAAGAAAATGTAAACTTACCTGTGAACCTGTTCCTCTTGTTCTTTAACCATTGTCGCCAGTCTTTGAAAAACAGATCCTAGTTCTACAATGGTTGTCTCAATATTCTGCATCGTGTCATTTCTTTCTTGGTAATGAGACATCTGGATTTGGACAAAAATAAAATAAAGTGTGTTAAGAGGCAAACATGGTTATACAAAATGAAGATTGAGTTTCCATCAAGCACCGAAAGAAATCAGTGAACAGGCATTTAGAAAAGTGGTTCTTAGTAAGGGTTGAGGATATGTGTAGCATGGAGAGAAATGATATGAGAATGATACAATGGATGTGTAATGTTAGTCTTAATGACATGCTTAGTTCTGATGACCTCAGAAGATTAAATCTGGACAGTATAGGGAGATGTGTGCAGAACAGGAGACTTTGATGGTATGGCTACGTTGAAAGAATGGATGAGAGTACTTGCATCAGTAAATATAGACAGTTAAGGTAGCAGGTCCTGTTCAGAGATACCTCTGTGAATCGTCCTCATAAGTAACCAAACCTTGCTTATTCCATTCATCATTTTCAATCCTTTCCTAATATTCTTCATCATTCAACTACATCCACCTCACTAACTCTTATCTTTGGGGCTTTGATAAGTTGTGAATCATAAGTAAAAATATGAAGAAAAATATTTACTAAATATTTTTGGTATAAGAAAAAAGATATGTAAATAATTGAATTACACTTACAATATCAACATATTAAAAAGAAAATCAGAATTTTATTTCAGAATGAGAAGTACAATTTAAGACTCACAATCAATGTAATTTAAGATGTGGGAGAAAACCAAACAAAATAGGGAAGATACTCTTACAGTTCCTATACTACAATTAAGCCAATGCATTTCTTATTCAATGCTGATATTTAACGTTCACCCACCATGGGAAGATGTGACACAATGTCTGACGGTAGGAATCGAAAAGCCAGTGCACAAGAGGCGTGTGCATTCTAGCCAACAAAAATGCCTAAGAACTGCAGTCAGCATTCTCGGTAGGGTGCCTCAGGTGATAAGAATAAACTAACCCCTTTTCAAGGAGAGAAAGTAAAGCCTGGGAGGATATACCCCCTAAAACTGCACAAAATTATACCTCAGCCTGACAAAAACAAATTCACCAACTCAAAAACGGCTCGGACTCTGTCGAACTGATTGCTAAGGACGTATCCATGACAATTTTCTTATCTTTTTGTTTTTGCTGGATATGTAGCATCCTACTGGATGCCAGACATTTACCTGCTATTTCAGAGACTCTAACCGAGAGATCTTTTTAGAATTCTAATCGTCCCTTTCAGCGCAATTGTTTGGATTTCTTTTGCACTTGCTTCACCAGGTATATTCGTTAGGTAGTTTTTGAAATTCTTTTTCATGAACCCGGTAGCTCCTGCGATTACTGGCATGATGGAGATCTTCCTAAGATTCCAATTTCTTTTCCTGTCGTACATAAGACCTTGGTATTTAGTTATCTTCTCCCTCTCAGCTCTGTTTACGCCAGCATCATTAGGGACATTAACTTCAATTAGTCTTTACTGGTATGAACAACACAATGTTCAATGAAACAAAAATTAAAAGATCACTTTAAGACGAAATGTCGTCAGATGGAAACATTTAATAACATTTGATAGGTGTTTTAAGGATAACGGATTTACCTCTCCTTGAAGGTGTTAAGATGGAGGTATCTCCCTTAGAGTAATCGTATATTTGAAGGTATGGTAGCGTCAGTGTATGATGTGCATTATGAAGTCTAGACCGGCAAACAACATTTAGATGAACTCAGTGTAAGAACAATCAATGGATACCAACAATGTTTAACGCTAAATTTAAAATGCACAGAGTATCTAATTTTCAAAAACAAAACTAAAATTGTTTGTTTTGACAGAAACGATATAGTGGTCAAAATCACAGTGTTATATTCTCCCTTGTGAATGTCTAATGGATTTTATTTGGACCCCACATGTGAACCATATTAACATTTTGAAATTAATTTCTCGTTATTGGAATATGTTCTGCAAGGACAACTCAAAGATGCGATATATTTTATTTATCCTTTCATAATTTCCCAAACTTGGTTCGTTGTCAAAGAATAGATTCCTAGGAATTTTCCTTCAATCATTCCCTTCCAGGATGATCTTGAGGACAGAGGCCTCAAAAGCTCCATCCGACACCAATTACTGTTAAATCTAACCATTTATCAGAAGTTCTTTTCGAACACATGTTCAGCCAATCTGAGCATCTGATACCCCTCCACCTCCCTTCTTTATATAACAACTAGCTGTATCTACCCATTTTTAAACTTAAAGTAGGCAACAACTATTATACTCTTCAATTTAAAATGAGTTATCCCCATTGCTGATTTTTATTTTTTAGATGATTATTTAAAAATGTTTCATATTATCAGTCATCTGGGCCAGAATAAGTAATTTTTTTAAATAAATTGTCGTTAAGTTATAATATTGCCAAGGGTATAAAAAATAATTTCTAACCTAATAGGTCCCGCACTGTCTGCCAAGATCCAGCTCCTGTCCCATCACTGCAGAGTTGTATCCCTGTGTTTGTATTACAAGTACTTCCATAGAAATGTTCTCTGATGATGAACTCACTGAACTTGTACCCCCTAAATGAAAATACCTCTAACTAGCTGCGAAATCCCACCCCTTCATTGTACAGGTTTCTGGATGTCAGAAGATTTTCTACTCTGATAGCTTCTTTCCTCAACTGTTTACCTTTGGAATTCCCTTCTTGCTCAACGATACCAACATACAGACATTTAAATGTAATGTGAACAAACAACTTGCTGCCCAACTCCCCACCCAATTCCTCTACCACAGAAGTCCCTTATGCTTCAGTTGCAATGTCTTGTTTGGGGTGAATAAAAGTAATAAAAAAACTAATAACACGGTACAGCAATAACAAATGAAAATTGGCTCGTCAAAAGCAAAGTTTGATTTGTCAGCTTAAATGCTAGTTGGGTCCGACTTTGAAAATCCAGCAAGATAAATTTACGTCGGATAGTGAAGTGATAAAAAAGATGAAGGAAATGGTGATCGCTCCGGTGAAAAAGATTTAACAAGAAGGTGTCAATCAGCGTTTCTACACACCTGTTCCTCAATTAACAGTTGGTCTTGTTGTCGCTTTGGTTCGGAAGAATCCATATTGATGACAAGATCTTTTTGATCTTCTTGCATGAATAAATCTGAAAAGGAAGAAGATTATTAATTACGAGTTGAATCCATCTTAATTACACAGTATTATTTGAAATTCAATTTTAACAGGTGTTATGTTACGCTGTAAAAATAATGATTACAAAAGGGACGTAACTCTGTATTCGGGGCATGCAAAGTTACTTCCCTTTATATTATTTGCATTACTTGGATTATTGTTCTCATTTTGAAGTTCAGTTCTACAACGTTTCGTAATTTCTGAACTTCTTCAAGTGCGTTTAGTTGAAATTTAATCTTTATGTTATACTTATGTATAATACGTACAGAATTTCGAACTGAACATTGTATTAATACACAAGGGGTACATTGCTCTCGTTCTGTCAGCCATGACCAGGTAGAAGTAATAATCCTTAATCACCTGTACTGAAGATTGAACCTTCAACCTTCAGAAGACTGTCACTGAGAAGTGATTATTATTTAGCACTTTATCCGTTGTGCCACGGGGCTAAGATGGGAACAGTAGTCTAAATAATACAAATTAACAATCCTCATCTAAAGAATTCTGAAACATTACTTGATTTTGATTGGAACAAACAAATAATAAAATTAAAATGGCATAATTATAACAAAGAAAAGCAAAAGAAATTGCAAATAAATACACTATCAGACAACGCCGAGTCGGGACAACTAGTTTTTTTTATGAAACTTTTTAATGAAATGTCCTTCAAAGAATTTAGATCATTAACATAATTCTATCTGACAGTCTTCCTTGGCTTTTTTGGCTAGGAGCAAAATGTGTTAAATAGTCTGGATACGCTCGCTAATAAATCTTTTCTGTTTTACTAAAGAGTCACTACTTATTAAGGTCAAAAGGTCACTCGAGGATAAGGGTTAATGAGTGTCGGGTGGACGTTGAGACAACACTGATTGGTAATGATCGTGGAAATTCAGCAGAATTTGATTATTTAACAGGACGGCTCAACAAGAATTTGTTTACATTAGACTTGAAAACGACTATGTTGTAGTCAGTTGGGAAGCAGCTCCATAGGATGGTGTTTTACAGACGGGTAATTCTTGGAAAGAAACTTTTCTCATTTAAGCTTCGTTTAGTTTTAAGCACAGAGAGAGAGAGAAAGGGAAATTATTCATAGTGGCTGTAGCTATACAAGTTCTTGTCAATATTTTACAGGTGGGGACCATAGATTGAACGATAGAGTATAGAAAGACTAGCAACGTCTCTTCTGTGAGATAGAGACTGAAGGGTGGTAAAAGGACATCGCCCACTAGATTTCGAAGTCGATTTTGTACTCTGTCAAGGCAGGAATGGGTGCTCTGAGCGACACCTCCCCAGATGTGGCAACAGTACTCCATTGGATGATTTAAGTTTGCCGGGGAACGTTGGCATTTAAACAGGAAATTGGGTTCAGTCGGAGTCAGCTTATGCACTCGGATGTCAGCTCAACCTACTATATGCAAGAAACGAAGGTGACCTCACGTGGCTCAAGGAGAGAGTGAGTGAGAGAGAGAAATAACCAGTTCGGTTGGAAGCGCAAAAGCAACATCATGTGAGACGAAATAACTTACGAATCGATTATAAATAAAGGGGTTTGGGCCCCAGAAATCTGTGGCCCCTGTATGTTCAACCAAGAATATGTCCACGGTCTCACCAGGTCTCAGTCACTGTGTCGTAAAGCTGTCAAACGCCACAAAAGAACACACCACAAAAGTAGTCACCAGGGCTCAGCTACTTGCTTAATGTTGGATCTTTCCTCCTTGTTGGGTTGTTTGTAAACTGATAGAGCTCCACCTCTTAATCACCATATGATGACATGTCCCACAATCTGAATGTCATACAGCTCAAAGACGAGCTCAGTATTTTTGAGCCATTCCTCTATAGAAATATCAGGGAAGTCTTCGATTAGCCAAATGTCAAATTGCTTTTCAGAAATTACTTAAAATCATGAGTTACTATAAATATTAATGCTTACTCTTTTTTGGATGAGTTTCCGTTTGTCTGAACAAATGTGAACTTTGATGTCTCCTCTGCTGCTTCAAATTCTGAAATTTAAAAAAAAAAAAAAAATTTTTTAAGAAAGGTTTAAATAAAAACTACACAAAAACAGTATACTTAAGATGTTTTCATTCAATTTGTAGCCATGAAAAAACTAGCAATACTCAACGACCATAAAAACGTTTTGGATCAGCACAGATTTCAAGGCGGTCCTAATGTAATAAGTTTAATTTTGTAAAAATCAAAGCACTTTAAGTCGTCAAAATACCACCATTTTGTTTGGAAATGAATATACTTTGACATGGATCAATAAATAATAATGTATATGTTATATTTTAAGTGCTTTGAGCAAGTAATAAAAATGTTAACACCGCTTAACAGGTCATTTTTGCAACTTTTGTGACTAGCGGAGATGCTTTTTAAAAGATTGCTATTCCGAATTTCATCATGAAATTTGGAAAACAATTAGGAGAGATTGAGTTCTTAATTATAGTGGGGGTATCAAAAAGACTGACGAAATCCGTTCTTTGTTATGTATGAGAAAACACTTCAACATGACGAGTATTGAACATTTTCTAATGAATATATTTTGTACCCTAACTGATAAGTAAATCAATCCTTTTACCCTTTTTACGTATTAAAATTATAATTGTAGGTTGTTTTATCTTTTCGTAGTAGCAATTTTTAATTATCCTATCTGAAAAAATATCGTTTCCATTTCAGCGAATTTGACTGTTTCATTGACAGTATCAGTTGTAATAGTTATATAGTATCAGTAAGCAGCTGTACATTTTTTTCCTGGGCAAATCGCTGAAATTTTTGATAAGGGGAAAATAGCATATTTTGCAAGATGGAGGTGTTCCTCTTTAACCCATATATTCGTTGGTTAGCATTTGTTTTGGTTAGGAGTTCGCGCAGATTTTAGAATAAGTAATAAAATTAATATTATTTATTAAAAAAATATTCAACCAACATCTAAATGTTACCCATTAGTAAGTAACGACATCCGACAGGGAAAATATCTAAAATAATTTTTTTTTAAATCACAAATATTAAAACAACTTTAGCTGACTTTCGTAAGTTTAGTATCCTGATATTTTAAATCCCTACCCTTATTGTGAATAGCACAAATTATATAAGATATTTTACCTAAAGGTTAGAAAATGTATTTTATTTTAAATAGGAACTATTATGGTATTTTAGCCAATTTAAATATTAGGCAATAAGAAAAACATCCCAATCAAATGGATTACATATTTGTATTAACTCCGCACTTAGTTTTGTATTCAAATGAAGTAAATACATACATATTATATTAATGACGTAAATTATGTAATGAGAATTATCTTCGAGTTAATTTAAGTATTTTATAGATATACAATAATTATCACATAGCTAATACGGAAGAATAAAACTAAAATAATGATCGCTGGAGGAGATTATGCTAATTAGCGCTGACTCTGAACTGAGGTTTCAAGATGGTGGACTGCCATACATGGTAGAGCAATGCCGAAGGGTGAATGTGAGTTCACGGTTTATTTTTTGGACATTTATCTTTTATGTCACGCTCCGGTGTATAATTTTTTAAACTAATAAACTTTTTTGTTTTTCTGAAGAGCTCAAGGAGGACATAAAAATATTGACATACTAATGTTGGTTGGTCTACTTTTAGCATAACGAAGTCGGAAAATAATTGCACTAAAGAGTATCTGTTTTGAAAATGTTTTCGTAAGATAAAAAATCTTGACTTTTTGAATGTAAATGAACCTTACTTACTTATAAGTATATATATATATATATATATATATATATATATATATATACTTATTTTTCCTTTATTTTTTTATATATCTATATACTTGTCATTTTTGTTTAGTACTCGGCACAAATACAGGTTATCTATTCACCTCTCCACCCTCCTATATTTAGGGTTACTGTACATGTAAAGTTTAATAAAATATATTTAAAGTGAAAAATGCCTCTTGTCTCTTTCTTCATGTACGAATTGTATCAGTACAACAGCTTCAACCGTGGCTCATGAGATCCATAGACTCCATCGAAAGCTACACAAAGAGAGTGAGATTTTGTATTATTGTTAAGTAGATTCAGTTTTATTTTTAATTATTCGGAAGACTTCTCATCTTGGATGTTATTCTCATGTTTCAGCCGATATAATCTTCGACCGTCTTCAGGTTCATCGTGTTGAACTCTGGAATCTATACAAAATGTTGAACAGAATCCTTTACTTAATCCATGGAGGTAGACTGTTCTCGTTCCGTCAGCCATGATCAGAGAGAGTCTTAAGTAATTTTTATTACTAATATAACCTGTAGTGAAGATTGAATCTTCAACCTCACTTAGAACTGATTATTATTTAACACCTTCACTCATTGATCCAGACTTGACAAGATGCAATTGAAAAAGGTTGAAGGTTACATCGGCAGAAACGTTGTAAAAATAACATCCAAGATGAGAATAGTAGTCCAAATAATACAAATTACCACTCCTCATCTTAAAAATTCTGAAACAGAGAGCAGAGATGTTTCCACAAAACAAAAAAAATTTAAATGTTTTCGACTTACCTCTGAATGCGCTTCAAGCGCAACTTTAAAATCATTTGACATTGCAGCCAATCGGGACTAAAATAAAAAATATAAATAAGAAAAACAATTTTTTTTTCTTGTTTTATCAAAAAACAAAAAATAATAATAATGGAAAGATTAAGAAAGAACTTTGGATTTATTAAAAGACGTTTTTTGGACAATTATCTTGTCTTTAGCATAATGTTTCAACCAATATCGTCTTCAACCATGTCTTTTTCCAAAGCGATGATCTTAAAACTCAATTGAAAAACTAGATTGACAAATTTACTTGGCTGAATATATATATAAGGGAATAGAGTCAGAGTTTTTAGTTTAAAACAATTTTATTTACTCCCAAACGATCGTTTCGACTGTATCATACATTTTCTTGTTTACCATAAAACCAAGGTATGTTCAATCCGTCTCATAAATGGGAGGAGAGTGATACATTATTCCTTTTTCAAAAACAAAAAACAAAAACGATTCATTTCTAGATCAACAGATTCAGTCAACGTTTATCTACCCTTCAAAATACATATATAAACTCGATGAAAAAAAGATTAAAACAAAGATAATGAATATACTTTTATTTCAGAACTTTAAAAAATTAAAGTTACTAAGGTTGAACAAAAACAAAGTGTTGAAAAAGAATAAAATTAAATAAAAACATTTATTTCAATATTTAAAAAATATAAGCTCTAAATTAAAAAAAAAAAATTTTAATGTTTAAAATGAAAAGTGGAGAAAAAAAGTAAATGAATATCAAATTTTTTTTTTAATTTTTGATAAAAAGTGTTTAAAGTAAGTATTAAAAATAATAAAAAAGCTTAAAAAGAAGTGTAAAAATACAATGAACGATTACTCACCTGAAGAGTAAGTACAATGCAGTTGGAGTGTGTTCTCTGATGGTTGTTATGATGATAGCTTTCACTTTGGGTAATCTGGTAGCAAGACAAAATAGAATATCAATTATTATACAAAATGCGAGTTCATCAACGTTTGATTACCTACAGCATTTTTCCTACATACTTTAATAACAAAAAGCACATGCAAAAATATACTTTAGTTCTGTGATTGAGTTATGTGTAATTCTGTTAGAATTGTTCTAATCGGCCATAATTTATAATTAACTGAACAAGTTTCTCATCTCTCTCTTAGCTATCTATGTATTTCTTGTGTCTTCTCTCATTATGTTGATTCAACTACTCTTTAATATTTCTTAATGTCTTTATGAGCATTTAGAGAAAGAGTGACTCTTTTCAGCATCATCATCTAATTTACATAGATGTGTCTACACACTACTAACACATATGTAAATTAGATGGTAAAAGAATAAGGCTCTTCACTTCAATGAGAATAATAATACTTTATAATAATAATACTTTATAATAATAATAATAATACTTCTTTATAATAATACTTCTTTATAATAATAATAATAATAATACTTCTTTATAATAATAATACTTCTTTATAATAATAATAATAATACTTCTTTATAATAATAATAATAATACTTCTTTATAGTAATAATAATACTTCTTTATAGTAATAATAATACTTCTTTATAGTAATAATAATACTTCTTTATAATAATAATAATACTTCTTTATAATAATAATACTTTATAATAATAATACTTTATAATAATAATACTTCTTTATAATAATAATAATAATAATACTTCTTTATAATAATAATACTTCTTTATAATAATAATAATAATACTTCTTTATAATAATAATAATAATACTTTATAATAATAATAATACTTCTTTATAATAATAATAATACTTCTTTATAATAATAATAATACTTCTTTATAATAATAATAATAATACTTCTTTATAATAATAATAATAATACTTCTTTATAATAATAATAATAATACTTCTTTATAATAATAATACTTTATAATAATAATAATAATACTTTATAATAATAATAATAATACTTCTTTATAATAATAATAATACTTCTTTATAATAATACTTCTTTATAATAATAATACTTCTTTATAATAATAATAATAATACTTTATAATAATAATAATACTTCTTTATAATAATAATAATACTTCTTTATAATAATAATAATACTTCTTTATAATAATAATAATACTTCTTTATAATAATAATAATACTTCTTTATAATAATAATAATACTTCTTTATAATAATAATACTTCTTTATAATAATAATAATACTTCTTTATAATAATAATAATAATACTTCTTTATAATAATAATAATAATAATAATAGTAATTCTTAAAAGTAAAGAGACTTGTTATTCTTAGTTATATAAGAAGAGTGTCTTAAAACTTAATGCCACACTTTATGAATTTTCAAAATGAAATCCAAGTAGAATAAATAGTGGTAGTGGTAGTGAGCCAACGTGTCACAATTACATCTAGTAAATATATAATAATTATTTGGTCCACTATGATCTCATAAATCATTTCTATATTACATTTCTTAAGATGGACTAAACCCGATTAATTACTATTTAATTAATTTCCAAGCCAGAAACATAAGAAATACATTAGGGCACATCTTAACTAAATAAACAATAAATAATTTCAACACCGAGGTCATCATTTGAACTCATAACCTTAATGTCATATGATAATTAGGACGAATCTGTCCCATACGCTACCAATTGCGCCAATGAGATAAGTTAAAAAAAACGATTGTGATTTAACTACTTACGCAAGAAAAATGATTTTTTTCATTTTTTTACTTAGCAATGAATCATCTTAAAACGAGGCTACGTAGCAAAACTGGTTCTTCGATATAGTGTGGAGTCTGCGTTAGTGCTCGATTTTTTAAGGGGGGGGGGGGAATTAATAAGAAATAAATGTATTAAAAACGAGTAATCATTTAAATCCTTATAGACTGAGGAAATTTAAATTTTTGTCGTAGTCCAGAGTGTCCCATTTTGGAAGGAACTGGATTTTCCCATCATTAAAAACTGACCTTGTGTCTAATCTGCCCCAGTGGGAGTGTGTGTGTGTGTGGGGGGGGGGGGGGGGTAATATTTTAAACTTTTTAAAATTAAAATATTATTTTATAAATTCATATGGTCGGTTAAAAACTAATATAAATATTAATATGTTTTAAAAGAAAAAATGTAAATATTTATTAGAATTATAATAATTTAAATATTAATCGAACAATCGTAAACACTGAAGTCATTTTAAAACAAGAATTTCGGAGGCTTCAATGTTTCGTTTGTTTATTAGTAAAACTCAAATGTGTTCCTCTCGTCTTCACATTTTTTCTAGGGTCAGTTCCCTCCAAAATGGGGCGCTCTGGATTGTTGACAAAAATTTAAACTGCCTCAGTCTGGAAGGATTTAACGATTACTCGTTTTCAATACATTTATTTACTATTAAAAAGTTTTGTAGATATTAGAAAAACGCACCCTACATTAAAAAATAAATATATAATATATCCCCCCCCCAATATAAATATTAACATGTTTTAAAAGAAAAAATGTATATATTTATTAGAATTATAATAATTTAAATATAAATTGAACAATCGTAAAGTATGAAGTCGTTTTAAAAACAAGAATTTTAGATGCTTCAATGTCTCGTTTTTTATTAAAAAGTTTTGTAAATAAAGAAAAACGCACCTACATCAAAAAAATAAATATTTAATATATCCCCCCTTTCCTTAGAAAAAAACAAATCAGAATTATTATAGGTTTGTTTACAGAGGCCACGTGCATGTCCCAGGGACATCTGGAAGACACAGGTGAAGACCCAAATGCGTTCTGCTTGTCTTGTCATTTTTCTAGGGTCCTTATTCCCTATACGGTCCAGAAATTCTGTATAGGTTCCAGATTTCAACAAAGATTCTCAAGATGCACCTGAAGAAGGTCGAAGGTTATATTGGCCGATACGTTGTGAATTAGTCCGAATAATCTAAATTATCAATCCTTATCTCAAAAATTCCTGAAACATACTATTTTCATATTTTTCGTTTTCAAATGGCATCATATGATAATCATATTTACCTTTAAATGGATTTTCTGTAGCTGCTATATATACTTTTTCTTCATTATTAATATTATTATTTATGGTTGCTTTATATATTACATCAGGTTTTACACATTTATTCATCAATTGGCAATTATTTTTTATTCTACAATTACATAAATTGATATTAAAGTGTTGCGTAAAATACTTCAAAGTTTTCTTTCTTGAAAATCTAAAAGCATAAAATTTACTTGTTTTTCACCTTTCTCAATAATATTGCATATGCAAATTAATGTACAAACAATTTATCAGCTTTTCGGAATTATATTGTATGAACACTTATTTTTACTCAACAACGTCTTGTTTCTTTAAGTAATGGTCACAATGTATGAAAAAAATGCAAATTCATTTACCAACAATAAGTAAAGAAAACTTACACCATTTTCATAAACACATATGGTGTCATGTTAAATCTGTTCTTTTCAGAGGCTAGGATAATTGGAGTGTCGATTCTACACTTGATCAGAATGTTTAATTTAAAAGTGAAAGAAAAATGAAAATGTGTGTTCACCCCTTGGAGAGTCGCAATCTGTTTGTTTAAACCTGTGATGTCCTGCTTAATCATAGCTGTTAATTCTCCAATTTCGGCTGGACAGTCCGATGTGTGTTGACTTTTAACAACTGCAAGCAAAAAAATTAAGAAAAATTCTAAATAATTTTTTTTTAAATCCAACAGTTTAGATATTAAACATCAAATACTCTTTTCGCCATGCATGACTCAAACAACTTAGATGTAATGAGATTATTCATGTGGAGGAAAAGAAAGTTTTGATGATACTAATAAGTATAGGGATGGTAATCGTGCTGAGGTGATAATTAGTAGCAGACCATGACTTTGACGACGGCGCAGATTTTTTGTTAAAAAAGTGGATTGATAAAATATAGGTTAAGATTGGAATGTAGTTCTGAATGTTTTTGGAATTCAAGGTTGAATTGTGAGTTGTTGGTTTGGAAATTGAAAAGTAGGCATCTGTCATTTTCTGTGTGGAGAGGGAATGCATAAAACCACAAACAATTGTAAGAACTACTATGAGTAATTGAAAAATAGAAAACAAAGATTCTCACTGAGTCGAAAGACGTCCAGTGGGGCTCAGCAAGGCATCCACAGTAATAAAGAAACGAGTGTGAGAGTAAGGTAATGTCAACATAGACAAGCAATAAAAGTAAACGATAAAAAATCTTTTTTATGTTTTCAAGTCTTCATTTGCGAACAAACCTGCAGAAGAAGATACTTCATGAAATGCTAGGAGAATTCACCAACTGAAGAAAAACAAGTAAGGTTTTCTTTTCAGCTTGATGTAGCATGGCATCCTTAATGAAGATATTTACTCTGTGACACATAATTTTAAGAAACATTATGCCTAACCATTTAAAAAACTGTACAGTCTTTCATATGTGGCTGTCGCAAAGTACAATAGGGGCCCTATACATTATATACGTTTTGTTATGTAACAAATCCTGGTCAAAAGAAACCAGTTGTGACCACCTCCCCTTTCTCATGCTACCTTTTTATACCGCTTTCTGGTCCATAGTAGATGCCTGGATCAAAGTTCATTCAAGAGCTGTGAAGAACTTGGTGACATTTTCCCAACTCCACTTAACATCGGTTTTTGATCTCAGATGAAATCCAAGTGTTTCTAGTGAAGAAGATAGTGTTCACAAATCATATTAGCAAAGAGATGGTCTTGCTTGTTGGTTTTAAATTTTCTTCCTCCAACTAAAGTAACATGCTGTGTTAAATTTGAACATTAACCAAGTTTATTAAGTATGAAAATAATAAAGAAAAAATAAGTAAGGCATATGCGGTCCCTCTGTGAGAACGATGACTTGAATGATTATGTTTCAGAATTTTGTAGATGAGGAATGATAATTGTATTCTTTGGATTATGGCTGACAGAACGGGAACAAGCTACTCTCGTGGATTAAATAAAGTATTCCGTTCGAAATTGTTTTATCAAACATTCATTGGAATACAAAGCTTAATGTCTTAGATGGTTAATCAAGATATTTGGAAAATTTGATTATTTAATTGGTTATTTATGCCATTATTTTACAGATATTTTCGCAGGGAGTTTTGCTTGTTGTAAATGTTTGTTGTAAATATGTTTGTTGTGAATATGTTTGTTGTTGTAGCAGTTACCTCCTCCTTACAAACATAATTGCACCGGTTGGCCGTTAGGTGTCGCTGTTTCACCGACAGGTGGCGCTGAAAAGCGACATCAGAGTTATCTGCCCTTCTGAGTATAAAAACCGGTGTAAACAGAAAATCACTCTCTTCTCTTTTCTGTGATCGGCCTCACAGAACGACGCTAAGACACTAGCGCTTCGTCTCTCTCTTTTCTCTTCAACTGGCCTCGGCAAAACAACAACCAACACACGTTTCTTCCGTCAACACGTGTTTTAACAACGGTAAGAGTTCTCAACTCATTTTCTTTGTGTACGGCTTTCAAAGACTTTTCTCACGACTCACTTCTACGCATACGCATTTCAAGAACTGTTTCTTATCGACACACATACATACACCACACACCTCATCATTCCACATTACACACACGTTCAATAAACCTTATTTGAACTACCACCTTTTACTTGTTAATTATTACTCTGTCCTTGCATGCAACATTGTTTGATTTAATGAACACGCTTATAGTCGGGAACACAACCCATGATCCCAACATTGTGAATAGCTTTGTTGTGAATAGCTTTGTTGTGAATATGTTTGGTGTGAATACGTTTTGTTGACGGAATTTGTCCATACTCTCTATTAATTCTGCGATGTCAATCTCGAAACGAAGATATCATAATATCTTTAATTATCTCATTTGTTTTTTTGTCGCCCAGGTCAATGTGGACCAGAGCTGATTATTTTCGTATCTAGATAATCGATTTTTACATATTGTTCAGCTGAGTGTAATACATTCCTAAAAGCACATTGAAATCGTTTGAAGTCCCAGTAAGTATAACTCACCCATCCTTATCGCAAAATTAGTTTTTCCATTTCAATGAAAGTAAACAACTGTTATGTTCACAGTTTTACTGTTAACAAGAAATAATAAAGAAAACCTTTCCACTTGCAGCTTTGAAAAAAGATAGAATTTTTAGAAAATAGCAATTCAATGTTTTAAATTCCTAAATACATTGACTATTTTAAAGAACCGATTCACTCTTTCTGAATATCACACATTTATCATTCTCCACCACATCTCTACAGCCGAAAGGTTTATTGATCGCCTCCACTTCCTTAACTAGTATCTATGAAGAGAGCTAATCACTGACAACATGCTAATTTGTAGATTTCTTTTACAAGTTTGTAAATTTTCGCATCATAATAATGCAACTGCTGCTTCCAGTACAGCATAGCAAAACTATTCAAGTGACTGATACTTACGCAAAGTGAGTTTTTCCAGCTTGCAAACAGTATTTGCTAAATCCTTGCCAATATATCTAAAAAAGAAAAAATATATAAAAGAGGGATTTAAAAGTTTTAAAATACAGGTCATCGTTTATTTATAACCACAATCGGTTACAACTAACCAGTCGTAAATTTGGACGCAGGTCGAACCATGTTAAATTACTGTAAGAATATTAGACCATGTAACTCAGACATAGACTGAACTTTATTTGTACCAAATATAGTTGGACTGCAGAAAGGATTATGAATTTTATTAACGATTCAATGGGTGGCATTTTTGGGGGGGAGGAGGGGGGGGGAATCATTCTGTATTAAGCTAAGTTTTCTGATATTTAAGTTTTTAGATTGTTTTAACACTATCTCAAGTTATTATTTCACTGTTTCTAAGACATTTTAATTTTATTTCATTATATATGTAAACAAGTGTAAAAATTATCTAAAAATCAGTAAATTTGAATTAATACACTATTTCTTATCATTCCTCACATAACATATATTTAACAAAGTCTACTTTGACTTAAAAGTATAATTTTTAATTTATTTCTTTATTTCTAATTTATACAAATTTTTAAAAGTTATTGTATACACGAGACTTCCTAATCATACTAATATTAGAGAATTACTCACTTATAACATTAAAATATTAAAAACAGTGTTGCCAACTGAGATTTTCAAAACCCGCTACATCAGAACTGAAAACTTCAGAAAATTGCTAGATATTAACTTTTCGTCCCCTACATAAAAATATTACGAATATACATAATATTTCATCACAAATAAAGGACAAAATAAATTTACCTAATAATATTGCATATTTTCTATGCATATTTTTTATTTGAATTGTTATTTGTTACTAATTAAATGTTAAAAAACAAACAAAATAAAACAAGGGACGTAATTCATGAACCAGTTGTGTGTCTGACTAAGCAAGAAATATAAAGTTTAACAAAAGATTTATAAAGTCGTGGTGAATTAGGGTTGATAGGGTCGGGAGATCCTGGGAATATTTAAAAATATTGAAATTTTCATTGAAATGTACAACTACTACTGTTTTGCATATATCATGTATGGAAGATAGTTTAAGAAATCGTCTCATATGATGACTAGAGAGGAAATGAATACGAAAAGTAGATAAACTGAAATCTGAAATTGCGAGTGTGTAGGTGAAAAACGAAATCTACAGATTTTACAGAAAAAAAATGCTATCTGCTAGATCCAAATTTTATTAGCTAGATTTCAAACAAAATATTCAGATCTAGAGGAAAAAACGCTAAATTGGTAACACTAATTAAAAAGCTCAAAAGAAAAAACAAAAAAAAAACAACTGACCTTGCTTTTAAGGTAAATTCACTTCTTTGTGGTCTGTTCCTCTCTACTGGTATGAAATGGTTATTCTGAAAGGAAAACAAAAGACGTGTATTCATGTGATATATTTAATTGCTTTCTTTAACAAATCAATGGAATTGTGCACATAGCAATACGGCGTCATCCAAACGAGCCTATAGTAATCATTTAGTTGCAAAATAAATTTACTTATTGATATTTTAATCACTTAAAATCATGCATAGTTGTTAGTCAACATCCCGTGTGCATGTGTGTTGTTTTCCTCCAAGGGCTAAGATCAGTTCTGTTAGCTGCAATCAAGCGCCACCTGACATGCTTTCTTAATATAATTATTCAATTAATTCAACAACACATTTTTAGAAGAATAATAGATTTATTCAGCAGGTGATCATCTTGTGCAGAAATGTCGAGGGGGGGATGAGAGAGAGAAAGAGAGTCAGTTATGTTTTAAATCCATTCCTTAATAATTATTGCCTCACCAGCAGCATAATTAATACGTCTTGACCCCTTAAAGTATTATTTACTTGAAGACAGGCTTAGATCTGATTACCTCAGAGGAAGATTAAATCTGGACAGAGAGAGAGATTTATACAGAACAGAAGACTTTGATAGTAGTGCCATGTTGAAAGAATGGCTGAGAGTTCTTGAGTTAGTAGATGTAGAACAGCTGAGGTAGCAGATTCAGTCGACAGGAGAAGACCAAGGAAAACATGGAAGAAAGTGATAAAAATAGAACTGAGGGAAAGAGGAATAAATAAAGACCTGACTAGAGATAGGTTACTTTTGAAGTCAATTTCTTAAAGCTGTCCAAACCGAATATGATGATGATGATGATGATTACTGATTTTTTTAGGGAATTTGTATTTACATTTATGTATATATTAGATGGCGGCGCCAGTTTGCTATTGCTTTGCCAGTTTGCTATTACTTCGTAAAGTTCTCTAAAAATACTTGAAACAAAACTTCGGGTTATGCTGGTCTATAATCTCTTAAACTAGACACTTTCATCATAATACCGCATTCGCTTCATGGGCTTAGGAAATTCTCAGGTTTTGATAAATTTTATTTACAAGAAGAATATGTCCAGATATATGAATGATGGAGAGTGGGACGACTAAAAACACCCTCTTCCCCCAAAAAGGCAACCAAATAAAATGAGATAAAGGGTCAGTTAATAAGGCCCTCCCAACCCTAATTGTAAACCTCCTACTGCTTTCCAGTTTATTAAATATGATTTTATGTCTATTTCTATCAGTAATAAATAATATTGTATTATATAGACTGTTGAATGGATTGTTAATTTACAGATTGATTTTTAAAAACTGATTTTAAAAATCATTTACAAGTATTATTTATTTCTAATTGTTTGGTTTTATTTTGATATATATTATAGATAATTTTGTGGAAATCAATCAAATGAATAAATAACTATAATTCTACTTTTTTTATAATTTAGTTCAATAGTTAAAGTGCTCCTCCCCAAAAACTGGTCACCCATTCTCTTCTACACTATTTGGTTCGGAAGTGGATGATCATTAACACAAAGTTAAATTCATATTGGAAAGTTACCCCCCACTTAAAAATTTTAATTAATCACCATATTTAGTTTAACATCTGTTTTACATGCTGGCATGAGTTTGATGGCTTTTAGAAATTTACTTTCAAGCTAATCTATTTCTTGCCAGGTCTTTATTTATCCATTTTATCACTTCCTCCTATATTTTCCTTGGCCAATGACTTTGCTACCTCATCTACTAACCCAAGAACTGTCATCCATTCTTTTAACCTAGCCATTCTATCGAAGTCTCCTGTTCTGCACACATCTCTCTATAATGTCCATATATGATCTTCCTCTGAGCTCATCAGATGTAAACCTGTCTTTAAGACTCACATTACATATCCATCGCATCATTCTCTCCATGCAACACATGTCCTCAACCCTCACTGGCCAGATTTCACTTTCATACATTATCACACTGCATATACATGCCTGATAGACTTTTCACTTAGTCGACACCGGCAATACTCTGCTGGTTAGTAATGGCAGAAGTTCTCTGAATATACACCATCCACTCCTAACTCTTGCAATCACACTAGCACCTGTTCCGCCCTATGCGTCAATGGTATCACCAAGGTAACACAACTTCTTAACAAGCTCAATAGCATCACCATTCAAATATACTTTCTCCACATCTGAATTCTCATCCATCTCCATTGTCTTCAACTTCTTGCACACTTGTCTTTTTCTTCCTTTCAGCGTTATTCTTTAGCATACCAAAATGTCTTTCAATTCAGCTTGTTTTTAAAAGAAAAAAACATTCCAGTTAAGAAGATTGTTACAATGGTGACAATTTAAAATAATGACTCAAATAATGAGAAATTAATCTTTGTCGCTTAAAATATGACTTAACTCCCTTACATTATTTAAGTTATTATTGAGCATTTTTTTTTTACATCTCTTCTCTATCTTCTTTATATTAATAAGTCTATGACAACTTTGCGTTTTTCTGTGTATGTCTTTATCGTCTATACGCGACTTACACATAACTATATTTTATTTTACTTTTAATCTAAATTTTATTGAGATAATTATTAAAATAATAAAACGATAAAAATTTAAATTTTATTTCTTTTCCTGTAGCAAAAAAAATGTTATAATAAATGACATTGATGAATACCACGCAATCTCAGGTAGGTATAGCTAGTATGTTATATTTTAACTGTATGGAAGATTATAAGTTCAAGAGATTACATATAGTTTTATGAGGAGTTTTTTTTTCGGGGGGGGGGGGGGCTTGACACTGAGTAATAGGGTAAGTAATTTTTCTTTTACTATCTTTTCAGCATGAAGTTAACTGAAGTTAAGCCATCACCTAAGCCGCCATTTTGGTTTTCATGTGTTGATAAGCAACACACACATACACACATCGGAATATAATTCTAAAATAAAAAAAAATTTTTAATTGGTACTTTCTCAGATTAGGACCCACGCTAAAATCGACTTGACGTCAGTACTTTCCAGATGTTTACGTAAACTGCCGGAAAGTACCAGAGCGGTAGCCAATCAAATGGGAGGTGACGGTGGTTAAGTGGATATCGACATGGACTGAAGACCTGGGTGTTCCAAGTTCGAATCCAGTCGATTCCACAGTACCACTTTCACTTAGGGATGTTGGCAACCTTCTCGTGGTCCTTCCCGTAAGTAACCGATGTCTTTCCAGAAAGATTTCTAACTAGAAAAACATCGGGGAAACTAATGCCAACACCAGAATCATCTGATTCACACGAAAGAAGAAGCCAATCAAATTGCAAGAAAATAAGCAGATGACATGTTAATATTGTAATTGATTAAAACGCAATTGCAACTGCTTAAAACGCGAAAGTAACAAATGTGAAATAAATTCTAATCAAACCTGCAATGAATTTTAGCGAGCTATCACAGGTTGTTGCGTCTCCCAAAGGAGTGATTAACTTTTGTCAGTAAAAAAAAACTTATTCTTACTAAAGCAAACTTTTTCATGCTAACAAACAAATAAAACTTTCATACCTAACCCTAAAGACACCATTTTTACCTGATTACAAACAAAAAATAATTTTCAATAAAAAAATAAAAGAACACTTAAAACATAATTTATCACCTGTTTATTTTTATTTCTTTATTAAAAAAAAAAATTTCTTTCATACAATTTGACTAAATGTGTTATTTAGGGTTTTTTTTTGCTTTAAATGTTGGTTGATGTTTGTTTTTTTTCCCCCAACTTGGAAATCCAGCTTCTTTTTTGATTTTTTGGGATGCAGATAAATCAACAGACTTAGTGTCTGCATTTTCCAGTGGTTTACGGAAACATCCGAAAAGTACCAATGCCAAGTCGATTTTAGCGTGGGTCCTAAACTAAATAAGCACCCCAAAAATCTTAGTTTTCACACATTAACAGTATACATGTCAATAGATAATTTACTTCTGCATTTTCTATAAATTATTTGTTGTTTTTATTTTTTTTTTACAGATGAATTCTTGATTGTTAACTATTCTGGACTTTTACCAATAATTCTTCCCTCAGACCTCAATCAAAAAACTCACCCTTCGAGGCTGCAATGATCTCACCGCAGAAAAGAATTCACTGGTCCTGTCCCTGCAACTCTGATCTTTGGGGACCATACTGGGTTTTGGTGGAGATGAGGGAGCATTATTTGACCAGGGGACGGTAGGTTGCTTCTGAGGAACAGTAAACGGCAGAAGGGGATCATCCAGGCGGGAATTTGTATGCCGTCTCCGCGTAATCATCTCCATGCTTGATCCTCTGTTAAATAAAAAGGCAACATTTTAGAATCATATAAGATTAGAACTTTTTTTTTTAACTTAGTTCAACCCAATTAATTTTTATGAGAAAACCTTTATGTCAGACCTTGTCAAAGGCTTGGGATATATCAAGCGCTACTGCCCTAGCTACACCTGCCTTGTCCATTGTGTGGTATATGCATTCAGAGATGACCGTTAGGATATCCGCAGTAGATCGTGCTTGCCTAAAAATCCATACTGATGGTCAGAAAGAAGTTTAGCATTGACGAGGTGACAGACTATCGCTAGATTGATTAAGGATTCAAAGATTTTAGCGGAGAGCTAGAGTAGACTGATGAAAGGATAATTCTGAGGGTCAGTTCTATCGCCAGAATTTCGAAGACTGGTAACACAGAGGCAATTTTGCAGCCGTCAGGGAAGCAAGATTCAGCAAGATTTTCTCCATTTATCTGGGCACTAGCAAGGATTACTCAGCATTGCCCCGGTATCAAATATGTTGAAAATAAATAATTTTATTGATGTATGGTCTATACCACATTTGCAGACAGTACTGAGGCTTTCGTAGCATGCTGTAAGGTAACTACTATCGATGACATGTCAATTGAATATAAAGAGAAAAACTTGATATCAGACCATCGAACAGTTTTGTTTTATGTAATGATCGAGAGTAGAAAGTGTACGTTGGATTACTTTCATTACTTACTTCTTCCTATTTTATCCTTTAGTTCTCACATTCCATGGGCAATGTTTCTGATAAAGGGGGAAGAATTGCTGTTTTCTGGCTCAGGTGTTGTTTTGAGTAGATGGTTTGTGGATATTTTCAATCCTTTTATGGTATTGTATTCTTCATAATTCAACTGTCAATCTATCCATCTAATTAACCCTGAGTCCTCGAGTGGTTTTTGGCCTTCATAAGTGGTGACTAATTAGTACACACAAAAAAAAAGACGTCAATTTTCGAATGCTGGAATTCAAATTTAAAAAAAAATATTTTCATGTTTTTTGCCTATTCAACATTTTTTATATTAAAGAACTTAAACCTTAATATTTTTTATTTTATATCCAGGTTTTTAAATTAAATGAATCACTAATTACTTCCTTTAGAAGTAAAATTGAACATATTTATGTATTTATTTTAGAGAGTTGGGTGGAACAGTACCTGATAAGTAAGACTCTGCTCCCACTAACATTTGTATATTTTTGTATTTGAAAATTATTAAAGACGTTTTATCATTATTATTATTACAGTAGGTCTCCTAAGCTAACCTGTTTATGCTGCGAAAATTGGTAAAAACTGAAATTTTCATAAAATTTAACTTACGATATCTTGACTATTTTGACAGGTTATATCTATGAAATTAGTATGCAAATAAAATGTAATCTTTCCTCTTTCTAATGATATCATTTTTTCTTATACGATGATTAGTTTATTTTGAAAGTCGATTTAAATTATGTAACTATTTTAATGACAAATTCATCTAGTTTTGCTTTTTTTCAACAACAAATTTTAGGCCTGTTTTTTAATGTCTGCGCCGTTCACAATGTTAATGGTTCAACTCTGATAAAACATTCCATCTCATAAAAGAAAGGTTATTCTTCAATTTAGTGGCCGAAGTATAGAATTTTAAATCAATTTTTATTAAAAATTTCCAAGTTGAAAACTTCAGTGAATAAAATTTTATAGAAATTTAATTTAAAACATTATTTTTTATACGATTATATAAAGCAGGGTTTTCCCAATAATAATAATAATAAGGATTCATATCGATCTTATTTTAACATCGCCAATGGCTTAAGAATAAAAAGATATATATATATATATATATATATAGTTTTTATTAATTTTCGATTAAGTTAACGAAAAGTAGAAAATAGCATGTGTTTATACATGGCTTCTTCCCCACTCCGTGCATGTGAACATAAGCCTCCTTTCCCTTCAGTGATCAGCATTATAATAGTAGCGAAAGCAGAGTTTTCGCTCTCTCCCACTCACTTTCTTTTTTTCTCTCTCTCAGCCACTTTTTATTTTCTCTCTCCTCTCTTTCTTGTTTCTCTCTCTCAATCCTCTCACTTTCTTTCTGAATAAATATTTACAATTTTGTGCTAACTTTCCATCTAGTCTGACCTTCATTTTGAAAAATAAGGTTCCTGTTTTATATTTGACGACCCGCAATCCTTCGGGTCACGGATTGTCTATGATCTATTTTAATGAATGACATCATAAAGGATCTCACCGGTATCTTCAACCAAGTAATGGAAGAATATGACATATCTCATATATTGCCTGGAACAGAAACGTATATCTAAATTAAAACTACATTAGATGAGTGAAACTGCTATTATAGTATTCAATAAGTATATTTTATCTTTACACATTTGAAATTTAGCATTGAAGAAAATTATTTAAAAATTTTATTCAAAGCTTTATAATAAGCATTTGATAAAAAGTTGACTGATGATTTTTTTTATATAGCAAATTTCAAGGTTTTTATGTCAATCCCTTTTTATTTTTTTTACATGCCAAAAGTTGGATAACTTCACAAAATCTTCCAATATTAGAAATAAATCAACTTTTTTGTTTGAATTCCTCATCGAAAAATTAGTCAAGTATAAAAGTTTTAGGCTTGTATCTTTAATGGGTAACATTTTACAAAAGGTTTAGTAAAGTGTACATTTTACCCATTTTTCTGCCTAACTGCCAAATTGGGCCATGGGCTGTGTTTACATGTTAGAAATAAGAGGTTTTATATGGATGTACTAATGAAAAAGAAAATTTAGCTCAATCTATATAATGTCCTGAATCATTATAAGTTTCAATGTGTTACCTGCTAAAATAAAACTTATATGAACAGTCAAAGTTGCTCTTCTGTATAATTTCCATGACGGCATGTGATTTTCAATGTTTAAGATTGGGTATATCTACGAATTATTAATTCCATCTATATATCTTTCTTTTAATGAACTATGGCATTATATTTATAAAGATTTTTTTACTTACTTGAAACTTTTATCTTCAGTTACAGACTGTTTAAGTTGGTCTCGTATCCAGTATTACACAAATCGCAATGTCGACTAACTTTGAATGGCCATAACTCAGGTACTAATTGGGATACCAAGATAAATTTGGGATTTTTTTAATATCTTGCAACACTATATATGGATACCTATAAAGTTTTTTGGTACATTTAAAAGAAAAATTATAGATCTATTTTTTCTTAATATTTTTTTTTGTTTGTATTTTCACTATTGGGGTTACCTAATTATCAAGGCCAAGAGTCACTCAGGGATAAGGGTTAATGAGATGGGAATGATTGGGAGCTGAAAGATGAGGAACACTATCCGAGTGCTAATATTGATCCACGGTATGAACTGCATTTGATTACTCATGTGGCAGTCTACAACAAGAATTTGTTGACGTTGGATTTAATGTGGAGTTTGATTTTTGTTTTGTTGGTGCAAATAATGCATTAGATTTTGGTTATTTCTGTAGAATGCATTACAAGTGATTTGGGTAAAATAGTTTGGGTAAAACGTGACCATACCAACAAAGTTTCCTGCTCCATACACATCCATCCACCTGTACTGTCTAGATTTAATCTTTCTATGAGGTCATCAGATCTAAGCCTGTCTTTAAGACTCACATTACACGTCCAGCATATCATTCACATATCATTTCTTTCCATGCAACACAAACCCTAACCAGGTTTCACTTCCATACATCATCACACTGCACACACACATTCTTCTCTCTGTCTGGGTGGCGTAAGCATGTCTAGGGACAGCTGAGAACCTGCACAATCACCATCAAGGAGGATTTGGTGAACTTTCAGGTCCACATGTGGTCGGCCTTCGATGGTGGAATTGTGAGTGACTAGCTATTTGGTGTGACCACCATGGTTTGAGATGTAGAGCAGGCCAGGGAAGAGTGAACGACATTGCAACAACAGGCCTGACAGACTCTTCCTTTATTTAACAGCAGTAACGCTTTGCTGGTTAGTACTGGCAGAAGTTCCCTGAACCTACTCCATCCTTTTGGCTAAGATCAAAGTGTAGTATCTGTTCCGATGGATACTGCACCCCATAGACTGGTATTGTTTTGGCTTTCGGGGCTTGATTTACGCCTGTCTATGGGTCTGTCCTGTGCAGTTCTAGGAGGTCCACCCTCCCAGGCTTCGCCTCCCCTCTTTGGGGAGGAGTAAGTTCATTGCTTACTGCCTGAGGCACCCTACCGGGGAATGCCGACGGGGCTGCCCAGGCAATTTTTAAACCCCACTTTCCCGACCCAACCTTGGGTCACATCTTACTTGTGGGAGTAAGATAAAAACTGGCCTTGTGCCTACCTCCTGGAAAGGAGTAAATCAATACTCCATCCACAAAGAGCTTACATGATTTTGGTCACTTGTGGCCAGAGGTAAGGAGTAATGTGAAAAAAATTACGACACAACTTTGCCTGTGGTTCAAATATCAAGCACATTTTGGTGCAATCACTTGGGTCCAAAATGCATTTCAAGTTAAATTTCTGACAGCTGTTTCATACTTTCTGTACACCTGGTGCAAAATGGATTTTATTGTAAGCCAAAACATGCAATCAAAAAACAATTGCAGCTTTTTGGTTCAATGCTTTTTTTTTTAAATATCATTACAGATTTCTTTTCCTATTATTCGCCAAAAATTGTAACATTAAAAAAAAACATGTGTATACATTGCACCAGATGTTCAACGAGTGTGAAAACTTCTGATTTTAACATGGTATCACTTGTAAGTGATTAGGATTACATTTTTAAAATCAGATTTGTAACAAAAATTATTATTGGCCTCACAGGTATCATCATAGACTATAGAACCAGCTATACTAAGCTTAGCTTTGGCCTTTTGGCTAGGAGCAAAGTATATGTTCTGATACTACACTTCATTTTTTTCTGTCCTCAGTCTATCAAGGAGGGCTCCTTCCAAACTGAGGCAAATTTTATTTTTGAATCAATCCAGAGTGCCCCTTTTTGGGAAGCTGGATTTTCCCCACATTAAAAACCGACCTTGTGTTTAGCTCTGCCCTCGTGAGAAAATAAGTAAATAGGGACTATAGTAAGTTTAATTCTTATTGGATCTATCACCATTATTGTGCATAAATATCATTGAGAAAGCAACTACAAAATATAAATTTGGTACCGTTGTTTATGTCTCGCAAAGATCCATGTGCCCGCATTAAAAGATTTTAGATATAATGAAAATAAAAGTTTTGCTTTGGGATACCTAGTTAAAAACCATCATTTTCAAAGAAATGGTTCAACAACAGCTTATCTACATACTAATTTGCAACCCAAATGGTTCAGCTTGAATATATAATGCTCACCATTCAAATCTGGGCATCTATGGTTACCCTAGCATTGCTTTCAGGTGTTTGGATTTTTCCCCAGTTACTAGACAGGGAGAATGGTTGATCAGAGGTGCAGCTGTAAATTGCACAACCTTTGCTCAACTACAAACTCCTCATCACACAGGGCTCATTTTCAGGGGCAGATATACATTGTCTCAAAAGGATCCATGTAACTTTTCAGCATGACTTTCTTCAGTGGTTGGAATTCCTTTACAATTTGTGATGATATTATTTGGTCACTTTCACAGCAGCAGAAAGACGAGCTTATTGCATTTACGAGTACATAAAGGAAAAGTCAACAAACACTTTAGGACTTATGTAGATGAGTATGTGAAAGAATACATGGATATTAGTGGCCGTCTTATCTTATTACCTATCTATATATTAATAGCAATATACCACATCTTCTCTATTTATATAAAGTTAGGTACGTTTATATATTTGTATGTACAGGATCAACTTCTAAACTAATTAACCAATCATTATGCATTTTGGAACACAGTTGCTTGGTGTAAGGCGTCCAAATGTGGGCTGTATTTAATTTCATTTAGTTTTATGCAAAAAGAGGGTAAAAAGGAGGTGGAAGCCCTTAGTGAAAATTCAAGTACCTCTGAGTTTTGTGAAATGTTAACAATAGGTAACAGACATCAATAAATATTCTCCAAATTTCTATTTATTTTAAGTAGTTTAAACAGTTCTTTTAGGGGTCTAATATGGGCACAATCTCCAATTTGAAAATTCAAATATAATTCCATAATCATTAGACACTAAATTAAGCAAAATTCCCTGAATTTCAATTTCTTCTGAAGACTCCTTAAGCTTAAGCCTCAAATTTTAGACATGGATTTTGATCAAGATTGGAATAAGGATTCTAAACATAAGGTTTAGTATCTTCATATGTTGATTTTTATCTTTGTAAGGGAACATAAAAGTGTTGCAAAACTGTTCTGTTCAGGGGATTCATTTTACCCAGCCTGGGACGCGTATTGTTCAATAATTCAAATCTAATAAGTATGTCCCAAATAGCTCCCTCTCTCTCACTGTACATATGTGTTTCTCATAGGCACTCTATCTCTGGTATTATCTCCTTGTTTAAACTAAAACCTTACTAAATGTTTACCAAACTTCTTTTTCCTATTTTCATATAGTTTTTTTTTTTTTTTTTTTACTAATCAAAATCAGTTAAAAATTAGAAACACGTCTGTTAGTTATTTTCAGTTTTTGTAGAATGTGACGCAACAGAAATCTAATAGACAGTTATGCAACTCTCATGGTCAAGGGTTTGTCCACTTATGGATTAGGGAAACAGTTGCTAACCTTTCTTTTGAAGGGGGGTGGGGACATGTCAAAGGCCAACTCTAAACAAAATAGGTGGTTGCCGAGGGTGACAACATATAAGGGGTACCATAAATACTTACCAAAATGCCTTGGAATACTCAGGGTTCAGGTGATGCTGAGAAAAAAAATGACCATAACAGCTCCCATCAACACATCCTGATGATGTCCTACACATGTTCGGGGACTGACCTGTCTGGAAGGAGCAGCATCCCGGAGTGGAATAGGATATTTTTGGTTTGAGGCAAAATGTAAGACAATTATTTTATTAAAAAAATATTTTTCTTGCAATGATGTGAAATATTTTCAAAGAAAACACAATTATTAGGAATTATAGACACAGCGCTCTTAACGATATCGTCCAACGGGACCTAGAAATCGCTGGCTTCCCATCAATCCTCAAACTAGTTTGCCTTGACAGAGGGGATGGCAAATGACCCTATAATGTTTCCTTTTGCTAAAGTTGTTAATATAGGATGTGATTTGTGTCTGCACTTTTGCGCTCTCTTATTAACAGAATCGGCGACACACCCTGCATATGTAGCAGCATTAGCAGAGGACCACAAGTGATCAGAATACGCTGGCCTTCAACAGATTTATGTTTCAACCGATCACCATGGAGATGAGTGGAGGGACTTCTTAAACAACCTTGGTCTGTTAGTAAAGTAAATTCGTATCAATCAGGATGGTACAACTTTGTTGACCGGTTTGATTCTGTTGTCGGCATTCTTGCAGGAGGGACCACGTAATGGTTGGCAACATCCCTAAGTGAAAATGGTATTATGGAATCGACTGGATTTGAACTTGGCACACCCAGATCGTCAGTCTGTGCTGTTATCCACTTAACCACTGTCACCTCCCTTGGTCTATTAATGATGCACCACACCGGAGACCATCATGAATTGACTTGGCTTTATGAGCGCCTCTCCATTGCCGCTATTCAAGGAAATGCTTTGAGCCTGTTCTTGGCCTGCCAAACCAGCAGAACATCAATATTGTTTCAAATTGCTGAATTAAATTACTTGAATGATCATGATCGTTTTTTGATTACAATATTATTACCAAAAATAATTTATAGTAAACTCGTATAAATCAGCATAGTATGCCATTTTGACAAGCCTAATTCTGTAGTTGGCATTGCTTTCGCCTCATTCAAGTACTCACAGAAGGAGCCATGTGAAGGTGGTGCTATAGAATCAATGTCATTTATACTTATCAGACCCACCTCGTCAGTCCATGTTATCACTGGGAAGGTGGGCAGTGATGATTTATAGTGAAAAAAAAAAAATAGCAGATTAGTGTTGATTAGCACAATTAGCAGGTGATTATAGTGTCGAAGATTACATTTTTTTAAAATTTATTTAGTAAAATACAATTGTTAGGTAAAAAGAAAGGTACTTGTAAGGTGACCCTAATGTGATTTACAGAAAAAAAACAAAAAAAAATCAGAAATGGCTAAAGCAGTTTACGATTGGAAAGCCATGAAATAAACGTAAAAATGCAGATGGCACTAAATCATACAAATATACAACTAGGATTAAAAAGATTAAAACTATGGTTTAACTAGGGTTAAAAAGATGTTTAGCCCCCATCAACTCATATTAATTTAAGTTGAAAATACTTCCTCAAAAAAAAAAAGAGGAAAAAAAATAAAATTGATTTATTTACTGATTTAAAAAAAATTAATAAACCCATCCTTAAGTTTAATTCAGGGAAAAAAATGAAAAAGTTGTTTCATTTAATATCATTACTAATTGACTATTCAGCAACAGCTCAGCCATTTTGTGTCTGTTCCGTGAATCACAATCAGAAACATTTGCGTCAATATGGGTTCTTGAGAACAGAATTAACTCAAGCCATATCTGGCCTTCGTCCTCTGTCAGAATATGAACCAATTATTTTTGTCCCAATCCAGTGCCCATTTTGGGGGTAATGGATATAACATTAAAAAAAACGAACTCGTCAATAGGGACTGAATAGATTGATTTAGCGATTTTGGAAAAGTGAATTCTTAATAATAAAACGTATAACTTTGATAAACAGCTTTATAGGTGCTTCTACAGAATTTGAACCGAACTAAACCAACTTTTGCCAAACTAAACCTAAAAACTTAGTTTAGGGTTAAGGTTAAAAAAAAAAACAATTTGGTTCAAATTCTGTATAAGTACCACCGAGCTATATTTATATGGCGTTAACCGGGTGCACACATATTGCCGAGTGGAAGGTTCAGAGAAAATAATAATTCAATGTGTATTTAGCAAAGTTACATATAGGCGAGAAACACAGACATGATATTGTCTGATAGTTGAGCACATTTCTGCTTTCATGCATGTAGTTTGTGGGAAGTTATCAGACGTCAAAGAAAAAAAAACGCCAAGTTGTCCATTTCATCCCAGTCTACCCTACTAGTTCGATGTTAAAGGAAGTGGAAACAACGTTTTACATTTTAAATTAGAGATTTCAGTTACACCGGCTATAAAGTCAGTGTCTATTTACAATGAAAGTGACGTGAATGAAAAGGACATTTATTTCCTATTTCAGTCACGTAAATTATTTAGAATGAAACTGATTTCGGAATTACTTCCCAACAACTTATTGTTGCATAAATAATGTTTCAGTACAAAATAAATGTAAACTAGAACGGAAAATATAGTCGCCATCTTTATAAACAAGTCGAGAAAGAGGCTAGCTACAGAAGGACGATAACTAAAGTTCATAATTTTCTAGTTATAGTATAGTTTAGAGTTTATAATTTTACTTTTGTCAAAAAAAAGACCTACCAAAACATGGTTTAAGTAAAAATAAAGGTAAATTCTTACGTTAGCCTAAAGTTTAGGGTCCTAAACTCCATATTGCCGATAAATTAAAGTAAAAAGGACCTAGTTCATTTAAAATGGGCAGCACTTTTTGTATCCTCCACTATACGCCAGGATTTGTCTCACGCGACTCAAATGAACCAATAAATCGCAATCATTTAAAAATAGAGAATCGTCTTCATGAAAAATAAACACTGAATTGTCATTTTATTGTGGCCATTCCCCCCCCCCCCCCTATGAATACAATATTTTTCTTTTCGGTTTATTTTTATTTTGTTACTTTTCAAAATAGAATTAACGTTGATGGATTTTCCCAACATTACTAATTCTGCCCTCGACTTAAATAATTGAAATTAAGGGAAGTTATATTTAAAAAACAAAAAAACAAATACATGTTACCAAAGGCAAGACAAATTACTTTTCTACTTACATGTGAGACAAATCTTAGGGAATAGTAGCGGGTACAATGTGAAAAAAAGTGAATGATTGTGCCTACTGAGTGGGGGGGGGGGGTGTTATCACCAGGAGCGAAGTGGATGAATCAGAAATAGAGTGGGACAGGTAGTTACTACTCTATAAATTTAGGTTCTGACATTCTTCCTGTTCAGTCTTTCATTAAACTCAGTTGATTAAGGACGTCGGGATGGAGTAATGTCAGTCAAGGATTCGTTCTCGACAATCAGTCCGTCAGGAACTAGGCCATTTCGGTGGCTTTTAATCTGCCAGCTGAGGTATACTGTACTGGGTTGTCCTAGGAGGTGCACACTCCCAGGCCTTGCCTCCCCTCTTTGGGGTGGAGTAAGTTCATTGCTTACTGCCTGAGGCGCTCTAACCAGGGAATGTCGACGGGGCTGCCCAGGTTATTTTTGCTAGGCTAGAGTGCTCCTTCTTTAGGGGCACTAACTGTACTCTTCCCTACTTTCCGGCCTTGTGCCACATACTGCTGCAGTGGGAAGCAATTAAATACAGTGGATGGCGGACTTTGCTCCAGTTGAGAACTTCGTTCTCGACATAGAAAATATTATTACCGGACCCTGTTGGGTGGGTCGCTAAAGAGCATTTCTTTTTAACAACCTTTCCCTTCCTGACTGTTGCCTCGGCCTCCTTAAGGGTACAGCCAGGAAATGATACTTTATCTTTGAAATATTTCACATATATTTTATATTTTTCCCAACAACAAAAAGAGCTGCCGATTTCGGTACTTATATCTATCTTGACCCAGTTTCCGTAAGTTTCATGTCGGAAGCGTTCAGCTATCCTACGCAAACGCCCGAGAGATGACGAGCCTAATGGTACCAGAGGACAATTTTGATACGTTGCTGTGTCCTATGAATTTAAATTATATTTTCAAGAAATTTTTTAAAGAAACAACAAAAAAAAATAAAACAAGCAAAACATAGCGAAATTACAGCTATCAAATGAATATTTTTTTTTTACGTAAACAATGTTAGGGTTAGGGTTTAGGGTTGAAGGAGGGTTTCGGCTTTCCTGTTCGCCACCGTCACAAGGAAACCCTCTTTCTCTGCGGGGTTGTATCCCCCCGAAGATCCAGACCGGTTGGACGACCCTGCCGATGTTGTATTTCCTGCAGTTAAACACGGACTCGTCGATCTCAACGGTATCCCCTGGGCCTCCGATATGACGCGGTTATCGTTCGAAATGGTCGACACAGACCTCCCTTAGAAAATTTCTCCAGTCGGTCTGCGTGTTCGGCGATACGACGTCGCATTCTGTGCGTAGATTTTTTGAGGTTGCTATTTCCTGGGACCACAGGTAGATCAGCTTCATTATCTTTCCGAGTTCCATTCTGGATTGCGAAAAAAAAGTGTCGCTTTGTAACAAAATTGTCGGCTGCTCGCTCGGTATCTCTCCAACAATCGGTTCGTCATCTCTCGGGCGTTTGCGTAGGATAGCAGAACGCTTCCGACACGAAACTCACGGAAATGAGTCAAGATCGATATAAGTACCCCGATTTCAAACAAATTTACTAACAATCATGTTTTTCAACCACCACCACTAAGAAAAAAACGCCCTTCGTTAACCCCAAAACTTGGCGGGTTGACGGAAAAAGTTTTTTTTTTTTTCCCCCCCCAAAAAAAAGTTTAGATTTTATTTCTTTTTGTATTGCCAACCCAAACATAGGGCTTAATGAAGACCATGTGTTTTTTTAGGGGGGAGGGGGCTGAAAACCGGAATTATCAATAAATTTGCTTTAAATGAAGTACACTTTCTTTTGTTACTTATTGTTTGGCATTACGGAGCTTAGAGCGCTAAAGTAAACATTTACCAAAATGTGTTGCTTGCCGAACCGACGGCGGTAATCCATTTCACTCTAAATAATTTACCTGACTGAAATAGGAACTAACTTTAATAAAAACTGCATTAACGGGGGGGGGGGGGCATCAAAACTCATTCCACCGCAAATGTCTTTAGGGGGTCAATTACGAGTCTACCCCTGTTTTTATTTTGGTAATGCTGTAATAAACAAACGATTTTGACTTATTTTTGTAATTTAATTAATTCTAAAGGCAGATGAGATTTGTCACAATAATAAATAAATTCTTTTTTTCTTTTGTATTTTAAATAACAATGATATCTTCAAATACGAATTAAATGTCATTATTAGAAATGGATGAAAAATCACAGCTGTTAAATGTTTGAGTTTGTTTATTAAAGTTGAAATGATTAGAATAATTGATTCTTGTTTTGTCAACTTACGTGATGTGAATCCTCCTTCGATAAACAATCAGATGCCGCTCATACAAAATTTAAAGATGAAACCAAGTCGAAAACAAAGAAAAAGTCCGACTTTAGTCGGAGTTGACTGGCTAGAGACGACATATAACTTCGTTCAGTTCCACGTACACAAGTTCAACTTCCTGCAAGGGTTACCTCCCTTGACGACTTCCTGTCATTAGAGTGATCTCCCCTCTCACGCCCTGAAATATAGTCTGCTCTCAGAGACGTGGAACACCTCCTTTTGCCGTCATACTAAATTAAACTTAGTATTTAAAAGAAAAACAACAAGCAGAACGCTAAACAAAAACAGATTACTGGTTTTCTTTTTTAATTATTTGCAACTCAGCGATTTGAGATCATTTGCTGACGTATACGACGCATTCCTTTCTAAATATTTTGTTATCTCTATATCAATAAAATTATGAGACAACTTCTCGTGTGTATGTGTGCGTTTCTTGTCTCTACGTGACATACACATTATTCTTTATTTACTGTTAATTGATTATTTATTGAAATTTAAAAAATGCAATAGCCCAAAGTATTAAAACGAACTTTTAAAAACTCATATTTTAAAAATTATTTAATTACGAAATTATATCCAACAGAATGTATTACATTTCTTCGTTAACAAGTAAACCTTTTTAATTTTGTGTTAATAGTGGAGAAAAAAAAATGAAGTAATTCGTGCCTCTTCGAAATATGACAGGAATGTGGAAACATTTACACTGTTGAATAGAAAACCATTGTTGCTTTTAAAATGCTAAGCAACCCCTTATGTATTAAGAGATTCGAAGCTATTTCCAATAAATTTGTAAATAGAGATTGGTAGTCTGCATTCATATATACAGTCACTGTACGCGTGTGTGCATATATAGAGACACGGTATTCGAAAAAGCAGCGGCAGTGGATGTTGTTTTACGTAGGACTTTTGATTGGACAAAAAGCTCAAATAAGCAGTTTTTCTTTCAGCCAAATAAGTATTGCTGAACCTCCTGACAAATCCACCGGCTTCGATTCTGCACAACTTAAAGATAACTGAAACATGTTTTCCCTGGACGCATTACACATACAGGAATTTATCCCCGTGAACATTCTCGTACCAGATTTTCACTCCAGCGTTCAAACGTTTTCAACACCAGCTACACGAAAAAAATCACTGTTTTCTAATGGAAACAAATATAACTTCAAGAAAACAAATAGGACTTTCGATCAACATGACCTTCGGATACCGTTCGAATAACAAAGCATTCTACTTGACCCCATTTTTGAAACGCATGTGGTAAAATTAGACAAATGAAAAACCGTCAATATGACGCCATTTTCTTTCACCCACGTTCGGAAAAACTAAAAAAAAAAAAAAAAGAAACATCGTTTTTGAAAATAAAACAAAACATTTTTTTTTAATCTTTCACACTACAATTTACCAAAACTGAATTATTAAAGTAAACAAACAAAAATTATCAAGTAAACAACTGAACGACGCCGAAAAGAGAAAAGATTTTTAACACAACAACAAAATTTAAACAAACGCTACGAAAGCGAATACTTTTAAAATCGTCACCATGTTTTAACAGATCACAACCGTTCATGCATCCCGCTTTAAACAACATTCCGAAAAAAACGAATACTTTGACGCTTGAGCAAACAGTTAAACTCTGGAATCACATTTGAATCATCCTCCGGTAACTAACCACCAAACAAGAAATCTGCACTGAAAAAATAGGCACCTAAACACACGATAATTCACAACACAATTTTAATTTTCAACATATTGTCAGCGACACAATATCAGACTCGTGAAATCGATTCGAGAAACCAACTCATTGTCAACTCGTCAACTCGACAACAAACCATTCAGACTTTAAATTGTGTACCAGACAAAACAATAAAAAATATCCAAATTGTAAAATTCAATCAGATTCGACGAAATAAACAATGAAATTTTGCGTTATTGTCTAATCGACAAGCTACGAAAAACAAATTCGAATTTTAAACAGTCAATTAGGCTCCACACTAATTTACATCTCGTCAACAAACGAAGCACGTTCGAATTTCAAAAATCCATCAACCGACGACAACAAATCATTCCAGAAGAGAAGTTATAAACCTTTCCGATTTCCATGCGAATATCGACCCTGGACAAAGAATGTTGTTCGAAGCAGCAGCGTCAGTGAATGTTGATTTTACCTATCGACTTTCGATTGGACAAAATTTCCAATCAGCAGTTTCTTTCAGCCAATCAAAACGCAAGAGATATTCACTTCCAAATCTCGTGTATTGTATATAAAACCTAAACAGCGTTTTTCTCCTATTTCCTATTTTTTTTCTGGGGAAACCTCACGCGCGTAGATCACAACCCAGCTGAGGCCTTTATGGGCCGATACGCTTTCAGTAATAGCGCATTCACGAACTACAAGGCGCCCAGCGAAGCACACACACGTCGCTCACCGAATGCACGTACACACAATTTAATACATACACTCTATCACTGGAAAAACAGGTACACTACTATACACACATCTTCATACCTATCCTATTTACACTTACGTAAACGTACATGGCGACAGCCGAAATGAACACGTCTATTCAATTTCTTCTCACATGCTTCTTTCACACGGAAATTTCCTTGGACTTTTAAAAATCTCATTCATTCCCAACATTTTACTTTGCATTGTCTTAACAAGTTGTCAAATAAAATAAATTAATTTTGTATGACTAGATTTTGTCATTTTTTTTTTTGACACGCGGTAACAGCGGTGATGTGTGTGACCTTAAAGGAAAATTAATATATATATGTTTATTTTGTGTAAGCCGTGTGACCTTGAAGCAGCAACAGCCCTAGTCCCACAGTATCGACAAAGACTGCTTATATATATATATATATATATATATATATATATATATATATATATATATATATATATATATATATATATATATAAGGAAGTAAGATTTCGTTGTACTGTTTTTGTCAATAGCAGCGCGGTTTTAACGCGAAATATGAAATTTATTTTCTTGTTTGTATTAGTTTTCAGTAATAAATCGTACGGACTACACTTGTTTCCAGCTTTGTTGCTTCACTGTATTTTGATTCTATACAAATTGTTCTAATATAAATAACTTTACCGCATCTGGAACAAGAAACGTTTTCAGTACTTTAACAGAGATCAAAACAAAATTAATCTAACAAAATTAACTTAACAAAATTAATTCTAGTTTTATAACAATTTGGTTCAATTAATTGTTATAAATGGGGTTACCCCCAAAACGTATGTAAAAGAACCAGTTCCCTGTTGTACTTTGATGTCTGGCTGAACTACTAAAAAAAGAATGTTCTTAGAATTTCTGGAAGAGTTACTGGAAGATCTATCCAGGTTCTAAATGCAAGGTGTCACCCAGAGGTCAGTTCTATGTCAGCCTCCCACTCATTTGTTTATTTGCCTTTCCTCTTTTGTCACCGCTTTTACAGATATGCCTTCTTGTATTTGAGTCACATGATTTCCTTCAAAGAGGTAGAATAATTTTTAATTAGTTTTGATAGGTTCCTTCGAAGAAGACGCATGAATATTTCTCGACTTCCGGTAGCGAAAATCCAGACAGTTAATATTTATTGTTAAACGTCTTCTTTTCTCTTTTTTCTATCTAAAGCATGCATTTCCCCAGTTTATTTTTGTTTGTTTTCATTTTGCCAAATACAGAAATACATTTATGTTTGATACCAATTTCACGCGTTTAATAATATATAGGAAAAAGGACGGAGAATTACGACCTATTGCCGTTGGAAGCACTCTTCGTCGTCTTGCCTCCAAAGTAACCACACACCCTGTGATCCGCACACTGCCCCCCGAGCTGTCCCCCATCGAACTAGGTGTCTGAGTCCGTCGCGGAGGCTATGCTGCAGTACATGCTGTCAGGGCGTCCATCCAGGACCAACAACAATGGCAGCAGAACCGTTTGCTGGTCAAGTTGGATGTGAGGAACGCTTTCAACTCCATCCGACGAGACCATCTTCTAGAAACCTGTCTCCATCGAGCTCCTGCGCTTCATCCTTTGGCTCACACTGCCTACGCCAGTTCAAGCACTCTGGTTATAGCCGACCACACCTTTGAATCACAATGTTGTATACAGCAGGGTGACTCAAATGGGACCCCTTCTTTTTGCCCTGTGAGTCGACGATATCGCCCGTTCAGTACCTACACCTTTTAACATCTGGTAACTCGATGATGCAACATTTGGAGGCAGTTGGGCAAATGTTGTTGAGAACTTCTCCAGAATCATCCTAGCCTTTGCTGCCAAGTCTGAGATCGTCAATATCGACTGTTCGACAGAATCATTCTCGGTGGCCGTCTCGCAAATCAGCAAAGTCTTTGATAGAGTTAACATCACCAATCGAGACGATCTCATAATCCTCGGCTCCCCAATTTTCAAACTAGCGATCCAAGTTAACATCGACAAAAAAATTGTCAACTTGTCTAACATGTCATCCCGGCTCTTACTCATTGATAAGCATCCGGCACTTTTTCTCTTGTGCAACTGCTTCTGTATTCCAAATTTTTTATTTTCGCTACGTAGTGCGCCATGTTACCAGTTTCCGGTCGACCTGAGCAGACTGGATTGCGTAATTCAAGACTCAGCAATGGCCATCTGCAACATCAATTTTGATGATGTAGGCTGACGCCAGGCCATTCTTCCTATCTCCTTTGGTGAATTTTGTCTTAGATTAACGACCGACGTTACATTGCCTGCTTACGCCTCCTTCATCTGCGCAAGTCAGAATTTTGTTGAGAATATTCTACATGAAGCATCCGAATCTCCTCTCGACCAACTGATCCATGACCTTTCCACCGACTGGAGGGGAGCTGGTCTAATCGTTCCAGAGCAGACAGGGAGACAGAAGAGCTGGGATACGATCAGGATGGAGACCAGTGTCTAATCCCTAAAATCATCTTGCGACCAACACTGTCTGTCTTGCCGTCAAGCTACAAGTTCGCCACACAGCGGTGCATGAGATTCGCTGTAGCTCTACGCACAGGTTCTAAAGTTTGCAACAGTCACAAGTGCCGTTGCGGGCAGCCGGTTGACATATATGGACTCCATACCCTTCCAGGTAAAAGGGGCTCCGGCAGATTTCCGAGGCACAGCGCTCTCAATGATGTCGTCCGACGAGCCCTAGACATCGCTGGTTTCCCGTCGATCCTCGAACCGGTTGGCCTTGACAGAGGGGATGGCAAACGACCTGATGACCTTACGGTGTTTCCCTTTACAAACGGTGAGTCACTGATATGGGATGCGACTTGTGTCGACACTTTTGCGCCCTCGTCAGTGATAGAATCGGCAACAAACCCTGGACATGCAGCAACGTCAGCAGAGAGCCGCAAGCGGTAAAAATATGCCAATCTTCTCGACAGAATTGTATTTCAACCGATCGAGTGGAGTGATTGACTCTGCCACACGCAACTTCATCGGCAGCCTTGGTCTATTAATGACGCGCAACACCGGAGACAATCGTGAATTGTCTTGGCTTTACGAGCGCCTCTCTATTGTCATTATTCGTGAAAATGCCTTGAGCCTGCTCTCGGCATGCCAAGCCAGCCGGACATTCGAAGAAAACTATGGACTGTGATACAATTATATATATAAGGAATCAGGATTTCTCGATATTGTGTAAAGACAATTAATCGAGATTTAGTTTTTTTAGAGTTTACAAATGGTACTCATTTACTGAACAACAGACTTGCAGCTGAAAGACTTTTGTCCGACCAACTCAAATAATTAAGTGATTAACTTATTTTGCCCAAATTTTGAAACACGGAATTTTTACTTTTTTATAATATATTATCCCTATTTATATAAAATAAGGTGTGTGTATTTTTTTTTACATATTTGTAGTTACAGGATCCACTCCAAAGCTAATTAACCAATCATTATGAAGTTTGGAGCACAGCTTCTATGCGTAAAGGGTCGTAATGTGGGCTATATTTATCTTAGTTTAATTTCATGCAAATCGTGTAAACATTTGGTGGAATCTCTTCATGTAAATTCAAATACCTACGATTTTTGTGAAATTTTAATAAGAAGACTTAGACAGTAATTAATAAATATTCACTAAATTTCAGTTTCTTTGGAGTATTTTAATGGACGTTATATAAGCACAACCTTTCATTTGGAAATTCAAATATATCAGATTTGCATTCAATTTGATCCATAGTCATTGAACACTAATTAAGAAAGATTCACTGAATTTCATGTTTTTTTAATAAGACTCCTTAAGCTTAAGCTTTAAATTTTAAATTTTTCTAGAATCAAGATCATGTAATGGATTTTGATCAAAATTGGAATCAGAATTTTAGACATAAGGTTTAGTATCATGATATCTTTATTTTAATCTTAGTAAAGGGACATAAAAAGTATGCAACACTGTTCTGTGTGAGTGAGGGGGGGGTGATTTTATTCGTACTGGGACGGGTATTCTACTGGTTGTTATAAATGTAAATATCTTCGTAACTACAAAAGCTGAACTGCAAATTGTAGTGTCGATTGTAATATTTGTTCGTTTTAAATATAAGGATTTACTTTGACTTTTTTCCTTTCGAGTTTCACTGTGAATTTTCTATAACTTCAAAAAACAATATTATGTTGCGGAACTTTTTAGATGAGGATTGATAATTTGGATTATTTGGATTATTCGGACTACTGTTCTGATATTAGATGTTATTTTCACAAAGTTTCTGCATCTGTAATCTCCGACCTTCTTCAATGACCCGGGCGAAACGGATAAAAGTGCTAAGTCATAATCAGTTCTAACTAACAGTCTTTTGAAGGTTGGAGGTTCAATCCTCAGTACACGCGATACTACGAATACCATTACGATTTACTTAAGACTTCTACCCGGTTGTGGCTGACGGAACGAGCGCAAGCTATTCCCATGGATTATATAAAGGATTCTGTTCAAAATTCCGTACAGATTCACGGGTTCGACATAAAGATTCCAGAGTTCGACAAGACGCACCTGAAGAAGGTCGAAGGTTACATCGGCCGAAACGTTGTAATAATAACATGCAAAATGAGAACAGTAGTCCTAATAATGTAAATAATTTTAAAAAACAATGATTGCATTTTCACTTATTCTTTTCTTACTGTTTGGAATCCACATTATCTTGTTTTAAAAATTATTTTCTTATTTATTAAATTTTTAAATTCTCGTATTTTCTCATATTTATTCGCTTCAAATTGTATTGCGGTAACAATAAAAATTTAATGACTAAACGATACCATAATAATTAAATGTCACTTGCAAAATACGATTAAAAATAATACAGGGTGTTTATAAAGTCTATTTACAATTTAATTATTTTAACCATTTTCTGCCTTCTCTTGACGAGTAACCGTTTTATAGAGATTCACTTAGCAGTTGTCCTTCCATTAACAAAATATCTGAAATACAAAATCTTATTGTTAATATAAATTTCAATAAACCCTGATTAAAACAACAACAAAAAACTGCTCAATGTATCTCATCAACTGTCTTCGTAATGATTTTTAAAATTGTGAAGTGACTTCATAAGCACCCTGTATTTTGATAAATAAAAACAGCATGGTTCAAAAGAAAAAAGGAAAACAAAAATAAAAACAAAACATGTCCTGTCAACGCTTGCAAGATACAGATAATAATGTTGGGATTAGATTGTAGTTATCGAATACTAAGATCCGTAGAAATATCTCTATTTCGTCGCTTAGTTTTCTCAAACTTTTCATAAAGTTATATTGTATTTGGGTTCAGTTTTAGGTTAGGGATCGTTGAGATATATCACCCGTTTCTCATACACATTGGATAATATTTGTGACACGATGAAGAACTTGTTGGTGAAATTGTAAGTGATTAATTGAGTTGGATTAATTATCAAATAGTTAGTTAAAAGAAATTGGGGATACACACCTTCGGGTTGATAAAATATCACCAAATTTTATTTAACGAACAATCAAATTTAAAAAGTGACATTCTAATTTTTAGTGATACACAAAGAACATATTTTGACTATAAATAATGACAGCTAAAAAGGCTATGACTTAAGTGAGTTATCAAAAGAATATCGAAGACGGAATTGCGTTTACAATTTGAAAGGTACCGTGATTTTGGTTAACTTGGCGAGGAAAAACTCTCACTTTTATTTTTCAAGTCACAAATTTTGAAAGGTTTAAATTATAAATGTTTTTTTTTATTTTAACAGAATTATCACGAGATAATTTTCAGGTCTGAGGTTTAATAACAAAACAAATTATGTTGACAAATTAAAAAAGTAAACCTGCCATATTTTATAAATTACCTGTTGCAAAATACTAAGGCAGATTATTTCTTAAATAAGACCCAGCCCCATATTGTGGCTTGATGTAAAACCGACCTTTTTGATGAAACAAAAGCTTTCATTTCCCGACCAATCACAAGAAAGCAGAAAAGGAAGCACGAATTGTGATTGGGTAACGAATCCCAAAAACTTGTCTTAAGTAACGGATTCCAATAAAAGAATTCACCAGAAGACGACCGTCGGTAAGCTCAGCAGACGACAATTGGTCAGTGCGAGAGAGAAACAGACTGAGAGAGGGATTGAAATCGGCGACAAATCGAACACTGAAATTCAAAAGGCTAACAAGTTGATTTCCAAATTTGACCTAATTTAAGGGACAATAGATGAAGCCAAGTTCAACGTCCTCTTACGAAGACTTAGCACTTTTAAAATTTCTTAACTTCTCTATTCTCTCTAACGAGAACTAAAAATAATTGAAACGCTTACTGTTCAATTTTTAGATAGGTGTTCAATTTTCTATATAACGTAAAATGATTACTCGGCACTAAATTCAGAATAGAGATTTGGGGGCTAAATTTCAGTCGAAAAAGTAAGTGATAGTATCATTTTATATTCATTTTACAAAGACAACTGAACTCCCTGCTAAAAATTGAAATAGTATTTATTTTCTCTTTCAATTTTTTGTCATCTGAAAATTTGGCACTTAACAGATAGTATTCAAATAAAAATTCAGTATCAACAATTATAGAGGGCGTATACGACATACGTCCGCTGATCATTTACTTGACAATCCTAAATCAATACCTAATCCTAAAGTTGTGGTCGTTCACAATTTAATTTATTTTTAACTATTTAACTTATTATATATATATATATATATATATATATATATATATATATATATATATATATATATATATATATATTGGCGGAAATCAATGGATTAGATACCAACTGCTGAGAGTATGATGTTGCTGGTAAATATTTGTAGGGACGTTAACCACGAGGGAATTACGTTTACGGGGAGATTTTATCACATAAACAGGATGCGAGGTCAAAAGGGTTCAGGCGGTTAACTCTTTGGGGAAATCGTTTGGCTTAGGAACGATAGCCTAGCGAGAGTGACGTGAGAAGACGGATGACAGAGCAAGTAAGAGTTAGTCTGGGAGAACGACTGTGAGCGGGCATGAATTAAATGTCTTAAAATCAGTTTGGGCAAAGCTATGCACTTCTAAGCAGAGCTCCTTTCTTTTTGTCACTCTCTTGTTGTTTTATGGCAAACACTAACTCAGCTGAATAAACTAGACATTTTTCTATGAAGAACGTGTTCTTGTGTTATCAATGTGTCTAGTTCATGTACCAGACCTTGATCCATAAAGAGATTGTCTCCCGTTACGAAGATCACTACCAGACTCGGGCTTATCGGAAGACGTCGAGCGAAAGTAGATATGATTTTAAATTTTAACAAGAACATGTCAGTTCTGAGACTACATGTCCCCCCCCTGACACCGTAAGGATATGCCAAAGTCTTATCTGAGCCTTACTTCTCCATATTGTGTGAAGTATTCTTGAAAACATACCATAGAAACGTAGATAACTTAAAACCTATTTACGTGATCAGGCATAAATTTTGCATGATGATTACTGTTATTAAAGAACATCAGATACATACATACAATTCGGAAAAATCGGAAGTTGAAATTCCGGCAAAATTTCGACCGTGGACGAACTTTTCAAGATCATGATCATGTAAAATGCGGGACTTCATTAGCTACAATATGGGTCAAGTAGCGAGTCTCTACGATAAACAGAACCGAAATTATCGTAAAAAATGTGACTCTCACCTTTTCAATGGTCTAGACGTTGATCTTTTACCTATATATGCTAAAATTAAAGCAGTTCTAAGATAGACTATGACCGATACTTTAACCAAGTTTGATGACGATTGATCAGACGATGTCTACAAACAAACTCGCTCGACCGAAAACATAACCTCCTGGGCGGAGGTAATGATTTAACTGTTTGTCGTCCGGGCGGCGATACGAGTGTCGGAGTTTTCTTTAGACGATTCGGATATTTAACAGTTAAGTCTCCATCGAGTTATTTTTGTTACTGAATAAAAAATAATCTTCGGTTCTGATCACAATATTGTGGATGTAAAGAAAACGACTGAGTTGCACCCCCCCTCGTCGACCATACGATCTAACCTTTTTTGTCATTGAAGTTTTTTTTTAATTCAGATTCCTATTGATTGATTAAGCACATATTTTCAGATTATAAAAATTAATGGAAAAGATTATTTACTTATGAGTAAATACGTTCACTTGACTATGATATGTAACTTTATCGCTAATCGATATCCGAGATTAAAATTAATTTCCATTATCAATGAAAGTGAAAGTATTTCATTTTAAACAACAAAAATGAATGGCCCTGATTTTAAAGAAATCTACCCAAAAATCAAAATATTATCCGATCATAATTCAACGATACACACACACACGCATTTTTCCATGCTAGTTGACGGCGGCCGAGGGGAAATATATATATATATATATATATATATATATATATATATATATATATATATATATATATATATATATATATATATATATATATAGATCGCAAAATCTGAACCAAGTTACAGAATCACTCTACACTCCGCAAGCAAGTGCTCTAACCAAATGGCCACGAGAACTTAGTACATAAAGAAAGGGAATAAAGTTCAATTTATGGCTAAACAGAGTGGGCCCAAACAGTAGACTATCGTAACGAACGGTATATATATATATATATATATATATATATATATATATATATATATATATATATATAATTTTATTAGACAGACGAACAACATAGGTAAGTACAACTTTTTATTTTTATTTTTATTTATTTTTTATTTTTATTTATTTATTTTTTTAATTAGCATTTTTTTTTTTAATAACTAATATAAGTAAGCAAAACATTTATACGTAACAAAAATTTGATTTAGTATACGGAACGTTTATGTTTTTGCCTTTTAAGGGAAGTGGGGTCTGATCAACTCTGCTGGGAAGCAATGAAATTAAATACTGTCTGGTTTTTAAATTCCCGAAACAGTTTTTCATTGTAAACAACTTATGATCCCTTAAATAATGTTAAAAGCAAACTAATATAATAACTGTAAAAACTAAATTGACTTACATGAGTGATTTTCCACTGTACGACTTGGGACTTGAGGTTTTGTTTTTTTTAAATTTTTTTATTTAATAGTTTTAATGGTTGAGAAACTTCCGAGACTATATATATATATATATATATATATATATATATATATATATACGAAATAAAACTTTAGCACACAGAAACATTGTTTTAAAGTTGTAAGAAAATGTCTTAACTTGAAGATGAGTTTTTGAAAGTCGAAAGCTTGTTTGATCTCGAGAGTAAATAAATTTATTTTAGACCAAAAAAATGTACAACACATCGTTTTTCTACATTTCATATTATAATATATATATATGTGTGTATATATGTGTGTGTGTTCGCGCGTGTGTGTGTGTGTGTGTGTGCGTGAGTGTGTACCGTGCGATAGATGCAAAATAGAGGCTTGATTGTAATTCTGTCATCCTATTATCGGGGAGAGGATCACGCATGAGTGTTGTCTGCTTTCTGTTTTTTTATCATGAATTTCCGCACGATATACCACTTTTATAAATACTTTTTATTTTGGTTTCCGAAGAGCAGTGTGTAATTACATTTAATTGTAGAATATTGCACCTTGCGAAACAATTGAAAGACCATCATCAATTCTGGCATTTCAAAAATAAATGATATGAGTAAAAACTGAATTTTGGTAATTGAAATTTTAAATAATCAGGATATATATATATATATATATATATATATATATATATATATATATATATATATAAATATATATATATATATATATATATATATATATATATATATATATATATATATATATATATATATATATATATATATATATATATATATATATGGGTTAACATCGCCGACTGTCAGCTCGACGGTTGCGTTTCGATCCCGGCTTGAGACACTAACTGGTCTAGCCGCACTGATGAGCTGTGAAACAGCGAAACAGTCTTTATGTGAATGACTATAAAAAGCTCCCTCCGGGTAGAGCTTATTTTTGTAAGGGTATCGTCAACGGCCATTATCTTTAAGGCAATGCTCATTAGGTAAAACTAATTTCGAGCTCAGGCATTTGCAATGTTTACATTTCGTTACATTCAGTGTCGCATGATGGCGTAGGGGTTAACATCGCCGACTGTCAGTTGCGTTTCGATCCCGGCTTGAGACACTAACTGGTCTAGCCGCACTGATGAGTTGTGAAACAGCGAAACAGTCTGTATGTGGATGACAATATATATATATATATATATATATATATATATATATATATATATATATATATATATATAATTATTTAAATAATGACTATTTAATTATTATCTACATACGTATGCGTTTCATCTGTACAGATAACTGTTCCAACCGGTCGAACTATTCGAATCCCGGAACAAGAGTCCCCTTGAATCTACGAACGAACGCTCTAACCAGTGAGGCCAATTCCTACCGTTACACGACGAGCTGAGAAATAAATCTTATATGTGTAAAGAAGACGGAACCGTCATAACAGTGTTCAACATAAAGGAACTTGCATTTTTAGCTTAGATTTAATATTATATATATATATATATATATATATATATATATATATATATATATATATATATATATATATATATATATATATATATATATATATTATACGTACATAAAAATAATCCATGGACACGTGTTTCTGGCTCACAACCGTCATCAGCATGGCTAACTTAGACAGAGATCGAACCAGTATCACTGGACCAAGACGCTCATATATATATATATATATATATATATATATATATATATATATATATATATATATATATATATATATATATATATATATATATATATATATAGTACACGTATTGTATTAGTTTCTGTAGATGTAAATCCGTTGAAACTCCAGTGTTTATAAAAAAGTGCTCAATAACAATTAGAGCTGTTCTTAAGTATAACTTTTTATTTATACAAACATTATTAGTTACATATGTGCATATTCAGACCAAAAAAGACAGAGAAATCTCTGTCTTCTTTGATCTGAAGAGGTTGACTTTCTGTGAAGAGTACAACCGAAACATGTATGCACATATGTAACCAATAATGTTGTATAAATAAAAATGTATACTTCTTCTTCCAACTTATTATAAACCATCAGTCCAAAATTACTGTGCTCCCTAACAATATATTTCTTTTATTATGGGAAGGGGGCTTTCGGCGTTCCTGTTAGTTACTGTCAGCAAGAAAACATTCCTTGTCTGCAGGGTAATTTTTATTTTTATTTTTTATTCATTTTATTTTTTTTCAAAATTTAATATTTTCTTACGCGCGTTTCACGGCAAGGTCAAGAGAAAATACATATACTTTAGTTTAACTTTGCTGATCATCAGAGCAAGGAGATCCTTTACAGCACGTAGAGAGAATGTGAAAGGAAGCTAAACAAAGTAATAACAAAAGAGTGTGGTACAAGCAGGGGTCTTCTCGACAGCTCTCTGTTTGAATTTATATGGAGCCAGAAATTTCGGACAAACCCCTTCGTTTCTATAGTATCGCAGATAGCAGAGTTTTACCCTTTCGAACAACTACTTTCACTTCTTCTACCCCTTCTATTTCATCTGCGCTACTTCATTCTTCGTTTGCATAAAGTAAGAAAATATACAGAGGACAATTTCTCAGAGCTATTTAACATGTAAAGTATACTAAAAACAGAATATAAAAAATTCAAAAGATATTCCGTTTCTGGCAAATGGAGTTTGTTTTTTCAACACCAAGTTGGCAATGTCTTAATCTGACTACAAAGGATACAGAAAAGTATACTATGTTTTCAAGCGTAGTGTATAAAGATTGTGAGACATTCAAACTCAGCGAACTCACTCCAGGTATGTTCAATGTCTAATATTTGTACAAGAACTAACAGCTCCGAAAGACGCTGAAATAAGATCACGTCTATCACAAGATTTGAAGCTGACATAACAAAGTATCGCCGAAATATGTCAATGAATCATAAATTTACGCCATGCTACCGCAAAAATGGAGAAAAAAGATATTTCACACATATTCACAATTGAAAAAAGGAACACGGTAAAAACAAATATTTAAGAATAAAACCTAGTTTTGGATCCCGATAAATAAATTTATATAAGAATTGCCCATTTACAAATAAAGACATGTTATAATTGTGGCAATAGTAGCATAACTTCTCACATTGCAGAAAGAAAAACAAAACAGAAAAAGTATTGGGCGAGTAAATCCACTAGTAAAGTAAACGGTTAGTTGAGAAAAACAGGAAATGAAAGTTCAGTGAGGGTTAACTTGCTGAATTAGAGGTTAGGATTACTAGACTGTACGCATTAATAGAAACGGATATGACGTCACTTGGCTCAAGAGAGAGCGAGAGAGAGATAGAAACAGTTAGTTTATAGCAGTTGCATGAGAGACCCATTTTGTATCATGCGTTAGATTGAGTCGTTATTTGGCTTCACGCACGCGCACTCGATCCTGGACTTTTAACTGCGTTAGTGTTATGATTGATTTGCGTAGAATAAAGATTAATACGCGTAAACGTATCTTAGCGCTCAAAATACGATTCAATATAAATTCCTGTAAAGATAGTCTCTTGATATGATGTTATCCTGTTCTCGCCGTTTTACTACGAGTGGTAAGTGTTGAATAGAACTCCAGGATACAACATTCGTTTATCGACAGAAGCCAGCACACGGCTAACTCTACAAAGTCACTTTCTTCATCATGATGTTCTTCCAGAGCAATCAGCCCCTACAAAAAGTTTATTGGAAGCCCGCAACGTGTGAACATAAGAAAGTGCGCTGACGAATATAATCTCTCTCTCTCTCTCTCTATTTATCTATCTATCTATCTATCTATCTATCTATCTATCTATCTATCTATCTATCTATCTATCTATCTCTCTCTCTCTCTGTCTACTCCATTCCATCCCATCCCACCGCTCAGGAGTTTGGAACGAAGATCAAGTCGAATAAACCCCCTTTGTCTTCCACCAGTTTATCTTGACTTAGTCCGTTTGAACGTATAAATAAGGTGCTTTGATTTCAGGACGAAATGGCCTTAGTCTAAAAGTGGGCGTTCGAGAACAAGTAACTAACAAAGTATGGATAATAGTCGTAGAATTTCATTTGTTTTTGTAATGACGGAAACTTGGCTTTCTGCGTGTATGGCACAAGGGTGAAATGTAACAAATCTACAAAAGCCTAAAAAATAATCTACTGCGACAAAAAAGAGCATTTGTAAATGTAAAAATAGAAAATACAAATGTTAAATTTCAATTAGACACAGAGGCTGACTTGACGATCATAAATATATTAACGTGCATAAAAATCCGTCGACCAACGCTAATTACTATTTAAAAAATTGTCGCAAAATAACCGATATAAATGCTATGCTAATGTATGTTGATTTAACAAAAAAATAAAACTAAAAGCAGTCTTTATAAATTGATCTTGAAACCTATTCGGAACGGGTCGGACGGAGTTTTTTTGGGGGGAGGGGGCTGCGAATTAATACGGCTTTTAATAGCGTACAAGCAGCCTTAACCAATGAAGACATTTAAAATGAAAATTTAAATCTAATTTTCCGACATTTTTCTGATGGTTTAGCAATGTACTGAAAGGCAAAAACAACATGCAAATTGAATAATAATTCGACACCGATTTTTAAATTTAAACTTGAAACATTCGTCATGCGTCGTTCTCAAAATCTACTTGACCAGCCAAGAACTGTTGAGTCAGTATTTGTAATATTGTAATTTCAAAATACTTCTACTTACAAAATTCTTTTGTACATATCCATACGTAAATCAATACTGTGTTGGATGTCCATGAACTATATCGGAATGAATTTAGCATGCGCCTCTGGTTTTAGAATTGACTTGAAAAGTGATGATTAGATGATAAAGATTAATGGTAGCTTTATGACGTCATCTATCACTCTTTGTGATGTCAGCAGGGATCGCGTGAAGTTTGCCAACATCCATAAGTTTGCGAGGTGCTATGGAACCGAGTTAATTTGAACTTAGCACATCTAGGTCGTCAGTTTTTAGCAAACCGTTTTTAGGAGATCAGTTTCGGCAGAGTCAGTTTTAGGTAAACGGTTTTAGGGGGTACACGAGTGTGAGAGAGCGGGAGAAATGTTGTATGATAAATCGCACACACAAAATAATAAATACAGAAGCACAATTTCACAAAAGATATATTTTATACATATTTAAAGGTATAGATTTACATAGGAAAACAAAACATGTTCGTTCATAGTTTGAGAGTGCTTGAAGAACAAGGAGGTTCATTAGTTAAGATAATGAGGAAGCCTGAGCCAATAATTGAAAGGGTTGTGAATTATCCACATGGCAGAAAAGTCGTAATACAAAAATTTCCCACTGAATTACAAAAATTACATGTAATTGAAAGTTATTAATAAGAGTTACTCTGCATTTGATAATACAGTTTTCATTGAGGAAAGTTCAGTGAGAATTGTTAAGTGTTAAAATGAATATGTTTATAGATTTATTTTGATCAGAATGAATTTGCATGCGACAGTGTGAGAGATTTGAGCATTGTGTGTGTTTCGCCTTTTGTAAGCGTACGTATGCGTTTGACTGTGTGTGCATGAGTTAAAAAATGAATTTAACTTTCCCAAGCCCGACAGGGACGAAAAATGCTGAGCGTAATATAGATATTATTTCTATTCTGGATTTTGGCTCAACTGGTCGATTGAGGAAAATCTGACCTACAAAAAGCATCGAATTGATAGAGAAGTGTTGGAATCAGTATATAAAAAAATTAAACTTTTATTGACCCTAAACAAGTCATATTACAACTGGAGAGCAAAAAGAAGATCAAAGTGTAGTATCTGTCCCTCTTTGGGGAGGAGTAAGTTTTTTGCTTACTGCCTGAGGCACCTCTACCGGGGAATGCTGACGGGACTGCCCAGGCAATTTTTAATTGCCAGAGTGCTCACTTTCTCGGGCGCTGGCTTTTCAAACCCCACTTTCCCGACCCGACCTTGGTTACATCTTACCTGTGGGAGTAAGATAAAACTGTCCTTGTGCCTAACCTCCTGGAGAGGAGGTAAATAAATACAAGCGGCAACAAGGGTAGGAGTTGGGTAGCAAGATGTTTGTTCACATTACATTTCAATTTCTGCATATTGGTACAGTCCTGAAAACTGGAAACAGGAAGCTAAATCCAAAGGCTAGCGATCTGGAGGAAGAAGTTTTCAAAGGAGAAAATCTTCCTGCATCTAAGAACCTCTAAATGAAAGGGGTAGGATGTTACTGTTAGTCGTGTGGGTCGGGGGTATTTATTTAAAAAATAAGAGTGCATTAGTGATTTGAGATAATTGGGGACCTTTTGATATATACATAGATGTGCAAATATAAAGATAATCTCGTCATATAGATATTCATTATTATACTAAATGTGAGTTAATTAACGTTTGCTTCCCTAAAACTTTATATATATACTTTGATGACACAAAATACACGCTAAATATACCTTAGTTCTGGGGTTGAGTTATGTTCGAAAAAGATTCTGTTTTAATTGTTCTGATTAATCGTCATTTATAATTAACTCAACAAATCACCTTCCCCTTCTCTTAGAAATTTATATAGTTATCTCCCCTCTCTCATTATATATTGATTCAACAACTCTCTAATATTTAATTATGTCTTTTTAGACATTTAGAGAAAGAGTGACTATCTCTTTCCATCTAACTTACATAGTGTGTTCGTACTCACCGTAAACACGTATGTAAATTAGATAGAAAAATAACAGGTCGTTTCACTTATATATTATCTATGAGGATCATATAGACGTAAAGAGACTTATTATTTTTATTTATGGAGGAAGAATATATCACAGTTTATGAATTTTTGAATGGAATCAAAGTAGAATAAATAGTGATAGTAGATGTGACCCAACGGGTCACGGGTACGCTTAATATATATGTTTTATTTTTCTTCAGTCGAAGTTCTCAGAAATCAAGAGGCCCCTTCCTAAAACTTATCTCTATATGAGATTCATAGATATTCGAATATTCCATTAACATTCTCCTTTACCTGTCAAACGTTAAGTTAGTTAAGAAGTTAAGAAAATTAACTTTCCTCTCACTAAATGACTAGCTAACTATCTTATAGTAAAACTTTTCTTGTGGTCATTTAGTCTTACTGAATTCAAGGAAAATAATTCATATAGTCTGGTGGAATATCCAGCTTAGTGCTGTTACTAGAGGCAACATCACTGCGAGAAGGTGCACAATTCCTCGTATAAGCCAGTGTGGATTAGCCGTGCCTAGGGGATCTTATTTGTGCTTTGAACACTATGTGATTTTGAATATGTAGTTATGTTTTACTTGTAGAAGGAAGTATCCTCATGTCAGGTAGTCCTGACAAGCTCCTCTACTGAGACATCCGTGTGTCTCTACTGAGACACCCGATGTAAGTGTCTAGTAAGCATTCGAGTTCCCTCCAGTAGGCATTCGAGTTCTTTCCAAGTAGGCATTTAAGTACTCTCCAGTAGGTATTCAAGTTCTCTCCAGTAGGTATTAAAGTTCTCTCCAGTAGGTATTTAAGTTCTCTCCAGTAGGCATTCAAGTACTCTCCACATCTAAATTCAAATTCTCTCCAGTAGGCATTCAAGTTCTCCAGAAGGCATTCAAGTTCTCTCCCATAGATATTCAAGTTCTCTCCAGTAGGTATTCAAGTTCTCTCCAGTAGGCATTCAAGTACTCTCCCATCAGTATTCATGTTCTCTCCAGTAGGCATTCAAGTTCTCCAGAAGGCATTCAAGTACTCTCCAATCAGTATTCAAGTTCTCTCCAGTAGGTATTCAAGTTCTCTCCAGTGGACATTCAAGTTCTCTACAGTAGGTATTAAAGCTGTGTCCAATAGGTATTCAAGTTCTCTACAGGAGGCATTAAAGTTCTCTCCAGTAGGCATTCAAGTTCCCTCTCATAGGTGTTCAAGTTCTCTCCCACAGGCATTCAAGTTCTCTCCTATACGTATCAAAGTTATCTCTAGTAAGTATTACAGTTGTGTCACGTAGGCATTCAAGTTCCATCCCATAGGTATTCAAATTCTCTCCAGTAGGTGTTCAAGTTCTCTCCAGTAGGCATTCAAGTTCTCTCTCATAGGTATTCAAGTTCTCTCTAGTAGGTATTCAAGTTTTCCTATATACATATATATGTGTATGTGTGTTTAATTCACTATAGTGTACATTTTATGAAAAATCAAAAATGCAAAGTTTTGTTGTCTAACCAGCAATGATTGGTTGATTGATAATAAGTCAATCTTAGCTCAGCCAATCAAATACTTTTATTGTTATCTCTTTGTTTGTTTACTTTTCTTTCATTTTTTTGTATTCATTTTAATCGTTACAAAGTCCACAAAAACGCTATCACGATGCGTCTTGCTTAGTAATTATCAGGTTATGTAAGCAAAAATGCAAAAACAGTTTTAAAAATGATCTGTTAAATGAGGGAAATATAACTATTCTACGGGTAAAATGACGTCACAATTTGGCTAGCATAGTCTTTTATTTTAAACTTTTGCTTTAAGAGATCGTAATGTATATATATTTTTTAAATATGTTTTCCAGGCACTCTGGACGAATGACGTATCCCTGTGTACGTCTGCTCCCATACATGAACCCAAGATTAACTTATTTTGTTTTTCTTCTCATGTTTTAATTTTTATAATGAAATAAAATGAAGTAAAAATTCTCTTTGCTGTCTATGAATGATCAGCGTGAACGCAGACCCCACAATATTATGTAAACAGCAATAATGCAAAATTAATACCACCATTTTATATCTTGTAAAATATTACTCGATAAAAGTTGTGTTCGATCTTAGTATAAGGTTTTGTTTTCAATTGCAGAAATGAAAACAGACAGATATCACAGTATATATATATATATATATATATATATATATATATATATATATATATATATATATATATATATATATATATATACTGTGATGTCTGTATGTTTTCATTTCCGCAGCGAAACAGTCTGTATATGGATCGATATATATATATATATATATATATATATATATATATATATATATATATATATATATATAGCGATCCATATACAGACTGTTTTTTCGCTGTATCACAGTGCCACAAGCCGAAATTGAAACTCAACCGTTGGCACTCTTACCCCTATCATGGGACACTGGCTGATCATAAGTAGAATCTCAATGTAAACATATATATATATATATATATATATATATATATATATATATATATATATATATATATAATGATTATTAAAATTCCAATGACCAGAATTCAGTCTCTACTTATATCATTTATTGTTTGTGATGGCAGAATTGACGGTGGTTTTACAATTGTTTCTCAACGTGCAATATGCTACAATTAAACGCAATTACACAGAAACCATGATAAAACATTTATAAAGATGTTATCTCATGCAGAATGTTCATGAAAAAAACAAAAAACAGATAACACTCACATATGCCCTCCCTCAGTAACAAGATGACAGCATTCTAATTCTAAAAAAGTCTTATCATGCAAAAACACTCCGTGTTATTTAATAATGTTTGTATATATATATATATATATATATATATATATATATATATATATATATATATATATATATATATATATATATGTAAAGGAGTAAGGCTACCAACATATGTAGAATGTTTTTTTCAACATTTATTTATTATTTTGTTGTTTTTTTCAACATTTATTTATTATTTTACCATTTTATGATTTTATATATAACGCGTTTCAAGCGGTGGCCCGCTTTCATCAGATATGAAAATCCATTTGAAGAAATGTCTTTCGATTCGAGCAAATGTTGTTTCATTTGAGGAATTTGTTATTGTTTTTGCGCATGCGTGGGTTTGCGGGTGTGTGGGTATCTTTGATTTTTATTTTTATTTTTTATTTGTCATTTTTCCTGCTTCTCTTGGTCAAGTGCGTGTTACCCATCCATGATCCATCGGTCATCCCAGCCTTCTAGGGTGCGGAGAATTTCTTTTGAAATTTGATACTTTTTATTGCTTTTTGTCGTCTCCAAAAATGAAGTGGTGTCTGCGTGCGTGTGTGTCCGTATGCGTGTGGTCTAATCTTGAGTCTTGTGAATAGGTGAGCGATACATACACACACACACACATTAACACGCACACACACACCCATGCGCGCGCACCCACAGGCGTGTGGTTATAGTGACAGAGAGGGGGATAAAGGTTGAATTATATACACATACATACATACATACACACACACACACACACATATATATATATATATATATATATATATATATATACATACATACATACATACACACACACACACATACATATACACACATATTTGCAAAAGATAAATTAATGCAAACGGTCCAAATAGATTTGAACTTGGTTTGGCCGATTTCATAGTTCGGTATTTTATGTGCAAATTTCATGTCTATTGTAAATGATTCATTTAACACAAGTTGCTATTTGACTCATAGCTGTGTAGAAGTGCGCAATAAGAAGTTATGTACTAATATTATCTTCCTTGAATAAGAATTTTCCAGTCTATAGATAACTATAAATAGTTATTTATTATTTTACTTAACTAGAGGTGGATAAAGTGTGATCCAAGTGTGTGTTGTTAGAGTTATGATCTGTTTAATGTTGGATTAAATTTAAGTATGAAGTTTTTTTCTTGTGTTAGTAAGTAAGTGTAGTCTTGGCTTTGGAAAATTGGCATTATTTTGAATTTTCCTCCGCTGCATGAGTGCACATGTTGGGAGACGAATAATTTACGGTTTTCTTTGATTTTAATGTTGCTTTTATGTAAAGATACTCTATTATTAAATGTTTTCGTCGCACCTATATAAGCTTCATTACATGTTGTACATTCTAGCACATAGACAACGTTCCTGGAGGTGCAGTTAAGGTCTTTTTTTATTGTGAATGTTTGTGTTGGGTTTTTAAATGTGTATGAGTTCCCCTCCATTATTATGTCACAGACCCCACATCTTTCCTTGTTGCATTTTGTGACCCCTTGTATTGTGTGTTGGTTGAGTTTAGATGAGGTTAAAATTTGTTTGAGGTTTTTCGGTTGGCGTTTGCTTTTTATTATTTTAGTTGTTTTTAATATGTCGTTTAGTTTGTTGTTATGGTTGAGTAGGGTTAGGTTTCTTGTTATTTCTGTGAATAATTCTGGATTGTTTTTGTTGTGTGTAGAGATGTATGCCAATATTTGTTCTTTGTTTCGTTTTTTGGGGATTCGTAATTGTTCTAATGGAATGTTTTCTGCTAGTTCTATACCTTTATGTATTATTTGTAGCGGGTATCCTCTTCTTTTTAAAGTTTTCCGTAGTTCCTCCAGTCGGACAATCCGGAGGTCTTTGTCACTGACTATAGTACAGATCCTGCGTGCTAGGGAGTAGGGTATAGATTTTAGGCAGCTTTTGGGGTGATGGCTTCTAAAATGGAGATATTGTTGGGTGTCTGTGGGTTTGTGGTAGATGTCTGTGATTATGTGAGTGTTTTTAATTTTAATCAATACATCTAAGAAGGGTAGTTCTGTTTGACTGTGTTCAATGGTGAATTTAATCTTGGGGTGTAGGTTCTGTAGTATGCTGTGTAATTTATTGATGTCCCCCCCTAGTTAAGTACAAACATAAATAACTATTTATAGTTATCTATAGACTGGAAAATTCTTATTCAAGGAAGATAATATTAGTACATAACTTCTTATTGCGCACTTCTACACAGCTATGAGTCAAATAGCAACTTGTGTTAAATGAATCATTTACAATAGACATTAAATTTGCACATAAAATACCGAACTATGAAATCGGCCAAACCAAGTTCAAATCTATTTGGACCGTTTGCATTAATTTATCTTTTGCAAATATGTATGTGTGTGTGTATGTATGTATGTATGTATATATATATATATATATATATATGTGTGTGTGTGTGTATGTATGTATGTATGTATGTATGTGTATATAATTCAACCTTTATCCCCCTCTCTGTCACTATAACCACACGCCTGTGGGTGCGCGCGCATGGGTGTGTGTGTGCGTGTTAATGTGTGTGTGTGTGTATGTATCGCTCACCTATTCACAAGACTCAAGATTAGACCACACGCATACGGACACACACGCACGCAGACACCACTTCATTTTTGGAGACGACAAAAAGCAATAAAAAGTATCAAATTTCAAAAGAAATTCTCCGCACCCTAGAAGGCTGGGATGACCGATGGATCATGGATGGGTAACACGCACTTGACCAAGAGAAGCAGGAAAAATGACAAATAAAAAATAAAAATAAAAATCAAAGATACCCACACACCCGCAAACCCACGCATGCGCAAAAACAATAACAAATTCCTCAAATGAAACAACATTTGCTCGAATCGAAAGACATTTCTTCAAATGGATTTTCATATCTGATGAAAGCGGGCCACCGCTTGAAACGCGTTATATATAAAATCATAAAATGGTAAAATAATAAATAAATGTTGAAAAAAACAACAAAATAATAAATAAATGTTGAAAAAAACATTCTACAAATGTTGGTAGCCTTACTCCTTTACATATATACTTTTCTCTCGTTGGAACTGCACTAATACTGCACTACCCTCGTTTCTATATATATATATATATATATATATATATGAAGCAATCCAACAAAAGATATAAGCGTCAACTAATATCTTATAATTATAATTTGAAAACTCAAGGGCTTAAGGATACTTTGCTTGAACTTTGAATTCTAATAAAATTTGATTGACACCTTATTTTATTACTTCATTTTATATTATAATATATATATATATATATATATATATATATATATATATATATATATATATAGTAAGCTATGAAAATATATTTATGGCAATTAACCTACACAGAGGCCATAAATATATGTTCATAGCTTACTACCTAGCTCTACTTACGTATCGAGCACTGTTGAAGGATATACTAAAAAATTGATACATAAAAAATGATATCTACTTATAAAATTTTATGTGGATACATGAAGTAGTAATATATATATATATATATATATATATATATATATATATATATATATATATATATCGGTAGCATTTTTCTTTTAAACATATTTCGTTAAATATGACTAGCAATTTATGTCTGCATATTTTTGTTTTGATCCTTTCTAATTTCCGTATGTGTTTTCTAGTTACAAGCGGGAACTGGCTGATGTATCTGCCGTATTCGCTTATATCCCTAGTACTTTCAGATCAAGAATGTGGTGCTTAGATATTTACAAGTAGTTTGGGCGGGAATCACGTGATGCTTGTAATATTAATAAGGTACTAGTGTTAGTATTATAAACATTTTAGTATGTTTTCATTATCATTGAAATTAACTTTGTTGATGGATTGCTGTTTTGATATGCAAGACTTTTAATATATGTAGATTTTGTCTGCTTGTTATGTGTTCTAAAATGGAAGTGTTTTCTACAAGGAGATTTCGGAATTGACTGCTCTGCTTTGATAAACACACCTTTTCTTCCTTATTATAAAACCCCGATTTAAAAATGATTAACGTGATCTGTATTTTGGAATGGGGATGTCCTATACGCACACCATAAGGTTCGTGATTTGAGATCGAAAAAATAAACGACAGTATTTTTTTTTAAATCCAGAACAAATATAAAAGTATTTTATTTACATCTTCTCCAGGAGGTTAGACACAAAGTCAAGTATGAGTTTTGATGAAAGTGTTTCTGTGGAACGAACTGGATTCGAACCCGGCATACCACTTTGCCATCGTGATAGATATAAATGATTTCGAACAACACCTCGTTGGGACAGTAAGTATATATTTATAGGAGTGTCATTGGTGATATAAAACACATCTTTTGTGTGTCTTTTCATTTTTATGCGATCTCTTAAGTGTTTTAAACATTCTTTTTTTTAACTATTTATCGAAATATTTTCAACTAATTTGCTTTTAAACGACATTTTAAACGAGTTGTTTTTTAGATATTGTTTGAACTGACGAGTTTTATTGGTGAATTTTTCTTCCTTTTTTAATATTCAAATGGGTTTGCACATATACCTTTGGCACTGAGGTTTTAAATACATAAATACATGAACGACAAATGTTGACATAGAAATTAGGTCATGGTTTCATTTGTTCTCTGTTTGTATTTTTAAATGTCGATTGTAATAGGTACCGATCTTAATAAAATATAAATATTTTGTAAAATAGGGGAAAAAAGATTTTTGAATAAGAATTTTGGGTGTTTATCGAGATACGGTCGCAATTGGAAAACACAATTAAACGCAATTTCAAATAAAAGGTTTTGCTTATACTTACTTATTAGGAAATAATTAGTATACACAAAAAATAGGAAAAATTGTCGAGTAGATTTTTAATTAAACGTAAAAAATAAATTGTATCGTATTTCACAATCTACGTGCAAGACCTGTTAGAAGAGTTACCTCCCCTGTTTTATCTAATTATTCCGAAGTGCGGTCTACCCAATGTAAAATACGATAAAATTGATTTTAAAAATATTTAGTTTTCTAAAAAATAAAGTCGTGTTCATTTTTTTTACTATGGCTCGCAAATCATTGTTAGGATCGAGGGTCGTGTTCCCCCGATTATAAACGTGTACGTTAAATCAAGCAATGTTGCATGCAAAAGACAGAGTAATAATTAATAAACAAAATGAGGAAGTTCAAATAACGTTTATTGAACGTGTGTGTACGTGGAATGATGAAGTGTGTGGTGTATGCATGTGTGTCGATGGAACAACAGTTTTTAAAAAGGTATAAGAAGAAATGAATCTGGCGTGTGGAAAGTCTTTGAAAGCCGTACACAAAGAAAATGAGGTTAGAACTCTTACCGTTGTTTGACCACGTGTTGACGGAAGAAACGTGTGTTGGTAATTCTTATGCCGAGACCAGTTCAAGAGAAAAGCGTGAGACGAAGCGCTAGTGTATTAGCGTCGTTCTGCCGAGGCCAATCGACCAGAAGAGAAGAGTGAAACGGAACGCTAGTGTCAGCGTCGTTCTGTCGAGGCCAATTGAGTAGGAAAAAGCGAGTGAAACGGAGCCCTGGTGCCAGCGTTGTTCTGCCGAGGCTGGTTGGTGAACAAGAGGAGGAATTTCCGTTTGCACCTGGTTTTATAGTCCGAAGGGCAGATAACTCTGGTGTCGTTTTACAGCGCCACCTGTCGGTGAAAAAGCGACACCTAACGGCAAACCGGTGTAGTTATATTTTGAAAGGAGGAGATAACTGCTACATCATCAAAGCCAAGAGTAATTTGGGGATAAGAGTTAATGAGATGGAAAATGAACTAAATTTCATTACTTATAGGGATTGTTCATGACAAGAATTTGTTGACATTAGATTTGAATGTGACTATGTTGCAATCTACAGGGAAGCAGTCTCGCGGTATTATGTTCCACATACGGGAAGCCCTTGCAAAGAAATGTTGAATTGTCACTTGCTTTTCTCGTGTTTCATTCATTTCTTCGTCGATTCTGTGTCGGCATTCTTTCTTTCTCGAGACCGTGTTGTCATCTTTTCTTTCTCAGATTCGTGTCGTATTCTTTCTTAGTCGAATCATGTTGTCACTTGTTTCATCACGTTCCGTGTTGTCGTTTCTTCGTCGTGATGCGTGTTGATTCTTCGTCGTGGTTCGTGTTGATTCTTCGTCGTGGTTCGTATAAATTCAAGGACGACAGATTCTAGAAATGGAGGTATATTGAGAGAAAAAGGTTAAATAATCTCAAGTACCATTTACACTTAATTATATAGGGGAGGGACAGAAATATTAACGTATGTAACTATTAGATAGATAGACTAGCAAATAAATGCTCCCTGCCAGTCGATTTTTTGGCTAGGCTACCGCATCACCTGGTATCCACCTGTTACAAAAGAATCCAAAGTTTACGACCCCGTCTCTGATGTAAAAAAAAGAATCGAAATTTTACGGACGCGCCTCTGATGTAAAAAAAATTGAAAGTTTACGGACGCGCCTTCGGTGCACAAACACATGGAAAGGTTACCTACGCGCCTTTGTTGTCAAAGGAATCGAAAGTTTACGACCGCGCCTCTGTGTACAAAAGAATCGTAGTTTATCGAAAGTTTCCAGATGCGCCTCTGGTGTACAAAAGAATCGAAAGTTTACCTACACAATTAAATAAACGTATGACGATGCCCCCCCCCCCCGCTCCACTCTCACAATTACGTGATTTCCGGACGTATGAGTTTGCAGGTTTCCAAATTAATACATAGAAGTGTTCATGTAATTATCTCCCTTGAAACAGAAAGTATAAGTATGCTTTAAAAACGCGATCGTTTTTGAATAAAATGTATTTGATTAATTGTATTAATAATTTTATTAATATTATTATCTAGGAAAATATTATAAATACATATGGAAATTTGACAATACCAGTTATAACTGTATATTTTCGAATATAATTTATAAAAACTTTAAAACAAATTAATTATGTAAATTTGAAAAAAACGCACGTTGTTTGAGTCAGTTTTTGTAGACTATATATACGACCTGTCAGAATATTATATCAGTGAGATTACGCTGACAGACAGGCAAGAAAAAAAGGTTGTTTATTTATTTATTATTTAATCTAAAATAAGTAGTTAGGAATTTCCCCAATGTAAATCTTATGTTTCCAAAAATTCTCAGCGACAAACAGAAATCATGACAGAGAAATACTCTTTATATTATAAGTAGATGTATATGTATACATGTGTAATCAGTCAACGGAAAATCATAACCGGAAAAGTGGGAGAAAAATAATGATAAAAATAATAAATAAAACCTGAGAATGAATAAACAAATAAACATGCAAGTTACAATTTCGTGCCGAGTTTTTGCTCGATTTTAGAAGCAAAGTAAATCCAAATTTTAGTTTTTGTTTTTCTGGTGGGTTGGGATAGTCTGTAGGAAATTTTCGGGAACCATTCCCTTCTTCAAACCTTCTATAGAATGTGAACAGAGTTTTTGAAAAGGGCAGACTAAAATTAATATCATTAATATTTCACAAACCGGCACCCAGGAATCGCCTGTCATGGTCATATGTGAGGGTGTTTGTTGTCTGTTTTATTTCCGATAAATGGAAATAGATAGATAGATAGATAGATAGATAGATAGATAGATAGATAGATAGATAGATAGATCAGGGCACATAGCCGCGTTCGACCCTCAACAGTTATCTCGTCATTGTTTTTGCGACCGTCCGAGGCAACATCCAAAAAACTGTTTCTTTTCTGAATCTAACCGTTCTTTCTTCGCTTTAGTCCCACGTGACGTCACATCCGTGAGCCCTAATCCGTATATCGTTCTAAGTCTTACTCTTTTCTGACCCCACCCGTTAAATCTTCCCCTTGTTGACAGGTTATTCTCAATACAATTTTTCAACTTTCTTTGTTCTATTCACGGGCAAGGTCGTTGTAACCGCACTCATTCACCTGCGCTAAAATCAATACAAGTAGACGTACACACCCGTGTCACAAAAGAAGCTCTGTCCATGGAAAATCCGGCTGACTGTAGGCATATGGCAAAAGAAAGGAAAGTATTTTTTCGATGTTGTAGAGAGACGAGTTCTGGTGGTGAATGTTTTACAGAGAGGAACAAGGGATTGCAGTTCAGTCGAGCACTTTCTATGGAAATAATCATAGAATAGAGAAAGCAACGTCTTTTCTGTAAAAAAAGTGGAATGTAAGGAACAAAAGGGATCATCCCTCACTAGATTTCGAAGTCAATTTTGCAGTCGGTTCAAGTAGGACAGAATGCTTTGAGTGGTACCTCTCTAGATGTGGAAATTGGTGACATAAGATCTATTTTTGATACTGAATATGTATTATTCGCTTGCGACACGTGGACGGATACCCCGGTACCGACAGGGGGAAAGGTAGAGCAGAAAATATATCGAAATTAATGCGAAGCAATAATCTGAAAGAAATGTATAATCAGCTTATTAATTAGATTAGGTGGCCTCGTTTTTTTGTTTGTTGTTTTTCTTTCTTTTTGTTTTTCATGTCACTGTGTTTCAACTGCTGTGTGTTCGGCTAGTCTTCAGGAGTCATAAAAATCAACGCGTACGAATCAGAAAGTTACGATATTTTCAATCATTTCATTCTGTGTGTTCGGGATATTTTAGATAAAGATTTATAAGTTAAAATCATTCGGACAACTCTTTTCACCTTGGTTGTTATATTCATAACATTTCGGTTGCTGTAACCTCCGACCTTCTTCAGATGCATCTTTTCGGACATGAAAGCATTCTAGTCGAACCTGGGATCTGTGTGTCGAACAGTGCATGATATTTCGTAATGAACCACGCCATGAACTAAACACTTTATTAAATCCACGGGGGTAGACCGTCATCCATTCTGTCAGCCATGACCGAATACACGTGGTAATGTTATGTTATTTTTAGTTAGTATCACCTGTAGTAAGGATTTAACCTTCAACGTCCAGAGGAATGTCACTTAGAATTGATTGTTAATAAACGCTCTTAGCTGTTGCGCCATATTTGGATAATTCTAGTATCAATTTACGAGACACTAAATATAATCAAGTCAAACTACTAAATAAATCTGCATATTGTTGACTTAGAACTTATAAAAGCTGACTATATATATATATATATATATATATATATATATATATATATATATATATATATATATATATATAGATTTAGATTTTTCACTTATAAAATAGATCATTCAGTGAAGACCAGGGTTGTGCCAATAAAAACAAGCTCGATGATACTCGATTACAGAGTACAGAGCATTTATATGCGATTTTATGAAGGCTTACCAAAGCATTCCTTTCAGGACACCAATGATCACCATTAAAGATTTTTTCTTACAAATATTATTTATTCAAAATAAATGTTTTTCCTACACGTGTTTCACTACCAAGCAGGTACTTGCTTGGCAGATCATCAGGGAAATTCAATGTCTGGAATAAGGGTTTCAACTACCGACAATACACAATGTGGCGTTGCAATAGCTGAGGTCACTTAAGAAGAGAAGAGGAAAAAATAAAATAAAAGTTAAAATTAAAAAAATAAGAAAGAACAAAGATAAAAAGAAAAGCCTAGAAAATGTCTTATAAAAGTAGCTCGTGCATTATTTCTGCCACCAAGCCAACAAGCAAATAATCGGTCCCAAATGCATTTAAAAAAACCGGAACAATGTGCGATAATACATTTTCACGTCGGGCGGCACAATGATGACCCCCCCCCCCAGGTGTGTTTATTTCGAAGGGGAACAACTCAGCCCTGGAAATAAGGATCGTCTGACCGCTGGCATTCCGGACGAACGTTTATGTTGACTTTCCTTATGATGAATTAGATGTAGAATTCCCATACTATCATTGGATTGGAATGGTAACTTGTGAGCGGTGTCTTGAATGTTTTAGTTTTTTGTTTTTTTTGTCGGGGGGGGGGGGGATTTTTTCATCATTGTAGATGTGAAGGCCTGATCTAGGGCAATCGCTGACTGATAAAGCTACAATGAGGTTCGTATATGTGTTAGGTTACTTCCCTGGATCTGACCGAGTATTGTTTTGCTCGTTATCATGAAAAACTTTAAAGTTATCTATTGGAGTATTAAAAATAATCTGAACAATAAATCATCACATATACCCAGGCTGGCTTTTAAAGGTACAAAAATTAATTGGATAGAAGTTAACATTTGATTATCGCTCTAATATAAGAGAGGCGACAAAACTCCCCATAATGTAAGTAAATTCAGTTTTAATTTGGATTATTTGGATTATTCGGACTACTGTTCTGATATTGAATCTTATTCTCACAAGGTTTCGGCCCATGTAATCTCTGTCCATCTTCAGGTGCATCTGTTCGTACTCGAGAATCTGTGTAAATTTTGTACGGAACCCTTTATTGTATCCACGGGGTAGATTGTTCTCGTTCTGTCAGCCATGACCGCATAAAGTCCTCATAATCCTTTATTATATTTTTAGTATCGACTGCACTGATGATTGAACCTTCACTCTCCAGAGACTGTCCCTTTGAACTGATTATTTCCTAACACATCTCTCCGTTGATCCAGGGGTCCAGGTGACCAATTCTAGTATTAATTTTAGGAGCCTTAAAACTATTCTTGTCTTTAAATGTGTAGTGTTAGTACGTATTACTATTTTTACTCTCTCTCTCTCTCTCTCTCTCTCTCTCTTTATATATATATATATATATATATATATATGCTCTTTTCCACGCATGCTTCACTTATAGATAAGTATTGGCTTCCTTTGTAATATAGTAAGAAAAATCCCAGCAGAGTGCTCAATTAATTGAGAATTAAAATTAAAATTAAAATTAAGAGCGTAATATTTATTTATTTTTTGTACAGAAAAATTAGTACAACATTAGTACCGTCGGTTTCAAGCTCAGAAGGACTTGGCCATCCGGCTCTCTTCTGCTTAAGTTGTCACCTGTTTCAAAAATGTGAAATCACGTGTCACTCTCGTTTGGATGCGTTATTTGCTTAGAGTGCTATGTATATTTGTTTAAAATTGTATTAGGGAGGTTTAATAAGGTTTGAAAAAAAGGGGGTGAAATGTAACAGTTGAGATTTAAAAATAGAAAAAAAATTTAAATATAAAAAAATAAAAAATATTTCTATATAAATCCCGTGGGTTAATGTTTAGAAGTAACGTATATTTGGCCGTTACTGTTAAGGAGAGAAAATGGGTTTAAGGATTATAATTATGAAAAAATAAAATGTTAAATAAACACACATTAAATTAAAATTCAAGGCCTGGATTAAAGGACTTTAAATCAATCCAAAAGGAATTTAAATAAAGATTTAACCCGGGTCCAGTCCTGGCAGCTTGTCAATTGGTCTAAGGGCAGTAACTCTGCAGGTTTCTTGAATGATTTTGTATTCAGGATTTAACATTATCAACTAAGGTATAGTGAAGGCTTATGGAGGTAATAATATTGGTATACTGATTAAGACTGGTTTAGATGATAAGAGCCAGGATTAGGTCGGCAAGATTAAATATGTTTAGGAGATATGGGAGGTTTACATTTTAACTAAGATATAGTGGGGACTCATGGGAGTTATAATAATGGGGGTGTTACCCTCTTTATAACTGGAAAAAATATTATACACATAAAGGCCTAGCAACATCCAATCTCTGTCCAATACATAACCCCATTATAGCACCATTAAATACTGACTTCCACTTCGGAAAATCCTCCCAACTATCACCCCTCATAAATATAAATAAAAAATAGGAATAAATACTTTAATCGGCCCATATCCACACCACTACTTAAGACCAATAATTTACACCACGTAAATATGAAATAATAACCCGGGTTAAATTCCTTTTGGATTGATTTGAAGTCCTTTAATCTTGAATTTGAATTTAATGTGTGTTTTTTAACTTTTTTATTTTTTCATAAGTATAATCCATAAACCATTTTATCTCCTTAACATTCTCTAAAAGACACATAATTTACCCTCAAAACAGTAACGGCTAAATATACGCTTCTTATAAACATTGACTCACAGGAATTGCATAGAAATTTTATTTTTTTTCATATTTTTAAATCTTTTCCATTTTAAAATCTCAACTGTTACATTCCACCCCCTTCCTTTTTATCAAACCTTATTAAACCTCCCTAACACTAATTTTAAACAAATAAACATAACACTCTAAGGAAATAACGCACCCAAACGAGAGTGACACGGGACTTCACATTTCTGAAACATGTCACAACATAAGCTGAAGAGAGTCGGATGGCTAAGTCCTTCTGAGCTTGAAACCGACGGTACTAATGTTGTACTAATTCGTCTGTACCAATATATATATATATAAGGTTGTTTCGCTGTATCACAACTCTTCCGTGCAGGATCGAAATGTATCGTCTACACGATAGTTGACGCAAATAACCCCTAGGCCAATTGGTTGCTGTTTAGATAGGTGAAATCACAATGATAAACAATGTCAAATCACCGAAGCTCTATTTGTTTACACAAAAAGCATAGCGTTTATATGCTAGTGGCAGTTTGTTATTTCACTTACCAGTATGTTGTGAGAATAACATCCAAGGTGAGAATAGTAGCCCGAATGATAAAAATAATACAAATGATAAATCCTTATCTAAAATAGAGATTCAGTTTTATTTTGTTACTTTCCTTTTGGGGTGGAAAAAGTCACAGAAAAATGTTGTTTGAGATTAAATTATTTTATAGATATTTACCGTTTATAGATATTTACCGTTTATAGATATTTACTGTCTTCATTTTTTACAAATGTAATAATCACAATCAAAACCAAATTTGTCATCTTCTAAAGGAGTTCATTATCGTAGTTGGGTATTTCTTCCCATTCTTCTCATTGGGTAACAGTAGCACCGGGCAAAAATATGAAGAATGATAACTCAACTGGTGAAGATATTTTTATTTATTTCGCAAGTACCGTTCGCAGTGGTAGCAATCGTTTTCTTCATCATGAAAACTGAAAATAAACGTAAATTGTTTCCTATAAAATTTGACATACGCAGAAAATTATATAAGAGATAATTGTATGTGTCCTTACCCCTTTTCGCCTCAAATGTAGCCTGTTATGGCAAATTGTAATTATCGCATGGCATAATACATAATCTTCTAAATGCATGCGGTGTAAACGACGTATACACTGTTTATACTCTATTTTCAGTTATTATTTATATAATAAATAATTATTTTTGTTGATCTCCAGAATCGTTGTCATCCAATTTATTTCTTCATATTTGTGTCTTATCACTCACAAAAGACCACGTTATTTCATGTCCACAGGTAGATATTCATCTTTTGGTTCTCGGTTTGACTACAATATTCTGCACAAGTAACGCTGCATTTCGGATTATCTTCATGAGATACGTACATAGGCAGCATCGTGTTTTTTTCCGCGAAGACTCTGTAAGATTCATTAAAGTTGTTCCCGGCGTGCCATTTATGAGTCTCGCCGAATTCTCTTTCTCTATATCCATTCTTACCTGTGGTCTAATATTCCCATGCAAAGATTTGGTGTGAAACTTAGAACAAATAGTACATCCCTTCATTCGTCTGCATTTATCTGCATGTTTGTAAAACATGTCCATAATGTGAGCAAGTAAATCAAAGGCTTTTTTCACTCGTGAATGGCTTCGTAGCAGTTGCATAATTACGCTCTATTATCTTTAGAACTTGCATGTTCTCACTCGCAGAGTGATTAGTACGTGGTTTGGTAAGAACACGCTGGCATGTTTTTACTCACCTAGTGATACGTTGGGCGAGGAAAACATTTTACTTGTCGGTGCTATTTCCGTTTCCGTCCAAACCGTTTCGCGCCATTTATGAATAATTCCGTTTGAGACGTCACAGAGAGCAGTCGTATATGTCTCTTCTCGCCTCTAGCAATGGCTTTGCTAGACGAGAGAGGGGAACTCATGGACTCAATTCTATTTCTATGGTACATACACATCGGCTGAATAAACCTGTCTTATATTTCTGATTTCATAACTATTTCGGACCATGTTTTGTGTTGATGAAACCGTTAAATAAATTCAATTTGAATTGTAGAGAAGTATGTCCTTTTAACGGAAGCCTTAGTGACATTTTTCTGCCTTTGAAACAAAGCCACTAAGATAGATAGCGACGCTACAACAAAATGGCGACTCCAACAAGCTCTCCCAGGACTACAGATTCCTATCCATCAGATTCCTTACCTTATTCCATAACAATTCGAAAATGTTTAAGAAATTATCTTAGCAATCGGTCTTTGATTTTACCATGTTCTTCTGCAAGTGTATTTTAAAATAAAATTATAACAGCACAGGCACGGGGAAACGAGAGGAAAAATCGTAATTTCTAAACGTTCCTATTTTTGAAGCTTAACGTGCCAAAGAACACACCTTTCTTTTCTTGTAAAGGTGTATTTATTTTGTCCTTCATAGATGCTCGCTAATCATTGGTCTCGCTTTATTTATGACGGGTTTATTCTTCATTAGATCATTTTAATGGACTCTGTTTATTTAAATTTTCAATGTGCCAATATTTGCTTGCCTCCCCACGAGGAACAAAGTTAGACATAAGGTCCTTTTTAGGTGGGAGATATCCAGCTCTCCAAAGAATTTCACTCATGATGGGACAAAAATAAAAATTGCCCCAGTCAAGAAGAATTTCTCTTCTTCTGACTGAAAACATAACAGCTAATAAACTGTGATCTTAGCCCGAAGACCAGGAACAAAGATGTTATTACTGTGAAATAAACACAAATTCTTCATCAGTCGAGTCGTCATTTATCTTTTTCTCCCGTGTTATCGTTACACATTGGTTTAGACTGAAACCCATGTGTAGAACACCGGGTCTAAATTGTCCTGTTAAATTTCGTCGCCAACATATGTGACATCGATACGCAAATATATAACTTGTTAATATGGTAAAAATTAGTTATTCCTTTTTTTTTTTATTTAGTTCGCATAAATTTGAGACACAAAGCTGTTACATAAAACATAATGAAATTAGAAATAAATGATATATTGAAGTTTGAAGTAGAATGGAAAAAAAGGGTGTTAGAAAAGGAATATGAGATATAAAAAGATATGCAAAACAAGAATATAGAGAATAAATATTTATAAAAAATAAAAAGCTAAACAAAATGAAAAGTCATACAAAACAAAACAATTATAAAAAAAATAAAAAGCTATACAAAATAAAAACATATACAAAATAAAAAATATAGAAAATATATATCTACAAAATAAAAAGATAAAACAAATAAAAAGTTAAACAAAATAAAAAGATATACAAAATATACAAAATAAAAAGATATACAATTTAAAAAGAATAAATAAGTGATGTCAAACATAAGTGTGATAAACCTGACCGACGAAGACTTTTATATAGTTTATATCTTATATTTATCAATGAAAATACATTTTATGTTGATTATATATTGTGTTTATCAATGAAAATACATCAAACATCGACTGACGGACAGATCTTCTTATAGAGATACGTGGATGAATGCATGATTACGAACAGCGGAAACTATTTATACTTTTATACTTTTAGTATGTTTATGCCGCTCACAGCCTTCTTCCCTGCCTTTGTTACATCATGGAAAGCTCGATGTCAGGTAAGAGTAATCTAACTAGTATGAATTTTGATAAGGGTTGAGCTTAGTGCGGGATAGAATGACACACATCTGGGAACGTGCAGCTAAGAGCACCCGTTTTCTTGCCGTGACAGAGTGCAAAACCGACTCCGAAATCTAGTGGACGATGTCCTCTTCCCCACCCTACAGAAGAGACGGCCTAGTCTTTCTCTACTCTATCGTTACTTTCATGACAGGTGCTCGAATGAGATTTATTCTCTATGACACTTCCTTCCCTATAAACATTCACAACAAAAACTCGTCTAGCTACAACCACTGTCAATAAATATCCTTTCTCCCTCTGTGTATCTAGAACGAAGCGCAACCTCCATGGGCAGAGTTTCTTTCCTGGAATTGCCCGTCCGTGGAACACAGTGTCGCGGGGCTGCATTCCGGCTGACTATAACATTGCCGTTTTCAAGTTCAATGTAAACACATTTTTGTTGAACTGTCCTCTTAAATAATCAGTTACTCTACCAGTTACATCCCTCGTTTCAAATCACCTCTGTGTCTTACCGTCTACCTGTCCTACCCAATAACTTTTATCCTCGATGGGCTTTTGGGCCTTGATAAGAGGTGATAAGCTAGTAAAAAAGAAAATTCTACAATCACCATTCCGCGCCTAGGTTGCTTCATAATTTCCTAGAACCTTTAATCTACCATGTCTTTATCCAGCAGCTATTTGTAATTGTAAATCCAAAGATAAAGGATATTGCATGAATAATAATAATAGTAATAATAGTAACAATAATAACAATAATAATAATAATAATAATAATAATAATAATAATAATAATAATAATAATAGAACACCACCACATGACACAAGGAAAGCTGAAACTGCATGAAATTTCATCAACTGCTCCCAACCCCCCAACCCCTGCAAAAAAGTGATGTCACAAGCCACGGCTGATACCACAGGAAATAGTCGTGAAGGGTCAAGGAGGGTGAAAAGACCGAGGAAGAATAGCACTGACCAGACCTCTACTGGAAGTATGCGGAAAGTACTAGGAGCTTTGGAAAGCTTTTTGTCACCCAAATCCCAGTGAAGACCAATGGTCGTTGCTAGCAAAAAATCAATGGTAAACGGCTGTTGTGATAACGACAAAATCATTTGCAATAGTTATCAAAAAAGATAGACAGTACTGAAAATCTGAGGAGACATCGTCTCTCTGACTCCGGGGAACACCAATTATCAGTGAGCAATCGCTAATGGTGACCTGTGGGAAAATTCTTACTGAGTACTGATGACGATGACGATGACGATGACGATGACGATGACGATGATGATGATGATGATGATGATGATGATGATGATGATTATTATTTACTCACTAGGAGTTATCACACTGGTCATCGTCAGTGGTCACCCACTGCCGACAACCTGTGGTATTCCCTGGAGTCCGAGTGACAACAAGTCTCCTCAGGCCTCCAGTATGCTCCACCTCTTTTCGTTCATCACCGCTGATGACCTTGCGGTAATCGCAACAGCCACCTACCAACGATTTCCCGCTGATAAGGGCCATTGGTCCCCTCTGGGGCCCGAGTGGCAACAAGCCTTCCCAAGGTCCCAGAGCTGTCCGCGCTCTTCCAGTGGAGGTCTGGTTTGCGCTTTCCCTCCTCGACCCTCTGTCCATAATTTTGTGGCGTCAGCCTATGCTTGCGCCTCTCTCGTGCGGTTGTATTTTCCCCGGTTCTGCTGTCTTGTGCTTCCATGTGTTTGTTCTCCATTCGTTGCTTATGTGGGTTGGTTTCCGCATTCGAGGACATTTCTCAGGATTGTAGCTGTTTTGATCATTACTGTCCTTTGTATGGTCTCAGTTATCCCTTTGATTCCTATTTCTCCCAGTCTTTTCTCCATGTTTTTGGGGACTGTTCCTAGTGCTCCTATGATTATTGGTGTTATACTGACTTTCTTCATGTTCCATATTCCTTTCAATTCTCTGGCAAGTTCAGTATATTTGCTTCTCTTTTCCGTCTCTTTGATCTTCACTCTGTGGTCTGCTGGAACGGCAAAGTCCACGATTTTGCAGGATTTTTCTTTCTTGTTGATTATTATCATATCCGGTCTCCTTGCTGTTATTATTATTATTATTATTATTATTATTATTATTATTATTATTATTATTATTATTATTATTATTCCCTGAACAGCCGAGGAACAAAAAGGATGCCGGAAAAGGAAAAGAGGGGTGCATAGATCAAAAGATCCTCAAAGAAGTTAAAAGTAAGAAAAAGAACATATTTATGGCATGGATTGACTACAAGAAACCCTACAACAGAATTCTTCAAGCATGGATAATTGAATGCTTAAAAATATACAAGATACCCGACATGATTATTAATCTCATCAAAAAAGCAATGGGAACATGGAGATTAAAACTGACAGCTAAAGGACAACACTTGACGGAGATCACAATACAGATAGGCATTGTCCAAGAGGACTCCCTATCACCACTACTGTTTATCATAGCCATGAGGCCACTCAACTACGTACTCAGAAAATGTGATGCCGGATACAAGTTCACAGGCAAAGAACAAAGAATAAACCATCTCATGTACATGGACGACCTGAAGCTATTTGCAAAAAGCCAAAAGGAACTGGAAAAGCTGATAAATATGACCAGAATCTTCAGCCAGGACATTCAAATGGAATTCGGAATGGAAAAGTCTGCATTGCTAGAGATTAAAAAGGGAAAGCTGGAGGCGACTGGGGGCATGGAACTACCCAACCAAGAGCAGATGAGGGCGCTAGGTGAACAAGCCAGCTATAAATATTTGGGAGTTTTTGAAGCAGACACAATTAAATCAACAGAAATGAAAGAGAAGACTGGAAAAGAATATCTGAGAAGAACAAGAAAGCTATTAGAAACAAAATTATATAGCAGAAACCTAATAAAAGGAACAATTACTTGGTCAGTACCACTAATAAGATACTCTGGATCATTCATAAGCTGGACAAATGAAGAACTCAGGCACCTTGACCAGAGGACTAGAACATTATTGACCATGCACAACGCACTACATCAAACTCTATGTGAAGAGAAACGAAGGGGGAAGAGAACTGGTAAGTATAGAAGACTGTGTGGACGACACTAAAAAAGAGCTGGAGAAATACATAAACCAGAACACAGAAAGGCTGATCACCGCAGCAAGAGACACCGTCCTAACTAACAACTCAGGAAGCACCGAAACCGGACACAAACAGACAAGAAAAGAAAAGTGGGAAGAAAAACAACTACATGGGCTTTTCATAAGAATGACAAGAGAAGAGACGCACGAAAATAGTCTGGTATGGCTGAGAATAGCACACCTGAACAGAGAAACGGAATCCCTACTGACGGCTGCACAAAGCAATACGATTAGACCAACTACTCTAAATCTAAAATAGATAGGACCCAGGAAAACAGTAAATGCAGATTGTGCGGAAAAAGACGAAATAGTAAATCACATAAGTGAATGCCTAAAACTGGCCCAAAAAGAATACAAAAGTAGGCATGACTGTGTGGATAAAGCAGTACACTGAGAGCTATGCAAACAAATGCATTTCGAACACTCGGACAAATGGTACAAAGCATAAACCAGGGACGGTAGTTGAAAACGAAAAACACAAAATTCTCTGAGATATGGAAGTACAAACAGATAAACTCATACAAGAAAGGAGACCAGATGTCATAATAGTCAACAAGAAAGAAAAATCCTGCCAAATCGTAGATTTTGCTGCCCCAGCTGACCACAAAGTGAAGACCAAGGAGACAAAAAAACGGAGCAAATACATGGAACTTTCCAGAGAATTGAAAGAGACATGGAGTATGATAGGAGTAAATATAATACCAATAATCGTAGGAGCAATAGGAACAGTTCCGAAGAACCTGGAAAAAAGACTGGGAGAAATTGGCAATGATAAAAACAGCTGACATCTTAAGGAAAATCTTTGAATGCGGAAACATTTCCACATAAGCTACGAAGACTAACCAATCACATGCAAGGTGTAATAGGAAGTAAACAAAATCACATAAAGAGCACCACAAGAACTCAAGAAACAGAAACTGCAAAAAAATGAATAGACTACCGCCCCCTTAAAAAAGTGATGGCATCAGCCCTGGCTGATACCACACAAAACAGTCGTGAAGGGTCAAGGAAGATAGAAAGACCAAGGAGGGTTAGCACTAACCAGACCTCCGCTGGAAGAGTGCGGAGAGCACTGGAACACTGGGGATGCTTATTGCCATCCAAATCCCAAAGAAGACCAATGGTCATTACCAACGAGAAATCGATGGTAAGCCTCTGTTGTTATAGCGCAAATTCATTTGCAGTAGTTATCGAAAGAGGTGGAGAACACTGGAAATCTGGGAAGACTTGTTGTCACTCATACTCCAGGTAACACCATTGGTGATTATCAGTGACAAATCACTGATTATTGCCTGTATGAGAACTCATTGTGAGTACATCATCATCATCATCATCATCATCATCATCATAATAATAATAATAATAATAATAATAATAATAATAATAATAATAATAATAATAATAATAATAATACTACAACAAGAACAGACACGATTGTGTAGGAAAAGCAGTGCACTGGGAACTATGCAAACGACTACATTTCGAACACGCGGACAAATGGTACAAACATAAACCAGAGACAGTACTGAAAAACATAACATCCTCTGCGATATAGAGATGAACTCATGCAAGCAAGGAGACTGGATGTCATAATAACTGATAAGAAGGAAAAATCCTGCCAAATCGTAGATTTTGCTGTACCAGTAGACCACAAGGTGAAAATCAAGGAGACAGAAAAACTAAGCAAATAAACGGAATTCTTCAAGAATTGAAAGGGATATGGAGTATGAAGAAAGTCAATATAATACCAATGATGGTAGGAGCATAAGGAACAATCCCGAAAAAAACTAGAAAAAAGACTGGGAGAAATTGGAATCAAAGGGAAGATACCACACAAAATAGTCGTGAAGCGTTAAGGAGGATGGAAAGACCGAGGAGGGAGAGCACTAACCAGACCTCCACTGGATTAGTGCGGAGTGGCTGGAACTTTGGAGGGGCTTATTGCCATCTAAATCCCAGAGAAATCCAAAGGTCGTTGCCAACGAGAAATCGATGGTAAGTGTCTGTTACTGGGAGACTTGTTATT
>OY744516.1:151967024-151987024 GCA_963556195.1 Sepiola atlantica
ATAATAATAATAATAATAATAATAATAATAATAATAATAATAATAATAATAATAATAATAATAATAATAATAATAATAATAATAATAATAATAATAATAATAATAATAATAATAATAATAATAATAATAATAATAATAATAATAATAATAATAATAATAATAATAATAATAATAATAATAATAATAATAATAATAATAATAATAATAATAATAATAATAATAATAATAATAATAATAATAATAATAATAATAATAATAATAATAATAATAATAATAATAATAATAATAATAATAATAATAATAATAATAATAATAATAATAATAATAATAATAATAATAATAATAATAATAATAATAATAATAATAATAATAATAATAATAATAATAATAATAATAATAATAATAATAATAATAATAATAATAATAATAATAATAATAATAATAATAATAATAATAATAATAATAATAATAATAATAATAATAATAATAATAATAATAATAATAATAATAATAATAATAATAATAATAATAATAATAATAATAATAATAATAATAATAATAATAATAATAATAATAATAATAATAATAATAATAATAATAATAATAATAATAATAATAATAATAATAATAATAATAATAAGAAGAAGAAGAAGAAGAAGAAGAAGAAGAAGAATAATAATAATAAGAAGAAGAAGAAGAAGAAGAAGAAGAAGAAGAAGAAGAAGAATAATAATAATAATAATAATAATAATAATAATAATAATAAGAAGAAGAAGAAGAAGAAGAAGAAGAAGAAGAAGAAGAAGAAGAAGAAGAAGAATAATAATAATAATAATAATAATAATAATAATAATAATAATAATAATAATAATAATAATAATAATAATAATAATAATAATAATAATAATAATAATAATAATAATAATAATAATAATAATAATAATAATAATAATAATAATAATAATAATAATAATAATAATAATAATAATAATAATAATAATAATAATAATAATAATAATAATAATAATAATAATAATAATAATAATAATAATAATAATAATAATAATAATAATAATAATAATAATAATAATAATAATAATAATAATAATAATAATAATAATAATAATAATAATAATAATAATAATAATAATAATAATAATAATAATAATAATAATAATAATAATAATAAGAAGAAGAAGAAGAAGAAGAAGAAGAAGAATAATAATAATAAGAAGAAGAAGAAGAAGAAGAAGAAGAAGAAGAAGAAGAAGAAGAAGAAGAAGAATAATAATAATAATAATAATAATAATAATAATAAGAAGAAGAAGAAGAAGAAGAAGAAGAAGAAGAAGAAGAAGAAGAAGAATAATAATAATAATAATAATAATAATAATAATAATAATAATAATAATAATAATAATAATAATAATAATAATAATAATAATAATAATAATAATAATAATAATAATAATAATAATAATAATAATAATAATAATAATAATAATAATAATAATAATAATAATAATAATAATAATAATAATAATAATAATAATAATAATAATAATAATAATAATAATAATAATAATAATAATAATAATAATAATAATAATAATAATAATAATAATAATAATAATAATAATAATAATAATAATAATAATAATAATAATAATAATAATAATAATAATAATAATAATAATAATAATAATAATAATAATAATAATAATAATAATAATAATAATAATAATAATAATAATAATAATAATAATAATAATAATAATAATAATAATAATAAGAAGAAGAAGAAGAAGAAGAAGAAGAAGAAGAAGAAGAAGAAGAATAATAATAATAATAAGAAGAAGAAGAAGAAGAAGAAGAAGAAGAAGAAGAAGAAGAATAATAATAATAATAATAATAATAATAATAATAATAATAATAATAATAAGAAGAAGAAGAAGAAGAAGAAGAAGAAGAAGAAGAAGAAGAAGAAGAAGAAGAAGAATAATAATAATAATAATAATAATAATAATAATAATAATAATAATAATAATAATAATAATAATAATAATAATAATAATAATAATAATAATAATAATAATAATAATAATAATAATAATAATAATAATAATAATAATAATAATAATAATAATAATAATAATAATAATAATAATAATAATAATAATAATAATAATAATAATAATAATAATAATAATAATAATAATAATAATAATAATAATAATAATAATAATAATAATAATAATAATAATAATAATAATAATAATAATAATAATAATAATAATAATAATAATAATAATAATAATAATAATAATAATAATAATAATAATAATAATAATAATAATAATAATAATAATAATAATAATAATAATAATAATAATAATAATAATAATAATAATAATAATAATAATAATAATAATAATAATAATAATAATAATAATAATAATAATAATAATAATAATAATAATAATAATAATAATAATAATAATAATAATAATAATAATAATAATAATAATAATAATAATAATAATAATAATAATAATAATAATAATAATAATAATAATAATAATAATAATAATAATAATAATAATAATAATAATAATAATAATAATAATAATAATAATAATAATAATAATAATAATAATAATAATAATAATAATAATAATAATAATAATAATAATAATAATAATAATAATAATAATAATAATAATAATAATAATAATAATAATAATAATAATAATAATAATAATAATAATAATAATAATAATAATAATAATAATAATAATAATAATAATAATAATAATAATAATAATAATAATAATAATAATAATAATAATAATAATAATAATAATAATAATAATAATAATAATAATAATAATAATAATAATAATAATAATAATAATAATAATAATAATAATAATAATAATAATAATAATAATAATAATAATAATAATAATAATAATAATAATAATAATAATAATAATAATAATAATAATAATAATAATAATAATAATAATAATAATAATAATAATAATAATAATAATAATAATAATAATAATAATAATAATAATAATAATAATAATAATAATAATAATAATAATAATAATAATAATAATAATAATAATAATAATAATAATAATAATAATAATAATAATAATAATAATAATAATAATAATAATAATAATAATAATAATAATAATAATAATAATAATAATAATAATAATAATAATAATAATAATAATAATAATAATAATAATAATAATAATAATAATAATAATAATAATAATAATAATAATAATAATAATAATAATAATAATAATAATAATAATAATAATAATAATAATAATAATAATAATAATAATAATAATAATAATAATAATAATAATAATAATAATAATAATAATAATAATAATAATAATAATAATAATAATAATAATAATAATAATAATAATAATAATAATAATAATAATAATAATAATAATAATAATAATAATAATAATAATAATAATAATAATAATAATAATAATAATAATAATAATAATAATAATAATAATAATAATAATAATAATAATAATAATAATAATAATAATAATAATAATAATAATAATAATAATAATAATAATAATAATAATAATAATAATAATAATAATAATAATAATAATAATAATAATAATAATAATAATAATAATAATAATAATAATAATAATAATAATAATAATAATAATAATAATAATAATAATAATAATAATAATAATAATAATAATAATAATAATAATAATATTCAACATCACAACTCAAACAATATTAACATATACTATTGCAATCAGTTGCAACCAAATTTCAGATTAGAAAAAAAAAGCTATGGAAAATATTGTACACAGATACATATCCCCAATTGACAATAACAATAAAATTAAACTCATTATTTACTATAAGAAATTTAAAACCCAAAATCTTGTAGTAAAAAACAATTCCTCCCCAACCCCAAAACCACTAGAAAGAATCAATGTTATTTATAAGTTTAAATGCCCTTTGGGAGAATGTAACTTCCATAAATAATAATAAATCTAATAGCTACATTGGTTTTACAAACACTACCCTATCCTGCCGTCTCACCATGCATCTTGTAAACTCTAGATCAATTTACCAACATCTACAAAAACGTAACTACCCTCCCTCTGATTTAAGACAAATTCTACTTAATAACACTAAAATAATACATACTGAAACTAATTTAAAACGTTACAAATACTGGAAGCTATATACATAAAAACACAACATTCTAAAATTAACAACATCACATATGAAACCAGTGGTAACATTTTAAAATACTTAACGTAATGTGATTTATTTATGTGATGCCATTCCAACGTTGCTGAATTTAAATCGTCAACGACTTCCGCCTCTTTTAAAAATTCTCTTCATTCACCAACTTCTTTGTAATATAGCAGGAAAAATCCCAGCAGAGTGCTCGATTAATTAAGAATTAAAGTTAAAAATAAAAAGTTAAAAATAAAAATTAAAAATAACAGATGACAACAGAAGCTGAAGAGAGCCGGATGGCTAAGTCCTTCCGTGCTTGAAACCGACGGTACGAATGTTGTACTAATTTTTCTGTATCAATATATATATATATATATATATATATATATATATATATATATATATATATATATATATATATATATAATTTTGGTAGTTAAAGTCTTTTGATATTGTAACATATATAGAGATAGGAAAACAACCAACATACGTTTGAGATTTTTTTAATATATGAATAATGATGCTTATTTCTTTTACAGGGAGGATATAATGGCCTGTCCGGAAATGAACGTTTTAGATGAGGCTGAATGGTCATTGGAGAATTGCAATCTCGTCTCGGTTCTATTAAACCAGCAGTACCCTCTGCTTCTGAGACTCGTGGGAAATGTTTATTCTGATAAACACGTTCATATCGAAGAAAACGATGTCCTTGTATTGAAAGATTGTGTTTTCAAATACGCTCTAAAGGCAAGAATGTGTAAGTACGATTATCAACACGGATACGTAACAGGTTTGAGCGACTCTGAAGAAATCTTCTTACCGTTAGGATGTACGCAAAAAGGCGTCGTCAGACCACTGGTAGTGGATTTTAGCCAAGAGACTTTTCATTGTGCTAGTGATTTGGGCATCAATTTTCCTCGATTTGTCCGATTGAGGAATGACATGGTACTTTTGGGAGGAAAAGACGATGACAAGACGACGTGTGTCATTTCTAAAGATGAGATCTTGGAGGTTTTACGTTGGGAATACGAATCTGGCTCTCTTGATAGTGGACGAGAAATAGGTGATGATTCCTCAGATGTTCCGCTTGATTTACCGTTATATGAGATAGTCAATAACTGGTCAAATCATACAGTGTTACCTCCCTTTAAAAATATGAGATTGATCTGTTCATGGAACGATAAACTGGTCGCGTTACCTTCAAATATAGAAATCGAACTCGAAGGGATTCTTGATCCAACAGAATATGTCATTTTGGACATCTTCGAACGATTCCCGTCTCCTCAGGGGTTTCTTTTCCTCAACGAAGAAAAATCGGCTCAAATTGAAGAAAATTCTTACCATGGATGTTACATATTAAAGGAAATTTGTCCCGTCTTTATATTGAATGGTTATCATATTAAGTGTCAGGACAGGAGAATTATCAACAGGTTCCGACTTCCGCTGGTGACAGAAGACGCTGATTTGTTGAAATTCAGTATTGGGAAGGTGACGAGTGGATCTCCAATGGATTTGGTGTGGCGGGATGACACCAGCTTTTTGATTCAAAGATCACAGTCTCTTTCAACACCATTTACAGACAACGATGAAGTAACGAGGCGTCGCCATATGTCTTTTCATTCATCGATTTCCGGTAAGTACATGATTAAAGAGATGAAAGATGAAGATAGTAAGGTCTTTAATGTTGACTAGCTGACCCTATCCAGCGTTTCCCGAGAGTATTTTTATTTTCATCAACAATTGAAGTGATTGAAATCTAAAAAGAAAATTGCGCCCTCTTTAAAAATAGTGAAAAGGGAATTAACTCTAAATTCGTCAATACGGAGTTACTTCCCTTTTTAAAAAGTAAAATGTCAACAAAACGAAGGAAAGTGAATCGGTATTGACGAATACAGAACTACTTCCCATTTTTTCTGTAGATGGCGTCATTTTTTAAATTATTCCGGTCGAATAAAAGAATTTATCAAACGAATTTAATCGAGTTATATTTGTCTTGCTAAGAACGTGTCTCAATGTACACAAAGAACTGACGAACCAGAATAAAACATTGATTTTGTAGGATGAAAACTATTAACTGGCTTTACTTTAGTATATAGAAGAAGAAGAAGAAGAAGAAGAAGAAGAAGAAGAAGAAGAAGAAGAAGAAGAAGAAGGAGGAGGAGGAAGAGAAGGAGGGGGAGAAGGAGGAGGAGAAGAAAAAAGTAACAAAGAGGATAGAAAGAAAAAATACAAGACAGGAAAAAGAAGATGGGCATAGAGAAAGAATAATAATAAAAATGAAACAAGGAAGTATTAAGCGGGACGTGAAGAAAGAAAGAAAGAAAAGAAAGAAAGAAAGAAAGAAAGAAAGAAGAAGAAGAACCATATTTAATACATATTGTTAGCAATTTATTTGTTTTATTGCGAATTGTTATTTTATCGATAGCTGTGGGAGTGGACGTGTTTAAAATTGTATGTTTATAATTTTCCCATTAATTTGTGGCTCGGGGAATTACGCGGTGTCATATTCTGTGTGACTCATCAATAAAAATACTCCGGTTTCGAGTCCGGGTGCCACAGGGGTAACATGAGTTCTGACCAATTGTTCAATCATTTGTTTGCCGCCCACGCTGTGTTTAAAGATCCGGAGAACTTTGATATTGACGCCGCTGGTCCGAAGCTTTTGGTAATAGTCTAGTCGGAATTTTTTCACTGCTTGTGTCAGAGAAAGTTTTATTCTCGTTCAGGGACAGGGCCCTTAATTACACCAAAGGGGTGAATCTTCAAACTGAAAGAAAATGGCTGTATATGAAATGGACAAGACATTTTTGTCCTTTTAAAATATATACTTTAGTTTACTTCAACCAACGCAGGGCTGCATTATAGACGACTGCTACGAAAGCCATAGTTTTCAACGCGTCACTTTTGTGTCGAATTATTCACGCAGAGAGGATCTGTTATTCAAAAATACCTCCTCCGCCATCATCCCTGGCTTCCAATAAGCAGCAGAGAGGTAACCTTTAAAAGTCCTAATATCAAACCGTCGCCAGTCGTCAATCTGCCGCACGCTGGCGGCTTATCTCTTTGACCACTGTGTACTAGTCGCCCTTTGAGTTAATTCAAAACATAGCCGATGTTTTTGACTGACAGTGTAACCATTAATACTTGGGCGATATTATAATACTGCCAATTTTAATTGATTCTTTTATTAATTGATCCAACATAATTACTTATTGTGGCAAATACTTTTATTAATAACTAGCCACAGTCAGAGTTCTACTCGGTATAGCTGATTCCATAGTACGCGACGTTATCCATTCGACTAATCATGACCCACTTGATAAATCACACTGTTGACATAATCAACCTTTATGTTAAAGACCATGAATATGTAAGAGAATTATTTTCGTAGAGATGGCTGCCAGGATTTCTGCCATCGTAGTTACTTACTCTCTCATGCAAATGCTAAGACGCGTTTTTTCCACGAAATATCACAATTTTTGAATCGGTAGAAGCTAGGTAAAGATGGAAATTTACATACCCAGGTACTGTACCAATACCGGTCAAGGAACGGGTATAAACTAGTATTACCAAATTTCTATTTTTTTTATTTCGACAAGTTTCAAGTTATAATTTGAAAATAAATAAAGTATTGTCTTTACTGTTCATGGATGTGCGGCCCGAAGCTAGACTTCATGATTCTTAAAACCCGGCATTCATGTAGTATGGTTAACAGAGCAGAAATCGAAAACAAACAAAATACTCAAAAATAACTTTTACCAATCGCAAGAAAAATGGAATTTTCTACCGACCTATATAATTTCAAAGTGTGGAAACTGATTGTAAGGTTTATTATCTTTGAATTTGGCATCGTCATGTTTACTTAGCCAAACACAAGTAAATAAAAATGGCGGTCGATTTTGTTTGGACATCTTCGCTAATTTCAGGCAAACGATAGTAAAAAGAGGCTTCTATTACTATTAACTCCAAGCCCTAGTGCCGCCAGTCGAAAAGGGTTAATGGTGAGATAAGTTATTTTTTAACTATATTTTTTAGGCAGTGAATCCAATAGCAAAACATGGTACACACTTTTGGATTTTTTTTTACTGTGAGACAGGATATCAACGAAACCTTATATTGAAATAAAAAAAAGCAACTTTAAAACACTTTCAGAAGTTGAAAACTATGCAGGTCATTAAAAAAGTAAATTTTATTGCGTTTGGTAACAGTTATTTATTGTACTTTTTTTTTTCGATTTCTGCTCTTTTAACGCTACTAGATGATTACCTAAACACCACTAATAAAAAATAGTACCAACATTTGTGTTTGGTCTTGGTATAAGCTTTTATTTGTAATTAGCTGTATTTACCCGGTGTTGCCGGGTGAAGTGCTTAATGAAAAATAATTAAAAAATATAGCCACGTGGCTCCCGGGCCAAAAAGTTGAAAAAAATAAAAGATAAAAAATAACTATCATCGAGTGGCTTTTAGCCTTGATAAATGGTTACTAATTAGTAAAACAAAACAAAAAGAAATAAAGAAAATGGCGTTTCAAAGGTATGAGAGTCATTAGCTTCAGTTCAATCGATTAGTATTCGCTTTGAACGAAAGCAAGTTTTCTTAGAAATGTGATAAGCGTTTGTCTATTGTTATAAGCAATACAGGTAACGAGGGGGGGGGGGCAGGTATTTTTCCGAGAAGCGTTAAATAGTTTCATATTGTGATGAGAGGTGGGGGTGACAGAAGGAAAGAAAGAAATCTATTCGTTCAACCAATCAGCGCTCACGTCGCCTCCTGTCAACGTTAGCTTTCTCAGCAACAAAAGTTTATTTGCGTGAGTAAACGCCGGCAGCCGTTTTCATAAGCTCTGCTTGTCCGTTTTTACTGCTAAAGCCGACCCAAGCACGTTGTGTTCACCTGAGCGACTAACGTATCCGTTACTCTCGTGTCTATATGTCTACCTGTAGGTAGCTCAACGCCTGCTATATAATTCTTCACACATCGTATACTTCTTTAAAAAATAGAAAGGAGAAAAAAAAAGGACACACAACGAAAAGGATTATTTAAAACGAAATATCCGGAGTACATGTTTCTATAGATATATAAAAAAAAAACAAAAAAACTGCGGAATCTTTGCATTTGGGTAAAAAAAAAAAAAATTCAGTTAAAAATAAAACACACATTATAGTGTGTTGTTATACTGTAACTTTTTTTATATTTCTTCAAAGTTTTATTTTTAAAATTTTATTTTTTTTACGATTAATTGAGTGAATCAACTGACAAAACGGAAAACGCGAAACAGGTGGAATCGAACTGTGGACATCTTTGTCCACAGTTCTTCTTTGGTAGGTGACTTTTAACTTGAAAAAATACTAAGCATAATAATAATAGTACTTGTGATACTACTTATTCTTCGTTGGAGGTACTGTGTTTTGCTTTATGACCTAATTAGTTCAGTCTATTGCCCTTTTCTTTAAACCCTCTATATTTATCAATTCATCTCAAACGCACACACATTGCTTGTAAGAAGGTATAACCGCTCAACTCAAGTCATAACACGTAAATAGTTTCATTGGAAAAAAATAAAAAATATAACAGGCGTTCTCATCTTTTTGAATCTATATTTTCTAATATGTCTATCATGAAGTTGATATTTCTAAAAGAAGGTATATCGTAGTCATACTCATAAAATAAGCTAGTCTCCCCATATGTATCTGTAGAACGATACAAACATTTTATATAGGTATATTTATATGCTAGCAGGGATACCTAACGTTGCCCGGGGGAGTAGTAAGTAATTTATTTTTATCAATGATTGATTTCCTACTGTTCTTAAAAAATCGAAACAACTAATCGAGGTAAAACTTTAAAAAAACAAAAAAAACAAACACAAAATACAAATACGTAAATAAAATCTTACTTAAAAAGAAATAGTCGAGTAAAGTTTGGCAAAACAATAAATCTCCCCCCACCCTCTCTCTCTCTCTCTCTCTTGAATCTGTAAATAAAGCATTCGTGTGCTCGTAGAGTATCTCCTATATTAAAAACGTTTTGCAACTATTAAAAGTGGAATATTTTTGTGACTATTAAAAGTGAAAGAAATTATTACCTTTATTTATTATTATCAATTATCAAGATTAAGCCTCGTCTCCTTCGCTCATAAAAATAAAATTTTCATACGTACTTATTCTTTCTTTTATTCAGTTATTATTAGTTATTAAGATTGAGATTAAACCTTTTTTTCCTTGCTCATAAAAATAAATTTGCATACGTGTTTATTGAAGCGAGCCAAACACACGTACGTCCACTTGTGTGTGTGTATAGATATAGAGGGGAATTTGAACATTTTTCAGTCCAATGGATTTAGTGCTTCTCTAGGACACATTTTTTCTATGGTAGTCATTCACCCGGAAAGCATAATACACACTGTTACTATGTGTCACTAAGGCAAGGCAGCTTAGTATTAAATATGCTGCTCGACGATTTTTCGTTGCCACAACTGCTGACCCAGACCAAGAATTTACTAAAGCAACATTTTGTCGTGGCCTCTCCGTATTTCTAGAGCCTATCATTCCGGTCACGTTAGGGCAGTTTCAATGATAGGCTAGCCTAAGTCACCTGCCGTTGATGCACCTATCATTAAATCATTTCTGATTCACTTTAGGATAGAAACACTTACACTAACTGTCCGCACAACTCCCAACAAAGCTTTGATATAAGTATAATGTTTCGGCATTCAATTCTTTCCTGATAGCTTACGTTGCTAGTTTCTTAAACCAATTTAGAAACATACTTTTTCATCTTATATATAAAATAAAGTAAATTGCCCCCCTTTTTTTACTTAAATAGTTTTGTTAACAAAAGGTGCATATTAAAAACTATTCAATCTGTCAGTTTTTACAAATATTGGTTCGTGTTTAAAACAAAAGAAAATAACATGCTTATACAGTCTAATTGAGAGAATTGTCTTCCGTGATAATGAAAGTTAGAGTGCCCAGTCTGCCCAACTATGTTTCCCATAATTGGGGGATTTGCCATGGGAATTAATGCTGAACTACGCTACGATAGTTGATGGAGAGAAAAGGCGGTTTTATAAAAATAATAACAACGCATTATAGATAAATATATGTGTGTATATAAGTATTTCCTCATTGTTAATGTTAGTAGTAGGATCTCTATTCGTAAGCATTTTTGTTTTAATTACAGCTAGTTGTACCTAGCCGGCATTGCCCGGGGTGTAGTGAAGTGATTTTGTTGTTCATTTTTATTTATTTACATATTTTTTTAACATAAGCTAAACAACTCCTATTATATTCTTCAATTTAAAACGAGTTATCCTCCTCGTTGTTTTTTTTTGTTTTTAGGTGATTATTTAAAAATGTTTCATATTAGCAATCGTCTGGGCTGTACTAAATAATTTTTTAAATAAATTTTAGAGAAGGGCGTTATTATATTGTCAATAACACGGTACAACAATAATAAATGAAAATTAGCTAATCTGAAGCAAAGTTTGATTTCTTCAGCTTAAATGCTATTTAGGTCTGACTTTAAAAATTCGAAAAAATAATTTCATATGTTAAATGAAATTATAAACCAGCTTAATAACGAGAACGTCTTCTAGGGAAATTCGAAGACAGGGAATGGTTGATTAATTTTAAGATTAATTTTTTAAATCACGAACATATGATCTTGACGCATGACGTATCATAGAGATTGTTCATTGTTATTAATGTTAAAGAGTGTATCGAAAATAGTAATATATAAGTTCTAAGAGAACAACTAAAGAATATATTTAATAACGGTTTATCTAAAAATATCCAAAAACAAAAAATATTTTTCAGATTCGTATAATTGATTTTAGACAATATTTGAAAATTATATATATACTTTAATAATTACTTTCTTTAATATTAATTTTTCTTTTCGTGATTTCTTTAATATTACTTTTTTAATGTATACTTTCTTCGTAATCCTAACGATCGTTGTATTCAATATTTCCGTTTTAAATAAATAGTAACACAAACTATTTCTTTATTTTAATTATGCCTTTTTAACAAAGTAAACATGTAATCTTATTTGTTTATCTTATATTTATATTTTAATATGCGGTTCAGATTTTATTTCAAGTTGTTACCGAATGTTACAGACGCTAAGAGACTGGTGAAAACCCTCAGATAAAAAATTTTTTTAAAAATAACTTTTTAAAACTGTTTAATTAAACAATACAAAAATTTAAGTTCAGATTTTATTTCAAGTTGTTACAGAATGTTACAGACGCTAAGAGACTGGTGAAAATCCTCAGATCAAAAAATGCTTTGAAAAATAACTTTTTAAAACTGTTTAATTAAACAATACAAAAATTTACGTTCAGATTTTATTTCAAGTTGTTACAGAATGTTACAGACGCTAAGAGACTGGTGAAAACCCTCAGATCAAAATAATGTTAGGAAAAATAACTTTTTAAAACTGTTTAATTAAACAATACAAAAATTTAAGTTGTCGACTATTTAGATGCAAGCTAATTCTTTTCTTTTCTGTCTCCTATTTTCTGTTGTAACATACTTTGCACTGCACGCATTATAATTAAACAATACAAAAAGTTAAATTATCTACTATTAAGATCCACGGTTTCTCTATTCTTCTCTATCTAGTCTTGTAATATATTTCCCAAAATCTTCATTGTAATTAAATACTACAAAAAGTTAAGTTGTCTACTATTAAAGTTCAAGCTATTTTCTTTCTTTTTTTGTCCCTAATCTTCTCGTGTAATATATTTTCCAACATACCCATTGTCTTCTTACTAAAAAAATATAAATAAAATCCCCAAAATGAGTAAAGACAAAAGAAATACTTTGATTTGGTCAGATAAGGTGTATCTATTGAGTGATATTGCCGAGAGGATGAAACTCGACAGTTGTATTGTGAAATCTGATGAGCGAATTTGCTCGGAACTCGACTGTTTTGAGGTAATGTGCTTCAAACACATCTATTGCGTCCGTGCCTTCAAGGTCAGCACCAGCGCCGATAGGGATACGGCAGAAGATGCCAAAAACAACAATTCCGGTAATCAAACTTTGACCTCGGGTGACGAGGTTTTCATTCCGCTGCATTATATTGGACGCGGCTCAATTGTACCTCTCTACGGGGAGTCGCATGTGTGCAACACAGTAGAGCAACTTATTATGACGTTTCCGCGCTACGTTCTCATCGAAGAGGATCTGAAAATTTGCTCAGAGTCAAAGATCATCCAGCTTAAAGCAGGTAGCGAACTGGAGCTCCTACGAAACTCCAGGGACAAGCATAACCAGGACAAGCTAATCTGTCGCTATGGCGCAGAAACCTTACAGTTAAATGCGAGCGATATTGGTCGCTTTCGGGTCAGGCCTGACCCGAACCTTTACAGCGTGAAAGACATTCTACAACGCCTTAAGCTACCGCAGATTATAGATTTCAAGGAGGTCCTGCAGGATCAATGGGAGAAGGAGGTGAATTTCTTCGAGGGTCTTGCCCCCGAGCAGAATTACATGGGCAAGTTTTTGCTAACTGGCCTGTTCAAGGATAAGGTAGCTGTGGCCGTCTCGCTGACACAGGACTACAAACCGATGTCTGAACCTTTTCTACTCCCTCTCAGTTCCGATTTGCTACAACATATCATGTTCAAATTCGCCTTTCGAGGGGATTTTTCAGAAATTACGTTTAAAGATAAGCAGAAACAACCGACAGGACCTGATAAAAACCAGAAAAAATCTCCGAAAAAGAAGCAAGCGAAGTTAAAAAAAGGAAAAAGTGAAGCAGGTAAGACTCATGACATTTTTTCTTCTTCTTCACTATATACTTGGTAACATAACCGAGAAACATATGTTCTATTAACGATGCGATTGTGATTTTGTTCTCTCTCTTTCTATCACTCTCTCCATCTTTCTCTCCCCATATCTCTGATGGTTTGAGGTTAAATTTGTTCCCTCTTTATTCTTTCCTCGGGACGGGTAATTAGAACATGTTCTTGAAGAAACACGACAACGAAGATTTACAGTCGAAGTATATTCACCGACTATTCTATTTTCCAAGTGAAGGTTTGAAGTCGCAATTGTCATATACCGTTATTCCTATGGAATGTGCTCGACTGAGCTCTAATCTCATGTTGCTCCTTTTAAGAGACTCGCAGCAATAACACATCTTTCTATCACAACGGAAAAGAACTTTCCTTTCGTCCTCCGTGTGGTAAAATTTCTATGGGCAGACGGTTTTTTTTCAATGACTCCCCGTCTGGGAAACACATTACTACGGGACTGCTTCCCTGCAGACTACTATATGGTCGTCTTCAAATCCAATGTCAGCAATTACTTGACATAAACCGTCGTCATAAGTAATCAAATTTTGTTCATTTCATTCATCGTTTTCAATCATCTCGTAATATTCTTCATCATTCAACTGACAATCCATTCATCGCATTAACCATTATCCTCGAGTAGCGTTTTGCCTTAATAAGTGGGAACTCGTTAGTAAAATAAAATCCTGCTAACAAGTTGATTTTTTTTAAAGTTGAATACGTTGTCAATTAAAATACTTACTACTACTACTACTACTACTACTACTACTACTACTACTAATAATAATAATAATAATATTCGGTGTAACGTTCGTTTTACATGCTGGCATGTGTTGGACGGATTTTAGAAATTCATTTCCCAACTAACCTATCTCAAACCAAGTCTTTATTTTTCCTCTTTCTCTCAAGTCTATTCTTATTCCTCCAATATTTTCTTTGGTCTTCTCCTGTGAATTATATCTGCTATCTTAGCTGTTCTACATCTACTAACCGAAGAACTCTCATCCAACTTTTAACGTGGCCATACCATCGAAGTCTCCTGTTTTGCACACACCTTCCTGTACTATCCATATTTTATTTAATATCTATTAAGAATTTCTTCTTGGATGACTAAAAATAATAAGTATCTTATCTAATCCTTATCTAAATATATAAATTAAAGACGTTTTTCTCCTCACACTTTGACTATAGTAATAAAATAACCACATGCATCATAGCCTACTAAATTCATCATGTCATTTACCTACTTCACTCGAGCGTGTTTCATGAAACTTTCATTTAATATCATCCTGAAACACTGAATACTATTAGTAGACCCTTATGTCTGACTCTCCCAAACACGTAATACAAACAGAGGGTAGCACACTCATTTCCCCCTAATATTTTAGTCCTATCACGCAACTTTTACACACCTTAGAAAATATTAAATAAGAAACTAATATCCCAAACACTGATTATTATTTCAATTATAACTCATCTAAACATACTACTTATTACATAGGTATCATACACTGAATGAGAAACAGTCCCTTAAAGATTACACGAATGAAAGAATACCAAGTTTACGCCTACCGACTTCTTACTTTTTCAGCTAAATCTATTCATATTCTGGAATTTTAGAATGAATAAACTAACGCCTCAACATTTAAACAAACCTGATTCAAAACGGCTTCCCCAATCAACTTCTCCCAAGTTCGACGCAATTTCAGTCCTAATTATTCTTATTTTTCAAATTGAAAACTATTCTCATAATTTACCATTACATACATACAGCCAGCCTTCTACTCCATTGTTTACAATACTTATATGGTAGCCCGTAAAGTCACTTTCTTGGTGATGCAGTCAGCTACAATTAACATGTAAACATTTTTCCGGGGATGGGAGCCTCTACGTTTAGGTACAAAAAATTAATTTATTAGATTTTTTAACCAAATCGAATTCTTCTTCTACATCAGTAAAATGTTTCGCTTCTGTCCATCCATACCAAACTTACGTTTACACGAGGACATCAATAAGCGAGATGATTCCTGCATTAATCTTTTCTCGGTACTTCTGCAGTTTACAGACCGTGCTGAATTAATATTGTTACTCGTTACATAACAATTCTTAACATGGAGAAAGGGGACGGTGTGGGTCCGTAAACTGCAGAGGTGTCCTTTTCTCTCCTCGATCAGTGAAGGGGAAATCCTTCTAGACTGCATCCATTTTTCTTTGGGATCCAATGCGAAGAGCTCCTTTTTGTAAAAAGATGGATTTTCCCTAATTAAATATGTTAACTATTCTGTACTTTCACCGTACAATTTAATACCCATAGCATATCGTAAAAAATGGATTTGAACTTGGAAATCCTGTCTAAACAAAATCGGATCTGTAAACTGCAGAAGTATCCTTTTATCTCCGCGATTAATTGGGGAAAATACATATCCCCACAAAAGGGAACACTTCGGATTGGGACAAGGAATTCAAATTATCAGTCTTGAAGGATTTTTCTTTCACTAACACAGGAGAGAAACGGGTACTTCTGCAGTTTACAGACCAGCACCGTGCTAGCTTTCAGATATGATTTTCAGGTTAAGTTCGATTTTTACGGTGTCTTTTGTTTATTATATTGTTAGGTGAAAGTATACAATAGTTAACAACCCCCTCCCTCCCCATGTTAAAATGTTTTTTTAATATGATCCCCATCAGAAAAAAATACATAGCGATACAGTAAGCAAAATTCCAGAAAACAAACAACTCACATTGGTTACATCTCCATTCAAAGAGAAACTTAGAAATCGCTATCCAGAAAGAGCAGCCATCTTGTTTTGTTTCTCTATCTATCTCTCTATCTATCTCTCTATCTATCTATCTATCTATCTATCTATCTATATATATATATATATATATATATATAATGTATAATTTAAAATATTTATAAATAAATATTAATTATTTATTACATACAGACATCGATATTTCATGCTTACGCAATCTTGCAGGAAGTTAATTCCCGACGATCGGCGGGCGCGAACTCCGATCACAAATCGCCACTGATTCGCAGTCAATAGTCTTACCCGACGGCCACCTTAAATTAGCTTGGAAGTTGGGATGAATTTAGCTTTGTAAATGCCAAGTCGGCAGGTATTTACAACGAGCAGCGAAGAGTGATCAACAGCAACAGCTTGTTATTAAACTCTCTCAGAGTGTCCGCCTTTAGTAAAGGGGGCTATAATAATATTTATAAATAAATATTAATTATTTATTACCCACAGACATCGATGTTTCATGCTTACGTAATCGTCGGTGCAGGAAGTTAATATATATGTGTGTGTGTATGTGTGTGTAATTGTTTTTATTGGTGATTTTAGCGTTTGTTACTTTGCTACACTTCTATTATAACTGTTCACTTCCTAAGTGATACAGATTGATGCAGAAGATTGCATTATTTTCGCCTTTAACTTTATAGGATGTATTTTTTATTAATATATATATTTTTGTTAATTTTATACGTACATAAAAGTAATCCATGGACACGTGCTTCAGGCAAGGATCGAACCATTCGATGTTGATGTCAATAGTCTGGCGTTTACCTCCGGACTATGACGCCTTGCCTAGAAATATGTACGGGTTTTATCACCTAAATATTTAATGTAGTTTTTGTAATTGTTTTTATTGGTGATTGTAGCGTTTGTTACTTTGCTACGCTTCTATCATATATATATATATATATATATATAATCATAAAATGCTAACACATTTTACTGCAGTTTCACGGTATTACCGATAATCAGAAGTGTGTTTGCAACTGGCATCTATCATAAAGACAACCCCGGAAGAAAGATGGCGTATCTACTCACGTGACCGTGCATTTCGCGCGTTTGTTTAATTTAATATTATGTAATACTTCGTGTTGAAGAAACCTGACATATTCTGTTATGACAGCGACAAGTTAGTTAAAGTTTTTTATCGTAGGGTATATCGACGCTTTTCGTGTTATTTAATCCTTGATGCAATCCTTTTTGTAGGCGATTTTATTCTTCAAGTTCTTAATATCTTTACACCTGTATTCGGGGTGTTCGATTTACCTAGTTATTCACGATGAAAATGTATAAGTACACCACCGTATGCAGTTTCATGTGATACACAGAAGAATTATTTTAAGAGAATACTGGTGTTTTAACGGACCGGCCCATATTATTCACATTACTTATATCAACGGTAAAAACTTGTGTTGAAACTCATCTAATTTGTGATTTGTAAGGAGGTGGGGATGCCAATTTTCGTATCAAGGAAAATGGGATACGCCAGCTCCCGAAATAAAGAAAAACATGATTTCACATAAATGTGCGAATTCTCCAATTTGCAACCAATGAAAATGATTCCCGCTCATTCGAAACGATAAACTTAACGAGCCTGTGTGAAATGCGAATTTCTTATCAAAACAGCTACGCGACAACTTAAAACCTATGAAAGAAAAGCAGAGTCAAGTTAACCGGAGACAAGACACTAAGCGCGCACGACATTACGCTCGCCTTTCCTGCCCGTTGAAGACAGGGTAGGCAAATGACTACTTAACTTACGCACACAGAAGCACACATATATTCGTGCATTTATATGAAATCCTGTTTTTCTTTACTTTAGACGCGGGCGTATGCTATTTTTCTCTGATAGAAAAAGGAAAAAATGGAAAGAAAAGAGTAAGCTAAACTAACGGAGAAGAATGAGAGTAGCTTATACAAGGCAGTAACTTTTTACGTTTGTTCACATTGCATATCTACCTTCCCATCAACTAGTCGTTCATGTTCTACCGGAAGTAGGCTAAATGACGTCATAATACGCCTCATCGCTCTAGCCGACTTCTCACAGGATAATAATTTCCTGAAATTACGTAGATTAAAACTTTGATTAATATTGTAATTTTCTAGTGCATGGCAATAAGTAAATTATAATCTAGTTGGATAATAATCCAACTAGATTATAATTTACTTATTGCCATGCACTAGCAATTAAAGCGAACAGAAACGCCGATAAATGTGGCCACTTCCGGTATATGAAGAATAGCACTTATAAATCGTGTTGCTAATATTCTTAAATGGTTATAATGGAAAATATTCTCAGTATTATTTATTTTTCTCGCAAAATAAAATATGTATTTTATTATTATTTGTAATTAAAATCTATTAAGTAAAAGTGGTTGCGTATAAATAAATGTGTACGAATGTGTGAATTTATAACTGAAATGAAAAGCGATATTTCTTACGTTTGATAATGTCTACGTATTTATAGAAAAAAATAAAATATAGTAATTTGGATTTAAAAAGAAAACGTGCAAATAAAGTATAGATTACTGAAGTATAACTAAAAAGAAACGATTAAAACTGCAATGTAATTATAAACGTAAAAATGTAATAAGCGTCTGTAATGAAGTCTTTTGAAAAGATGAATTGATCGATAAAATCGTACACAACTTATTATTTTAAGTAATGGCCGCCAGCGATTAAAGCATAGAAATTAAACTGTCAAATATTTCAAATGGAAAAGTATTTAACGAAAGACCCATGTGGGCTAATGCTAAGCGAACGGTTGGGTAAACATTCCGACGCTATTATTGAATATAATAATAGTAATAATAACAGTAACAATTACAATAATACAAAACAGGAAAAGAAGAATGAATGAAAGTAGGTGTGTACCATATAAATAAACTGAAGTATTTGAATTACTACGTATTAAGCGATTTTGAATGTTATTTGTGTTTTCCAGTTGTAACAAACGCAGTGATTTCATTGGATAATCAACAGAAATGATTATTTAACGAAGTAGACAATGAATATCTAGAAATTACTGTTACCGAAAGAAATATCCGACCGAATATAGTATGTAATTGATGAAATCGATTTGAATAGAAACTTTTTCTTTTTTTAAGAACACAGACG
>OY744516.1:151992024-152037024 GCA_963556195.1 Sepiola atlantica
AATTTTTGTTTAGTTTTAGGCACAACTGTTACTGTGGACATGTGCGTATGCGCGTTTATTCGTTCGTGCGTTCAATGCACTTGGCCGTAATCATCCGACACGTTGTGCTGGTCCAAAGATGTTGTTTTATCTCGTTTCAGGGTTGAACAAATACTCTCATGCCAAATAAAAACCATGAGTCCAATTTATGAACAAGTAACATATTTATTCGCCGAATGTTACAAAAGATACCCGTGTCTCTAAGTGGAATGGCAGTGTTGCAAAATGAGATCTCTATATCCCGGCGAGGTGGAAACAAATCCCCCACAGTCCATTGGCTAAGAGCCCCAGATGGGATATCCTGCCACCACGGACCCCCAAGCTTCAACTGCCTCTAGCTATCCCAGCAAACCTCCAACTTCCTGTCATGCCCAGTGGGCCAGATCTCCTCTCTCAACTCTTCTTTCCTGGCCGGGTTTTTCTCCATGGTCATAAACCACCCAGGCATTTACCACTTGAGATATCCCCGGAGATAAATGTCAGACAGAGAATTATCATGGCGACAATTCATGAACATACCCGCATGAGTGCAGCCTTTCACGAGACACTTAATTTATCTCAAAGGGAAACAAACTTCTTGAGTGGCCCATATGACCAAATATATTTTCACTTTATCTTGTGCCCCCACCCTCTTTCCTCTGGGTTGAGCATCTAACATTTGCAACGTCCGCCATTCATACACATTAGTAAAGAAAATGCAGCCTACTCCATTTTAATATTTCTATATTAATCTATATGATATTTAAATATTATTCATTAATAATAAGTGCAATTATGTATTAGTATTTAGTATCAGTAGGTAAATTTGCTGCTAATAACAAAGAAGGCGTTCGTTTCAATTAAAAGTTGCTTCTGATAATAAAGATGGCAGCCATATTTATAGTCGGATAAAGTATTTTCTAAAAGGTAGAAAGCGAATTACATTTTATTGTTCTAAAGGTAGATTGTACTACGATCCACAAGAAGAACTGATTATTCAGAATGAAATATTGACCTTTTAGGATGAAAACTATCGATGACAAAAGTTGAGAAATAGGTCTATTTTACTTTATTATCTAGACGTCCCAAGACGGGTAAAATTAATTCACAGAAAATAAAAGTTTTGCACCAATTTCATATCCCCTTATGAAGATTAAAATCAAGCTATAATAATGATAAACCTTATGTCTAGAATCCTCATTCTAAGTTTGATCCAATATCCATTAAATGATTTTGATTTTTAGATAATGTCTAAAATTTAAAGGGTTTTAAGAAGTAAGTCAAATTCATGGCATTTTGTTTAATTGGTGTCTAATGACTATGGATCAAATTCAATGCAAATCTGAAATATTTGAATTTTCAAATGGGAGCTATGCCCATATGCCCATATGCCCTCTAAAATTCCTTTTAAATACTAAAACAAAAACTGAAATTTGGAGAATACTTATTAATTGAGGTATAATACGTATTGTTAAAATTTCACAAAAAAATTGGAGGTATCCAGGTTTTTCATAAAGAGAGATTATACTTCCTTTTTACTTCTTTTGCATTAAATGAAATTAAATGTAGCCATAATTTGGGCCTCTTACGCCTAAAATCTCTGTTCAAAAATTCATAATGATCGGTTACTTAGTTTATGAGTGAATCCAGTACATACAAATATATAAACATATACACGTACCTAACTTTATCTAGATAGAGATGTAGAAAAGAGAGAATATATCCGACACCATGGTATACAGAAACAAGAAAATCGATAGTGTGTTAAAAGCTTTATTTATTCCATACGATGATTCGGTATATTATATAACCTTCTTCGGATGTACAAAAGCCAAGTGGAAAAAAAGATGTTTTCACAATGAAGAGTGCATTACAAAATGGCAGAGAAAAGGATGAGGAAAAAGAGGAGAAACGAAAGAAGAAGGAAAAACTGAACGGAAAGACAACATAAAATCGAATTTCACCGCGTGTCGGATAGGTTCAAACATATCCTTATTAAACCGCCTGAATTATTTTAATCTGCCAGTAAGAACGCTGTAAACGTGTATTTTATTTACTTCATCTTACGGAGGTTAGACACAAAGGTCGGGTGTGAGTTTGATAAGCCAGCGCACTAGGATTAGCGCGCTCTGACCCACAAAGGATACCTGAATAGACTAGTCGGCATTCTCCAGTATGGGCACCTAAGGCGCTTAGCAATAAACTACCCCCTTCTCAGAGAGAAGGTAAAAACTGGGGGGGGGGGAATCTCCTGAGACTGAACAGAACCATACCTGATGGGAACGATTATACAGTGTATATGTTCAAGTCACAACCTAGATGGGGGTATTTAAAATGAGGAATTGAATTAATATGTATTTAAAGTGGGGAAGGTATTAAGATATTTAGATGATATTCTTAGACAAAATCGAATATTTTGGCAAAATAATTCGTATTGTATATAAAATGATAGATTTTGTTTTTCTTTAGATATATTTCATCATTCCAAAATATGTTAATATTGATGCGATGTTAGCAAAGATCTTCCAGTCATTTTAATACTATATATCTCTATATATATATATATATATATATATATATATATATATATATCCCTCTCTCTCTCTCTCATATATATATATATATATATATATATATATATATATATATATATATATATATATATATATATATATATATCCCTCTCTCTCTCTCATATATATATATATATATATATATGAGAGAGAGAGGGATTTTCATCATTTTACTGTTTATTATTTTTCAATTCAAAACTTCAATACATTTTTTAAGGACGGTTTCGCCTATTCCGGATCTTTTGATTATGGGCTCTTAAGAAAATCAAAAGTCGTTTTCAGAAAAACAAACATAAGGCAGCAAAGAAACCACACAAAACAAATAACTCACATTGATTATATTTTCTCTCGATGAAAAAGATAGATACTGTTACCCATAGTAAGATGGCTGCTCTCTATATCCGGAATGTATATACTACTTCCGGTTATTCAACTATAAGCGAAACGGTCCGTAATATATATATATATATATATATATATATATATATATATATATATATATATATATATATATATATATATATATATATACCGGGCGAGAGGAGGGGGGGGGGTAATCTTTTATAAGTGTATTTTTTGGAACTTTTAACTTTTTTTTTAATTTGTAATTTCTCTGACGGTGGAAATGAAGAGATGGCGATCGGAGTCAGAGATCAAATAAAAATGAGAAAACATTTTTTACTTGCCAACGACGTATATATCGGCAAACGGGTAGAAACGCCGAATTACTAAAACAATAACAAAAATGAAAACAAAGTTGTGGATTGAAATATCGTAGAAAAGTCACACAGTGCGCGAGCCGCCATTTTTCAGGGAGACAGACATAAACAGTGGCTGAAGAGAGTCAGGGATAGGAGACCAACTATAGGTCCCCTTTGTTTGGATTTGAAACCGTTCGGGAAATAATGAATAAGCCAAAGAACTCTTTCTCCCACCCCTGAACCCCATATTATTATTATTTATTTATATTATAATGTATGCAAGTATTAATTTTAAAGTTATAAATAAAATAAAGTAAAACGTTGTATTTACAGAACGCAGACCCCACGATCGTCGCTCGTGATCCTAATTTCCTAAAATTACGTCTAGTAAAGAAATATATGAAAGTTTCAACTGAACAATTTGATAAATATATCGTGTGAATAAAGCAGTCCTGACAAAACCTAATTCGAAGTAATGCGGACACTGAAAAGAAAAAAATATTATTATCATAAACTAATACAACCGTTGTAAAAAATAATATAAATAAGAAACAATATTTTTTTTTATTTCAGAAGCCCCCACTACTCTCTCTCTCTCTCTCTCTCTCTCTCTCTCTCTCTCTCTCTCTCTCTCTCTCAGTGAAATACCTAGTTTCGTGTGAGTGAATCATTATTTATGAAACCGAACCGGAAGTGAGTTGTCATTGAAAAAAAAGAGAACGCCCGTATGTGTGGCTACCTCCGCTCATAGCTCAAATAATCGAATCAGGGCAATATATACTTGTACGAAAGTATGGTGTAATGTAATAAAAGTTGTTTTTTTTTAAAAGAGGCCCAGTTATTAACGGAAGTTGATTTTCATAGTTGTAATCCTTTTTTTTTATTATTATTTACCAAGTCTGGTTTTATAACTTAATCCTTTATTTTTTTAATAGGGGCGAATTAGGAATGAAAATCGATTTTTATATATATAATATATTTTATATGTTTACTAAGGTATGAAGTTAATTTTTAAAAGAGATCGATTTAGGAGCAGGAAAATGTTATATTTTATAAGAAGTCCTAAACGTTGGTGGGGATGTCGAGTTTTTCATTACGAAATCATGATGCAAGTAAAATTTTATAAGAAGGCAGAATTATGAGCGAAAGTCGATATTGATACAGTTTTTACATTTTTTTATAGGAAAAAGGTACTGAAATTAATAAAAAGCAGTTATAATAGATTTATAATGAATGTGTTCGCGTGCGAAAGCAAAAAATAGCGCGTATAAATCTAAGGATTTTTTCTACGTCTTTCACAATAAAATAAATCTTTTCAATTAGTGATTTTTGTCACATATTCGTCAATGTTGTTAGAAAACAACATTTTAGTTTCGCTCGCTTTCTTCGATATATTGTTTTAATTCTTAAATTAGTCATACATAAAGAAAATCGGAGCAGTTTTCACTCGCATACTAAGGTATACTATTACTGCCACCCATGTACACCGAGAATACATTTTGTAAGACACGAACTTCTGTAGCACCGTTATTATTTTTTCGTATTACAGTCTTGTGATTTTACCTTAAATACTGTATATTTTCATACGAAACAAGATGCTCTACATCTCCAGACTCATTTTCTTTCTGAGGTGCGTTGTAATTGGATAATTCACATAATTCTTTAGTTTGACCAATCGTTGCGCTTGATAATCTCGCTAACCATAATTACTAATTAAAACTAATTCACGCATTTCTTACATTCTTTATCCGAACAGAATTAAACCGTAAACTAACCAAATTCCATTACTTACACTAAAAATAAATATGTTCTCTCAGAAATAAATCTATATAAAATTACATTTTTATTATTCTTAAAATATCATATTGCAACAGTATTTCATACCTACAGTTCGACTGAATAAAATTATTAGTTCAGTTTGTTATCTTCGCATAACAGTCATTTCGTTATTCTGTTATTCGATAATTGATATATTCTCAAAAAAACCGCATCTCGTCGTATTCTTTTAAAGTCAGTATTAAAAGAATATTTTATTGTACAGATATTCATTTGATAATTCATACTATACCGTGTTACCTTCTTCGCGTGACGCAATTATACATTCAACACACTATAATAATCTGTAGAAAGTATTAAGAAAATCGAAAAATATTTTTACTAAAACAAAGAATTAAAACTTTTCATATTGCACACAGACTTTGTGGAGACCGGATACGATAGGCGTGTGCATTTCGAACAAAACACTTGTTTTTTGTTTATGGACAAACAATTGGGTACATTTTTTTTAAAAGATGATTATTCAGACTACTGTTCTCAGCTTGGTTGTTATTCTCACAACGTTTCAGCCGATGTAACCTTCGAATTTTGTAAAGTGCATATTGTCGAACTCAGAAATCTGTACAGAATTTCGAACTGAAATCTTTATATAATCCCCGGGGGTAGATTGCTCTAGTTCCGTCATCCATGACCGAGTCTTAAGTAATTCTTAATTATATTCTTAGTATCGCCTCTACTGAGGATTGAACCTTCAACCTCCAGATTTCTATAACTTTAAAACTGATTATAACTTTATCCGCATGTGCTTCCAAGGAAGAAAATATGCATAAACATTGACTGTCTACATTCGTTAAGAATATTTAAGATGGGACATATGAGCAGGCTCGCATGTAAGAGAAGCGATTATAATTATTTTCCAATATGTATATGACGAAATATATAATATATATCTATAGGTAAATAAACATAAAAATGTATATATGTCTTTGTAACCCTTTTGAAGTTGAAACCGTTTTATCCTGGATGACACTGGTACTTTCGAAATCTGTCTGTCACAAAAGAATTATTGGATCGGATAGAATATGGACAATTTTGTACGAATTTTGAGAGCCTTAAACCTATTCTTGTTTTAAAATGTGCAGTGTTCCACATAGTCCCAGACGTTCAGACAAAAGTTAAAATGTGACTTGGGTCTGAGTGTTTCGAATCGTGTGACCGGCAGAATAATCATCCTTCACACTGATGATTCTGCGAAAAGGATAAAACACATGTGTATGTGTGTACCCCACTGCTCTGTACTAACATAAAGTCACGAATTTGGCCGTTCTTCACCTCGGTTGGGCACCTGGCACCGCTTGGGACAAGTTGCTGTACTCATGAAGCCCAAAAATGTCGAAGGGTCCTTGTCCGGCAACCACCAATCTTCCAAGTTGTGATTAAAAGATCAGAAGGGTAACTGTCCGGCGTTGGTCAGCAACTCGGTACCACTGAGAAGCAAATTGTACTTTTCAACACATAACAATGAAAGAAAATTAATTAACAAATCCTTCGGTTGGTTTTTGTATAAGAATAATTATTTGGCTAGAAAAGTCGTTCAGTTACAAGCAGTATTCTTTCACACTTCTACTTCTGTTTCGGATCGGCAAATCTAAACAAGTTTCTGGGCGATTTTGATTGGGCGATATCAACCCAAAGTGCGGGGTCCGTCTCTATACGACGTAGATTCGGTGGGTGAGCCAAAGCGAGTCCTCGAATCTCAAATTGCGTTCGCTTACATTGAGATTCAGAGTTTAAGACTGGGTGTGACTCCGCCTATTCTCCCAATAGAATTAATTCAGTAACAAAAAAGTTCTCATTATTATTTCTTTCCATATTTTGAATTTCCACTCGCGGGAATACGCCCTCTCGGCTCTGAGTGCTAAAAAGGATTCTAACTCGCCGTACTATTGTTGTATTACTCGTTATTACTAGCTATTAAGTTCACCAACTCTTTTAGTTCTCGTCCAACTTAACTGTTGACTCGAAGGGGACGATATGTCGTATTTACTTAGATCTGTTTTTCAATCGCCGTCGCGTCAGTCTCTGTGGTCGCTAATATTCGTACTGCCTTTTCTCGTCTGCAAACCATTGTCGCATTGCTTGTTCTTGCCGCTGTGACTATTTGCGCTCCCTTTTACTCTGCAACTTTTTGCCGTCGGGACTGCAATAGTTCGTCGTTCGTCTCCGCCGGCGTCGTTGTCTCATTCTTAACGGGCTGTTGTCCTCGCTCTCTGAAATCAATTTCTTAAAGCATAACAAGCCTTTTTCTGTTTTAAAGAGCCGCCTTTATTTAATTACTTTAATTGGCCGACCTGAACGAGTCGTTGATTGAGAGAGAGTTTACGCTAACTAACTTCACTAGTTAATATTCTTAATTAACCGAGAGAGAGAAGTATTGAGATTTACTAATTGGCTCTTAGATTTCCGTCATTCGGAATCCTTCTCGTACAGTTACATTTTTGGTGATCTTGACTCTCTCGCTTCCAAGTCAAATCTCATTCAATCCCGATTCAATTCTCCCACGGTTGGAACTCTCCTTCCAAATCTCGTCGTCAACACGCCAGGTGCAACCTGAACTCCCTGACCTCACGTAACCTTAAGGTCAGATCAGTTGTCACCGTGAGCCTGGGAACACATCGAACCGAACTTGCACGAGATGACTTCGCTACAACCGCGTAAGTCAAACCCGTCTCAAACAGATGCGTCCAAGCCATTATCTAACACTATTTCCTACTTCTTTATCTGTTTCTATCTCCAACTGTTATCTGTGTGTGGGGGGGGGAGATTAATCCTCCCTTGAAACTTATTTACAGAAGACAAAATGTATTCCATTAATTGATATTAATAATAAAGAAGGAGAAATGTAATTCAGCAAACAGCCCACCTCTCCCATCACCCCACATGTGGTTATTTTCCTATTTTTGATAAAGGTACAGGGAAAAAATCGTCTTAACTTTATATAGAAGATATATATATATGTGTGTGTGTGTTTATGTATGTGTTGTTTTTTAATGATGTGATGCTCATTTTAGACATCTTACACGTCACCTTATTTCTTTGTCTATAATTCCGTAACATTTACAAAAAAAATGTATTATTTTTGTACGTTCTATCGTGAACGTCTGATTCACGTAGACCAGACATATTTGACTCTACTCATACACGTGTTATAATAACGTGTTGGCCTCAGGGAACCGTTTTCCCATTCATTTAATTAACCATCATTATTTCTACCACATTTGGACACTCTACCCGACCATAATTATACCGGGACAACTCGCCTCTTGGCTCGATCCGTTGTGCTTCTATTACATCGGGACGGTCGGAGTGGGCGGGTTCGAACGCACGATTGAGAACGTAGAGATGTTAAATAGAAGAAAAAAAAGCAAGAAAATAAACTTTTACAATTTTGTTTACTTAAATTCATTTACTGAAAAGCAAAGGACGGGACTATTCTAAGGATGCGTTTAGCGCGTAAAATTGTATTGCACACTTCAGCAAGATTAACCGATGCGTTTATAGATGATTGGATATATCTAAAATCATATTTACAAACTAAAGCGAGACAGACCAACAAAAGTACTATTTTAAACTAAAGCGCAACAGACCTACGAAAATGATATTTTAAGCTTGAACAAAATACCAACAAAAGTACTATGTCAAGCTAAAGCGTGACAGACCAACGAAAGTGTTATATTAAGCTAAAGCGTGACAGACCAACGAAAGTGTTATATTAAGCTAAAGCGTGACAGACCAACCAAAGTGTTATTTCAAGCTAAAGCGTGACAGACCAACGAAAGTGTTATTTCAAGCTAAAGCGTGACAGACCAACGAAAGGACTATTTCAAATTTAAGCATGACGATAATTCTATTTCAAGCCTTAACATTACAGCCTGACTGATCGATGGGCAGAACCTTTTATAGAAATGCTTGTGTAACGAAGCTAACTCCCATTTTTTCCATACTGTTTCCACATAAGTTTCTGACGTAGATGTCCCATAAACTCTTCCTTGTGTAATGTCGATTCAAATATTCATGTGACGTTGATTTTCATGGTTATATGTCACGTAGCTATTATTTCTAGTGAGAAGAATTCGCTTGTAGCTTGTCAAAATACCACGTGTCAAAATCAAAAATTAAAAAATTGGCACGTATTTGGAATGTTTCTGCGGTTGATAGTCTAGTTATTTCTCGCAGTATTTTCTCCAGCAGGTTAAAACACAAAGAAGGCTCGAACAAAAGGTTCTTATGCTGTGTAACTGTTATTCCTCACTGTTACACCCATTTCTTTTTTTACAGTGGGTCTCCTAACGGATACTCCACTGTGGGAACAAAGCACAGGGTGCCATCGTTTCTCAAAAATCAAGTGCATGGAGTATTGTCATATCTGGGTTGGTGTACCAATCACTAGCCTCTCCCTTTTGGACAGGGCACAGAAAAGAGTCTCTAACTTAATAGGTCTCGCACTGTCTACCAAGCTCCAGCACCTGTCCCATCGCCGCAATATTGCATCCCTGTGCTTGTTTTACAATACTGCCACAGAATGTGCTCCGACGAACTTATTGCACTTGTACCCCCTCAACGTAAATACCCCTGACTATTAGCAAAATCCCACCTCTTCACTGTAGAGGTCCCCCAGATGCCAGAAAATGTTCTATTCTAATAGCTTCTTTCCTCAGACCGCTTGTCTTTGGAATTCACTCTGTGCTCCCTGTTTCCATAGCTGTACTAACATATAGAAATTTAAATGTAATATGAACAAACATTATGCTTATAATGCCCACTATAAATCTGGCCCCCAATCAAAGTAGCCCCTTGCGTTTCAGTGGCAATGTGCTTTGTTTGGGGTGAATAAAAGTATTTAAAATACTAAATAATAAATAAAGCTTACCCACCACCGTTTTCCCCGATCAGCAAACCGTACTTATCATAAATGTGTTTAGTTTTAAACATCTCTTTTCTAAACAACAAAACACTAATGATCGTCTTAATAATTTAACTACTATCACGGTATACTTGCACGTATCTCAAGTAATGTTACTCCTGTCACTAAAAATGGTAGTTTAAAACATTACTTTCCAATTTCCAATTTCTAATTTTAGATAATATAATTCTGAGTAAAAGTAGGTGATATTTTTCATGACTCAACTTTATTAAGACTTTACTAATTATCTTTGAAATCTATCATTATACTAAATGTGAGTTAATCAACGTTCGTTCTCTTAAGGCTTTTCTTTTTATATATATTTTAATCACACAAACTACATGCTGAAATGTACTTTAGTTCTGGGATTGAGTAATGTTTGAAAACATATGCTTTAAATGTTCTAATTAGTCGTAATTTATAATTAACTGAACAAATTACCCATCTATCTCTTGGATATATTTGTATTTCTTTCACCCTTTCAATGTTGATTCAATCACTGTCTAATAAGTCTTAATGTCTGTTGGTATTTAAAGAAAGAGTGACTCTTTTTGTGATCAAATTTGCATACGCGTGGCCGTACACACCACAAACACACATGTAAATTACATAGCAAAAAATAAATATGTTTACTTATATATAATAATAAAGAATAATACTTCTGTTTAATATAATGATGATGATAATATACAAGTAAAGTGACTTATTATTTTTAGTTATTCAAGAAAAATCTCTTAACAGGTACATCACAGTTTATGAATTCTCTAATGAAATCAAAGTAGAATAAATAGTGTTAGTTGTTGTGACCCGACGGGTCACAGGTACTTCTAGAAATCATGTTAACAGAATTGTAAAATTTTGAATCATTTTCTGTCGCAGTCAGTAAAGTTGCTGTTATTTTTTTAATTATCTACACGGGAAAAAATATACGACCTCTTGTCGCATATATATTTGTCTATTATATCACTACTCCCGCCCAAAGATAAAGAAATCTCTGGGGGGATGGTATCATGGCAATAGAACAGATACTACACTATCCCCCTCCCACCAAGAAAAGGGAAGAAATAATATTTGGGAGATTGGTAGCATGACGAACAAACATATACTATACTACCCGTAAAGAAGGAAATAATGACTGCGAGGATGGTCTCATGACAACAGAACAGATACTACACTACTCCTCTGAGTTGAGCATTGAAGGAGTGTCGTAAACTGAACTGATTATTAAAAGATAGTGCAAAAGTACAATTAATAGAAGTAATAGTATAGTTGCGGATTCAGACAGACAGATACGAAATCTCAATTAGTAGTAGATGCGTAAGAAAAAAATTCCTTTCTCTCAGATTTAGGTTATTATCTTTCAAAGATAATCTGAAATTATTATAAATCCGTTTAAACCCTTTAATCTGTTCCGAAATTTAAATTTTTCCCATAATCAAACTATAACAAAAGAAAGTGTTTGCGATGTGAGAGTGAAAAGAACAAAGCAAATTTTTATTTTCGGATATTTTCAATCAAGAAATTTGAATTTATGTATATTTACAAATAATAAGAAACAATGAACATCTCTTAACCCTTAAATGCTTTCTGTTTCAAATATGGCATATTCCAACAAAATGTCTATTTAATATAATTTTCAACGAAAAGGTGTTAAACTGCAACTTGTTTCACATCCGCTATGAACCTGTTGGCAAGTGTGAGTATGTATTAGTATGATGTTGCATCAGAACACCCGCTACATAGGTAATCAGTATCTTTGATTTCACGAGCGAGTGTCATCGGTGTGTCATCTGCCTAATCCAAGAACCTAAACTTTAAAATCTAGTCATTATAATAGTAAATAAATATTTTTTAATTGTTCTCTGGTGTATTATGATTATTTATTATGTATATATTATATATTATGATTATTAATTATGCATATATTATATATTATGATGCATAATGCATACATTGCAGTGTCTTGTTATACATATAAAATGTTATGCCATTTGTTGCACATTGGCAACATCATTTATTTTTGTTCAATAAATATATATTTTTTCCAAAACTAATTTTTACTAGTTTATATTACCTCTATGAAACAGTTTTCACTTTTTTCAAACCAATATAAAAAATAAAGCATTTATGGGTTTAAAATAGTTTGAAAATTAAGATATACTATATACATAACTATTTAATATTTTAATATTCATATGGTATCATTTTTACAATTATTATTATAAATGATTTATTTGAAATAAAGTATGAAAAACTAATTATACACGTACTCACTGTATTTTTCGCCGTCGGCAGTGCCTCGGTTTATAGTGATAAAAATTGAAATCGAATCCATAAAACTAGCGTGGATACAGCAATAATAATCATAATTAATAATAATACTCAGGAAACAGTAGATGTAGACTATATGGACAAAGAGACGAAACGATAATCGACATTATAATTGAATGCAGTAAACTAGCCCCAAAATAATATAAAAACAGATATGACTGGATTGAAAAGATAGTTCACTGCGAACTGCACAGACGATTGTGCTTTGAACATGCAGATAAATGGTACAAGCAGAAACTGAAGGAAGTATTCACAACTGAAATGAGGAAAATACATAGAAATATAAACGGACAAAGTCATCCAAGCAAGAAAACCGGCGTGATAATAGTAAAAAAGAAGCTAAAACCTGACAAATGGTAGATTTCATCGTCTCAGGATGTCAGAGGGTGAAGATCAAGATGACAGAAAAACTAAGCAAACACATGGCGCTTGTCAGAGAGCTGATGGCAATTTTGAACATGAAGAAAACAACTGTAGGAGCAATAATTGTATGAGCACTAGGAAAACATTTTTAAAAACGGGAAAATGACTGGGAGAAATTAGAATCAAAGGGGAGATTATCACCATACAATACACGCCACTTATGGAAACAACTTAAATCTTAAGAAAAATCTGCAAGTGCGGAAGCCAACCCACATGTGACACCGACCAACCACACGTAAGTTGAAATAGAATAAGAATACATCGACGGAATTCGAAATATAGAAAGAACATTGCCCAAATCCAAAGGAACCGAAACTGCCGGAGTAGATATGCATATAAGGATAAATAAATAATTAAATAAATAAATAAACCATAATTTTACACCCCCTTCCTTGCTACAGAAAAAAGGTGATGGCACCAATATCGTACAGTATAAAAATGTAAAGTGGTCGACTATAGTCGAGGGAGACAAGGGGTAGTGGGGGGGCTCTACTTTTCCAGAATTACTCTACTGACCCTTGATCCTTACTTTACTTTATAATATTGAGGGTTTAACGATGGGGCATAAAGAACTATTTCTTCAGTGTTTGGTATTACTCGACCGAGGATTGAACCATGGCCTCCCAGTCCATTAGCGAACACTATTATCATTATGCTAAGGGTAACATCGTACAGTAGTAGCGTATTAATATACAACTAGCGGTGCCCAGTAGAAATCCCACGGTATCTCTCTTTCTCTCTCTATCTCTCTCTCTCTCTCTCTCTCTCTCTATATATATATATATATATATATATATATATATATATATATATATATATATATTACCAGGTTGCTCGGGAAAAAGCTGTCTCTTCAGCGGTCGCTCCCTCATCCCCTCACCCTCACCCGGTCGCCTCACTATCTTCCCGTTCGCCCGCTCATCCCAGCGCTTGTGATAGGTTGAAAGAAACTGCTGATTTGATCTTTTTTGTCCAATCGATAATCGATACCTAAAAAAAGCGCTGATACGGCTGCTTCTCAAAATCTACACACAATTAGCCCACACATTACCCCCTGCAAGCAGAACACACAGAGTAGAAAGCGTATTAACAAAATGGGAAGCAAAGTTCCACAACAATAACTAGAGCTCTCTAAATAAATCTAATTTGTGTGAAAGCTCTTTTTGCCTACAGAGGGATTGCGTGTGGTTACGCTAACTGCGTCCAAGACACTGACATGATATTTAGAACGTGCCTTGTGCAAACGTGGAAGCAACCATCGAAATATTAATCACCACACACCTTATTGTCATACAAGTGCTGGCCAATGGATTATTTATTTATTTGTGAGCGCTTGGATGTGATCTTTGAACGCTCGAATGGGCTCATTAATATATTTATTTTCCTTGCCTGTGAATTGCTAAAAAGGCATGGTCATGTTGTGTTATTCTAGCCTCCAAACGATTGATAGTACAACCCGCATAGTAATATTCACATTTACAGTTTAATTTATATATAACTGAATTCTTCTGTAGGTTAGAAAGTGCATTTTTGTAGAGGAAAGAAAAAGCTGTACCGCGTAAAAGCAGTGGGATACTGCAGACGAAATTCTGTCACCAAAACTTTAAGTAATAACACAAATGAAAGGGAGCTAATTTTTTAAAAGAGCAAAAGCTTCCTAAACGAAGCAAATTGGCAATGAAAGTAGCGAAAATTTGCCAAAGTTACGGTAATTTTGCAATTTATACTTTGATATATTTTATTAATGCTGACTTAGTTTTTACTTATGACTGATTTGTTTTAAAAATTGTTAATCTCTCTTCCATAAAATAAATGTCAGCGATAATTTATTTTTAAATTGTTGATAAAATGGCGTTGCATTATTATTTTCATTAAGAGAAACATAATTTATTTTTAAATTGTTGATAATCGCGTTTCGTCAGCCTTCTTTCCTCTCTTTCTATTTTCCCTCCTTCTTTTTTCCTCTTTCAGCTTTTTATCCTCTTCTTCGCTCCTATACTTTCTCTTCGCCATACCAAGGCTTGACGAATAAGGTACACTGGTTGTATTAATCTGTAGATACTCAGTAATAAAAAATAACCCGGCCAATTACGTCATCATTAGAGAGACATAAAGTGTGTTATGTAACTACGATTTTCACTGTAGGATAGAGGAAGTAACAGCAAGATTTACCCCCACCACTAATCTCTAGTAGTGTCATTTTCTCACTTCTCCAGAACGCAACAATGACTATGTGGAATTTGTCAACACCGGTTTTCTGACAGTCTGACCTTAGCCAACCCTGTCATCTCCTATCTAAAAATTCGTTCTAGTTTTGATTGTGAGAAAATACGTTTTGTTTTTATTTTGTTTATTCTCAGATTTTAACCTTTTTTTCTGAATATTTTCTTGTAAAAAAAGCACAGAGATGTAAAAAAAATACAATCCTCGATGTGATTGTAGAAGTATATATGCATTCATTTTTGTACTCTTTTCTGGGCGCCAGCTTCCATGTCACAAAACTATGTCTGCGTATTATATACTACAGGGGGAGAGAGAGAGAGAGAGAGAGAGAGAGAGAGAGAGAGAGAGAGAGAAATAAATAATAATTAAAATAATAATTTAGTAATTAATTTAATATTGAAAATGTAAGCCTGCTACAATAAAGGTAGGCTCCCTCTAACGAGCTAGAAAACTTTTAATACCTGACAGTACCCTATATCTCTACAAAGCCACCATCCGCCTATGCATTGTTGTCACATCTGGGATGATACACCAATCACTAGTCTCTACCTCTTAGACAGAGCCTCTAATCTAATATGTCAGACAATACTTTCCAAGCTCCAGCCCCTGTCCCATCGCTGCAATGTTACATCGCTGTGCTTGTTTTACAAGTACTTCAATGGAATGTACTCCGACGAACGTGCTGCACTTGTGCCCCCTCGACGTAAATATTCCTGATCGATCAAAATGCCACCTCGTCACTGTAGAGGTCCCCAGGTGCTAGGGGGATTTCTGCTCTAATAGCTTCTTTCTCAAACTGCTAGCCTGTGGAATTCCTCCATGGTTCCTGTTTCCCTGTTTGTACTAACATGCAGAAGTTTAAATGTAATGTGAACAAACATCTCGCTGCACAACTCTCCACTTGGGATGCCCTTAATCAGTACTAGCCTCTTACGTCTCAGTGGCAATGTGCCTTGATTCGCGTGAAAGAAAGTATATATATAGATATATAATTCCCGAAACAGTTTTTCATGGTAAACAACTGATGATCCCTTAAAATAGTGTTAGAAACTAACTAATATAATAACTGTAAAAAATAAATTGACTTACATGAGTGATTTTCCACTGGAAGACTTGAGACTATAAGTTTGTTTTTTTTTAGTTTTTTTTTATATATATATATTTTTTTTGTTTAATATATATATATATTTTTTTTTATATAGTTTTAATGGTTGAGAAACTTCCGAGACTATCTTTTTTTTCTTTTATCACTCTTTTTTCTTCTATCTCTCTCTCTCTCTCTCTCTCTCTCTCTCTCTCTATATATATATATATATATATATATATATATATATATATATATATATATATATATATATATATATATATATATATATTAGGTTGTAATTTAGGAACGATTATTTTCTATGGGGAAGTATATAAGTTTAAATAAACAAGGTTAAGAGAATATCTCAATAAATTCGATCATCATGTTTCTTCTTGTGAACCTGTATATATTTTTGCGTTCACCGAACTGTGTCGGTCCAAGGTTGCTGTTCGATCTCGTCTCAGTGCTCCAATAAAAAATTCTCATGACAAGTAACAACCCTGAGTCTAGTTTATCAACAAGTAACATATTTATTTGTGGATTATAAATGATACTTGTGTTCCCAAGTTGAATGGAAGACTTGCAATTGAGATTTCTCTATCCCGGCGAAATAAAATATAAGTCCCACACAGTATGTTAGTTAAGAACCCCAAAATAGGCCCACCTCGCCTCAAAGGACACCCAGATTCCACTCATTGCCAGGCCTCCTCCAAAAAACAACTTTCTGTCATGCCCAAAGTGCCAGGTTTCCTCCTTCCATCTCCTTTCCTTCTGATCGGGTCTTTCTAGCTGGTCGTCACTGAACCACCCAAGCACTCGCCACTTGAGATTTAAACTTGAGATAACTGTCAGACAGAGAATTATCATGGAGACGATCTGTGAACATCCCAGCATGGGTCCTTGTCTTTACGAGTTACTTACTTTATTTCAAAGAGAAATAAACTTCTGGGCGGCTCAAAATAAAACCAAATATATTTTCACTTTCTTAGTGCCCCCCTACATTCCTTTGGCCGTGCGTCTAACACTTATAACATCTGCCATTCATATGCATCACTAAAAAAACGCAGCCTACTGCACTTTTACATCCTTTCACAATTCAATATTGTATAAGAGTTGATTTATGGTTTTGAAAGGGCAGTACACTATGAGAAGCGCACACTGGCCTACAAAAATGCCTGAGCAGTCTCGTCAGCATTCCCCCGTAGAGGCCTCTCAAGCGATTAGCAATAAACTAACCTCTTGCTAAAGAGAAAGTAAAGCTTGTGAAGGGGGTGAAGAGAACCATACCGACAACAACAAAGCTAATATTAGACTGGTTGTAAAGGATGTATCCTCGAGTTTTATGAACAACATCGGGTTCAGATGGCTGTTTCTCCACAATTTTCTGTCTTATATGATGCTTACTAGTGGGTGAATCGTTTCTTCGTGATGTTTGATGTTAATGACAAAGTCGCAATAGTTCAAATCATTTACAACAGTCTTAATCCACATTGCTGTGGTAAATTCGAATGAAAGAAAGAAGTCAGTCGATAAGAAAACGCTAAAAGTTAACAAAGAAAAAATACGTGCGTTCCCGCATAGTTCAGATAGAGAGAGACAGTTTTCCAAATCCACAGTCAGTCAGCCAGTGGGCAAATTGATCTCTCTCTGTCTCTCTGTCTCTCTCTCTCTCTCTCTCTCTCTTTCTCTCTCTCTTTCTCTCTCTATATTTCTCTTTCTCCATAAGCAGATTTTTTTTACTAACGTGTCACCGCTGATCAAGGCCTTAATGCCACGAGGATGATGGTTAATAGGTTTGTGTCAGGTGGATGGCGAGACAAATACCTTGCGGATTCGAGATCATCGTTGGATCCGGGCAAAATTTGATTATTGAAGTTTCGTTTAGCTCCAGATAAACAGAGGAAGAAAGAAAAGAGCTGTACAGTGGTTGTAGCTAGAAGAGTTTTTGCTGTGAATGTTTTAAATGGGGATGGGGCAGAGATTGGAGCTCATTCGAGCACCTACCATGAAAATAACGATAGAGTAGAGAAAGACTAGCAACGTCTCTTCTGTGAGAAAGAGGGTGTAGAAGAATAGAAGAGAACAACCCCTCTACTAAATTTCGAAGTCGAGTCAAGGCAGGAGAAGGTGCTTTTAGCGGCACCTCCCCTCATGTGGCAACAGTACTCCATCTTAGGGCGTATGTGGCTCTTATAAAGGTACAGAATTGCGGCAGGAATGAAGTACTTTCTGGAGCAGTAGAATGATCCAACCAATTTTCCAGTCACCTTAGCATCAGATTTGATGTAAGTCTTCCATTTTAGGTCATGAGTGACGGTCAGTCCTGGGAGCTTGTTCGTCACTTATCTTAATCATACCGAAACTACTGGACAGAATTGCATCAAATTTCACATTACTCATCCTTGAGATACGAGGCGTGTTATATGAAGATATATCTATATCGATTATTTATTTTTTATGTCACACAGAAAGCGGGTTTAAAGCTCAATATAGCATATAATACTAGAGCTCGAAGTATAATAATAAAGTAATTAACTTCGAAGTATGTTTTAAAGCACTTTCATTTATTTATTACATATTGCATCATAGGTGAGATCCTTCCTGGGGAGGGAGAAGAAAAAAGACAATTTTCCAGCGACCTTAGCATCAGATCTGATGTAAGTCTTCTACTAGAAGCTTATCAAAGCAGTGGGGAGCCACACCACAATATTCTGTCTTCTGTGATGCTTGCTAGAGCGTGAATCGTTTCCTCGTGATGTTTGTTTGGTGTTGTTAGCAAAGCTTTAATAGTTCAAATCATTTACAACAATCCTAATCCACGTTGCTGTAGCAAATTCGAATGGAAGAAAAAAGCCGATAGATAAGAGAACACTACAAGTTAACAAAGAGAAGATGCGTGCGTCCATGCATAGTTCAGATATATAGAGTTTTTAATACGAATCCAACCCCGCAGGCAGTCAGCGAGATGCTTCCCCTCTCTCTCTCTCTCTCTCTCTCTCTCTCTCTCTCTCTCTCTCTCTCTCTATCTCTCTCTCTCTCTCTCTCTCTCTAAAGAATAATAAATATATGAAAAAGTGAAAGAAAAAAATAAGCTAACAAAGGGTTAATGTGTGACACACGTAGGTAATACGAATGTATTAATATATAGATTATAGCGGAACTCTATTCTGATGCTACACTTACGTCATAAATCAAAATATTGTAATGGAAAGTTATTTTTGAAAAATGTTGTCTTTGTTAATTAATCAAATTTAAATTATATAAATGAATGTAAAACAAATTTATAAATTATATAATACACTTTTTGGAAAAGTGTAGTATCTGTTCTTATTTTACATTTCACCTTTTCTGTCCTCGGTTAGTGAAGGAGAAATGCTTCTAGACTAAGGTAATTTAAAGTTTTGTTCCGCTCCATAGTACCTCTTTTTGGGGAGCTGGATTTTTTCCCACATTAAAAACTGACCTTGTGCCTAACTCTGCTTTTCTCAATGAAATTAAATTTACTAAGAAATGTAAGAATTTTAGATAATAGTTTAATTTTATTATTTTAAATGAATCTATTTCCATAAATCTTGTTCCTAACATTCACAAAATGTTAAACTTGCATTTTTTAGTACAAAAAAAAATCTAATAACATAGCTACAGTAATTACTTTATAAGCATAATAAAACAAATATTTGTTTTTTTTATCAAATAATCTGTATGCTTGCAACTTAATAATTTAAAACTTTGTTTAAATTTATTTTGTCACTTCTACAGTACAGGACCCATATCGACAATAATGTTTCCCGATTGCGATTTACGGAACAGGCTGGAAATGGCCGAGCCGTCGCTGAACAGTCAATTAGTACCGACATAAAATAAAACCATTTTTTTCATGACTTATGGTTAGGGTCAATTAATCCCCCCTCCGTGTTTGATAATTTTCTTCCAATTAGTAAGTGAATCAATTTTTTTTTTCTTTTCTTAAATTTTATAGGAAATTTTTTCAATTTTATTTTGAGGAGGCTAAATTTTCTTTAAAAACCCTAACCCTAACCTACCCCTTATCTAATCCTAACCTAACCGGTTAAATTCATTTTGGTTTCCCATTAACTTGCTTAGTGCCTTTTCACATCTTTTTCATGGCTTTCAAATCGTAAACTGCTTCGGCAATTTCCGGTCTGTTTCGTAAATTGCAATCGGAAACATTCGTTTCGATATGGGTTCTATTCGATAGATCCGCCTTTATCTTAAATAAAAAGAAACAATATGAGAATTAATTCATGAAAAAGCTAAACAGAAAAAAAACGTTATTAGTAAAAATGTATCAAGAAAGAATATCGAATTTTTCGAGAAAAAAAAAGCAAAACAAAGAGTTTTTTATACATATGTTAGATAAATATTTACCAGATAGGCAGGTCTAGTCTGCTTTCTTACCTGTTACTTGTACTAGAACTACTTGTTCTAAACTGGCACACCTATCAGGCATACCTTGGCTTGTCCGGTGAGGTGGAGGTGTGGACACCCAGCAACACTAAAACTAGAGCTATCTAAAGGCGGATTAGCTCCATGGGAACCAGCATCCATCCATATTGATGAAGAGTAGAAAATGGGCCTTTGGTTTACTTTTGACAGCCTCGTAACTCTCACTTCCTTCCAATGTTGTTCTTTAGTCCTCACATTCAATGAGCGGTGTTTCAGTCAACCAGAGGGTCAACCTGACCCGACCGGAGTTGGTGTGGTTTATACCAGTCGAGGATACATCCCCGACAATCAGTCCAACAGAGTCTGGGCCATTTTTTTTAGTTGGTGACTTTGTCTATTTCGGGCTGAAGGATGATTCTGTGCAGTTCTAAGAAGCCCATCCTCCCTGGCTTTACCTTCTCGCGCTTTAAGAAGGGGTTAGTTTATTGCTAATCGTCAGAGGTGCCCCACCGGGAAATGCCGACGGAGGTGCTCAGACATTTTTTTTGTGGGCGCTGTCTTTTCAATCCCCACCCTTTGATCTTATACCATATCTTCCCGCGATGGGAGAAAGAGTAATACCAAAAGGAAAGAATTGGGTCGGCTGTTGCTTTTAATGCGTTGTATGTGGAGATCTTCAATTTTTTTGTTCTGGTATGCGCCTCGAAGAATTCTATTCAAAAGTTCTTCCATAGACAAAAAAGATCCTATTGGTTACGCCATTTTATTATGATGTTCAACGTATGTGGTTCACTTAACAGACACGATAATGGAGTCTGTATTTAATGAAATCTTCCTTATATGCATATGCAAATATTTTTTATAAAATTCTAATTTTTGTGACGGCGGTGAGCAAAAGAACGAACATTTTAAAATGTTTTACTAAAATGTTTTAAGAAGTTTCTTGAAATGTAAATGTCAGTTTTCTAGAACGATTTCAAAGATAGAAAGAATATATGTCAGTTGTGAGACTGTATACATCTTCCTGGCAACGTAAGTATGGGCCAAAGTCTTATCTGGGCCTTATTTTCCCGTACTGTATGACGTATTCCCGAAATTATTCCATTGAAACTTTGATAGATCAAAAACCATTTATCCGAGCAACCTGAAATGTACCTGATGATTACTGTTATCTAAGGGCATCACTTAGGCGAGCATTAATGATCAAGATCTTTCTGATTCTCTATTTTCTGACCAGGAGCACGTGGTGCAATAGGGATGAAGGTGGCTGGTTGCTTTCAATGCGTCGAAAACCAAGCTTCTCTCCTTTCACTACAAACGCTCGAATCCTTACTTTGCCCCAATTGAAATGAACGGTTCTTCCCTTGAAGAAGCTCCCTGCTTTGATAAGCTTCTGGGACTGACCTTCACCTCAGATTTGAAATGAAAGCCTTACATCAAGTCCATTGCTAAGGTGGCTGAAAAAATGGTTAGATCATTCTACCGCTTCAGAAAGTATCTCACATCAGACGCAATGCCCTACCTGTATAAGAATCAAATACGTCCTTATATAGAGTACTGTTGCCACATCTGGGGAGGTGCCGTTCAGATCATCCTTTCTTGCTTTAACAGAGTACAAAACCGACTTCGAAATCTAGTGGGGGATGTCCCATTCTTTTCTCTACAACCACTTTCTCACAGAAGAGATGTTGTTTGTCTCTCTCTGTTTTATCGCTATTTTCATGGTAAGTTGTCGACTGAGCTCCAATCTATGGCCCCCTGTAAAACATACACAACACAAACTCGTCTATTTACAACCACTGACAATAATTCCGCTTCCTCCCTTTATCAACATAAAACTAAACGTTAAACGACTATGAGCAGAGTTTCTTTCCAAGAACTACTCGTCTGTGGAACATAATACCGCGGGGATGTTTTCCAGCTGACTACACCATTGTCATTTTCAAGTCCAATGCAAACAAATTCTTGTTGAGCCGTCCTCTTTATTATTAACGAAAGAAACCCAAGGTCCACTTTCTACTCATTTTCATTATTGAAGGAGAGTAGAAAGTGGACTTTGGGTTTACTTTCGGCAGCCTCGTAACTCTCGCTTCCTTTATTTTGTCCTTAGGTTTTCACATTCCATGAGCGATGTTTCTGACAACAGGGGAAGAATTGCTGTTTTCTGGGTCGGAATCTATTCATCTAACACTTATCGATGGCTAGTTTTTGCCCTTGATGTAGTCATTTTCAGCTTCTTACATCAAGTGACTTCATGCTTTTTTTTTGGGGGGGGGGGGATTCCCATAAAAATAAAAAATGAAAAATAAAATTCTTACCAATTTCAACCATCGTTACCAATCATCCCGCTGTTGTCTCATCGTCCACCTAACAAACTCATTAACCCTTATCCTCGAGGGGCTTTTGGCGTTGATATGTGGTGACTCTTTATTTGATATATATATATATATATATATATATATATATATATATATATATATATATATGAAATAAAAGGATAAAATCAATCCGATGGTATGAGTTAGAATGGAAAAGAAGAAGACCTAAAGCTCAACGTTTAGCCCAACTGTTTCGTGGGCTTTTTCAAGTCGGAGCTCTACTAGAGACCAAGGCACCAGGCGTCCTCGTTACTGAGTGACGATCTTTGCACTCCCATCGTTCGATCGATGAGAGTATTTATCAAAAGTGTCTTTTGTTTTTACGCATTCCTTCTTTGAACAGAAAACACACATTTATATTTTTTCAATTCAACTCCTAACTTCAATTCCAAAAGTGTGCTGAGAAGTACATTCTAATCTAAACCTATATTTTATCAGCCCACTTTTGTAATAACTCCAGCTCTCTCGTTATCGCAATATCTATTTGGAATTATCGCTTTAGCAGAAATATGCTCCCCCCCTCCGAGTCACATATTTTTGCTAGTATTTATAATGTAAGTGTTGAGTTTGCTATTGAACAGCGGTTGTGACAATTTCTGGTTGACGTACACTACCACCCCCTTCAAGGAGTAGGTATTGTTTTGGTGGATGGTCTCATTACAACAGAACATATACTACACTAACTCTCTCTCTCTCTCTCCCTCTCTCTCTCTCTCTCTCTCTCTCTCTCTCTCTCTCTCTCAAATGAGAAAATAATGTCTGGAAGGACGGTGTTATGAGTTATGACAACAGAACAGATACTACACTATCTCCCAAAGGAGGAGGTAATGCATGGAGGGGATGGTCTCATGACAGCAGAGCAGATACTACACTATCCCCCACCACCACCAAAAAAGGAGGAAGTAATGCCCGGAAAGATGGTGTCGTAACAACAGAACAGATACTACACTGTCTCTCAAAGGAGGAGGTAATGCATGGGGGATGGTCTCATGACAACAGAACAGATAATACACTAGACTTCTGAATTGGGCATTGAAAGATAGTACATTAATAGAAGTAATAGTGTAGTTCCAGTTTAAGACAGACATATGCCAAATCTCCATTAGTAATAGTAGTAGTAGTAGTAGTAGTAGTAGTAGTAGTAGTTTCTCTAACTCAGCACGGGTAATCTCGTTACAAAGAGTTCGAGTCAATGTTATTTTCATTCATTTAAACAACACACGCATATGACACACACATGAGTTTCAGTAGCCTAGATAAACGCTTTAAACTACATTGAGTTTCATGCGGAAATCTCAATCTAAAACCGTCGATCAATGTAGTATCGGCAGCTGTTTGAAGCAAACATACGCCATGGCGACCGTCGCTAAGAAACGGAGAAATGCAAAACAGGGACAACAGATAACAAGAGAGTTAAATTACAACACAAAAAGTGGGCAATAGCAGTCACGATCGCTCGTCACACAACTTGAAATCTTAATTAGATGCATCCTGTATTGATTATCTATATAATAAAACGCTAAACCACTTCACTTTCTTTACGTACGGCATGTTATTTAGGCATATGTTCTTCAGAATTGTTTAATTCATTCCCTGCTTCATTTGTTCCAGCTCGTTTGATTCGTTGGTCTAGTGGTCTTCATCAATGCACTGTTCAGATACCTCGTTATAATACATCTTCATATTCCAGTGGTTTATTTCCAATAATTTTAGGCTTGCGGAATTCTTCTTCTACTAACTGGTTTCCTCCTACCTATAGCCTTGTTTGTTTTTTTGTTTGTGTGTTTGTTTGTTTGTTTGTTTGTTTGTTTGAACTATAGGAATCTCCTGTCTATGCGTTAATCATGTTTCGTTCTTTTTAGCTCCTTACATCAAGTGATTTCATGCCGTGTCTGGAGCAACTTCCATTCAATAAATGTTAATCTCCTTTTACACACATTTAAAAAAAAAAGGAGATTGTGATTAATCTGATGTTGCTAAAGTAAAACATCTCAACGTTACACATTTTAAAATGAATTGTTCCAAAATCAAATTATATTGTCCCATCGACTGAAACAATACAATTTTAAATAAATACATTTCAAAAGCTAACATTTGTTTTATTGATTTAAAGAGTACTAAATTGATCTTACACTTATTTTTACGGTAAGAAGTCAGAGAATATTTATTGTTTTAAAAAGAGTCTAATTGTTATAATTTTCACTAAATAAATAAAGAAAGAATTAATTATTTTGATGGAAGAAAAAGTATTTTTCTAAGTCGTATTAACCCGCTAGTTAGTATTAATACACTATGACGGTACGTCTACCAACATTTACAGTAGTTATGATATAACTAAATTACTAATGAACTGTGTCATTATTTACTCACAAGTAATCAGTTATTGCTCACTGACATTAATAAGTGGAATCTGAGTGACAATCTCGCCAGAATTCCATTTCACTCCGCTCTTTTTTGAAACAGTTAAATCATTTTTCGTTATCGTAACAGTCGTTTACCATTGATTTCTTGCTGGCAACGATCGCTGGTCTTCTCTTGAATTCAAGTAGAAATAAACCTCCCGAAACTTCTAGTACTCTCTGTACCCTTCCAGTGGAGGCATGATGGATGCTCTACCTCCTCGGTCTTTCCGTCCTTCTTGGCCCTTCTGAACAACCATATGCGTTTTTTAGGGAGTCAGTTTATGGGACTTCTGGTAGTTTCAGTTTCCTTTTCCTTGAACTCGTCTGATGGTCTTCCTATGTTTTTTTTTAAATTTCTATTTTAACTTTTGTGTGGCTGATTAGCGTTCGTACTTCAGGTGGATTAGTTTCCACATTCAAGGATTTTCCTTAATAATAATAATTATTATTATTATTATTAGTAGTAGTAGTAGTAGTAGTAGTAGTATAGGTTCCAAAACTATTGATTAGAATTGCACTAAGTCTCCACAGATTTCCAGTACTCCTTTTGACAAGGCCGATACCACCACATATGTGCGTGTTTATTAGGGGGTATCAGTTATTCTTATTCTTATTCTTATTCTTGTTGTTTTTGTTTTTCTTGCTCGCTTGGAGTTTTCACACGGATCATTAAAAGTGATCGATGACTGGTAAAAACAAGTGCTGTTCCCTGGATTCCGAGTGACACAAGCCTCCTTAAATTTTAATAGTCTTCACTTTTTCTATCACCATTGCAATTCGTGTATTGTTATCACACCAGCCGTTTACCATTGAGTTAATAATGGTCGGTGTTTCTCTCTAGAACTGTAGTGACAATCAGCTTCCTCGGAATTTGTAAAGAACTGAAAAATCCCTTGTAGCACAATATAGTCTTAACGACGGTCTAAAATTCCGGAGGTACTCTTGTTCATTCAACACCGAAACAACACTAAACAATGTATCAAACACGCTCTCCCAAGTGCACCTACATCCTTCTCGCTTGTTTGCGTCCACCGTGATTTTTTTCTGTTGGTATTTACTTCCTTCACATACAGCAGGAAGATATGACAGAAAGTCGTAAAGTGGGGATAGAATGTAACGTTATCGGGTAGGCTGCAGATTTTGAACTCGGATCACCTACAGACGAGTTTGATGACAAAATGAAAAGAACAAAATAACAAAAAATCATTTAGGTAAGAAACGAACAACGCGAAAACATTCCTGGTCTATGACGTAAGTAGGTCAAAAGAACACGACCAGCAAAGAATGGTATTGTCCCTAAAAGCGGGAAGCGAGAAATAAGCTGTTGACCTCAAAGATGAGATCGGATTACGTAAGCAAAAGTTATTTAACTTATGCACCCTGGAAGCCGGGGGGAGAAAGGACCTAACAGGTGTCCGACTGGTATAGAAGCGGAGGGGATCGGTGTGTAACTTCTCGAGTTATGAATGTATTTAATTGTGGAAGAAAAACATCTGTTATAACCCAAAGAAAAACAAATGAGGCTTATTTCTTTTCTGTCAGATCAAGGGGAACAACTCCGACGAAAAACGAGTAAATAAATTGATTTAATTCCTTTACATTTGATAGTTAAGATAGCCAAACGGGCAATAAATAGTGGGCCAATCATGTAACAAGAAAAGCCAGACCACCAGAATGGTAGCTGGATTCTGACTTCGAAAAAAAATGGCCTGAGCAGCCCCATCGGCATTCCTCAGTAGAGACACCACCGACTATTGGAACTAAACCGATCCGTCCTCAAAGAGAAGAGGGTAAATCCTGGCATGGTGCACCTGATAGGATTGAATAGGAGTCAGCTTATGTTACATTGATTATTTAAGAGAACAGATCGACAAGTGCTTGTTGACATTAGATTTGCGGACGACTATTTTCAAGTCTGTATCGAAGCAGTCCCGTGGCAATGTGTTCCGCAGATGGCTAGAAATATGCTAAAGAAAACTATATTCATGTCATCTAAACAAAACCTTTGTTGCCATGGTGACTAACCAGATAGCCGACTGTTTACAGGTTGATCCATTAATTAAGTCATTTATCTTATTTGCGTCATTCTCTTGCTCTCCTCTTATGATGCTACAACTACTCCCTTTACTATTCTTTCCGCGGCTTCCCCTATGTAAATTAAAGAGACATTGCTAGTCTTTCTCTACTCTATCGTTATTTCCATCTCTTATCCCTCCATGTAAGACATTCAAAAGAGCTCGTCTTCTACCACAACCGACATGAACTTTCCTTTTTGTCTCCATGTGCCAAGCGACTAGCGGAATTTCCATGCACAGAGTTTTTTTTCTAATAACTTTACGTTTGCGGTCCACATTAACATGGAACTGCTTCCTTGCAGACTACAATAAGTGGTCTACAAATCTAATGGCAACAAATACTTGTCATAAACCTGACCCATAAGTGACCCAACTTTTATTCATTCCATTCAGCATTTTCCATTCTTTCATAATATTCTTAATCATCTAACTGACAATTCATCCATTTCACTGGTCCTTGTAATCGAGTGGCTTTTGGCCTTGATTATTGGTGACTTATTAGTAATAAAAAAACACTTCTCCTCTCATTCAACCACTATATGCAATTCAACGTGTAAACAACCAAGCGAGAGTTATAGTAATATATCGATTATAGTTTGAGGTAGTTCAGTTTTTTCACACGGTGTTGTATTATAACGTGTTTTCTTTACTAAACCTAATTTATGCAATTCAATAGAAATAAAACCCAATTCTTCCCACTGAGGAGCGTGGGGTAAATATCTGTCGATGGTAAATATTTGACCACGTAAGAAATAATAGAAGCAATGAGTAATGCACACGTGAGAAATTTAAAAAGATAAGGTAGCAGAAAGAAAAATAATGATTATTACTAACAATTAGACATTTGATGTCATAGTCGCCACACCTATTTGCATGTACGTATGTTAGTTTTGCTAAGAATTACATCAAAGTCTCTTTAGTGGTTCATACAAAGCAGTGGGGTTCAGAGGAGGTAGGGTAACGGAGCGATTGCCGTGGGTATCCATTAAACCGGCCATCCAAATAGAGAAATAAGATTATAATTTTAATATTTTTGCACTAACGAATCAAGTTTTAGGGGCTAACTACACTGTCAGAAAAGGCTGTTAGCCCTTTATCCCTCCATCTATTTCTCTCTCTCTCTCTCTCTCTCTCTCTCTCTCTCTCTCTCTCTCTCTCTCTCTCTCCATCTTATGGCGAGCTAACCGGTTTCGAACCTCGCTCAACAGAGGAGAAGCGATGTTGAGCGAGGTTCCAGGTTCGAAACCGGTTAGCTAGCCTTTTCATGCTTTTTATTTTTTAAGTCATTACTTTTAAAAATAATATGGTCAGTTTATAGCGATAATAAAATTTTGTACCACAAAAGTAATTATATATATATATATATATATATATATATATATATATATATATATATATATATATATATACTTATTAAATAATATTTTTTTTAATTATTATCCACATACGTATACGTTTCATGGTTGCGGAATCATCAGGCTGGAGATAACTGTTCAACCTGTTGCACGATTCAACCCCCAGACACGAGTCACCTTTTTTACTCAAATCTGAACTTCCTAACCAATGCGACCAACTTGAACAGTTATACGGAAAGAAGAGAAATAATCCCTATTATGTCTTTTTTGCAAGCAGACACATAGTAAGCCGTCTTACAGTGTTCGACAAATCACATGGACAGGAACTCTTATTTTTAGCTTTGATTAGACGGCTTATCTCTTTAAGTGGCCAGCCGACAAGAAATTATAAATAATTATTTAATAATAAATATCTTTAAATTATCAACATGTGTATACATTTCATATTTGCGAAATCATCAGTGTGGAGATAACTGTTTGCCCGATCGCACGATTTAACCCCCAGACACGAGTCACCTTTTTAACTCAAATCTGAACATTCTATATATGCTACAATTTCTGAGTACGGGTGCAAACAACCCCATTGAAAAAAAAAAGAATATATTTTGGGCTAATATATAATGAAACAAAATATAAAATAAATAAGGATATATTTTGGGCTAATATATAATGAAACAAAATATAAAATAAATAAGGATATATTTTGGGCTAATATATAATGAAACAAAATATAAAATAAATAAGGATATATTTTGGGCTAATATATAATGAAACAAAATATAAAATAAATAAGGATATATTTTGGGCTAATATATAATGAAACAAAATATAAAATAAATAAGGATATATTTTGGGCTAATATATAATGAAACAAAATATAAAATAAATAAGGATATATTTTGGGCTAATATATAATGAAACAAAATATAAAATAAATAAGGATATATTTTGGGCTAATATATAATGAAACAAAATATAAAATAAATAAGGATATATTTTGGGCTAATATATAATGAAACAAAATATAAAATAAATAAGGATATATTTTGGGCTAATATATAATGAAACAAAATATAAAATAAATAAGGATATATTTTGGGCTAATATATAATGAAACAAAATATAAAATAAATAAGGATATATTTTGGGCTAATATACAATGAAACAAAATATAAAATAAATAAGGATATATTTTGGGCTAATATATAATGAAACAAAATATAAAATAAATAAGGATATATTTTGGGCTAATATATAATGAAACAAAATATAAAATAAATAAGGATATATTTTGGGCTGATATATATTGAAACAAAATATAAAATAAATAAGGATATATTTTGGGCTAATATATAATGAAACAAAATATAAAATAAATAAGAATATATTTTGGGTTAATATATAATGAAACAAAATATAAAATAAATAAGGATATATTTTGGGCTAATATATAATGAAACAAAATGTAAAATAAATAAGGATATATTTTGGGCTAATATATAATGAAACAAAATATAAAATAAATAAGGATATATTTTGGGCTAATATATAATGAAACAAAATATAAAATAAATAAGGATATATTTTGGGCTAATATATAATGAAACAAAATATAAAATAAATAAGGATATATTTTGGGCTAATATATAATGAAACAAAATATAAAATAAATAAGGATATATTTTGGGCTAATATATAATGAAACAAAATATAAAATAAATAAGGATATATTTTGGGCTGATATATATTGAAACAAAATATAAAATAAATAAGGATATATTTTGGGCTAATAAATAATGAAACAAAATATAAAATAAATAAGGATATATTTTGGGCTAATATATAATGAAACAAAATATAAAATAAATAAGGATATATTTTGGGCTAATATATAATGAAACAAAATATAAAATAAATAAGGATATATTTTGGGCTAATATATAATGAAACAAAATATAAAATAAATAAGGATATATTTTGGGCTAATATATAATGAAACAAAATATAAAATAAATAAAGATATATTTTGGGTTAATATATAATGAAACAAAATATAAAATAAATAAGGATATATTTTGGGCTAATATATAATGAAACAAAATATAAAATAAATGAGAAATTCAACAGTTTTTTTCCTGTCTGGGGGGGGGTACTTTCTTTTTTTAGGATCACTGACGATGACCTGATCAACAAACATATGTGCCTTATGTGTTTCGAACATTACATATATCTGGGTTTTGGGCCGAAACAATTGTATGCAAATAAAAAAGACTGATGTTTTAGTGAATTTGTGAGAATGTGTTCTTTACATTTGATGTGGCTTTTATAATATTAAAATATTTTTATTACAGCTCTAGTCATACACTATCGAGCTATTGTAAAACTTTGTGTTATACCAAATTTATATATATATATATATATATATATATATATAGAGAGAGAGAGAGAGAGAGAGAGAGAGAGAGAATTATAAAAAGAAAAAACTATACACACATTAAGGTTGTACACATTATAACTTATTTCGACCCCTTAATTAGGTCTCCTCAGATGTATAAAAAACCACGTCAAAAAACGTGGTTGTTTATACATCTGAGGAGACCTAATTAAGGGGTCGAAATAAGTTATAATGTGTACAACCTTAATGTGTGTATAGTTTTTTCTTTTCATAATTCTGTTTTGCTCTGTTTAAATTACATTGAGCTCTGTTATTCAGATTCTCAACACAAAATTGAAATCTACACTATATATATATCTATATATATATATATATATATATATATATATATATATATATATATATATATATATTATAACTGAATTTATAGGGAGTTTGGTATTTTGATCAGTACTGCTGGAGAGCACTGAATTTAATAGCTGTTCTGTTTTTAAATTACCGAAACAGTTACATGGTAAATAGCTGATGATCCCCGTTTTCTATTTCACAGTTTAAGTTAAGGCCCCTTGTTTATGTTTCACTTTTATATAGTTGAGCCCATTTTTGTATTTAGGAATAAGTCGGTTTATGTTAGTGCTAAGTCTGCAATATGTGGATTTAATTAGTATCCCTAGGAATTAAAATTGCACTTTTAATCTTCGTTTATAAATGACTACAGCTTTTTTTAGAATCTCTCTCTCTCTCTCTCTCTCTCTCTCTCTCTCTCTCTCTCTCTCTATATATATATATATATATATATATATATATATATATATATATATATATATATATATATATATATATATATATATTAAAGAGCATCTAAACACCCACATTTCTTCCTTCCATAAACACTTAATATCATGTGGCAACACACATCGCTCCATTAGTGTCCGCATCCTCAACTCTGTCCGCAATATAGGTCAGCTTCGAATTTCGGAAGCTATCCTAATCTCTAAATTTCGCCCTGCCTTGAATAACAGATTCGAGTTGTCATCTCCCTTCATCCTCTGATTCTTACATCCTCACACTTCCACCTCCTCACACTCCCACCCACAACTTACTTACTTTTTTTTTTTTTTTTTTTATAATCCTCCCCCTTCCCATAATCTCTTCTTATTTCCCCCCCCCTTCCCCTGCTAATAAAAAAAAAAAAAAAAAAGGTCCCATCCTTGGCTTTTATCCACTTCACAACTCAAATCCCTTCTCAAGTTTCCAATCTCATTTCTAAAGTCTGAATATATTATTTAGAATAAGTTATCTCCCTTTGACAGTGAATTTAAATTTAGATTTGAAGAGAATAAATGAAAAAAAAAAAAATAAATAAATAAATAAATAAATAAAGATTGATGAGTCATGTAAAATGAAACATAATAAAATTAAAAAAAAAAAAAATTGGTATATTACTAAACTAATGTTTATAATGTTTTAACCTTAGTTATATGATTGCTTAATGGAATTTTGACGTTTTCTGCGTTCCTAATCCACTTCACAACTCAAATTCCTTCTCAAGTTTCCAATCTCATTTCTAAAGTCTGAATATATTATTTAGAATAAGTTATCTCCCTTTGACAGTGAATTTAAATTTAGATTTGAAGAGAATAAATGAAAAAAAATAAAATAAATAAATAAATAAATAAATAAAGATTGATGAGTCATGTAAAATGAAACATAATAAAACTTAAAAAATTGGTATATTACTAAACTAATGTTTATAATGTTTTAACCTTAGTTATATGATTGCTTAATGGAATTTTGACGTTTTCTGCGTTCCTACTGCCAATTGTTTTCCCCTGTATTACGATGATCTGACACCGGTTTTTTTTTTTCCCCGTTTTTCCGACCCTCTCGGTCTTCTATTGTTGTCTTCTGATAATGAAAGTTGTTCTTTCGAAAATTTAAGATTACCCTTTGCCGATCTGTTACTTACCAAAAAAAAAAAATACTATTTGGTATTTAATCTGTTTTCGTGAAATTATTAATAAATCGTTTTGAGTTTCAATTTCTCCCTGCGTTTATTTCTTTTCACTTTTCCATCTCACGGCAACCACATCGCATTGCTATAGCCTTGGACGACTAATTTACACTTATATATATATATATATATATATATATATATATATATAATTATTTCTACATACATACGCCGGCGTTTCAAGCTTTCGCTCTCATCAGTGTAGGAAGTGACAATTTCAGACGGTTACAGGGTGCGAACTCAGATCACAGAGTCAACCAAGACTTCGCGCGCTTTCGCTTGTATCTATATATATTAATAAAATGAATATAGAACCAATATTTTTTCAAAAGTGCTCAATAACGATTAGAGCAGTTATAAAATTAATAAACACTGGTACAGTCAACATTAAATTACCAACGTTTCGATGACATTACATCTCTTCAAGACTGCATTAAATAAAAAGTTAAAAGACACATTGAAATTGCTACCAGAAAAAAACTGGGGAGTTTAAAAAAGAGAAAAAAGGGAATGGAAAAAATCCAATCCAATTCAAAGTCATGTGTAAGCAGAATAAATCAGCCAGTCCAGTTTATCTATCACTGTCTGTTAACTCTTCAACTCTATATTAATGAACCCTACTCCGATTCTCTCTACCCTTTCTCAACGAACACCCTCTTCTCTATATATATCATATTGCTCTTCATTATATTATTATAGAGTAGAAGATAAGCATCCAAATAAATACACATTGGTAGTTTGGTAGTTTGGTAGTTTTGTTTTACGGCATATCAACCCTTTTTGGGTTATTTAATGCCGAATCTGGTCTTGTTTTCTTCTCTTTTTTGTTTCTTTCCCCTTTTAATATCTGTTTCTATTTAACCCATAGTTGGGACCCTAACAGGTACTACCACTCCGGGTCAGGGTGGACCTGGGAGCAATGGTAATTAAGAGGAGGCTCCACATTCCCCAAAGTCCGTAAGCCGGATCTCACTATCGGATGTAGTTTAAGGTCATATCCAGGACTGGGAGTAGGGTAGGAAAAATAAAAATAAAAAAGGGGAGGGAGAAAGGGAGAGGGGCTGTTGTTTTTGTTTTTGGTTTTGTAGAACATAATTAAGTTTTACAAAAAAAACAAAAAAAAAACCGTCAATGTAGGTGAATTTCGTCTCAGGGAGCCACAGGGCAGCCTGATCTGGTATCACCAGAATACACATTGGTCTTTATTATAGAGTGTAAGTGAATTAATCATTGCACGAATATATGATTTTTATTTTAAAACCAGTTTCGCTCAACAATTCTCTGCGATTTAAAAAGTACACCTTCAGATTTTTTGAGCATCCGATATTTTTTCTAAAGGAGGAGACAAAAGCGCATATGTTATTTATTTTTGATAACTTTCCAATGACTCATAAAGATATCCGTGTAGAAATGCAATGGCCTTAACCGCATAAACTGTGCTTGTCAAAGCATACGTATTTTTATTTCGTTCTCCCCCGGTTCCATAAAAAGCCTAATAATAACGAATGCACTATATGACCACTCCTGAAAATAAGTTTTAATGTTTTCAACTGTGACTTACACATACACGAGCAACCTAAAACCAATGGGCTAAATCCGGCCCGCAAAATCTTTTCTTGTGATCCGCGGAAAACTTTTGATCAGGATGATCTTTTTAGGAACGTATTAAAAAAATTCCAAAGGGATTATCCGAAACACCGTTAATATTCCGTGGAAACTTTAAGACTATTGATAACCACAGATTTATAAATGAACAAAAATAAATAATTGAGTATACCTATATACCTATACATATATGAATATGTAAGTATATATGCATAATCTATCATTAGGGCTCTGGCCTGTGTCCAGGCTGAGAACAGTTAATGTGGCACACACATGAACAAAGGTTAGTCATGTACGCATTAACCTTTAGCAAAGATTCATCATGGAACTTATTGTTATAATTTATCTCTCCAGTTTCTGCTCTTCTAAAGGAGAGTGGAAAGTGGAAAGTAGAAAGTAGAAAGTAGAAAGTGGGCCTTCGGGGTTACTTTCGGCAGCCTCGTAATTCTCGCTTCCCTTATTTTGTCCTTTAGTCCTCACATTCCATGAGCGATGTTTTTGACAAAGGGGAAAAATTGCTGTTTTCTGGGTTGGAATTTATCCATCTAACACTTATCGTTGGCTAGTTTTTGACCTAAAAGTGATAATTTTTTTAGCTATTTAGATCAAGTGAGTTCATGGTTTGTTTGGAGCGATTTCCATTTTTTTTTTAAATTCAGCCTTATAGTTTCTTTTTTAATAATGAGTCACAACTTATCAAGTTCAAATGTTACTCGATGATAAGGGTTAATTCTATGTATGCACTGTCAGTTAAATGATGAAGAATATTATGAGAGGATTGAAAATGGTAAATTGAATGAACAAAATTTGATCACTTATGGGGACGGTTTATGACAAGTATTTGTTGACATTGGATTTGGAGACGACCATGTTGTAGCCTGTAGGAAAGCAGATATGTTAAAGAAAAAAGGAATTGTAATGGATTTTTTTCTTCAATAAATACATGTCCCAACATTTTCTAAAATATTATTTAATCTTTTTCAAACACTAACTTTTAAATGCTTATATTCGGGACATTAGAAAGTTTAATCCGATATGTCAGGCCGAGAGCAAGATTAAAGCGTTTCCTCGAATAGTGGCGATAGAGAGGCGCTCATAGAGCCAAGTCAATTCACGATGGTCCGCGGTGTGGCACCTCATTAATAGACGAAGCCGGTTGAGGGAGTACCGCGTAGGAGGGAGGGGGCAATCGTTCCACTTGTCTCAACGGCGATACGTTTGAATAAAACATTTGTCGAGAAGACCAGCGTATTTTGATCAGTTACGGTCCTCCAGTTCTATATGTCCAGGGTTCGTTGAAGATCCGTTATTGATGAGGTTGCAAAATTGCCCACCATATTCTCGGGATCTTACACCAAGAGATTCCAATACATTTAAAAGTCTGCAAAATAATTTAATTTGAAATATACTTACTTTAAAGAATTTAAAAAGAGTGATTTTCTCTTTATTTAATTGAAAATTAATGAAAATTGAATAAACAATATTATTGGATTGATCCATGGGGAAGAATAGCGACTTGTATTTTTTTATTTTTATTATTTTTTATTAAGCCTAACAAAACGGAACTAACTTCCTTTAAAAACTGATACAATCCGTTAACAACACATTTGAAATGATTATATGATTTCAAACATCGGACTCATTTCTGTCTGTGGAAATCTGTTGAGTAATATTATTGTACATTTTAATTTATAATGAGTGATGGTGATTATGACTGAAAGTGTCAAATTTTAGAATTCAGTAAAAATGTGTTGATGGAATTCGAATAAAATATTGTGAAATTTGAAAAATAAACAATAGTGATATGTAGAGAAGTTCAGGTATGCACAAAAACGAACAATTGACTCGCTCTGAAATAAGTAAACGTTAAAACAGATGTTTGCGGTTCTTCTCTGACGCAGCTACATGTCCAGTGTTTGTCGCCGATTTCGTTACTGACGAGAGCAGAAAAGTGTCGACAAGTCGTATCTTATATTAGCGATTTGCTGTTTGAAACGGAAAACACTGTCAGACCATCAGGGCAACTTGTTCGAAAATTAACGAGAAGCCAGCAATGTCTATGGCCGGTCGGACGATATCGTTGAGATCGCTGTGTCTAGGGACCGATGCTTGGCCTTTTGGCTAAGATCAAAGTGTAGTATCTGTTCCGATGGATACTGCACGCCTGTCCTGTGTAGTTCTAGGAGGTCCACCCTCCCAGGCTTTGCCTCTCCTCTTTGGGGAGGAGTAAGTTAATTGCTTACTGTCTGAGGCGCCCCTACCGGAGAATGCCGACGGGGCTGTCCAGGCAATTTTTAAATGGCCAGAGTGCTCACCTCTCGAGCACTGGCTTTTCAAACCCCACTTTCTCGACCCGATCTTGGGTCACATCTTACTTGTGGGAGTAAGATAAAACTGGCCTTGTGCCTAACTCCTGGGGAGAAGTAAATAAAACCTACCGATACACCTTGGCCTTTTGGCTAAGATCAAAGTGTAGTATCTGTTCCGATGGATACTGCACGCCTGTCCTGTGCAGTTCTAGGAGGTCCACCCTCCCAGGCTTTGCCTCCCCTCTTTGGGAAGGAGTAAGTTTATTGCTTACTGTCTGAGGCGCCCCTACCGGGGAATGCCGACGGGGCTGCCCAGGCAATTTTTAAATGGCCAGAGTGCTCACCTCTCGAGCGCTGGCTTTTCGAACCCCACTTTCTCGACCCGATCTTGGGTCACATCTTACTTGTGGGAGTAAGATAAAACTGGCCTTGTGCCTAACTCCTGGGGAGAAGTAAATAAAACCTACCGACGCTCCTTCTATATGACAGGTCTATACACATCGACTGGCTGACTACAGTAGCATCTGTGGGAGCTGCACACTCTCGAACTGGTGCGAAGGGCGACAACGAATCCAAAAGCAAAGTCATCTTTTCTAGATTGGAGAAAAAAAAAAGATGCAAATGATGCTCATCATAAAAAGAATGAAAACACTCTTGGCTCGATTTGATAAATTTCTCATTTACTTACTTGCCCACGATAGAAGAGTTAGATAAAAGGTCAGTTTTCAATGTGACAAAAATCACTCCCCAAAATTGCGAAAGATTTTCCTGCCGAAAACATTTCGCTATTAAGTTGACACATAAATTAAGAGGGAGGTAATTTTAAAGACTTAGTCAAGTATTGATAAGGTATAAATATCCTCCACTCTATAATAAAGGGCAATGTGCATTTATATATATATATGTATATATATATATATATATATATATGTCCCGTCACACAAAAGTAAGCGAATAAAAACTGCAAGACAAATCCATTTAGAGGAATTGAGAAAGCAACTAGCGAGTCAGACAACCCCGACTTCAATCTATTTCCATAATGAAATGTTTTATTTTTTGTTCCGCTTTCTATATTGATTTATAGTTTTTTTTCTGTTTTTAACTTTCCAGTTAGAGACGTTTTCTTTTTTTCTTCTTTTTATAACTTCACTGATTCTGGCTTTATTTCATATTTGTTCGGCATGTGGTAAAAATATGTATTCCAATTTAACTATTCTTAACGGATTTTTAATATGCTATAAAGGTATCCGTGTGTTAATAGGAAAGTAAAGATGTCTTGATTATATTATCCCTATGAGATAAAAATGTACCTTCAGAATAAATAATAACTTAACTACAAATGACTAGTTAAAAAATGTGTTAACATTTAATTCTATATATTCATGTTCACTTTATATTATTACTTTTTAATATAAACCTATCTTTTTATTTTAATTCTGTATACTTGTTATCATTTAAAAGTTTATTTTTAAGAATATCTCTGGTATACATATATACTTCCTTCTAAAGATTAAAAAAACGTTTATTATTTCTTAACGTATATTTGAGTTAAAAGTATGTTTTAAATCGTTGAACTGCCTATTATTATTTTTTTATTATTCTAGTTTACTTTACTTCCGTATATTTGTGTTAATATAAAAGTTTCTTATTAAGATTAACATTTTTTTTTACTTTTTAAAGTATATTTTAGGTAAAGTTTGTTTTACGTCATTTTATTTGAGTTCTATTCCTTATATCTGTTTATTAAAAAAACGTTATTAATGCCGTGTAATGTTATTTCAAGTCTACATATATTATTTCTACTAAAGATTTTAAATGTTCATTCAAAAGTATATTTCAGTTACAAGTTTGTTTTACATCCCTGGGCTGTCTGTTATTAACTTTTATTTTTTAGTTCATTATGATTTTAAATTAAACAAGCCGCGTGTGCGTGGCCCCCATCTGTAAGTGACTCGATGTGGCGAGTGTAAAATGCAATACATTTGGACAATTTGGGGCATTTTTTTACCCTCCCCCCTTTGACCCCCTGGGGGCGCGAACCAGAATTTTCCTGAGGTCAAGGATGCTCATTTTATATCCAAAACAATTGCCTCTACATTTTGGCCAAGTTTCAGAAAAATTGAATGGATGGATCAAACGTTATGGGAGAAAAGGGTAATTTTTTGTTATTTTGGGGGCTTTTGACCCCCTGAGAGCGCGAACCAGATTTTTTCCAAGGTCAGCGATACTTATTTTCTATTAGGAACAATTGCCTCCACATTTTCGCCAAGTTTCAGAGAAATTGAATGGATGGACGAAAAATTATGGGGCAAAAATCATTTTTTGCCATTTCGGGGCCTTTTGACCCCCTGGGGAGCTAACCATATTTTTTTCAAAAATCGGAGAATGTCACTTTCTAACCTGACCAAAGTTACAACTTCATGCAAAATTTCAGAGAAATTCAATGTGATGGGTGCGGAGAAAAATCGGGACGGACGGACGGACATGCCTCAAAACATAAGTCCCCCGATTTTATAAATCGAGGGACCAATTATCAGTAGTTTAGGTTAAGTCTTTATACAGCAATCTTATCAAGTTTTTCTTCAAATTATTGTTTTAAATTTATTTTAGCCTTTATTTTGGAGAAGGTGAATTTTGATCGATGCATACAATTTTAGACTAATTCTGATTGTCAATTTATGACGTTATCCTTAAATGATATAATATAAAATGTTTCCAGAATACATAATTTACATTTCTTAAATTTTCTTGGTGAGTATTTTTTAGCTCTACATATAATTGACCATTTCAATTCAAATGACTTGCCATCTTCAAGTTCACTTATGTGTTTGGCTAATGATGTTGGATTATCATGCGAACTCTCTGACGGTCTTTTTTCTGAATGGTTAATTTATTGTTGTATCAAGTTTCGAATTGGTTATCGGTTGCTCCTATATATGGCCTAATTCTATTTTGTTGTAATTGTTTTAATTCGCCGTAATTTGTCATTAACTGAACAAGCCACCTATCTCTTGCTTGGCTATCTATGTATTTGTCTCGCTACCTCTCATTTTATGTTGATTCAATTATTCTCTAATATTTCTTAATGTATCAGTGCCATCTAATTTACCTACGTTTAACCGCAAACATGTATGTAAATTAGATGGAGAAATAATAAGTCCCTTTACTTTTATATTATCAATAAGAATAATATAGATGTAAAGAGACTTATTTTTGTTATGCAAGAATGTTTAACAGATTGAAATTAAAGTAGAGTAAATAGCGTCAGCGGTTGTGACACAATGAGTCACGTGTACATGTAGTATATACTGTTTGAACAATTTTTATGTTGCATTGTATGATTAAAAAATAAACATCGCTTTGAAACAGCTATAAACAACCGTAATACTTCTGTGTATACTCTATGTTTGGAATATGATTTGATCATAATTTAAATCATTAAATAAGTTAAAGTATTCTGTACAGTACTATATTCGATCATTTGTCTAGTGTGGTAGGAAACAGACAACCTATCATTATCGCACTGTTCTCATTTAAAGGAATTACGTAAATTGTAATAGTACTGGTGATGAAGTTTAAATGTATGCTTCAGTTAGTTTATTAAACCTATTTATCCATCTACTGATATTTTGTCAACATAATTCGAATGAGTAAAATCTTGGATTAACATTGGTTAAACTATATTCGATGGTGACGTTAAATAGAATCTGTCCCACCTATCATCAGAATCTGCATCCCGTAGTGAAGCCATGATTTAAGAACTTTGTGAAGTGTGGAATCCACCCCCACACTAATTGACATTACACCAAGGTCTATTCTGGCCCGGAGTTGTGGAACCTATCAGGCTCACATAAATAACCAGAAAATGGTTTATATACCATAAAAACGCAATAAAATTAAAATGAAATTTACACCATAAATAAATATTTGAAAATGTATAAAAATTGAACAGATACTTCAGCCTTACAACGTAAAAATATAAAATTTGAGCGGACTTATCGTCAAAGGTGTGTCTGACCTTTTGCGTAACCTTGATCTTTGACCTAGATATCCTAAACTTAAATCAGTTTAAAGTTATAACATGATCGATATTTTCACTAAATTCCGTGACTATTAATCAAGCGATGCTAGGCTGTACAAACAAACAAACAAACAAAAACAAGCAAACAAATAAACATAGTTTCAAATTCTACCCAATACGAAATCGATTTGGCGGAGATAATGACTGAATTGGGCATTAAATAAATCGAAAATAAGTCATATGCCGGAAAGCAAAGCAACCAAATTAAACCAATCTTGTAACAAAGTAATTGTAGGTACTACATTCAATAATGAAATACTAGTATATATAAACGAATATATCGAGAAAAGAAACTTCCACTTTTTGTTAAGAGTGAGTTTTGTCGGCAAACATCTAAAACATAAATTTATCTTGCTAGATCTTCAAATAGCAATCCGTCTAACATATTGATACTTGATTCGAGTAAACCTATTTTTTATTCCTTCCTTCTATTATGTTATTGGCACGAATATATTTTATTTCATGTCAATTTCTTTCTGAAAATACTTATTCTGGTAAAGCAAACTTTTAGAGTGGAGACATTTTACCTTATTCACCGAATCTCTTTAAACTTTAAAGGGAAGTAATCATGTAATGTGTTATTTCCCTTGACTTATGCAAAAAAATCCTGTTTCATCAAATAATTAGCTTACAAAAATCAAATCAATCAAAATTATTGTCTTTTCTTTCTTAAACAAGTGTCATTTGTTATTTTACTCTGGTAAGCTGCTGTATAAAAATCAAATTGGCGTTTTATAATAATAACCTGAAAAATTCCTACTTATAATAGCAAAAATATTTAATGAATATTAGGATAAATTATAATTAAAAAGTGATCAAAAAAATCATTGGAACTTAATATAATATATAAACTGATATCTTATTTATTATAGTTTTAATGTGGCAATATCACCTTGCAATATCTCGCTTAACAACCCGAGTGCTCCGATGAATAAGCATTAACCGCCTGATTACAATTCATTTTAAGTTACTAGGCGAATGGCAGGTGTGTTTTTTATTAGATATATTTCCAGAAATCAAGAGTAATAAATCATGACATGATTTATCTCTATTAATTTTGGGGAATATTCAATGAGTAAAGGAAAAATTCTCTACTGTAAAAGTTTTCTCAGTCGGAATAAGTATTTTCAGAAAAAAACTGACGTGAAATAAGATATATTCGTATTAAAAAAATAGCGGAGGGAAAAAAACAAAAAAAGTAGGCTAATTCGAATCAATGGCACAGTTGACCCGAAGCCATCCATCAACTTTCGGGTTAAAAGAACAAAGAAATGGTGGTTATATAAGGACTGATCACCTTGGAAGCAAAAGAGATCTGTACAAAGCATCCGAAGAGACATCAGCTATTCGATATCGAACCTTAGCCACACTCACGTCGACTTATTCCTATAGTTGAATAAACGGGAGACTACTTGCAAACGTTGGGTTTTTAGATATGTTTTCTTGGACCTCGTGGGAAGCAATAGAGTGACAGCTTCAATTGTTCATTCTCAACGTTTACTTGAGGTGCACATTGGTAATCGGTTGACCTTTTTAATCTCTTCAGTTGGCGACTTTTTTCATTCTTCGATCAACATGTCTGTGTCCTCGTTCAAAAGTCAATCTGACATAGTTCCATTTTTCGTGTCGCACCTGTGCCAGAATTAGTGAATAGGTTTATTAAGAACGATTTATTAACATCGATTGTTGGTTCGATATTCTCAATATTCTCGCTCAATAATTCTGGCTAGAGCTGATAAATTCATGCACAGGTGTCCTGGGCGTTCTGAATTGTTTCTAGGAAAATTACTATATGTTTTCTTTCCTTTTATTATTGAATCGCTAAGAAAAGTGAATGTTATACATTTGTACTGGGAAATAAGTAATCCTTCACTCTATATTATGAAACGCTATGTGTATTTATTTGCATATATATATATATATATATATATATATATATATATATATATATATATGTGTGATTTTATGAAGGCTTACCAAAGCATTCCTTTCAGGACACCAATGATCACCATTAAAGATATTTTTTCTTACAAATATTATTTATTCAAATTAAATGTTTTTTCCTACACGTGTTTCACTACCAAGCAGTTACTTGCTTGGCAGATCATCAGGGAAATTAAATGTCTTGAATACTGGTTTCAACTGCCGACAATACACAATGTGGCGTTGCAATAGTTGAGGTCACTTAAGAAGAGAAGAGGGAAAAAAATAAAAATAAAAGTCAAAATTAAAAAACAAGGAAGAACAACGATAAAAAAAGAAAGTCCTAGAAAAGTCTTAGAAAAGAGCCATTATTCCTGCAATCTCGAGTAGGATATCTAAGCTGTCCAAGAATCAACAAATATTCGACAGCAGTAAGCAATTCTACAATGAAGCTTTAAACAGATCAGGATACAAGGAAAAAATTAATTACCTTGTGCCTCCTTCGATTGGGAATGGGGGACTAAACGGGAGACCGATCGCCTCTCGATCAATGGTTTCATATAATAGGGCAATGGGCAAGGCTAGATATAGGAGACCTGGTGTATCCCACGGTAGTGTAAACCAGGTAGGGAGGGAACCGGTTGATGATAATATTCGTGAAGTTGGAAGTAACGAATTGAACACACATGCTACCCAAACCGGTGGGGAAGGTAGGAAGAAAAATAGGAGAAGGACCACTACATGGTTCAACCCCCCCTATAGCCAGCATATTAAGACTAATATCCCAAAGATTTTTTATAGCATAGTGGAAAAAAACTTTCCAAGGGATAGCAGATTGGGGGGAATCATTAACAAAAATAGTGTTAAACTGTCTTATTCAACCTGTAGAAATATAGCCACATCCATCATAGGATATAATAATTCTAAGATAACTAAAACAAGGGAAGCTATGTTCTCTTCTGGTGTTGATTCCAGTAACACCAGTTCAGTGAGAACCTCCATTATAAATATCCATAGTAGTAGAACATCCAGCAACGGCCCAGCACACAACTGTAACTGCAGAGCTTCTAACATCTGTCCACTGGGGGGGGGACTGTAGAGTTTCAAGCATTGTCTACAAATGCGATGTGATAACAGAGAGTAGTAGGCAATCATATATCGGTTCCACCGGGGGTGAGTTCAAAGATAGATTCAGAAACCACATGAGTTCCTTCAGGGGAGGCCAAAGGGAAGACATAGATAGGCCTAACACTTCTGTTGGCCGTTTTGTGAGAAACCTCATTGCTAGGCAAGACCCTTTCGAACTGAAATGGTCAATTTTAGGGAGGGCTAACAAATATAAACCGAACAAAAGGAAGAGATGCAACCTATGTGCATTGGAGTCGTACCACATCATAACATCTAGAGATAATTTACTGAACGCTAGGCAGGAAATACTACAATGCTGTCTGCATAGAAACCGTTACCTGTTATCAAGCCTAAAACCTGGATAGGAGGGGAATTGGGGGAAGTATAAACTTACAACAGAGAAAGGCAGGATAAACCCTTCCTGAGGCTATCTGGGGCAATAATTAGTGTATAATATGGAGGATGAGAATTAGTAACACGTACTTATGCTAAGATATGTCTTGATTCAATTATTAGCGGAGGCTCGGGACTTAGGTTGGGGGTGATAAGGTAGGAATATTCTATCGGAATAAGGCCCATTGATAGTCAACTATAGTAAATACTTATTCAGCAGAATAGAGGGGGGAAATTTTGTTACATATAAAAAGATAGTGGAATAATAAATAATAAATCACAATTTATTCTCAGAAATAGATATATTATACGAAATGCATTGGGAATTTCAAGTAATTTTAAGTGAAAAATAAGAAATAGCAACCTGGATGCTATCACTATTTAATTAAATTAGGTTAAATTAAATTAAATTAGTTTTTAATTAGATTAAATTAAATAAA
>OY744516.1:152042024-152067024 GCA_963556195.1 Sepiola atlantica
TTTAAATTCTTTTCTCATTAAACATAGTTCATTAAACAGTGTATCGTTAGGCATATCTTTCGATTTTAAGTTCTTTCCGTTTAACAGATTAGGACCCAAAATGTTATGCACTAAAAAGTTACCTTACATTTTCCTTCGTCGCCTGGTCGTGATCGCCGTTGGTACCGTTGGTTTCGTTGTGTCTCCTTGGCTGTTATCGGTGTTGATGATATTCGATCTGTGGATGAATTTTATCGACAGGCAGAAGAGAAACGCGGGGACAATTTTTCCTCAGAGAGATTCAAGTCTTTTATTCGATGTGGGAGTTTGCTTCCATTCATTCCGTGATCCTCATTCATTCATTCTTTCTGCTGGGGAAATGCGACGGGAATTGCTACTGGATCTCTCAGAGATCCAGCCATTATGACGAGTGATTACATTCTCAACCGTCCGGGCCGTTTCTAACACAATTCAGGACACACAGAGAAGGTCCACCGTGCAGTTCGCTGTCAAAATAGTAAATGATTTTCAAACCTTAGTTTCTCCAAAAGGAGGAGTGACGTCACAGATGTACACGTGGGACAGTCATGCAAAACATTTTCGTGCACTCATGTTTTCTGACCTTTTCTGATCAGATGTTGTCTGTGCCGGCGTTGACTTTTGGAACTTTGTTATGGATTTTTAAAACATGATTTGACTCACAGCGGTTCCCTTCGGTGCGTGTAAGCGTGACCTGCACCGAGCTCGACAAAGTTCACCCCTTCTCATAATATAAAACTAGTGGACCTACACACTTTTAGGCATACGGGACCCCTCATGATATAACATATACAAATATATGTATATATATATACAAATATCTATGTGTATACAAATATATATGTATATACAAATATATATACAAATATTTACGTATATACAAATATAGATATATATATATATATACAAAAATATATATATACAAATATATATATACATATATATATATTGATATATATATACAAATATATATATATATATTGATATTGATATATATATATATATTGATATATATATTGATATATATATACAAATATATATATATTGATATATATATTGATATATATATATACAAATATATATATATTGATATATATATTGATATATATATACAAATATATATATATTGATATATATATATACAAATATATATATATATTGATATATATATATATACAAATATATATATATTGATATATATATACAAATATATATATATTGATATATATATATATATATATTGATATATATATATACAAATATATATATATTGATATATATACAAATATATATATATATTGATATATATATGCAAATATATGTATATATTGATATATATATACAAATATATATATATATATGTATATATTGATATATATATACAAATATATATATATATATGTATATATTGATATATATATACAAATATATATATATATATGTATATATTGATATATATATACAAATATATATATATATATATTGATATATATATATATGCAAATATATATATATATATATTGATATATATATATGCAAATATATATATATATATATTGATATATATATGCAAATATATGTATATATTGATATATATATACAAATATATATATATATATGTATATATTGATATATATATACAAATATATATATATGTATATATTGATATATATACAAATATATATATATAGATATTGATATATATATACAAATATATATTGATATATATATATAGATATATATATCAATATGAGAGAGAGAGATAGAGAGAGATTGATATATATATATACAAATACATATATATATATATATATATATATATATATATATATATATATATATATATATATATATATATATAAGACGTAAAGAAAGAGGCAAAATGCTTTTAGAAACCATTTGGCGTATATTATTGTATCAAAATCACAAAAAAATAGTTTCATTTATACTTTTTTTTTTACTAATATTTCACCTGTTATAACGAACATCATCAGAGCTTTAAACAAATATAAGAGCTTTATTTTTTTGTAAGAAAATTTTATAAGAGATTTATTTTGTTCGTATACGTAAGAATCTTTATTTGTGGTGATGAAAGGTTTGTGTCCGGATGCTGTGTGGACTAACGGTGAAAATGTCTCGTTTTCAATCTGGACTTAAAAATGTAAATGGCTCGCAAGTAGATATAAATTTTTGAAAGTCCATTTTTTAAGCATCAATGAAAGTTAAACGTAAAGAAAGAGGCAAAATGCTTTCAGAAACCATTTGTTAGATGAGTATATATTTTATTAAAATCAAGACAAATTGTTATGATTCAGTGGCTAATTCATTTGTGGGATACTATTTTATTTTTTATTATCATCACCATCATCAGCTACATTATACTATGATTATTGAAAGCTATTATTTGGCGTTGTACTTACTGTTCGCTATGCAGTCACTCTCGAGATCCCATTTCACCCTCTTTCACATCCTATAGAGTTTTTACATATTTTTTTCATTTGGCTAGACCCTCCGGGCCTAGACAGTTTGTCTAGTATATATATATATATATATATATATATATATATATATATATATATATATATATATATATACGGGCCCAGTTCTAGTGTATAACTTTCACAGGTAACATGAATTGGAACAAATACATAGAAGACATTGCCAAGGCTGCTGCAAAGAAGGTCGACTCTCTCTACCCTTCTAGAAAACTTCTAACGCCTGTATCTCTACAAAGCCACCATCCATCCATTCATGGAGTATTGTTGTCACATCTGGACTGGTGCATCATCTACTAGTTTCTCCCTCTTAGACAAGGTCCAAAAAAGAGTCTCTAATCTGATAGGTCCCTCACTATCCACCAAGCTCCGGGCCCTTCCCATCGCCGCAATCTTGCATTGTTGTGCTTGTTTTACAAGGACTTCAATATAATGTGCTTTCTACTCGAATAGCTTCTTTCCTCGAGCTGCCGGTCTTTGGAACTCCATCGCTGCGCCCTGTTTCCCCGACTGTACCGACATGTAGAAATTTAAAACTAATGTCAACAAACATCTAGCTGCACAGCTTCCAGTTTAGGATGATCTCCTAAACTTTCACCCTAATTCTCAGTAGCACTTTACCTCTACAGTGGCAACTTGCCTTGTTTGGGGTGAACTCGGTTATATATATATATATATATATATATATATATATATATATATATATATATATATATTAGTGTTTAACGCCAATACGTAATTAAAGCAAAATATTTTTTGGACTATTAAAAGAATTTAAAACGCTATTGATAATGTTTAACCATTCATTTTGTTATTTATTTTTATGGTCGCTTACGTTTGGATTAATGTTTGGAAACAAGACGTATAGCATCAATAGATGACATCACATCAAATGTATAATTTTCTTACGGTAATTTTTTAAGATCTGTTTATAAGAAATTCTTAATAGCTCACTTCGTAGAACATCAGATTAAAGATCTCAAGGTTTCGGTTTCGACTTCATGGCATCCGCTTTATTTATTGGGAATTTATGATTTAGTATTAATGTAATATTTTCCATTTCTAAAAGAAGTTCAGTATTTCTTTTTTTAAAATTGAATGGCGGGCAGACAGACAGACAGACACACACACAGAAAGTGCCTCTTGTATTATGAGTGGATCCCTAAGTATTTTAGCGTCTTTACCAAAACACGAAAAAACGGCATTACCTCTTATCAATTACTTAACAATTTTAACTACAAATAATTTCAGCCGTGACCACCTATTTTGAATTAACATTAATAAATTCGCCTGAAGAGAGGAGCTTCACGGATTTCCGAACTAATAGGTAACGAATATATGTTAATGGCTTAGTTGAAAAAAAATAATTTTCTTTTAATTAGTCGATCGCCTTTTTTTCACTGTTTTCTATTCACGAAACTAACCCAATTCAGACATATATATATATATATATATATATATATATATATATATATATATATAAAACTATTGATCTTTCTTTATTATTTGTATTTTCCCTTTCTTATTTCTTCCTTCCTTCTATCATTTCTGTTTGTCAGACACAGATGTCACGATCATATTAATATTTTCTTCCCATGATAAGTCGATCAAATATTTATCAATAATTGCAAGTTCTACCGAACGGTCTTAACATTCGATTATACGTATCATATAACGAAACCCTATGCACACTGTACGGACAGTCGTGGTGTGTTATACCATTTATATCCAGTTCAATAATAGAAATAAAAGTACTAATCCTATTTCTTTTTAAAGTCCGATTAGAGCTTGGTTTTTTTTTTACTCTTGTTCGCCCCAAACAAGTCATATTGCCACCGAAACGTAAGGGCCTACTGTGATAGGGGCCAGATTTATAGGGAGCAATGTGTGTGGGGAGTTGGGCATCAAGTTGTTTGATCACATTACATTTAAATTTCTGCATGCTGGTACGGTCGCGTATACGAGAAACAGGGAGAGAATTCCAAAAGTCAAGCGGTCCAAGAAAAGAAGCTACTAGAGTATAAAATCTACCGGCATCTAAGGACCACTAGAAGAAGTGAAGTGTTGCTGATGGTCGGGTGGTTCAGGGGTATTGTCTTTGAGTGTAGTAAGTTCATCGAAGCACATTTCGTGGAAGTACTTGTAGAACAAGCACAGGTATGAAACACTGTATCGATGCGACCGGGGCTGGAGCATGGCAGACAGTGTGTGATCTATTAGGTTAGAAATTCTGTTTTGCATCCTGTCCATTATGGAAAGGCTAGCGATTGATGCACCAGCCAAGATGTGGATGTAATTTATAACATCTTCCATTGTCTACGAACGCTTCTATATTCTAATTTAGCATATTTTGCGTGTCTGTCTTTCTGTTGGTCTAGGCTCTAAAACTACACCAGATAACTGCACTAATTTACCTTTAAGCATATTTGGCGTGGTGCGAGTTATTTGGAGTAAAATATTAATGATAGTACTAATAATTCTCCAACTACTTCTAATACACAAACAATTTTTTTTTAAAAGTACAGGCTCTAAAACTGCTGAATGGAAGTGTACGATATTTGATATGGAGCATCTTTGAGGTGCCGAGATTGTTATAGGTGAGGATGGTAAAAATAGTAATATTACTATTGCTACAACTAGAACTTCTAATACTAAAAACAATAAACACATCTATGCTCCAAAACTACTCGATATACCTCCACTAAATTTGATATGAGGCACACTTAGTATGCCTAATATTTCATGGAGGAAGCGTTTCAAAAATACTACTACTACTACTACTACTGCTAATAATAATAATAATAATAATAATAATAATAATAATAATAATAATAATGATAATGTATTACTTATGGAGAGTGGTATCTGCTTGTCTGAATCCGAAACTATACTCTTACTTCTATATCTGAATTCCAAGCTATACTATAACTATCTTTTGATGCTCAATTTAGTTTACTATACTATTTTAGACTAATGTACTATCTTTCAATGCTAAATTCGAGGGGGGGTTAAAGTACCTATTCATGATAACATCCTCCCAAGCATTACCTTCTCCTTGAGGGTAGTGTGCATTCACTGCTGCTGCCATGAGATCCTCCTCCCAAGAGTTGCCTTCTCCTTTAGGTGGATAGTGTAATATCTGTTCGTTCATCATGATACCATCCTCCCAGGCATTACCTCCTCATTTGGGGGAGGTAGTCTAGTACACGTTAATTTATTATATATACTACCAATAGTAATAATAAACACTTAGAGACAAAAGGTTTATAGGTATAAGTTGGCATAAAATTAAGAATAATAATTATGATGTTCAAAAACAAAATATTTTCGTTTGTATCGCTGGTCGTGTGGATAAAGTGTTCGCTTTCAGTTCAGATGTATGTCAGCTTTCAGGGTTTGCATCTTACACTAGACAATCGCTGTTGTTTTGTTTAATTTTGCTATCGTGTTCCAGTTATTTCTTAGCCGATATCGAATAATGAACTTGCTTATTTTTTTCATAATTATGTTATTGCGATTTTAAAAAATATATTTCATTATAGCATAGTCATTTTCAAGTCGAATGTTAACAAATTCTTGTTGAGCCGTCCTCTTAAATAATTAAATTCGGCCCAGTTTCAAACATCATTAAAAATCCTCATGGTGTTGTCTCATCGTCCACCTGACAAACTCATTAACCCATATCATCGAATGGCTTTTGGGCCTTGATAAGCGATGCTTCGTTAGTACATAAAAACATTTACACTGACGTGCATCAGAGAAAGGTTTTAGAAACCCGGTGTTGACGGGTACTTCGGCTGGTATATATATATATATATATATATATATATATATATATATATATATATATTATAACTGGGATAATGTTCATGTTTTTGAGGTCGCAGTTTCTCTTCATATTATACATTTGGCCTTGGTATTTTGTCACCTTCTCTCTGTTAAGACCACTGTCATTTGGAATACTCCCCTCAACCAGAGATGTCACTCTTTCAACCTTATTTAATGTTAGTATCTTAGTATCATAGATTGTCTGTGTGGGGGGAAGGGGTTCATGATTATCTAACCTCATCATTGTCTAAGTCTAAACGTCAACAGAATTTAAGCAAGATAAAGTTTTCTAAAGTAAAAAAAAAAAGATTTGTTTTCATGACAAGATTCATCTTCTTAAAACTGCTTTTGTGATTCAGACGCTTATGATTTTCCGATCATGTAAGCATTTGCAAAAAGGAAAACATATATAACTGTTTAGAATGAAGCACTTTCGTCCGAATATCTGTCTTTAAATTGAAAGAGCTTTTCTCTTAGTCACAAAATCACACAGTAATCAAATCCCCAAAAGGGATTAAGATTAACACCGTAATTCTAGATAATATTTACGTTATTAATACCATTACGAAAGCTTAAACCGCTTAAATGCGAATTTCTGCGCTCATTTGTATACTAGTTGAAGATTATGTCTACGTCGGGTAATTTATTGGAATCATTTTGCTCGTTTTGTTACTTGTAAACACGTGTTTCTGGAAGGGTCTACGCATCTCACCATGAAGAGTCTACGCATCTCCCCATGAAGGTGTGACGTGAGAGGAGTTCGTTTGTTTATTATAGTGACCGGCGAATTTTATAGCTAAAACCTATTGTTAAAAAACAGTGTTCAACCAGGGGTTTTTACCCCGCCTAATAAAACCTTTATTGTCTGGGCATTTGGGTCTGGATTTACGCCGGTCTATTGGGGGCTGCCGGGATTTGTCTCCCCTCTTTGGGGAGGAGTCAGTTTATTGCTTACTGTCTGAGGCGCCCCTACCGGGGAATGCCGACGGGGCTGCCCAGGCTATTTTTAAAAAGCCAGAGTACTCAAATTCTCGAGCGCTGGTTCTTTCCCACTTTCCCGACCTTGTGTCATATCTTATCTTGTGGGAGGAAGATAAATAGAAACAGTGTCTACTTCATAGAATTTATCCACGAATGGAGGCGCCCACGGAGATTCGAGATGGAAATTAGATGGGTTTTTTTTTGGGGGGGGGGTATTAAAAAATTACCTCTTATCAAGGCCACTCAATAATAAAATTTAATGAGTGTTGAGTGGACGGTGAGACAACGCCGTTATGATTGGTAATGTGGAAGTTTGACAGAATTTGATTATTTAAAAGGAAGGCTCAACAAGAATTTGTTTAAATAGGACTTAAAAACGACAATGTTGTAATCAGCTGGGAAGTAGCCTCGCAGTATTGTGTTCCACGGGCGGGTGGTTCAATGAAATAAACTTTGATGGAAGTTACATTTGCTTTTAGGCCCAGAGAGAGATAATGTGAAATTATCGACAGTGAACGGTTCGTGTCTTGCTTTTTACATGCGGTGGGCGTTCTGCTCTCAATCCTATGTCAATAACAGTCTCCTCGTCCAATCAAAACGTTACTCTGTTTTGATGTAAACCTATCTTGTTTCAAACAGTGTTCTTGTTTGTAATGCTTTATTTGGGGCATGGACTTTATTTCATTGTGAATTGGCTGATTTGTTTGTTTTTTCAATTGACTATAGGCTAAAAGCCACCAAAGAATACGTGTTACAGAGATGGATAGATGTTCACTAATGGGACGAGAGACTATGGTTCAATCCTCGTTCGAGTCATATCAAAGACTTAAAAAATGGTACTTTATGCTCCTTTGATAAACACTCAGCATTATAAGATGAAGATCAAGGGTAAGTGGAGTAATCTTGGGAAAGGAGTGGCGCCCTACCCTACCCTCGGTATAGTAGCTGATGAAAAGACAGTTCTTATGGTCGCCCTCGACTTTAGTCGACCACTTTACTTTACTTATGGAGGACGAGTCATGACAATTATTTGTTGACATTAGATTTGAAGATGGGCATGTTGTAGCTCGCAGGGAAGCAATCTCGCGGTGACATGTTCCACAAATGTGAAGTTCTCGGAAAGAAACTCTGTTCATTAAAATTCTGTTAGATGTTAGGCACACGAGGGATTCTTTGCCATTTTAGTAGAAGACTAGCAGGGCTACCCGGCGTTGCCTGGGCCATAAAAAAAGCAAAATAGAAGAAATTAAATAGTTTGCGTAACATCTTTATATTGAACTTCCTCTCTATCTTTCTCTATTTCTCCCTCCCCAACCCTCGCTTTCTCCTCCACCCATCCCGTTCCTCTCTCCTGTTTTAATGGGTTTTTATTTTATTTTAAATAATAATAATGATGTAATTCACTTACCGGAGCTATCTCTTTTAAATGTAAGACTTTAATCTTACATTTATTGCTCCTAGACAACACCGAGTAGAACAAAACACACCGAGATTGAAGTTCAGTCGAGCACCTTTCATCAAAATAACGATAAAATAAAGAGAGACAAACAATGTTTATTTTGTTCTGCTGTTCCTTCTCTGTGTGTAGTTAGTTGCTTTACTCATTAGAAAATGTACAAAATCCAAACAGAATTTTTTCTACAAAAGTAATTTCCTTTTTTTTCCCCATTTTTTCACTTTTTTATTTTTCTATTTTAGGTGGAAGAGAGGGCATGAAATCCCACCACTTAGTTTTTCGGTTATGCTTTAATTTAAAACCAACATCTCTTCTTGTCCATTGCAAAATAACAATTTAAATAAAATATTTTTTTACAGGGGACAAGATTGTGTTTTCATTTCAATTTATTTTCACTCTCCTCACAGAGGTTTAAGGCTTTACTAGGAATTGTTTATAATATATCAATTATATAAAGGGAAGTTGTATATGTGTGTATATGTCCGGCTAAAACGTGAAAAATACAAAACAAACATCTACAAAGTTGGTATGTTTTTAATCGGCGTAACCCTGGAAAAAATAATATCTAAAATTAAAAACAAAATTCATTCTTTGTAGGTCAACTGGGCATTTATGTCATTTAATGTTATCAAGAAGTAAACACGACTTTTAATGTTATCAGTTAGTAATTAAGGACATAAATTGTTCAGTATTTTTTTAATTTAAATTTAAAACTTAGTAGACGCTAACTTAACTTGTTTCTTAACTATTGTCATTATCACCATAATTTCTCTTCAAAGAAAGGGGGAGAAACGTGTGGTGCTCTGGGGCCTTTTTAATTAAACTTAAATGAATAGGAATCGTTTATAATATATCTTACATATAAATTAAAGTCAGTTTTGCCCTACATCGGCGCTTTAGTAACAAAATTCACATATCTAAATCAGTTCAGTTGATGATTACTGGCACATTGGTCTATGTTGTAAGAAAAAAAATTACTTTGGATCGCTTTTTCGATTTTCATACCTAGTCTTGCTTGATATATTTTTCTTGAAATAGTCATACATAATTCGGAGGATGTTTCACTCTCATAATCAGATCTACCACCACTGCCACACACGTACATCTGGAAGAAATTTTATAAGACACATACTTGTGTAGCACTGTTATTATTATTTCGTATTTCAATCTTGCATTTGTAATTTAAATACTTTATATTTTCATAGAAAAATAAGGTATGCCCCGCTCTCCATAGACATTCTTTTTGAGAGACGCGTTTTCATTGGACAAATCCACATAACTTTTCATACAGTTGCCAAATCGGGGCGTTTGTTAATCTCTCTTGGCAGAAAAGCACATTTACAAAATGACCAATAAAAATAACTGACACACATCAGTTCGACTTCTTTATCGAAACACAATGAAACCGTAACCTAACCAAATTCCCTTACTTAGACAAATAGCAATAGATTTTTTTTTTAAATAAATCTATATTAGATTGTATCTTTATTATTTTTTTTTTACATCTTAAATTGCGATGTAATTTTATACCTACAATTCGAATATTTTACTTTCAAATAAAGATTTATTCCAGTAAAATGGTATTCATTCGGTTTGTTATTCGCGATTATCAGTCAATCCGTTATTCTGTTACTCAATAATTGTTCGCTTCACCAAATTCAACATGGCGTCGCATGTTTTAAGGACAGCATTAAAAAATATTTCACCATACTGATATTTCTTTTACTAACGAGTCACCACTTATCAATGCCCAAAGGCCACTCGAGGATAAGGGTTAATGAGAGTCAGGTGGACGGTGAGACATCACTGTGATGATTGGTAATTATGGTGGAAATTGGTGAGAATTTGATTATTTAAGAGGACAGCTCAACAAGAATTTGTTTACATTAGACTTGAAAATTACCATGTTGTAGTCAGCTGGGAAACAGCCCCGCGGTATCGTGTTCCACAGACGAGTAGTTTTAGGGAAGACACTTCGCTCGTTGAAGTTTCGTTTAGTTTGAGAAAAGGAAATTATTAACAGCGGTTGTAGCTATTCATTATGGAGGTGATGGTGGTTAAGTGATAACGACACGGGCTGACGACATGGGTGTGCAAAGTTCGAATCCAGTCGAATCCATAATACCACTTTCACTTAGGGATGTTGCCAACCATTACGTGGTACCTCCTGCAAGAATGCCGACAACAGAATCAAACCGGTCAACAAAGTTGCACCATTCTGATTCATACGAATTTACTTTATTTATTAAATATTTCATCAAATACTGTTTATTAGCGATATTCATTTTTATGACGCAGTCGTAAAATACGCTGCTATAAAGTCGTTTGCAATACCAATTCGTCCGACTTTGGTTTCTTATTTTCACTTAATAGATATTTCGTTATTCTTTTATTCCATAACATAATAACATCAACATGGCTTAGCATTATTTTAACGACAGCATAAAGAAATATTTTACAATAGTGATTTTATTTAAGCGAAAAAAAAACAGTTACCGCAAAAATATTTAAAAAAAACAAAAAACACAACGTCTGCAAATGTTCCTCTACGCCTTAGGCAATATTTTACAATAGTGATATGCATTAGATATCTCATAATATCCTGTATGTTTGCGATATTCAACGGATCGCTTTCTTTACGAAACAGTAATACAGTACATACGCTGTAATCAAGTTCGATTAAAACATGTTTACATGAGGACTACTTTTCTAATGTACGTTCTTGTCATTCTCTACTTCCGTGAAACAGAAAGTGATTTAAATAGAAAATACTATATTTTTTCAGCGTATTATTTGCTGAAATAAATCCAAAATTTAAATAGTGACACTGTTGGATAATAATGTCTGTGTTTTTATTTATTTATATATATATACTTTTATTTCTAGAACCCGCTACTCAGACAAATATAAAACAAAATTTTCTTCCGTGCCACCAATGAAAATAAGAGATTTAATTAATAAAATACGTCTTGCCAGCGTCCCAAACACAACCCAAGTTGATTATATACGGTTATTCGATTTGAAACTTTAATACTACGGTAAAGAGCGATACATCCTGACTTAGAAAAACAAGTTGGGGTGTGTACGTTGTCCGCGTCCCATGAAACTAGAATTTTGGACGTTTAAATAACGACAAACCGCCCTTTAATGTACTAATCAAGTTTTTACAAAATAAAATGGGAGAGAAAAAAAATAATTTATTCAACCACAAAACAACATTTTCTTACCAAATTTAGTTATAGTTTGATAACTATTTGGTTAACTTTTTATAATCCTATTTTTAAAACAGAACAAAATGAAAGTAAAGATTCCCAGGCAACGCTGGGTAGGTACAGCTAATATATATATATATATATATATATATATATATATATATATTATATATATATAAGGACTCGGTCACATCATGGAAACCATCGTTTTTTTTATGAATAAAATTATTTATTTGAATTTTATTTGATGCTTTCGACGTAAAGCGTCATTGTCAAAGAATACGTTTTTGGAATGGAGAAAAAGGTCTTCTTTGAAAATAAAATTTAAATAAATTATTTTATTCATATATATATATATATATATATATATATATATATAGGTTCTTACAAAGAATATATATTTGAGTGTATACTTTTTATAATATCTGAAAATGTTCTAAATTACAGGCTCAATGAAGTTGTATTACAAGCTTCAGATGATATATATATTATATATGTGAAAAAATCATCGAATTTGGAAATAATGAATATAAAAAATAAAAATACGATATAAACATGTTAAAAAAAATATTCGTCGTTGGGACAAAGAAGAATTACAGGTATTCGCTGATATATGGATGTAAAGAAACTGAAAGAACAGAAGAAAAGTACGGCTGTGTTTGTCTGACGTAACATGATTATTAAGAAATCGGAAGATCAGATGAAAGGTTCGGTATGGACTGATTTTTCCTTTGGTCATTGGAATGCATATATATATATATATATATATATATATATATAAGAGAGAGGGGGAGAAAGATATTGTTTTTCTGTATTATATCTCTTCGGTGTGGCTAGGCATGTAAGTGCTGAAATTGAATCGTTTTTTCGACAGTCCGGTCTTCGATCATTGTGCCATATAATAATTGTTGTGGGTGACCTACCTACCCTTTAATAATAACTAAATGGTAGCAACCGGCTACCATAAATACCGGCTTTTGCCGGGAGAACATTGGGAGGCACATTTAGGCATTAGCACTGCCAGCACTGACTTGTGTATAATTTCTCTGTTCAATACAATTCAGTATTATTATCTCTAAACCTGTTGTTCTTTTATTTCATTGTTGGTACCCCTAAACGGGTCCACAACAACTGAGCCGGTATTTATGGTAGCCGGTTGCTACCATTTAGTTATTATTAAAGGGTAGGTAGGTCACCACCACCACCAAATGTGGGGGGGGTGAAAAGCCAACGCCCAAGAAGCAGAGCAGTCTTGCCTACAAAAATGCCTGAGCAGCCCTGTCGGCATTCCCTGATAGTGGCGCCTCAGGCGATTAGCAATAAACTAATGCCTTCTCAAAGAACTGCAAAGAACCGTACCTCAGCCTAACAGAAAAAAGATTACCTAACTCAAATGACCTAGACTCTGATTGTCGAGAATGTATCGTGACTTGGTATGAAAAATAACACAACCTTAAGGTCAAGGACCCACGGATGTGTGGGTAGGCACTATTTGCTCATTGAAGCATATCAAATAGATATATCAAATATCAAGTTTTAAAAAAGTGGAGTCCGTTTTGAATGCTTAACAGAACAATAAAATACACACAACATCAGATGTAGCTAATCGTTAATCCGCATTCTTTTCTATGACCTCGTTTTATTTGTGTATTAGGTTGTTAATGCTACATTCATGGCAGTCCTTAGTTTCGTTTCGCGGATAAGAACCGAATCCTCATCTTGACTTCTTCTATTGAAGTAAGTCTTAATTCAGTCAAATGGTTTTCTAAGCTTCTAAAGTCATGGTAATCTGTTGCTGGTAGGTCGGCAAAATAAAGCGTCTGTTAGCGTTGTTATGGTGATAATGTGTAGCGACATAACGATGAGAGAACATTGAACGCATTCTTTAACTTTTGACAATTTACCAAGTCGCTTTAGTTCCCGAGCTGTATCAATAAAGTTTGCATCAACTGCGGCTTCATGTGCAACATAATTCAACCCTATTGTGCGCTTTTCACTTTTTTGTTTTTATGGAAATCGACCCAGACAAGGCATGAAGCCATTTGATTTAAGAAGCTAAAAAAATACTACTTCAAGGTCAAAAACTAGCCAACGATAAGTATCAGATAGATAGATTCCTACCCAGAAAACAGAAATTCTTCCCCCATTGCCAGAAACATCGGTCATGGAAATCATCACCTGCATGTTCTTTCAGTCACGAAACCATCAGTTGAAGTGTTCTAATACATTTTGCTGCTGCGGTTGCATTGTTACGTTTTTTTTTTAAATGCATAGTGTGTTGTTTGGTTGGAGTGAAAATTGAGCTTGGAGTCGTTCTTCTTGAGGCCACCAGTTTCAATCAAGATAAAAATGATCAAACCTGTAGGAAAATGAAGCACATTATTAATTTCGGAACATTTTAAATATAATTAAGTAACTTGACATGTTTAGACTTAGCTAGAAATTTACTTAAAAACGGGCAGAACTTTGGTTTCAACCAATCATTCTTTCTCAAGTTCTAACCAACAGGCTGCAAAGTAATAACATTTTTTTTCAAATGTTATGTTATTGCCTTAAACTTTCTTTCGTAATCTCTTGGGCGAAACGTAAACATGCTAATATAGTTCGATTTAATACTGAAAAGACAAATCAAGAAAAACCGTTTTAACGTTAAACAGAGAAGAAAAATTCACTTTGAAAGTGATCACGTGGTGTAACACAGTTCAAGTCACACGTGATTATGTAAGAAAGAATCAGAATGTCTGAAGGTATTTTGGAAAGAATAGTGAAAGGTTAAAATATATATAGTATGTTTCTTGTGTTAGTAGAAAAAATCAAAGTACTCAATCGTAAATCATGAAAGAGCTAATATTTATTATTTTATTTAAATACTATACATTAATGTGTCTGCTGGCGATACCCAGGTTTTGTCCGTCTGGTCATTTTGGAATTTGGTAAAATTCTGGACTGTTATACTGTAGACAGGGTCGTCAATCTCAGTTTGCGTAGATAGGTTGGTGGAAATGCCTACAAACTTCAGTTTATAAGCATTTCCACCAAAGAAGTTTTTTTGCATTTGCATCAGGCTATCTATTCCAACCGAGGCTGGCGATCCTGTCTAGAGTATTACAGCTTGGAATTTTCCCTAATTCCAGGATGACCAGAGAGACAAAACCTGAGTATCTACAGCGGATGCAATGATGTGTGTGTGTGTGTTTGTGTGTGTGTGTGTGTGTAATGGATAATAATATCAAATGCTATTGTTTGTGGTAAATTTGGTAAATCAAGCAGCGAAGACAAATCTACAAAAAATCATATAAAGTGTTGTCGAGTAGTTTCCACATGATGTGGTGTAAACATCACAGCGAAGTTGAAGCGTGTGTGCATATTGACCCTAACGAACATTTCTAGAATCATCGAGAATCTAACGGAATCATTAGAACCAGATTGATCAAGTTGTTGCATTCTTGGGCACTGCATCCCAAATTGTGCACTTTTCTGCACCTTTTTTTCGCCTCATACACGCGATATGAGACTAATAATTTTAGGTACTTTTTTGCCTGTTTTCAGTGGAAAATGATTTTACAAACACCGAAGAGGAACAGTCGGATATCTTGTCGGAGGACGAAGGTAAGGCTTCAATGCACCATCGCCTCTTGCACCGCTAACTGTGTGTACAAATCTTCATTTGCCAATAACAATATGTCTGCCATGATATGCACTAACAAGAAAATTTTGGTCGCTTTATCAAATTAATTTGCACCTCTGCAATTCAAGTGTTCGATAATCACGTCTATCTATTCCTGGGGAAACAGGGACATCCATCCAAAAATCATATATCAGACGGTGGACTTCTACATCGATCTTGACATCCTATCGTGGAGAACATCAAGAGGAATGTCTTCAAGGCCAGGTGCCTTCCCAATATTCATTTCATTAATTGTACTGCAGATCTATCAGATTCCTCTGTCCGTGTTTCTGCTCCATGGAACAACCTGCCAGAGGAGGTCATGAAGATGACTACAATATCCATGTTTAAAGCAGCCTTAGACAAACGTTCAGACTCTATGTGGATGTAAATGACTTCCACCTGTTTCTTTACCTGGCTTGTTGCACTATTTTATTTTGGGGTCACATAGATTTTATTATTTTTTATTGGGACTGAAGACCTGTATGAGCAAGTGGTATATTTCTTTAGAATATTTCCTAACGTATGCCGTCTGTATTCTCTGAAAAAATTATCCAGCCACCACTGGTTCTTCAGCTTACGTATCCTGCACTGGATTGGCAATTTTGCACCCTTGAAAGCCTGGTAAAAATATTCGCATTCTTTTTGATGCATGCCAACATATCGTTGCTACAACTTGTTCTTCTCTTACAGAAAACTATAGAGCTTCGAGTCGTTGTTGTTGAGGCCATGAATCTCAACACTGGCCTTGTAGATCCTAGTCCTGAATTAATTCCACGTGCCATCTAATTATATGAACACGCTATGAAGATCCCAGCGTACACGCTTGTTTCGCAGCCTCGATACATCAATGTGTTTGCGTACCTCTTAAGTGCAAGACTTACGCATGATTTGGAGCTTCCGTTTGCTATGTACGAGTTTGTGATCTGAGCCACATTCCGCACCTCGCATGACTTGCACAGTGCACACATCTTGAAGGTCACGCTTGCCTTGTAAATTATAATGTAATCGAAGACGTGACTTATGTACAGATTTCTGGTGCGAGAAAGTGTTGCAAATGATGAGACCAAATTCACTACAGATCTAGAGAATGGGAAGACATTTCTATTGATGTTACCCACGCTATACTTACCTAATGCGATCCATGTTCCAAGATTTTTCCCCACCCAGGTGTTGAAGTCACCTCGAAGGAAAATCTCATCGGCTGCTGGGATGGAGGACAAAATCATTCTCAGATCTTGGTAGGACAGTATAGTCTCCTCATCGCTGCTTAGTGTGTCGTCATGAAACAAAATGACTATATTATAAAGTAAATAATCATAGGATAAGAAATAGTTTCCTAATGTTTGGTCTCTTATTATTTAAAGTGAAGTGGGCATCGGCATTAGTAACAAAGAACTTTTTTTATGTAATTCTAAGTAGTTACGCAGTAAACAGATTTCAGACGCCATTTGCAATTTTTCGTATTTGTAACAAACGTAGCAATTTCATTGACTAACGAACGTAACTGATTAGCCAATGAAAAGCAGTTACATCACAATGGAACTCAGAAAAGTTTGGTCTTATCACTACAGCCATGGGATTGTTCGAACCGATTGACTAGCTCTGTGCGAACGGCAAGACCCACACTACCTATTCTCTTTATAACCCCCGGCCCACAATTCCAGATGAGCGTATTCCCAGCATCCATGTCTGTCAGTTCATCTTCAGCGCTAAAACGGAATTCCACTGGTGCAGCGATGTCGATCGTATATTGAGCAAATTTCTTCACAACGATAACATTTTGCTGCTCAAGTTTTTTTTTTTTTACTTTTTGTGATCTAACAGGAACATTTAACCAAATATTTTGTGTGATGAACGTAGATGTAAAATAATTTCGACCCCATTGGAGGGGTCCCAATGAGACTCCTACAATGGAGTCTAAATTATTTTACATCGATATTCGTCACACAAAATATTTCGCACCCTTTTATTGTTCAAAATATTTTGTGCTTTTTTTGTGCCCAAGTGATTAACCGCATTAATACATATACTAGCAAAACGCCGTGGAATTTCCACGGTACCCTAACCCTAACTCTAACCCTAACTCTAACCACGGTACCTTCTACATCAATCTGTCTAATTTACTATTAATATTAATATTCCTTTTGAAATAATAAATTCCTATCCAAGTCAATGCTATTAAGAAAAAAATCACTCTTTCTTCTTTCATAAAAATAATTCTCATTGTCAGCTAAATATTCTTTAAATAAATAAAACATATATGTCTCTTCTTTATGTATTTATTTAATATTGTAACAATTTGATTCATTTTTAGACAAATAATTGTCAATTAAATATTCTTCAAATCAATGAAACGAATGTCACTTTTTATTTAAATTTGTGTAGGAACGTAGACCTTAGCTTAGTAAGATATTATGTCTTAGAGAATATGCTAAGATCCTCGCTTACATTTAGATTGTTAAAGAAATGTTTAAAAGAGTAAAAACATATAAAACATGGAATAACATGTATGAAAGTTAAATGAAGATAAGGCATGCATATAGTTGAAGGAAGAATAAAACGTAGTTTAAAAGTAACACAAAATATTTATTATTTACAAATTACAGGGCATTAAGTGTTCATTTCAAATATCCAGTTAGAGAAACCATAAATGTTCATGCCTGTGATTTATAAATGTGTATGTATGTGTGTAGTTTAACCATGTGTGGAAATGTGTGAATCTGCGTGTTGCCCTTTGTTCGAGTCGATAATTCGTTTAGGCATTTGTATGTGTGTCTTTGTCAGAAGTGTGAGGTTGCATGCGTTGAAGAATGATAGGAGTGTAAGCCTTTATTTGTGTGTGCGTGTGTGTGTGTGTGTGTGTGTTAATTTAAAGTAGCCGCTGTGCGTGCGTGAGTTGAAATGTCCAGCAGCCTCCCCGCACCCGAAGGCCGAGGGGGGTGTAGTTGAAACGAAAACCCTGTTGCTAGCTTGCTGGGATGAGGATAAAGAAGAAAGAGAAAAGAGACAGATTTTGTCGTAAAGTCTGCTTTTATATTGTTTCACAGTGGTTTGGCCGATGTAGTTGAGAGCACCCCACGTGATCAACATTTTTGGCTTTGTTGTGCCTTTTTGTCTCTGGGAGCTGATTTTTATTTTTATGTTGTTGAAGTGAATTCAGGTTGGTTTCTGTTTTTGTGCCCACGCCGTTTGTTGATAAAATAGAGGATGTCAATCCGATAATTGTACTGTTTTCGTCGACAGAGCGACATAATTTGTTTTGGAAAAATATATTTTAGAATGGCCAAAGTCAGAATGTTTTACATGAGCGACATCAAATTAAGCACCGTCTTTCTCCATCTGACGATCTCATTTTTTGAATGTTTATTTACCTCCTCTCCAATAGGTTAGGCACAAGGCCAGTTTTATCTTACTCCCACAAGGTATGATGTGACTCAAGGTCGGGTCGGGAAAGTGGGACTTGAAAAGCCAGCGCCCGAGAAGGGAGCACTCTTGCCATTAAAAATTGCCTGGGCAGCCCCGTCGGCATTCCCCGGTAGGGGCGCCTCAGGCAGTAAGCAATAAACTTACCCCTCCCCAAAGAGGGGAGGCAAAGCCTGGGAGGGTGGACCTCCTAGAACTGCATAGGACAAACCCACAGACAAACGGAATCTGGCGGAATCAAGCCTCGAAGGACAAGACGACACCGGTCTATAGGGTGCAGTATCCATCGGAACAGATACTACTTTCTTCCTAGTCCGTATTTGACAAATGGACGATCTCATTTTTTAACATAGTTGGAAGGTGATAGCCTATGTACAAACAAAGGTACACGCGTATTTTTAGTATACAGATAGATTAACTGGGATTATGCCTATTAACGGAATGGGTGCTGAGTAGGAGATTGTCCCATGTGTCATCTACAGGAACTTTGTGCCAAAAAAAAATGCTAATTCCAAATTGCATCATTTTTTTTTTTTTGTTTGTTAACTTTTTATTTATCTCAAGTTTGTTTTTACTATTTGTGTCGGTGTTACTGACCTCCTTAGGCAACAGACTCGTTAATCCACCAAGTAATCTGTAATAAGCGTAATCCCTTCCCCTCCACGTCATATCTACACACTCTTTTCGGTGGCAGAAGTGGTGGCGTGCGTTGTAAGACACCGGGGCAGCAGAGGAAAGGTTTATTTGTTTTGTCTGTTTCACAACATATCAATGAGTTATTTAAAACCTATTGTAAACGATTTATTGTAAACGATTAATCATGTATCTCTCTAGCGATTTCTCCCTCCATTCAGCTAGCTAGTTATCAGCTTACCCCCCACCTCTCTCTCTCTCTCTCTCTCTCTCTCTCTCTATATATATATATATATATATATATATATATATATATATATATATAATGTAAGATTAGTGGAAGAGGACCCTAGCAGAGTGCTCGATTATTAATAAAATTAAAAAATAAGGGCGTAATATTTATTTATATATGTATTACAGAATATCAGAACAACATTGGTACCGTCGGTTTCAAATCCTAACAAAGGAGGCTTATAATCGGCCTCCTTTACCGGACTCTCTTCAGCCTCTGTTTATGTTCGGGGGTTTACTTAATTAAATTAATTTTTTTAATATATTTTAATTTTTTCTTTATTTTATATTTTTATATTTATTATAAAAATTATTATTATTATTATTATTTGTACTCACTAGGAGTTCTTGCACAGGTCATCGTCAGTGATTGCTCACCAACATCAATTAGTGGTATTTCCTGGAGTCTGAGTGACAACAAGCCTCTGCAAATTTCCAGTATTCTTCATCTCTTTTCGATAACCACCGCAAATTATCTTGCGGTATTATTATCATTTTTACTTGATTTATGAATTAATAATTTTTAAATCTTACTTTATTTTCTTTTATATTTAATTACTTTGTATTATTATTTTTTATCTAAATTTTTTCTTTTATTATATTTTAACATATTTTATAACTCTTTTTGTATTAATACAATTAATATATTTATTTTTTAATTCTAAACCTTACAAGATTTTCTAAAAAGAGAAACAGAGGCTGGAGAGAGTCCGGTAAAAGAGACCAATTATAGGTCCTCTTTATTAGGATTCGAAACCGACGGTATTAATGTTGTTCTGATCTTCTGTAATATATATATATATATATATATATATATATATATATATATATAATGCTACATTCCAATGACCAAGATTTTATTCACCTTACTAATCATTTTTCAAAACAAATAACTTTGGTACAATTATGGAACTGTTTCGTCCACAGAAGAACATCCGATTTTGTATGGTAACTCCGGATCTTTCCTCCATGGACTCATTAGAAACCAAAAAGTTCTCTTTCAGAAAAAGTTCATAGCGATGCAGTAAACAAAAATCAGAAAAACAAACAACTCACATTGATTACATCTCCATTCAAAGAGAGACTTAGAAATATATATATATATATATATATATATATATATATATATATATATATATATATATATATATATAAACCTATAAAGTTATCTTCTGGGATTTTAAGAGTTGGATATAAATAGCATTTAAACTGACATATCAAACTTTAATAGTGATTTGCAAATTTTCATTAGTCATTGTTGTACCATGTCATTGGCACTATAATAACGTACTTCGTTGCAGTTTATTTTTTAAATTGTGTTATCCCGTTCGGACAACTGATAATATGGAAACATTTTAATCTATGGCCGAAGAATCATATTGATACACGTTTTTCGGTTGAAGAAGCGGAGGAACTCGTTGTAAGACATCAAGGCAGTGGATGATTGGTTTGTTTGTTTTCTCTGTTTAACAACATATCCAACCATGTTGGGTTATTTAATGATGAAACACAACAACTATTGTAAACGATTAATGGAACACAAGTATAGCGTTTGTCTCTCTTTCTATCGATTTCTCTCTTTATATCTATTATTATACTAAATGTGATATAGGTTAAAATATACCATAGTTTTGAGATTGAGTTATGTCTGAAAACAATTATTTTAATTGTTCTAATCAGTCGTAATTTATAATTAACTGACAAGTCACTCATCTCTCTCTAACCTATCTACGTGTTATTGTATTTTTTATGTACTAACGATAAAAAATCGAAAACTAAACAATATACTGATAGAAACGCATACAATAAATGTCAACAGTCATGCGAAAATGTAATGTTCTATCAGTTTCTTTCAGTATATTGTTTAGTTTCGATTTTTTATCGATTTTCAAGTCCTGGCCATGAGCGAGCCTCCATTTTGAATTTCTTTTCGAGCAGTCAACATCGATTTTTTTGAACAAGAAAACCACTCTTTAAAATAAGTTAAAACACAAATAAAATTATCCAGGTAGGTAGATTAGTAACTTAACTTACTTTTGCTAACATTTATTTGATGCAAATTTGTTTTTTTCCCCCGTTTTTCGTTCTGTTGATTATAGTAAAAGATTCCCGTTAAATATTGCAGCCTCGCTAATCCTCCGCCATATTTAAAGGGGAGATAACTAGGCGTGCTTTATTAATAGCAATATATTATCGAACAGTGTATCGAATGGAATAATTCACAACAGATAACATAAAGAGTAGTATAAAGACTAAAATACTTAATTCGCTACAGTTTAATAAGTGTGTGAAATAATAATCCCAAAATATTGGTTACAAATAATTCCTATTCATTTTTAAACAATAACATTGTAATACCCGTGCCGTTGTTTATTTTTGTCCAACTATTCTCCTGCCTTTTGAATATGTGCAATTATATCGTCCTTATTTACTTGCTTCCCTATAACGACAAAGTAAGACACACGGTCGTTTTTAATATGGAGTAATACAACCCCCTAAAAAGAGGCAGTCTGGATTGGAACAATAATTTAAATTGCCTCAGTCTAGAAGGATTTATAGGTCACTGACAGGAGACAGAATAGTTGAAGCGTAGTATCAGAACAATACAACACTTTGATCTTATCCAAAAGGCCAAGCATTCAAAATGTTTGTATTATTTACCTCCTCTTCAGGAGGTTAGGCACAAGGCCAGTTTTATCTTACTCCCACAAGGTAAGATGTGGCCCAAGGTCGGGTCGGAAAGTGGGGCTTGAAAAGCCAACGCCCGAGAAGATGAGCACTCTGCCCATTAAAAATTACCTGGGCAGCCCCGTCGGCATTCCCCAGTAGGGGCGCTTCAGGCAGTAAGCAATAAACTTACTCCTCCCCAAAGAGGGGGGAGGGGCAAAGCCTGGGAGGGTGGACCTCCTAGAACTGCACAGGACATACCCATAAACCGGCGTTAATCAAGCCCCGAAGGCCAAGACAATATTAGTCTATGGGGTGCAGTATCCATTGGAACAGATAAAATCTTTGATTGTGTCTAATTATATGTAAGGTACGTGCACAATGAATGGCCGATCCCCAAAATGTAAAAACATTTTGACCCTCGCTTCAGTTAAAAAGTCACCAAAATTCAGGAATCAGCCAATTTTAATGAAATTTTCAGTATTTATTAATTAACGATCACGGAATATAATATACCCATTTTTTTTTAAATATTTCTGAAAATGTATTATTTTGTGTTAACAAAAAACACCTTTACTAAAGTTATATCTCAAAGTACAAAAAAAAAACTACATGAATTTTGTTATTTTGTTATGAAAATAAAGCACCGTAGAACAAATGAAAATTTTATTTTTTATTTTTCTTATATATAACGAAAAGATACCCTAATATCCATGTTAATAAAATCTATATAACTCGAATAAAAATTAGTTTCTCGAATTATCGATATTATCATTGTTTATTCACTATTTTCACCAAATATAATTGCAAAAAATATTTTGGGGATCTTTTACGACGCTCAGCAGAGTCGCGAACGGGGTCCAAAAAAAGAACGAGAAAGGGTTTAAAAACATAAATTTGCAACAAGTGAAGTTGACCTACGACGAGAATAGATATTTTTCTACTTACCTATGTAATTTTTTATTTTTACGTATTATAAATTGGTTTTCATTAGATGTAAAAAAAAAATTTCTTGTTTATTTTTCCACTAAATTCAAAATGGCGTCTACACGTGCATTCGTTAGTAACCCCCCCCCCCAAATCGGCCATTTTTTTTACAAGTTTCAGTGACAAAACTATTGATTTCTAATAAATAGCGGTTGTAACGGTCTAAAAATACAAACAAATGCCACAGGCAAGTTTGAAAATAACTTTTACAGCCTATCGTTACTTTTATTTGTTGTATATTTGTTGTTTTTTAGCGTTTTTACTCTGCTGAGCGTCGTAAAAGATTCCCAATATGGGGTTTTATGTGATTTTAATGATAACAGTTTACGAGAAACAAGCCGCGCATGCGTGGTCCCCCTCTGTATGTGACTCGATGTGGCGAGTGTAAAATGCAATAAATTTGGGCAATTTAGGGCATTTTTGACTCCCATTGTACACCCTGGGGGCGCGAACCAGAATTTTTCTGAGGTCAAGGATGCTCATTTTATATCCAGAACAATTTCCTCTACATTTTGGCCAAGTTTCAGAGAAATTGAATGGATGGATGAAAAGTTATGGGGCAAAAAATGTCATTTTTTGCCATTTTGGGGCCTTTTGACCCCCTGGGGGGGGGCTAACCAGACTTTTTTTTCAAACATCGGAGAATGTCACTTTCTAACCTGACAAAAGTTACAACTTCATGCAAAATTTCAGAGAAATTCAATGGATGGTTGCGGAGAAAAATCCGGACGGACGGACAGACAAACGAACGGAAATGCCTCAAAACATAGGTCTCCCGATTTTATACATCGGGGGACCAATATTCTGTTAATTCCATTCATCAATTTTCAATCCTCTTATAATATTCTTCATCATTCAATTTCAATTATTATTAACCATTATTCCGATGGGTGCACAGATGAGTGTTTTGCTTTTGATGATAGTGGCTTGAACAAGCTGTTCGTTCATGTTTATCGTTCACCGTTTGTTACTAAACAGGTGTTCCCTTTTCCGGTCCCCTAGGTAATAATCATCCGAGGGGAGGGGGGAAGGGGGTTATCACCCTTTGATTGGTCTAACTGTATATTACACTCGAGTCTTTTTGGACGCCTTAATAAGTGATGACTCATTAGGAAAATTAAAATTTAAAAAAAATTTCAACTGTAATTTATCCTTATCTCACTATTTGTGTGTTCGTTTCGAAAAACTATTGGGGGCGGGAAGTCTGCGTGAGTATCTCGTTGACGTTCTAACCTAAACATCAGTAAAGTCGGTAATCCGGCATGTACAGATACAGATGATGCCGTATTACTGATGCTAGTTGACCTGTAGTCGGAGCAAATCCATGTAAATGCAGTTA
>OY744516.1:152074524-152089524 GCA_963556195.1 Sepiola atlantica
GTCCCTTCCAATGTGTAAGGGCTGCGAGAAGCGGTTGATGTCTGTTGGTCGGGAATAATGACACGTTTAGAAGAGTCTTACCATAACCCTAACCCCATAGCTACTACCTTATAAATATTTTTAAATTTTACATTTTTTAAATTTTTTGCTGGCCAATTTTAAGTTGGCTGATTTCTTCTGGAATTATTTACAATTTAATATTTAGTTGATCCTACAGCATCGAGGGGATGTACTAACATCGAAATGCTGGTTAACTTGCGTAGGCTGTTCTAATGTTTATATAAGTTTATTTTTATTAAGCTCTACTTTGTATTGAGCACTTTTAAAAAAATAGTAGTTCTAAGTTCATTTTATCAATATCTCTGAACTTAATTGATACATAATATATATATAATATATATATATATATATATATATATATATATATATATATATATATATATATATATATGTGTGTGTGTGTGTGTGTGTGTGTGTGTGTGTGTGTAGATTATAACTAAAAGGTAAACTTTTAGAGAGTTGGACCTATTGTGAAATAAGGACAGCTCAATATACTGGATAGAGCAAAAATATGGTAAGTCAATGAAAATTGATTACACCTGCAAATGGAAGCAAATCGATATCTTCAGTTGTTCAAAACAAGGAGCAGTTTAGTTAATAAAAAACATTTATTTTTCTTCTCTTTCATTCCTTAAACCAGGCTTTTCAAAGATTAAAATCTTATCATCAGAGGAAAAATTATGATTGATAAGTTGACAGGATAGGACTGTCAAAGTTCTAAATTTGAAATATATTAAACTATTTTTTGTTCATGTTTGCGCTGATAATATTACTAAGCAAGCGATTATTTAGTCTATGCTGCTGAAACTAAGCGAAGAATACACAAAGTGAAAAATGATTTTTAATTTGTGGTATGCTTTCCTTATTTCCAATCCCATGAACGAAATATATGTTTTGTGCCAAACAACATTTGTATGTCAATATCGTCTCTGCAACACTACAAAATCATCAGAAAAAGTTCACAAATAATAAGAGTTCTTAGATTAGAGTGTCTTGAAAAACACCCACATCATACATCAGTTTCATTTTAAAATGAAACTGATGTATGATGTGGGTGTTTTTCAAGACACTCTAATCTAAGAACTCTTATTATTTGTGAACTTTTTCTGATGATTTTGTAGTGTTGCAGAGACGATATTGACATACAAATGTTTTTTGGCACAAAACAAATGAAACGGACCGTTAAATATATCTCACAGAAATTTGGAATTTTTGGAAATGTGAAAAAGAAAAAAAGAAAAAGGAAAGTAATAAAACAAACCTTGGTTATTGGAATATAATAAAAAAAAAACTGTTTTATATTTTGCTCTGTTATCAATAATTGACAAACATTGAGCTGAATCTTCAAAGGAGACTACAAAGTAAAAGGATCTGATGATATATGATAGTACATATATTGTCTTTAATAATTATATATATATATATATATATATATATATATATATATATATATCGTATTGTTTGGCTGCGACTAATGTTTTTTTTTTTTTCGCTTTGTGCAATTAACCAGGCACTAAGCGAAGAATGGAATAAAATTAGATGAGATAAGATGTTTCAATTTGTTTTAAATTTTCAAATCGACTATTGAGTCTAAATTCTTGTGATCACATGTATCTTCTGTTTTTAGTAGTGTTTTTCATGTATGTATGTGTGCGTGTATGTTGATGTTTAAGGCAGCTACCTACACGTAAAGGTAGTGATGTGGTTATGTTGTAGTCTGCTGGATTGTGTGTATTGCATAAGTTCTTCTTTTCCGTCAGTCTAATTCATGAGTATAACTTTGTTTTGCTGTGCACTTATCTGTTTGAGTAGTGGTGGCAGTTATGGCTAAAGGAATATAAAAACAGATATAGCTAGGTTAAGAATACACTCCACCGGAAATTGTGCAAACGACTGCACTTTGAAGATGCAGAAAAATTGTACAATTACAAACCGGTGTCAGTATTGGAAAATAGAGTGGTGGTTGGTGTGAGTTGAATGTCGAGATTAGCGATAGGCATTTTGTAGAGGTTCGGGTGATGGTTGTCTGGACTTTATCTGATTCGGTTCGCTTGAGATAAAGAAAAAAAGGTCACCAAGGGTTCAATATAAAAATACACTAACATCTTCTCTACACTAAAATCAACTTCATTTAACAAAATAGAAACACAAGAATGTAAGGACAAGTTGATTTGGCCGGCACGTATTAAAGTAGAAATGTAATTGCGTCCAGGTCTTTAGTCGCAAGCGAAAATTTGTGTCAGTTTATTTATCACATAAATCCAGTGATAGACACACATTCCTTTTGTCCAAACCTGCCATCTTTGTTTTCACAGTCAATAAACGACAACAAGCAAGGGAGATCACTCTAAGAACTTATCACACAGGAATAATACGAAGGGAGATAACTCAACAATTTGTATCTCGCCTCCTGCCAAGTCATGGCAGTAGGCGAGGGAGGCATTAAAGCATCTTTTCAGAATAAAAGACATAAAATATCTGCGATATGGAAATACGAACGGACAAACTCATTCAAGCCAAAAAAAACGGACGACAAGAGTGAAAAGCCTGGACAAAGGCTATGCTAATTTGGAATCAAAGGGAGGATTAACACAACACAAACTAAAACACTGATGAAAAGTGCAGAAATATTAAGAAAGATCCTCAAGCGCAACTGTGTAAACATAACTAGGAATATAGAAAGAATATAATAAGACAAACTCATTGGAATTGAAACCGCCATGGTAGATATATAAGAAGACCCCATAATCTCCCACCCTCTCCCACTCCCTTTCAAGAAAAAAAAACTAGGTGGGACCAACATCATTTTGTACCACAGAAATTGGTTTGAGAGGATGGGAAGACCAAGGAAGGAAAGCACCATCCAGACCTCCACTGAGAAAGACATGGATAGTACTGGAATCCCAAGAAGACTTATCGTCACTCAAATTCCACAGAAAGCCAACAGCCGTTACCAATGAAAATTCCATGGTAAACGGCTGTTGTGAGAACACAAAGTGGTTTACAATGTTTATCTAAAGAAGTGGAGAGTGCTGGAAATCTGGGGAGATCTACTGTCAGTCAGACTCCAGGGAACACCACATGTTTTTTCCAGTGCGGTATAACTGCTAATGACTTTTGTGAGAACTAGTGAGTAAGAACTAATAATAAGTCATATGTTAGACTGGCTTGCTTGCTACCAATCCACGATGAGCTGTACATTTCTTCTCGGATCAAAACTAGCACAGGGTCACATGTGAGCAAAGGCAGAACTATGCATCTTCATTAATCCTCCCTAATCCGTTCATAAAATTAAATAGGATTAATTATCAAGAGAATTCTGCTGGTTTGAGATGCCTAAAATATAATCTGGTTGATTTTTTTTTATTATTATTATTATTATTATTATTATTATTATTATTATTATTATTATTATTTGTACCCACTAGGAGTTCTCACACAGGTCATCGTCAGTGATTGCTCACTGATAATAACCGGTGGTGTTCCCTGGAGTCTGAGTGACAACAAGCTACCCAGTACTCTACACCTCTTTTTGATAACCATTGCAAATGACTTTGAGGTATCGCAACAGCTGCTTACCGTTTATTTCTCTTTGGTAACGACCATTCGTTTCTTCTAAGATTTGAATGGAAATAAGCCTACCTAAGATCCGAGTACTTTTCCCACCAGTGGAGGTCTGGTTAGTTCTCTCTCTCCTTGGTCTTCCCATCCTCCTTGACCCTTCATGACTATTTTGTGTGGTATCAGCCGAGGCTGGTGCCATCACTTTTTGGGGGGGAGGGGGGGGGGGATAGCAGTTTACGAAATGTCTTGTAGCTTCTGTTACTTAGGTTCATGTGGTGTTCTTCCTGTAGTTTTGTTTTCCTCCTATTGTAACTTCCATGTGACTGGTTACCGTTCGTAGCTTATACTGGTTGGTTTCTGCATTCGAGGAGTTTTCTTTAAGATTGCAGCAGTTTTCATCATTGCCGTCCTTATTATGGTCTCAGTGATCTCCTTGACTCCAATTTCTCCCAGTCTTTTTTAATTATTATTATTATGATTATGATTATTATTATTATTTACTCACCAGGAGTGTTAAATAGGCCATCATCAATGATTGCTCACTGACAATAACCGATAGTGTTCCCTGAAGTCTGAGTGACAACAAGTCTCCCTAGATTTCTAGTACTCAACCTCTTTTGATAACCATTGCAAATGATGTTGTGTTATCACCACAACAAAAGCTTACAATCGATTTCTTGATGTCAACGACCATTGGTCTCCTCTGGGATTTGGATGATAATAAGAATCACCCAAGATCCATGTACTCTCCACATCCTTCTTGATGTCAACGACCATTGGTCTCCTCTGGGATTTGGATGATAATAAGAATCACCCAAGATCCATGTACTCTCCACATCCTTCTTGATGTCAACGACCATTGGTCTCCTCTGGGATTTGGATGATAATAAGAATCACCCAAGATCCATGTACTCTCCACATCCTTCTTGATGTCAACGACCATTGGTCTCCTCTGGGATTTGGATGATAATAAGAATCACCCAAGATCCATGTACTCTCCACATCCTTCTTGATGTCAACGACCATTGGTCTCCTCTGGGATTTGGATGATAATAAGAATCACCCAAGATCCATGTACTCTCCACATCCTTCTTGATGTCAACGACCATTGGTCTCCTCTGGGATTTGGATGATAATAAGAATCACCCAAGATCCATGTACTCTCCACATCCTTTCAGTGAAGGTTTGATTAGTGCTCTCTCTCTCTTCGTTCTTTCCATCTTCTTTGACCTCTCACGACTTTTGTGTGGTATCAGCCGAGGCAGGAACCCTCACATTGTGTGTGTGTGTGTGTTTTTTTTTTGGGGGGGGGGGGATTTTATGAAATTTCTTGCAGTTCCCTAGGATTCATGTGATGGTGTTCATTCTATGTTTTTATTTTATTTTTATTGAAACTTCCATGTAGCTTGTTAGCATTTGTAGTTTATGTGGGTTGGTTTCTGCATTCGAAGATTTATTATTATTATAATAATAATAATTATTTTTATTTACTCACGGTCATTATCATTGATTTCTCACTGATAACAATCGGTGGTGTTCCTTGAAGTTTTACTGACAACAAGCCTCCCCAGATTACTAGTACTCTCCACCTCTTTCGATAACCATTGCAAATGATTTTGCGTTATCGCAACAGCTACTTACCATTGATTTCTCACTGGCAACGACCATTGGCCTTCTCTTGCATTTGGGTTGCATTATTATTATTATTATTATTATTATTATTATTATTATTATTATTATTATTATTATTATTATTATTTCATTTTTTTTATAACTAAGAGTTCTCACATGGATTATTACCAGTCTGGAGTCTGAGTGACAACATGTCTCCCCAGATTGTCAGCACTGTCTCCTTCTTTCGGTAACCATTGCAAATAATTTTTAGTTTTCCTATTTAGCTTGTCAGACACACCCTTTAATGAACCATCCTCCCAGGCATTACTTGCTCGATTTTTTGGGGAGGAGGGGGAGTATTAGGGGGTTGTAGTGTATTTGTAATAATGAATCTCCAAATATATTATGAGGTGTCAAAGTATCATCCATTAGAATATTATATTATAATATAAAAGATATTGGATTTCAGAGAAATAGGTAAAACAGTCAACATTCAATATATTTGAAGATCAATATATGTACATTATGCCTCAAAACGTCTTCCTTTGCATTATTGTATTTAAAGTTAAAATATACACGAGGAAATTACCCCATCTAAATTCCTCAGCTCTATAATCTCTCTCTGTATGAGTGTATATATATATATATATATATATATATATATATATATATATATATAATGTGTGTATATTTATGTATATGTATGTGTGTCGTGGGGGAGAGAGAGATATATACCTTCCCCACCGACCATCCCAGGGGTAACTCACAGTACAAGCATGAAGAAAAACAGGTTGTTACCCTTCCTCAGTGCTTATTCTTAATTATGTAAGTGAAACCTATCTTTAATATTTTGCAATCTCTGGGAGGTGTTGTGTAAACTTATTCTATCTACATATATATATATATATATATACATATGCATGTGTATATATATATATATATACTAGCAAAAACTACCTGCCCTCCGGGCGGTAATTACTGACACTGTAGTCTTCATTTGACATTTTGGTAATTTAGACGAAATTTTAAAAAATGATGATTGTCGTAGTGTTATTTGATATATTCCAATATGTGGGAACTATATTGTGCATGAACATCGTCAAATTTTGTTTTTTAGGAAAAAACAACAAAAAGGTCAATTTATATGGTCTTTAAGATATTCAACGTCAGCAAATTTTATTTTGTTTCAGCATAAAAATTAAAATGAATTCCCCATTAAAACTGGTTATATAATGAAATGAATAAATATAAGGGTGGAACGTCGATTGGTCAAATACTCCACATTTTATTACTGAGTCATTCGAAATGGGTACTTTGTACTTTTCACCTTTATTATAAAAGAAAGAAAAATACGTAAAGAATATTAACGAAAATACTTTTTTTGGTAATTTTGAAAGATTAGAGAAGGTTTATTTCTTTTCTATGACAAATCATCATCATCATCATCATCATCATCATGTTAACTCCTTGACCTTTTAGCTAGGAGCAAAATGTAGTATCTGTACTGAATCTGCACTTAGTTTTATGTTTTCTGTCAGTGAAGGAGAAATCCTTCTAGACCGAGGCAATTGGAATTTTTGTTCCAATTCAGAATGTCCATCTTGGGGGATCTGACATTGTGCCTAACTGTGCTCTAGTCAGAGGAAATAAATAGGAACAACAACAACAACAACAACAAATTTATTAAAAAAATAATAAATGCACATATTTAATTATAAACAGATTAGAATATATTAATTCATTGGAAACTTAAAAATAAATAAATATTCAAATGAGAGGCTGAGAGAATGATATCATGATGAACGAACTACATACAGTGACCCCCTCCCCAAAAGGAGGGATTAATGCCTGGGAGAATGATATCATGACAACAGAATAGATAGTACACTACCTCCCCCCACACACAAAACTGGTAATCCTGAGGAAATGGTATCATGAGGAACGGCCTTCCTCCCCGAAGAGGAGGTAATGCCTGGGAGGAATGTATCATGACGAATGAAAATATACTACAGAGAATAATAAACCGTTTTAATGTCAATATAGTTAGAATAGGTGGAAAGCACTTTTGCATTTATTTATTTAGATAACATTAAAAACCATGGCAAGTACATTGTCCACGTGAGACGTTTAAATGAAAATTGGCTGGAAAAATATAGTCGCCATTTTGATGAACAAAGATGAATATGCTGGCTAAGGAAAAAGGATAACTTTCATAATTTTCTAGTTAAAAAAGACATGTTTATTATAGACTTGAGTTATCATTCTTCCTTAGCTAGTATTATGATAGACGATCATATACTACACTGATCCAACAGGTACAGGTTAGACAGCTTGTCTGGCTGCTGTTTCCGACTGTTAGTACAGGAGCTCTAGCTCTTATGTAGTGCTAAGAACGACTGCTCTATCAACAGTATAGTATCGTGGGTAACTGTACATGCCATGTTGCGCAAAAATGGATAAAGTCACGACTAATGGACTGGTTGTGTGAGCTGATTGGCACCAAACAAGCACACACTTTGCCCTCCCCACTCTATCTCAAAAACATATATGACATTACAAAGTCAAAAAATCAAACCTAAATCAGACACCCACCAAAAAACATATTCGCCTCTGCTTTTGAGGCTAGCATTCACAAATATCCGGGGACTTAGAACTAACGTCAACGACGTAGACACTTTTCTCCTGACAGACTCCCCGGATATCCTAGTACTAAGTGAAACAAACCTTCGATCCTCAATCTCCTCTCACCACTTTGACATAACTGATTACCTCCCACTCTACCGAAAAGACTCTGACAAGCATATACACAGGTTAGGAGTTTATGTTTGGAACACCTTACCATTGACAAGAGAACATATGTTAGAATCAGATGACCAAGTTTACATGTGCTTTAGATTAACCTTACATCAAAGCGTTAGTTACTTATATTTCTTATACCGTTCTCCTTCGATCCAGGACTGTACCCTCCTTAACTCTATCTCTGAAAGCATAGATAGATTACTCTTTCTTGACTCGAATGCCCAGATATATGTATTTTGTGATTTTAATGCACACCACCGTGACTGGCTTTACTGATGCAGCTGGTAACTCTACGTAAATTTCCTCCTAGCTCACTCACTCTCACAGACTGTTAATTTCCCGACCCACCTCCCTGATCGTGTAGAGCAGCAAGCCTCACTTCTCGACCTGTTCTTGACCCCACTGCCCGAGGCTCGTGTGACAAATGTCCATAGCCTGCTCGGGAACGCTGATCACATTGTGGTAATGATTGAGATCACCCTAAAAACTCGTCCAAAAGCTGAGGAGCCGTTGCTCAAAGCGATGAGATACTATGAGCAGGCTGATTTTGATTCCATCAAAGATCACATCAGCGACGCCCGATGGAGTGAAACTACTGACGAGTGCACAAATTAGTTAACCGAATGGGTCAAAGCAGGCATTGAAGCATATGTCCTTATGTGAAAATTCTTCAGCAAACCCCACTCTCCTCAATGGTTCACTTTGGAATGTGCAGCTGCTATTGCACTGTGGCAGCAAGCATTCCGACAATTCGGCCGCCATAAGTCAACTGCGAATAGACAGAAATTTATAGTCAAGAAATGATTGTAAAGTAGTGATAGGTGAAGCAAAGAGAAGGTATACAAAGATAACCAACAAACGCCTTCAGTCACAGAAACTAGGTACTCATTATTTCTAGAAAGTCTACAATAGTGTTGTGAACAATGGACAATCAACAATTCCCCCACTATCAAACCACAATAGATAAGGTTGAAATACTTGCCCAGCGTTTTGCCTTAAACTCCACTTTGGACTCAGCAAACCATCCCCTCCCTAAATTCCCATTTCAGATCGAAGCCACATTTGATGACCTGGTCATTACCCTATCTCAGGTCAGAGACATCATAAAACACCTTGACACCTCTAAAGCATATAGGCCTGATCTTATACCAATAATAGTAATAAAGAAATGCTCTGCTGAACTGGCCCCTGTTCTCTCCAAACTCTACAACAAATGCTGAATCTTGCTTCTCTAATAGCTGAAAAATTGCCTCTGTGGTATCAGTCTTCAAGAATTCTGGAGATAGAACTGATCCATCAGTCTACTCCAATCTTTGCTAAAATTTTCAATCCTTAATCAATCTTGCAATAGTCCAGCACCTAGTTAATGCTAAACTTCTTTCTGACCGCATATATCATACACTAGACAAGGCAGGCGAAGCTAGGGTGGTAGTGCTTGATATTTCCAAAGCCTTTGAAAAGGTCTGGCATGAAGGGCTTCTCCTAAATTTCACTCATATGGTATTACTGGACAAATATTTAATATAATTAGATCCTTCCTATCCAAAAGAAAAATACAGGTTGTCCTCAATAACCGTTCCTCCAAACAACATGACATAAATACAGGTGTACCCCAGGGGTCTATCCTTGGACCTCTACCTTTTCTGATTTTCATAAACGACATCCCTGATGACATTGAGTCTGAGATAGCTATATTTCTCATCATGTGGGCAAAACGGATGCATACATATCCGAGGCAAAGGCTGAATTCTTAGAAAGTGACCTCTAGTCTGTAATGGAATTGGGTCATAAATGGATGGTATCATTTAATTCTGCAAAGACAATGCTCCTTTCATTGAATAACTACAAGAAACCTCTTCAACCATCGATTGCCATGACAAATAACACCCTACCTGAGAGTCCAACATTCAAACTACTCGGCCTAACATTCACAGGTAACATGAATTGGAACAAATACATTGAAGACATTGCCAAGGCTGCTGCAAAGATAGTGGACTCCCTCTACTGTGCTAGTAAACTTCTCACACCTTACATTATCCTACATCTCTACAACGCCACCATCTGCCCATGCATGGGGTATTGTTGCCACATCTGAGATGGTGCATCATCCACTAGTCTCTCCCTCTTAGACAAGGTCCAAAAAAGAGTCACCAACTTAATAGGTCCCTTACTATCCACCAAGCTCCAGGCCCTGTTTCATCGCCGCAATGTTGCATCCTTGTGCTTGTTTTACAAGTACTTCAATGGATTGTGCTCTGATGAACTTGCTGCTCTAGTGCCCCCTCGACATGAATACACTAGACCAACCCGACAATCAGCTAAGTCCTAACCATTCACTGTTGAGGTTCCCAGATGCCGGAGAGCCTTCTATTCTAATAGCTTCTTTCCTCATGTTGCCGGCCTATGGAACTCCCTCCTTGCTCCGTTTCCTCGACTGTACCGACATAGAAAAATTTTAAACTAATTTAAACAGACATCTCGCTGCATAGCTCCCAACTTAGGATGGCCCTCAAAACTTACACCCTATTTCCCAGTAGCCCCTTACATCTACAGTGGCGACCTGCCTTGTTTGGAGTGAAATATGATTTTTAAAATTTTTTTTAAATGATCCGATCTGTTTAGAGTTCGATAAATAATAAAGAAAAAATAGAATAAAGTTTTAAAAAAGAATAAAATTATGATAAGACTTATTTCTTTGAAAAAACATGGTTTAAAGGACATTTTCATCAACTATTCTTTGTTATACTATTTGAATATAATAAACTTGTAAAGTATGTAACTTTACATTTGTTTTATTATCATTTTCTCTTCTATAATAATGCTCTATCTCAAATATTGAGCATATTTTTATCGCAGTAGAAATTAATATAAAATAATTATTTTATAATACTTGAAAAAAATATATGTATATGAGAGATAGATCCTTTAAAACTTTATTTATCTAAGTTTAGTTCATGCATTTTAAGGAAGGTAACATGTCTGCGAGTAGGACCATACATTTGTGTCAAAAAGGCTTCATAAACAGATGCCAGATGCCCACACTTTCAGAACTTTGTTAGACTCGTAACTTTGCTAAGAACACCTGAAACAAAACGAGATAAAATAAAATGATTAATTCGTCCAGTCTTGTTTCTTATCGAGTTGGCAAGGCTTCAAAATCTTCACTTTTGTAGGGAAAACCTTTGCCATCTTTTTATTCTCTTTTCTTTTTCTTTCAGATTTAAGCCAAAACCCACAGATTCCATTCGAGCTAACTTATACACAGTATAGATTCCCCCAAACACAAAACAAGAGTGCAAATCAAGGGGTAAGTAATCTCTAATATAGTTCAGCATGTTTTGTCTGTCTATTTGTTGGTCACTTCTTTCCTACAACGCTATTAATATTTTATTAGAGGATGAGTCTTGTAATTCATACCAAGATGTTGAGTTCTGGAGCCCCATCTCGTCTTGCCGTTTTCTGTCAAAGAACGAGAGCATGTTCTTAGTGTCTTATCTGCACAAAATCTCGTTCATGAACTGTTTTGTCTTTTCTCGCCAACGAGGTGGCCGGAAACGGATGTTTGCTGAAAGTCTTGCACATGCGCAGAAGTTTTCGAATTGCCCAGTGTATTTCTACGTGAGTCTTAACATGTTTGTTTTTGCCAACTGAACTACAACTCAACATTACGCAAGAGATTGCATGTACATACAGAAGAAATAGATCTGTCATGCAACTGCTACAGAACCATGGAGGAATACTACAAAAGGATACTGAACGTAAATAGACAGAGGGTGGATATATACTAAGCCTTGATCGACTGAACGTGAACACGTGACATAGGATAGGAGAACATAGTTTAAATGAAACCGTTAGCAAAAGACATAGATAAGAGGCCACCATACGGGTATTCTATTTCATGGGACCTTCGGGAAAGGAGTGAAAAAGTCACGAAGTTTAGTCAGATAAAGAGCGTATCTAAATACTAATCATATGATAAGGAATTATAGTTGAAATAATTTTAAGTTCTAAATTTCCAGGCTACTGGATGTTACACTGAAAAATTCGGGAGAATACAATGGCTGAGACATTGTGTATAACCACCTTGCTGGGGATAACAGTTCAAGATAGTAACCATTACGATCGTATTCTCCCTGTAGGGACGACAAAGCTATCTCCCCTTGGGAGAAGGGAATTTTGGGATCAGAGCTGTGCCATAGGGGGAAAGGGGTCAGGAAGACCCTAAATCTTGTGAATATACGTGACTAAATTTCTGTTCTTGTGAGATCATGAGGTCTGAGCATTAGACTTTCTTTATTACCTTGTTTACTAGCTGTTCATCGAACTGAACAGGCTCTCGACGCGGCTCCCACAGACGAACAGCCATGGTGTGACTGTAAGTAAATCCTTGCATGCTTCACATGCCTTTGTTACAATTATGTGTATTCAATTATTTTGGGACGTATAGTAACTAAACCTACAATTTACCTTGTATGTTTATTTGGCGATATTGAATTTTGTTGCTCACACGGCCCTATTTTGAATTTGTGGCCATGGGCTGCCCTTCATAAACTTCCTCTTTTGAACCAAACGGTCATAATTTAAAAAAATGTCATAAATTCTTTTTCGGGGAAAATTTTAATATTTATTAAAATTTGCTTGAATAATTTTTTTTAATGAAAATTAAGTAATCAAGTAAAAATGTAATTTTTACTTGATTACTAAAAACCATAAAATAATTTGTATTAAAAATACACTTTTTAAAAAAATGTATTATTTTTAGTGTGCAATCATTTATATCAGTTTGAAACCGTCCAAATTAATCTTAAAACTTTGTTTATGACCGTTTCGTACAAGAGAAACAGTCCACTGATAGCAATCCACGAAGAGGCATAAAAAAGACCAAGCAGAACCATACCTGATTCCGACAAAAAAAAAGGGTCTGATGGTTCAAGTCAGCCCCTAGGTTGCCAAAATGATGACAAGGCGAATCGCAGCTTGTATGACAACCAAGCAAGTAACCAAAACCTTTTTAGTGTCATTCCAGTACTCTTTCATGCAGGCACACGCTCCTCTTCCATTTCTCCTCCTCTGATAAAAGTTTCTTTTAATGCGTGTAACATTAACACACGCCCATTTTCAAAGAATAAACACTTTCATTTTTATACACAGCTGTCGCTTTCGTCGTTAAAATCTAGAAAAAAACAGACACGATCAATCAGCACACTAAAAAAACAACTGCAATAAAAAGACAACAACAATATTTTATGCAACATATTTTGATCGACAGTTTCAAGAACCGCTCACCCCTTTCACCCCAGATGCCGGAAATGTTTCTACTCTAATAGCTTCTTTCCTCGGACCGCTTGACTTTTAAATTCCCTCCCCGATCCCTGTTTCTCCAACTGTACCAACATGAAGAAATTAAAAGGCAATATGAACAAACATCTTGCTACATTACTTCCCACTTACCTGACCCCTAATCCACAGTAGCCCCTTACGTCTCAGTGGCAATGTGCTTTGTTTGGGGTGAATAAAAGTTATTGAAAAATACGATCTAAAATATTCATGGGTCGAATGAGAGTTTGTTTATATGAATGGTGTGCGTGTCAACAGTGGAGTAGTCGGTCAACACCAAAAAAAGAATCCAAACAAGTTGATGTAGTACAAGTATAGCAATAATAAAATCCTTCAGGTCGATCGAAAGATTCAACGGAAGAAAAAGAGAACGATAAATATCCGGAGTTACATAACGCTTAATTGTATCACATGTTACATAAATTCGTCACGTGACATGTTGTAACTTTTGTGAAAGCATAATTATTGTGTACTTAGTTGTTCTGTGGTAGCAGCATGCGACAACAGCAACACGGATACAACGAGGCGCCATAACGATTTTGAATTTCTGCTTAATTTCTAAGCTTGGTACTGATTGGTCAAAGCATTTAACTTCCTTTCTGTGTTGCCCTATCAGGGGCTATCTCTCATGTGTGCTGAGCACGTGGGGAGAGATTATAAAATGAGGGACACACTGTTTACTTCTGTCTTCCAACAAGACGGGACTGACAACATCATCCACGTTGCTCGGACCAACCCCCAAGCTTTTCTCTTGGGACTTAACAGGCCCGTCGGGTTCGACTTCGACAAGAAGACCCTAGAATCCAACATGGCTACCGCCGTACATACGTGGACTTAATGCAGCACACACATACCTACATACACACATGGACATAGTGTAATTTCTACACCTGTAATGTGCCATACGTAAACGGGATTAAAATCTTAAGCAATGATGCTAATCTTTATCGAAGACCGAAAACATACTTTTTATTTTGGACGGAAAATAATGATGGATTAAACATTTTGGATTCTATTTTATTTTAGGGGTGAAGAATGAGAATATTTGATATTCTCATTTTATCAAGATAGGCAAAGTATGGTTAGAGACTACAAGTGAATCTCCAAAACACATGGGTGCCAATACGCCACACATCGGCAACAAAAGACGACAAAAGTGGCTGGTTAAAGGAATACACATTTATTAGTATTTCGTCTTCACAAACACATCAGAAAGTAAACAGTGATATTGCACTTTCTTGCTTACATGCTCTTAATCGGAATTCCAAAATGTTACAAGTATTAAAAGAAACTTTTATCAGAGGACGAAAATGGAAGAGGAGCGTGTGCCTGTATGAAAGTGTTCTGGAATAACACTAAAAAGTCTTTGGTTGCTTGGTGAGTTTGTGGTGAACACCACAATTAAGGTACTCTCTCTTACTCTCTTTCTTTCTTTGTTTGTTTAACCCTTCTTCGCCTCTGAAGTGGAGAAACTCGCGAAATCTCGCCTAATCACGTTGGCCGGAGGTTTCTGACCAATGGGCGGCCGACAGGTCAGCTCGGCCGCACGTGATCTTAAATATATAAAGAAGGGGATGCGTCCCTTCCTCGCTCTCCTTTTCCCTCAGCGTTCTGAGAAGAACGCAC
>OY744516.1:152094524-152107024 GCA_963556195.1 Sepiola atlantica
TGAAATTAAACTGAAAAGAGGTGAAGTAATCGACCCCTGGACGAAATCTGCTCTATAGCCCCTTAGGTGTTCATTTAGAGATTCAGGAATACTTCAGTTAACTTTCCTGGTTAATTTTACATAAGAATACCCTTTTAGATTTTATCTAGATTCTCTAACTTTTTTCTATAAGGCACACATACATACAGACATTGAGTTTTATATATATAGAGCTTATCGTTATTATTATATACATCTACACACATGCGTGCCCACACATACACACACACATATATATATATATATATATATATATATACATATATATATATGTGCATGTATATATTCATATATGCACGCATACATACACATATACTCATATACACATATATATATACGCATATATACATACACACATTTTGTCTATGCATACATGTGCATAATTTATCAAGGCTTAATCACGCATAGGAGATGACTATTCAAATATCGGCATTTTGCAGTAGATTCATCTTTTTATTAAGAGCCTATTCCTCTTTTTAAAGGCTATTTGGTAGTTTCCTCTGAGCACAATTCATGATGCTAACTCTACAACCAAATGACGCAGACAATACACCGTTTCCAACACTTGCTTTTTAAAACCCCCTTTCTTTAGTGCAAAAATTACATCTCCCATCCTTAAAGCAATACATAAAGAAATTTTAGATATTCAACTTACCCACACCAGCCCTACTGTTAGACAATTATCTAAAAGACACACTAATAACAACCACACCTTAGAACTTTCTTTGCACCCTGATAAATTACCTAATTTACAACACAGGTTCTTGCTATCGTACCCCTATAACTATATATATATATGTATATATATATATATATATATATATATATATATATATATATATATATATATATACAATCTTTAATATGCTAAGTGCAATAGCTTCTACATACGAAGCACTGTAAGTCCATTACACCAGCGCATTAAAGAGCATGTGAACACTGGTGCATCCTTCTTCTACAAACATCACTTCATATGGTAACATACAACAGAATATTCGAGTCAATCTTCTTGCCACTGTTAGGGATATAGACAACTTGCACATTACCAAAGCTATCCTTATTTCGAGACATAAACCTAGTATTAATAACAGTCATTATCCCGGTGTTCTTATCCTGGTACCGATTGTAGAGTTCTATATAGCGACACTAATGAGTCTTGGTTAAAATAAAATATATATGTATGTGGATATTAATGATATTTATTATAAAAATAATTACGATTTTTGTATATATTCATCAGAGCGATTAACACATTTTTGTTTAATTTTCACTTTTATTTTTTATTTTAACAGGATAAAATATTCAAGAAGGTCCAGTCTGCTCTAAAAACCGTAAAGGGTAAATTCAAAAAAGCCTCACCCAAAGACATGGCGGCAATTCGAGACAGCGTAATCAAGGCAGTTACACCGGAGCCGATTCGTAAAACCAGCAACAAACTTTATCCAATTCTAGCAGACCTTATGAACGAAGACAGTTCCATTTATGACTTCATCGCAAGCGGGACTCTGGGAAGAAAAAGTGGTCAACGTCAGTCACAGTTTTATTTTGAGATTGAAGCCCCAAAAATCGCCAGCGCTCCGACGGAAGACATTCTGATGAGTGATACACCTGTCAAGGAGAACCTTTATCAGCATCCGGATGGCGACATAAGTAAAACAACAAGTAACGAAGAGGAAGTCGTGTATGCAAACTTACTACCAATAAGAAACGAGATCGAAGCAAAAGCTGAAACCATAACAGAACCGGAAGCTGATTATGCTGCGACTGAGAATGAAGAGGTAAAGTGCGTAAATGATGCGGAAATAGAAACGGAAAATAATGACACAGTCGATACCAAAGAGAATATTTATATGAACTATAACGAAATGGCGACTTTGAAAATTCGGCGACGTTCACCATCTCAACAGAGAAATATGTCTGGTTTCTCTGAGTATTCCTCGACTGAAGAAGTGAGTCAAGAGTCAGATTGGAATGAGGCAGCAATGACACGACACTCACGAACGGCCGAAGAGAGATCTGATATTTCAACTGAAGAGGAAAGATCGTACGCCGAAAGTAGTTCTTCGGTTAATACAGATTTGGATGACTATGAGTTTGAGTTGAAGAATGCGGTTGCTTATAAACCGTATCCGATTCCGGCTAAAAGGAATTTGTCTTCTCCCTCAAAAACTATTTCTGCCACTGAAGCCTCTGCCGTTTATGCAGATTGTGGAAGCGAATGTAGCAACGATGCTGGTAGCGACATTGTCAGCAGTGTCAGCAATGATAGCGGAAAAGAAGAGGCAGTAGTTACCGCTCCTCTGGAAAGTATGTCTGTGGTGGAGTTATGCGAAATTCTCCAGCAGTGTGGCCTGGATCGTATCTCTAAACTCTGCAAGGAACACTCATTAGACGGCGCTTTCATCTGCGCTTTGCCAGGCGACTCTTTGCAGGAACAACCTTTCTCTCTGTCCCCAATTGAAGTAATGAAGTTATCAATGATGAAAAAAGGATGGAAGCCGAAAATAAAATAGATTGTTTAAATAAAATAAATAAATAAATAACTTAAACAAAGATGAAATGGAATAATGAAGAAATAAGACATCATTAATATCAATTTATGATTTTTATTATTATTATTATTATTATTATAATTACTGCTTTAACACCAGCTGAAAATGACTGATCGAATATGCAAGAATACGAGTGACAAATAGTTTCCCCAATGCCTCAGCACATTTCGCTTTGGTCACATATGTTAGTGTGTGTAAATGAACGAATGTAAGTAATTTTTAGTGTTATTTATTTGCTTTGGTATGAGTAACACATGGGGAGACGGTATTAATTGGGATGCGAGTGGCCACAATTTTGTCCAATGCTCCAGCATATATATATATATATATATATATATATATATATATATATATATATATATATAAGTTATGAAAATATATTTATGGCAATTAAGTTACACAGAAGCTTCCACGTTTCATTCCCGTAGGGAATCGTCAGGCTAAAATGCATGGAATTCGTGTTACCGGTTTTTTTTGGGTTAGCTAGATAGACTAAACACCACGTGTATATATGTACACATGGTGTTTAGTCTATCTAGCTAACCAATCAGATTCTTTGTAATTACTTCTCACAGGTTAGTGTTTCCATTAGCCAATGACAGGGCTTCTCACAAACAAAAGTTCGGCTGACTTTTACTTCCTATTCTTTTGTTCTGTTTTGTATAGGGGTTACTAACCCTTTTTGTGGATGTGTTGAATTAATAGGTGACCTTATTTTAACAACATGCATGCTTGGAGTACTTCTATTTCAATATATATATATATATATATATATATATATATATATGCGAATGGTGCATACGTTTGTATGCATGTAGAGATTGGTGTGTCGTGCTCAAAGTGCTATTAAACATGCCTGTAAAATTATTATTTTATTACATTCACATCAGATGATAAATTATTAATTATTACTATTATTATTATTATTATTATTATTATTATTATTATTTACTTACTAGGAGTTTTTACACAAGTAATTATCAGTGATTGTTCACTAACAATAACAGTGGTATTCCCTGGAGTCTGAGTGACAACAAGTCTCCTCAGATTTTCAGCATTCTCTGCCACCTTTGATGATTGTTGCAGATCATGTTGCATTATCACAACAGTCGTTTCCCATTAATTTCTCGCTGGCAACGACCATTGGTCTTTTCTGGAATTAGAGTGGTAATAATCCACCCACAATGTCCCAGTACTCTCTGCACGCTTCCAGTGGAGCTCTGGATTGTGTTCTTCTCCATTGTTTCTTCCAGCCTCCTTGGTCATAAGGACGACATAGATTTAAATGTTTTAGAGCAATCACTTTAAATAATCGATTTGAATATTCGATTTTGAAAGTGTGCAATTTGCAAATGCATCAGGGAACAGAGCTCCTATAACTCGTTTTTTAAATTTTTTTTAATTCTTAATTTTCATTGAAACAAAATATGCTTGAAATAAAAATGATTTTCATATGATGACAAACGTACCTTTTTTCGTTTTGAAATATAGTCTTACATTCGTCATCCGGAGAATGATCCGAGGATGAGCGAAACATCAATTTTGCAGGAATTCACAATGGAGGACGTATCACTCGCCACCAGAATCAATGGACAGCGTTTAATTCGATTTTATAAGGAAAAGTTGACAGTCATAAACGAAGAAAAGAAACACATGTAAACTACGTGCAAATATAAATGATCCTGTGTTTTCGATAACGAAAGAAAGGGGGGGGCAAAGGAATTCCACGGTTGCTTACCTACGGTCTTCCCTTTCGTTTTACCGTTAAATACTTGAAAACTAAATATTTTAGAATAAATAAAATGAACATTTTAATTCATTTATTTTCCAAATTATCTGAAAACATAATAAATAGCCACTTTTTACAGTAAAAGTAATTATCAGCTAAATACCCTGCAAATAAATAAAACGGATTTCACTATTAAGTTGACAGCTACAACAGGGTTCTATTTAAGACGTCTTATTCGATTTGAGGACAATTCATTTTGAATCGTAATTATTAGCACCCAACGACACCATATTTTGCAATTAGACAATCTCGTGGAACTGGGAAAAATCGTTAAATAAGGGGGAGGGATAAAAAGTGAGAAAATATATAATATATATTAAATAATAAAAATATTAAGAAACATTTGTATGATGTACGTACCCGTGACAGAAAGAAAATGTCGTACACCAAGATTCACGTAAATTGATGAAGTAGTTTTTTTTTATTACAAGTGAAAATCATTTTTATGCGATTAATGGTAATTCAAAGATATTACAACTATATACAAGGCTTATTTTAAACTCTATTTTTGAAGAGTTTGCAAAAGTTTGATTTTGTTTTTAATATCGCAAAAGTTTGAGTTATCTTCCTTTTTTCCTGAAAACTATTTCAAACATGGCGTCGATATATCGACGCTTGTCGTTTCCCCATGAAATTCTATTTTCGTTTGTAATTAAAAAAAAAGTACTTGATCAATGTACGAGATTTTTGGTTGTACGATATTTTCATTCCGTCACGTGTACGTAAATCATACAAATATTTCTTATTTTTTTAATTTTTCATAGCAGAAGCAATTGTCAACAAGCACCAAAACATATGATGATTTTTAAAAGAGAGAGAAAAGTGTGATAATTGCAAAAAATGGAAGAATGAGAATAAATGTCAATTCACTATAGAAAAAAGACAACTAAAAAAATAAACGAACTGAAACAGAAAAGAGAATAAATATAAGGTCGAAATGAAAGAATGAAAAAGAATAAAGAAAAGAGTGGGAAAATGCAAATAATACGAAAAAGAAAGAAAGAGAATAAAGTAAAGAAAGAAAGAGAAAGAAGGGAAGAAAAACAAAAGAAATAGAGAAAGAAACGAAAGAAAGCGAAAAGGGAAAGAAAATAAATAAAAAAGAAATACAATACAAAAGAAAAAAACAGAAATGAAAATAAAGAGAGGGAAAGACAATGAGATAAAAGAAAACACAAAAATGAAATAGAAGAAAAATAGAAAGAGAGACTATACTTGGCACTTTGCCTAATCGTTTGCTGAAAACTATAATTTAAGAAAAGAAAGAGACGGACAAATAAAGAAAAAAGAAAGAAATATAAGAAACAAAAAGATATAGGATTAAATAAAAGTACAAAATAAAAAATAAAAAAGTATGAAAAGAAGAAAGATGCAAAGAAAGAGAGATAAGCAAAAAAAGAAAGAAATTGAAGGAAATATAAAAGAAAGAAAAATAAGAAGAGAAGAGTGATAGAAGAAAGATAACCGAACAAAGAAGAATGAATGACAATGAATGAATGAAAAGCACGAGAGAAGAAAAAGAAAGAAATATAAATGAAAAATAAATTAAATAAATAGAGAATAGAGAAAAAACAAAGGACAGAAATTGAAAAAAAATGGATGAAGAATTTCGTTTTTTTATTTCTTCGTGATAAATAAACATGATTTAATAATTGTAATTGGCAAAACATTTTTTTCTGGTTTTTATTTCATGTACTTTTTCATTATATAGTTTTCATGGCTAACAATTCAAAACTCTACTGTAAAATATGCCCCCACAAAAAATGAAAGAGAGAAAAAAAGAGAATAAGAATGCACACACACACACACACACATCTATTTATAAATCTAAAAAATATTATTCAAACAACAGCTATATACATATATATATGAATTCTAATATATATATATATATTTACTGTTTTATATTATATAGTTATATTATCACAATAGATATATATATATATATATATATATATATATATATATATATATATATATATAATGTGTGTGTGTTCATATATTTACTTCAACTGTGCTCAATACATAAGTAGAGCTTAGTAGTAGTAGTAGTAGTAAAATATTCTTATAGCAATCAAGCTTCACAGATTTTTTTTGTTTCACTCTTTAAGAGTTCAGAAGATTAACTACCGGTTATCTCTTAAGGAGCAAAACTCAACCATTTCTGTGTAACTTGCTTGCAATAAGTATCTTTACTTGTTATATATATATATATATATATATATATATATATATATATATATATATATATATATATATATATACATATTACATATATAAACATGCACACACACATATATAGTCCATTGAAAATATGTATTTAACTACTATTCTTTCAAACATTTAAACAAAGTTTTGCAAGTAAGAAAAATCAAACATTTACAAACTTGTCTGAGTAATAGATCTAATAGACAGAGAATGTCTATTTTATTGAACGAAATATGCATGAAAGAACCAACTGCCTTACTATACTAATATATATATATATATATATATATATATATATATATATTTGTACAGTTTGTGTGTATATATATGTATAATGTCTGTATGTATTATAGTGCATTTTCATGTTTTGGAAATAACATTTTGAAATACCAAATGTCAACATACTATCGCTTTAGTACATTTAATTGAATAAAAGTTATAAAATGATAAGTTTTTGCTTTTCAATATTTCTTTCAACAAGAACCAAAATATGCCAACACCTCACCGGTCCGGCCTTGGGTAGAATACCACGTTTTGACCTACTGACAATATAACTTGTAGAATTCAGACATGGAAACTACACACATCATACAACCTACAAAAACACAAAAACACGCATATATATATATATATATATATATATATATATATATATCAAATATAAAGTTCATATTTTTTTGTAAGCATCTATTAGAGGTTAAGAATAAGAAAAGAGGCAAAATGCCTTCAAAGCATATTTAAGATGCGATATTAATTTAAAAGAAAAATCGTAACAGATTTTCTCTTTTTTTTTATAAACTTTCATTTTAGTTTATAATAATTACCAATATTTCGCCAAGTAAAATTGGCCTCATCAGTGTATCTAGAAATCCTGATCTTATTGGATTACTCCGTCCTTGTTGGTGTAAAATGGACGTGTGGTGTCGGTTGTTTTTTCTTCCACTTTTAAATATGAGGACGCGTATGCGCACGGGATAGGTATCAAATATAAAGTTCATTTTTTTTTTTGTGAGCATCCATATATATATATATATATATATATATATATATATATATCAATAATTTTATTAAATAAATATTTCATTATTTTTTACCTATGGACGCCGGCGTTACAAGCTTTTTGCTATCATCAGTGTAGGAAGTGACAATTTCAGACGGTTGGAGAGCACGAACCCGGTACAGAATCAGCCTAAACTCTGCAAGATATCGTTCTAACCCAACGGGAAATTATCACGTAAAGAAGGGAAATTAAGTTCTATTTGTGCTTAAGAAAGTGGGGTAACAGACAGTAGACAGTCGAGAGGATTCAACAAACGTTTTCGGAACCGAACCTTGCGTATAGCTAAGTGATAGTTTATTTTTAACTCTCCAAACAAGGCTCTACTTTAATTTCTTAAAGGGGTGGGTGTCTGAGTATACCTATATTTTATAAATATACTAGAATACTCGTCCACGGGTAAAATTAATTCCCTGATCAGAACAGTTTTGCACCACTTTTATGCCCCCTTACGAAGATAAAAGCAACATATGATGATACTAAACATTGTCTAGAATCTTTATTCCAATTTTGATCAAAATCCATTACATGATTTTGATTCTAGAAAATGTCTAAAGTTTTATGCTTAAGCTTAAGGGGTCTTAAGAAGAAATTGAAATTTAGGGATTCCTGCTTAATGGATCAAATTCTATGCAAATCTGAAATATTTGAATCTTCAAATGAAAGGTTGTTCGCATATCATGCCCCCTAAAAAACTTTTACAATACTCCAAAGAAACTGAAATTCGAGGAATATTTATTAATGATTGATCTCTACCGAGATACAGAAGACCGATATCGAGTACTTTTAAATACAGGAAGACTAACGAACTTTTCCAAGGAGATGGAAAGCATTTCTTCTTTAAGCAACCATTGAACAGCTTGGTATAAATAGGAGCTACTTCCGTCTGCCAACTCTTAAACACAATGACTGGAATGTTGTCTTGCTGGCATCAAGGGCCTTGATAATTTTGGCAACATCCGAAACAGCTATGTGGATGTGTGGATTAAAGTATTTAGGTCATAAGGAGGAATTCTGGAGGTAGGTGGCCGGCCTTGAACACCTCGGATCCATTAATGTTGGTTGGTATACATGTCTTATTTTTGTTCTAGGGTCCTGTTTGCTATTCTTCAAAACTCATGGAAACCAAGGCTCTGTTCAGCAAGTCTGGATTTTACAGATTGTGCATACGTTTCTTTTCAGTTTTCTATACCATTTTTGAAGCAGTTTAGTGCAGTTTCAAAGATGACTTTGATTTCAGGCCATCCATTTTATTGGCTCACTCAGGTGTGTACCATGGTTGACTGTTATATCTCTGTTACAATTTTTTTTCAGAGGGTATACAACTTTCAATAACACATTAAACGTATCAGAGGCAACACAGGACACAGTTTCTAAGTGCTATAATAAGGGCTTGTTGCTAATTTGATTTGGACATATTTATTTAAAACGGACTCATTTAAAAGAAAAGTAAAAATATATTAAAAGTGCTAAATTTGCTATCTTCTTATAATGCATGTTGAGGTAGAATTTGCAATATGGCTTGACGATAAAGTCAAATCTCCAATGTTATATAGTGCATTGGATTAAGTTTTAGACTGAATTCAATAGAATATAGCAACGGCCTTGAAGATAAGGTATAATCTTATCTGTAATGTTTTATAGTTCCTGTTCAAGTGCTATCTCAAGGGCTTCTTGTAAATTCAATAAGTACATATTCACTCAAAATTTGACTGGCTTCAACAAATATGAGAGAATATATCATATGGCTGGGCAATATTTTATAGTGCCTATTAAAGAGCTATATCGATGACATGTTGCTAATCCGATGAGAATGTATTTTATTGGTCCCCTGATTTAAAAAAATCGGGGGACCTATGTTTTGAGGCATTTCCGTCCGTCCGTCCGTCCGGATTTTTCTCCGCAACCATCCATTGAATTTCTCTGTAATTTTGCATGAAGTTGTAACTTTGGTCATGTTAGAAAGTGACATTCTCCGATTTTTGAAAAAAAATCTGGTTAGTTCCTCAGGGGGTCAAAGGCCCCAAAATGGCAAAAAATGACATTTTTTGCCCCATAACTTTTCATCCATCCATTCAATTTCTCTGAAACTTGGCCAAAATGTGGAGGCAATTGTTCCTAATAGAAAATAAGTATCGCTGACCTTGGAAAAAATCTGGTTCGCGCTCCCAGGCGGTCAAAAGCCCCCTAAAATGGCAAAAAATTACTCTTTTCTCCCATTACGTTTGATCCATCCATTCAATTTTTCTGAAACTTGGCCAAAATGTAGAGGCAATTTTATATCCAAAAGGATATAAAATGAGCATCCTTGACCTAAGAAAAATTCTGGTTCGCGCCCCCAGTGGGGTAAAAAATGCCCCAAATTGCCCAAATTTATTGCATTTTACACTCGCTACATCGAGTCACATACAGAGGGGGACCATGCATGCGCGGCTTGTTAAAATTGGACTCGGCCCCACTATAGGGTAGAATCTGAAATGGCCTTGTACCTGTTCAAGATAAACACTGGGAAAAGTAAATTTAAGAACGATGGTGAAATTATGTTTCACAAAATATTTTTTTTTAATATAACTATATAAATTTTTATTCTTATGCACACTTTATTTTGCTGTCAAATTATATAAGGAATTCATATTTATACAACTTGGAACTTCTAAATGCTAAATTAATATAAATATTTCAAATTTGCCAGAAAAATTAGTTCAAACCTGTATAAGCAAACAAATTGCTAAAATGGGAGGGGTTCATATGGCTGGACGTAATGCATTTTATAGTGTAATAATGACATATTGTTTAACACTTAATTTGCTATGGGAAAGTTTTGTTGTCTGAGTCTGCTTACTAAATCTAAAATTGTGTTTGTTCACCAACAAACTGTTCCCTTTTGCTACATCAGTAAAGAACTGAAGTGTAGTAAAACGACTTGTGTTTATACATAATAACTTTACGCAGATAATCGACGGTGCAAGGATAGAGAAAGGATGGGAAGGCCAAGAAAAACAAGTGCAGATGATCGGTAAATTCATAGGTTTTCTGAAGCCAATCAAACGCTGACTGCCGTGGACATTTACAACCAAATATCTGGCGAAAACAAAATCAGTTTCACACCTCAGACCGTCCGTAATAATTTTAAAGAATTTGGATTATTCAGGTGAACTGCTAGAAAGAAGCCAATTATTTTGCAAAGGAATCGACTCAAATGTCTAAAGTTTGTCAAAAGCATAATTCAATGGACAGCCGACAAATGGTGCAAAATTCTCTGGAGTGAATCAGATGGAAAAACTTATGTCAGACGCTGCATAACCTAAGTATTCTACCTGAAATGTGTCAAAGATGGTGCAAGCCAGAGATGAAGGAGTGATGGTGCAGGGAGCACTTTTTAGTTTAGGTATTGGCCCCATAGTTAAAGTTAATAGGCGACTCAACTAGTAAAAGATTATGTTCTGCCATATTTGACTGACCAAATGAAACCTGAACTCATTTATCAGCAGATAACTGCCCCATCCATAAAGAGAAAAAAGTAATGCAATTTCTTAATCTCTACAATATTAATGTTATTGAATGGCTTCCCACATAATCCGGATCTTAATCCAATTAATTATTAATTGGATTAAGATCCGGATTATGTGGGAAGCCATTCAATAACATTAATATAATTAGAATTATGTTTAAAAAATTTGGTGCTTGATTAATGTCAATCATGTAGTGTCGGTCACTGCTGTAACAAATGGAGTTTTAAAACAAGTAACAATGTTTTATTTTGAGAGGTTCAACATAAAACGTGATTTTTCTACAAAACAGCAGGTTTGCCACAAGAACAACAGTTATTCCAAACCAAACTCTGACCATCACTGGATCAAAACCTCTCTCGATGAGCAGGGTCTACAGCCTGCTCACCAGAAACCCCAAATCTCCTATTTTCTGTTTTTATCAGAATATATATATATATATATATATATATATATATATATATATATATTATATATATAAATAAATCAAAATAATCACCCATTTTTGGACCACAAAAGGACCACTTGAGAATGATTGGTTGCTTAATCACTAGACATAAAAACTGATTAACCAAAGAGTTTATTAGCTGAAGTAGACATAACTTCTGTGTGATCTCAAGTGGCTCACGTTCTCAGTATGTAACCTCGTTAAGAGGCAAATACTATTTCCCCATCACAGGTCTGTCGTTTGTTACATGTGTGCATCCGAAAAATAACAAAACAATTAAACAAAAAACAAGCCAGAAACAAAGAAATATGAAACATATTTTTTTATTTAAAGAATACAAGAACGTTGCATTTTCTTTTTAATGTTATTGATGTCATGGGTGCTTTTTCTTGGATAGAAAGACCAGTTTCTCAAATACCTTTAAAATTGAGAATTAAAAAAATATTTTGGTATATTTGAGACAAAAGTGGCTCCTCATCAGATTGCTGTGCACAACTTCTCTCATCAAGGATTTGTTGCGTTTGTTTATGCACCCTCCATTTCTAACTAAGTGTAAATATCTGTTCTAATTTCAAACAGGAAAAAGGGAAATCCCACAATAGGGTGCCAAATGATTATAAATCTACAACATCTATTGCATATGTAAACTGATTTCTTGATAACCACATAAAACAAACCTACTGAACATTTATTCAATTGTTTAAGTTAAATAAAGTAATGGCTTTGAGGAAGTAATACAGACCGAAACCTCAAATAAATCAGGTAAGCCAAAATAAATGACACACATATATATATATATATGCATAATGTATAACCAATTTCTTTGAAGAAAATTGACCAGAGTGCTCAATTACCGGAGTAAGAGAAAATATATTTATTTAATAAGATATTTACATAT
>OY744516.1:152112024-152569524 GCA_963556195.1 Sepiola atlantica
GAAAGATCCCTTCCAAAAATGTCTGCAAGGATCGGACACACTAAGTCACACTCCCTGGCCGTGACTATTGTCCAAACGATGATTGCTCACTGGTGATAACAACGAGTACAATTGGATGTGGTTCCACACACCTGACGAACGGTCGTATCACAGTGGTGCCGGTACCAAGATACCCCCTCCCCGGCAAAGGAGATAGTATCACATTGGTTCTGCAACCAAGATTCAAGATCCGGTCACTCCGCCCACTGTCCAAGTGACTTTGCTTAAAGACTAATTGTACATCCTTCAGTGTCTCTTTCCAGCTTGCTACTGATTTTTCTTCTTTTATTCATTTAACATCACTTTTCCCTTGTTCAGGGGTCAGACGTTCAAGCTCACTCTCCACCTTTCATGGTTAAGCGGGTCAGCAGTCTCCAAATACCATCCTGTGCAGCCTTGTCCAATCACTTGCTTCCAAGTTTTTCATGGCCGGCCACTCTTCCTGCGATTTAGGACATTCATGCTTCTGCAACGTTTATCAATTTATCCTTAGGATAACCTCCATGTTGGACAAGTGTAGTGCTTTCAGCAAATCCGCTGACCTGATGTGTTGGGTTTGGTCAGATTTAACATTGAAGATCCATCTGATCATGGATCTGTCATTGCCATGCAGTCAGATGATAGAGGACTGGATGAGGGCCAAGCATTCACTGCCATATATCATGATGCTCCTGGCACAGCTGCTATGTAGAGAGGGACAGCACGTGATGTTATCAGAGGCAACAACTCACAAAATTTTGCCCAAGTTGCCCTCACTCTTGTGGCTGTACTGAGTTCACATCCACTACATGCACTTAGCATATCTCCTAGATAGCAGAAAGAGTCTACTACCCTCAGAGTATTGTCATCTAGTGGGGACGACTGTCAATAGGATGCACCTGTCTCATGCATCTCCTACACTTGAAGTTGGGGTTTGGGGCTAACATAACCTTCAGGTCTCTGCACTTTTTGTGAACCCACAGTAGGCATAGGTTAAGCTGTATTGCATTGCTTCTAATACTCTTTCGGCACACATAATATTGATACTAGACCAGAGCCACACATCATCACTTTAGTTTTAGGCAAGTTCATTCTCAAACCCTTGACCTTCCGACCAGTTTTCCATATTTCCAGTTTGTTCTTTAACTGTTCCAAGGACTCGGCAATAATAACTAAGTCATTAGCATAGAGTAATTCTAATGGACAGCCTAATAAAACTCTCTTGACAGTGCCTCCAAGACTATGATGAAAAGTAGAGGACTAAGGACAGATCCCTGGTGAACTCCAACCGTGACATTGAAACTATCACTGTAAGTGTCATCCAACCTGGCTTTACTACTAGCTTTCATGTACATACATTGTAAGAGACGGACAAATCACTCCTCTATGGCCACCTTACGCATTGCCCACCATAGCACCTCTTTGCGGACTCTGTCGAAGGATTTCTTCAGGTCCACAAATGCCATGTAAAGTATCCTGTAGTTGGCGAATGATGAAAATGGCACTAATTGTGTCTCTGCCAGGTACAAAGCCAAACTGCATCTGATCTATGTCAACCTGCTGTCTGATGATGTAATCTGCTACAAGTTAACTCACTTTCATACCTGCTTTTAGGAGCTTCAGATCTCTATAATTACTCTGTGATTGTGTATCTCCTTTCTCCTTGTAGCAATTGACAATGTAACTCTTACTCCAGCACACAGTCTTCTCTTATGATAACATTCACTATGTCTCTCATACAAAAAATTCCTCCCCACATCACATGACCAATCCTAACAACTATGGCGTCATTTAACCTTCATGAAATTTCACATATTAAAAGCAACCCTTCAACGCAAACTTTTTTTTAGACAACTCATCCTGTTAGATGCAGGTGCGACCTTTGACCCCCCCAATCATGTTGTCATAATTAAACATTGTTTTTAATTGTTTGAATTATGAATTGAGAAAGAAATATGCAATTTGCAATATTTTCTGAAAAGGTTAAACTAAACAAAACAAAATAAAACTAGAAGTTGAGGAGGTAGAGATACTTACAACAGGGAAAGCTGCCATTTCTCTACTGTATGGTCGATCCCAGTTGCTAGATATTATAGCAGCCTGTGTATGTGGAGCCATCTAGAAAGAAAGAGCAGAGAAAATTATTCAAAAAGTTAAAAAATCAAGTAAAGTATATGTGGTCCCCTGGAGATTACAAATATTTGAATAAAAACATCTTTGATCACAGCTTTAGTTGATTTGAAACGAGAAATGGAGTTTTAGATATTTGCAAGGAATGATATTTTTTGACCATTTGTGGGATCATTGCAAACCAGTTTCCTTAGGTTTACCAGTACAGTAGAAACTAACAAAAGTAGTTGTATATATTTGAGTAAAATTGTAATTGGTGAGCATAACCATAGCAAACAATGCCATGAACAGGAAAGTTAATCTGTTAAATATTGGACGAGTATGATTTTGTTAGTTGAAAATAACAGGAAATAAGATTGTTCAGCTCAGTGTACTCGGATGTTAGCTTGACCTCCCGTGTGCTGGAAGCAGATGTGATGTTGTTACTTGGGATACAAAGCTAGGGCTTCATCGTTTACTCGTAAACGGTGTTGTCATGCGCACAACAACAAGCTAAATAAAGATGGCTTCGAATATATCCACTTTCTGTCTTTGTGTTATTTGTATCCACACACATCAGTGACTGAAGCTTGCAACATGGTGGCAGCGGTGTAATAAAGGACTCCGGATGAAGAAAGAACAAAAGAGTTATTTGGAAAATAGAAAAACAGATAAGTAAAAAATTATTTCTCGCTGGATTTGTACACACATGTTTGAAAAAAAAAAATGGAGGACTCGGACATAGCTGACGTAAACAGACCAGTGGCTGGCATAAGACCACCACAACCCCTGTGTATGGTGGGGTAATTTATCTGAGAATTGGAAGCTTTTTAAGCGGAAATGGCAGAACTATGCCATTATTATGTACTTGGCAAAGCAGTCGGTACGATATCAAACGGCTTTGATGCTTCATACATTAGGCGATGAGGCATTGAGAGTCTATGATGGATTCCAGTTTACAACACCCGAAGAACAAAGAAATAATCCAAGTGTTTAATGAATATGCTATTGGGGAGACAAATGAAAGATATGAATGCGACATTTTTCATACAAGAAAGCAGGGAGAAAAGGAATCAGTGGAAGCGTTTATCACTGCGCTCCGGGCATTGAGCAAAAGATGCAATTTTTGCGATAAGTGTGCAGCCTCAATTCTTCGAGATCAGAGAGTCCTAAGAATTCATGGCCCTCAAACGCAGGCAGAAGTGCTGAAAGTGAGACAGCTGGACTTACAATGGTGCATAGACATCTGTAAATTGTTGGAAAATGCTGCACAACAGTCCAGAGCTTTATGACTGGAGACGGTGAACAGAATTACCGTGAGGCCCAAGGGAAAAGGGTCAATACAGAGAAGACTGGAGGAGTGCAAGTCATGTACATTCCGACATGAGCCTGAACGAGAGTTATGCCCAGCACGTGGAAAAACCTGTTATAAATGTGGAGGAAGGAAACATTTCGCAGTGAGATGTAAGTCAGCGAAAAAAAATCGGGTTCAGTCAGTGGAGACACGTCAATATGGCAGTGGCAGTAGTTCGGAACAGGAAGATGTGGGCAGTGTCACAGTAAAAGAGAGGATTAATGGGGGCATGCCGGAAATGATCAAGACAGAAATGCTGGTAGGAGGGAAACCAATTGCTTTTCAGTTGGATAGTGGAGCTTCAGTGAATATACTGAATGTGGAGCATGTGAAAAAGGAAACTCTCAAACCTTCAAATAAAATTCTGGTGATGTGGAACGGGGCAGAGATAAAACCATTGGGGGAATGTCGAGTTAAAATAAGAAACCCCAACAATGAAAATAAATATGGAGTCAGGTGTGTAGTGGTACAGGAAGGCTTCCACCCTCTACTCGGAGCAACTGCAATCGAACAGATGACACTCATTACTGTTAATAAGGATCAGTTCAGGATGGTTGCTAAAATATCGCAAGTAGATAAATTGAACACTCAGCAACCCGGTGAGATTTTGGATCAATTCAAAGATGTATTTGAGGATGAGTTAGGTCGACTACCGGGAAAAGTACATTTAGAGATTGATCTGAACATAACACCTCATGTGACAGCAACAAGGCGAGTACCTGTAGCTCTAAAAAATAAACTGAAGACAGAAATGGACAGACTAGTGGACAAGAAGGTGATTGAGCCAATCAGCGAACCAACACCATGGGTGAGTGCATTAGCACTAGTAGTCAAGAAAAATGGAAAACTGCGAGTCTGTATAAACCCAAGACCATTAAATAAGGCGCTGAAATGGGAACATTTCTAGCTACCTGTGCTGGAAGATCTACTACCAGAACTGTCTGACAGTAAAGTGTACTCTACCTTGCATCTAAGGGATAGATTTTGGCACATGGAATTGGATGAAGAAAACAGCCATTTTTCATTCCTTTTGGCCGGTTCTGATGGAAGAGGCTATCATTTGGAATATCACCAGCCCCAGAGATTTTCTACAAGAATTTGTACAACAATGTCTCTGACCTGGAAGCGGTGGTCAACAAAGCAGATGATCTTCTCGTGGTAGGAAAAGGTAAAACCATGGAGGAAGCCAGGGCAGATCATGATAAAAAACTGAGGTCGCTTCTGCAGAGATGTCGCAAACGTGGCATACGGTTGAATGCTGAAAAATTGGAGTTACAAGAAACTGCTCTGTCTTTCATGGGACATATAGTATCAAGTGAGGGCCTGATCCAGAGAAGGTAAACACCATAAGGGAGATGCTGTGTCCAACAGATGTAAAGGGAGTACAACGTTAAGACGACTTTGTGAATTATCTAGCAAAATTCTTGGCATGCATCTCAGACGTGATGGCTCCCATCCGCAACTTAATCAAGACTTGGTCCCAGACCTAGGAAGATGCTTTTGAGAAGATCAAGAAGATGGTGAGTGAGATACCGATACTGGGGTACTATGATCACAGTAAACCTTTAGTTGTCCAGTGTGATGCAAGTGAAAAGGGTTTAAGCGCGGCACTGCTCCAGGAGAGAAAACCTCTGGCCTATATTAGTCGAGCCCTTACAGACACAGAAACATGGTATGCTCAAATTGAGAAAGAACTGCTTGCTGTAGTCTATGCATGTGAGCGGTTTCACCAATATACATTCGGCCAGCCCATCACAGTGCTAAGTGACCATAGACCCTTGGAAGCAATGATGAAGAAAGAATTGAGGAAGTGCCGAAAGTGACTGCAAAACATGCTGATGCAATTGCAAAGGTATGATGCAACGGTTCTGTATTTTCCAGGCAAAAAGATGTACCTTGCAGATACATTGTCAAGAGCATTTGTTAACAGGGTGAGTTATGAACATGATTAAGAGGAGGACGTCAGAGAAGCCGAGTATGTTCCTGTTACAGAAACAAGGTTGCTCGAACTGCGATCGGCCACAAAGGAAGATAGGTGTATGCAGCAGTTACAGAAGGTCATATTAGAGAGATGGCCAGATGGAAAGATACATCTCGACTCAGAGGTGAGACCGTACTTCATCTTTCGAAGTGAAATGACAGTGCAAGATGTGTTGATTTTTAGGGGACACTGTACGGTGGTACCCATAAGCCAGCAGAAGCTCTTGAAAGAAAAAATACATTCCTCACACATGGAAGTAGAAGGATGCTGCAGAAGAACTATAGAATATTTATACTGGATCAACATGAACAACGACATTAGGGATTATGTGGCAAAATGCTCCATATGCAGGAATTATGAAGTGGCTAACCCTGCAGAACTCTTAATGGTCCACGAAGTCTCCAAAAGACCATGGGCAAAAATGGGGGTGGATTAGTTCATGTTTGCTGGTAAAGACTATTTATGCAAAGTGAACTATATGAGTAATTTCTGAAAGATTGGTTATCTTCTAGACGCACAGACAAAGACAGACAAAGACAATAATTACAAAACTCAAGCACCACTGTGCAATATATGGAATACTGGACCAGATTGTAACAGAAAATGGGCCACAATTCAGTAGTCAGGACTTTGCCACTTTTGCACGGAAGTGGTGTTTTACACACACACCAGTCAGTCCCTACAACAGCAAAGCGAATGGCAAAGCAGAATCAGCAGTAAAATCTGCAAATACTTTGTTCCGGAAAGCCAGGGAGGATAGGGCTGATCCATATCTAGCAATGCTAGATCACAGAAACACACCAGTTAAAGGTTTCCTGTTGCCAGCACAGAAGCTGATGTCAAGGAGAACAAAAACACTCCTTCCAACTCAGGAAGATTTGTTGAAGCTGGAAATCCACAATAACTTTAAAAAAGTGATAAAGAATGATAGCATGAGGCAGGAGAGGTACTTCAATAAGAAGGTGAAATGCCTTCAACCTTTACGATCCGGAGATGATGTACGGGTCAAACCCCATGTGAAAGGGCATAAGGAGTGGAAAAAAGCGACTGTGTTCGATAAGCTAGATGCTAGATTATATCATATGGATGTTGAAGAGGGAATACGTCGACAGAATAGAATAGACCTGAGGAAAACAGCAGAAGCACCCCTAATAGCATCAAGGGGTAGTCAGCTATATCAAGAAAACAGTGAGACATCAGCAATCATGGAATCAGGCAAAGAGGTGACCGCTACTCCACAAATGTCTCAAGATGACAATATAATGAGAGATAGGGCTAATGCAAGGACAGACTCTGAGACACCTCCAGATGAGATTGCAGTAAGGAGAACACGATCTGGGAGAATAATCAAGGTGCCAGTCAGACTGAGGGACTACTACGTTTAAAAGATTTCTATGTAAATATGGAAGGACAGAATTATCTCTGTTAGGCAGGAGGGTAGAATACCCAATGAATGCCTAGGCCACTGAGCAAATTCTGTGATGCCTTTTGTCACAAGAGTGAAGATGTTACATTGGGTACTAAGCTGGGGTTTCACCGTTTACTCGTAAATGGTGTTGTCATACACACAACAGCAAACTAAATAAAGATGGCTTCGAATATATTCAGTTTCTGTCTTCATGTTATTTGTATCCACACACATCACTGAATGAAGCTTGCAATAATGTTACACAGCCCAAAAGAGAGGGAGAGTGAGGGATAGAAGTCATCAGTTCACTTGGAAGCACACACACATGTGAACATGTGATTTTAGAGATGTATTGATAAGATATGATTCAGCAATAATTATCGACCTCTCTCTGTCTCCCCCACCCTGCCCCAATAAACAATAAGGTGAATAAACCACTTCTTGTCTTCCACCGTCTTGGCCCTTATTTTCAGGGTATGAATGAACTTGTGTTATATAATGGAACGCATGTGATGATGGACGTACAAAGAGATGGCTTAACTTGCACGATTTGTAACGGAGTCATCTCGTGCAACTTTGGTGCGATGTTTTCTCACGATTTGCGGTGACAGTTGATGAGACCTCGGGTCAAGGGTTGCGTCTCACCTGTGCGTTGATCACGAGATTTCGTGACGTCACAGTTTTCCTGGTGAGAAAACTGCAATGAGATTTGAATTCTTGACGGGAAGCCGACTAGTCAAGTCGCAGTTAGCCATGTAGCGATTAAATAAGATAGGGGAATTCAGACCTCCAAAAATGAGAGCCAGACGATGTCCCCCTCTGCCTTCCCTTGCAATTGATTAAGTAATTAGTTAATTAACTAGCGTAAGCTTCTCTCTCTCTGTTTCAACCAACTTGCTTCGGTGTCGACAAGCTAATAAATGAAAATAAATGGCTCGGAACTAAAAAAGAAGGCTTGTTATATTTTGTTATGTGTAGATTGATTTCAGTTACAGAAAGAAACCGCCGGCACGAAATTGTGACAACGACAAAGCGTCTGCAGAGAGTGGTGGCGGCGACGGGTCAGCTGCTAACAATAGCAGCTAGGTGCAGACATTGAAAGCAGAAAGAGAAGAGACAGCAAGAAGAAAGAGAAATATAATTCCCGAATTGGGTTTACTGCTGTGTCAGCCGAAAGGGGGAGATCGAACCGACTGACAAGACCACTCGACGTCGCCCGGATCGAGAAACGACATATCGTCCCGTTAGCAAGTGGTGGCATTCGCTGGATCAACAAAGGAGCTGTTGTACTATGCCAGATTTTGACATACAAACGTATCATAAACAAAATATTCAACACTTGTTTGCAGGCTGTGTTTCCTCAGTTGGGCAAGATCACAGTAAGGGATTGCCGGAACAAACAGCCAGCAAGGTACGTTATGAACGTTCATGTATTTTAATTGATTGTGACTTGTGAGACATATGTGAGGAGGTATATATATAACAAATCTACTTGTTGATATTTTCACTCCAAGCCGTAAAGCTGAATTGTGGCAGTGACAATGCAATGGTCTAAGCTCACTCTACTGAAGGAGCTGAAAGGTTTTTAGTGAAGAGAGGTGCGATTCAAACAAACGGCAAATAGCTACTGGCTTGCATAACCACTCTCTTTCTCTCTCCGTTTTGTTTGGATATGTTCTCCTTCCAAAAGAAAGTAAGAGTTTTTCACAGGAACATATTAACTCAAAATTTTTCAACCAATGAAAATGATTTAAACCCAAAAAGTAACAAGCCAACGTAAAGTTGGAAATCCTAATGAAAAGAAAAACTTGACAAACGAAAGCATATCCAGGCTGGCGGACATCGGAAGAGGACCAGAACGTATGCTCACCGCCTCCTCCCCTGGTAAAACAAAAGGACACACTTCAAATGCACGTACAAGCTTCTTCATCTCATGCACACATTTCTCCATACTATGAATCAGGCAAACAGAAACGAATTGCTACTCACTCACACACACACACACACTGGCCAAACAAAGGTAGGCCCACACATAGTGTCACACTGCCTATTACTCACATATGCCTATTACTCACACACGCAGATTCACACTAACAAATACATAGGCATACACATCCCTAGCCTTTGTGTCTGCTTATTCACTGAACATTCTCTACAAAAACACGAGTTTGCATAAACTTTTCTGAATGAAGACTTATTGACTAACAATAACTTTTATATTCATGTAAAATTATAGTTATATAAATGTTTTGTTATTTAACCATGTTTTCCTTGATGTTTCATTTACAAAACTTTGTTCATGTTTTAAGTTAGCACTTGTTAACTGGTAACCCTATATTCTCTCAAAATTTTATTTATTTCCATCTTAATATGCATACACAATGTTTATCTCCTTTTTTCTTCCTTCGCCATAACATTGCTATTTATAAACATTTTATCATTTATCTTAATTGTCAGTGTTGTTTTTGTGAAAATCCCAAAGACGCAACTGTCGTCTAAAACTAACCTTACCAAGGTCAGGAGCCACAGGTTCACAATTTATTGCACTATTGATCCATTTGTTATTGATAAGAAGGAAATTAATTAGAGATATGTAAATAGGCATATCTTTCTATTTTATTTTTCTAAATTTTGTGTTCTCTGCTATTATTGATAATAAATACAAATTCAATCCAACAAACTTATTTGAATCAATACACAAATAACTATTTTTACATAAAAGGAGAAAATGTCTCAGAATAATGAACAAAATATAAATCTTTTTAAACTAATAAAGCTGATTATTTGTTTGCACATTCTTTCACTACCAGAAGAAAAAATTCTTCTTAGAATATGAAAAAGAATTTTTTTTTTCTGTAGATGCGTGGATTATTTAAATAGAAAAAATATTATTCTGACATCATGTAAATACATGTTTATATTTTGTATACATTTGATAAGAACTAAGATAAGGTGAGATGCTAAACCTGTAGCAGTCATAAGAAGGACCTATTTCCTAATGCGGTGAACTGTCCTTTCTGGTCAATTTGGTCATACACTGACCAATCAGCTTGCTTGGTGTATTTATTTCAGCTGTCCCCTGAAGATCTACTTTAAAGCCTTTTGGCAATAACAACAGTCATCAGAGTGACTGCGACAAGCAACCAAGAAGGACACATCCCGTTCCGCTTTCTCCTGCCTGAATCCTCTGGATTTCATAAGCTCAGCAATCTTCACTCGAAGATAAGCTGTTCGTAGACTTTCAGCAGTCAAAGAACTTTCTATCCTTTCTTTTCTTCATTTGAACACTGTCCTAACTTTTGCGGACCCATATTCAATGGTATAGATAATATTAAGTAAACTCCTTTTTTCGTTGTGTTAAAAGAGTTTGTTTTTCTTCGTGTGATGATCGTTTTCGTTTTACTTACTACAATATTAGGAGTTGTTCTTAACGCTCACTAATAAGAACAGCTTGCATAAATCTGTTTTCTTTCACCTGACATGATAAATGGGATACTAATTTACACGGGAGGAACGGGACTATTTTTTATTATTATTATTATATGCAAAGCAAGAAAAAGTAGAAAAAAAATAGAAAAAAGTCTCACCTTCAAAGCATTAACTTTTGTGTCATATTTGCCATCGGCAATCTCTTGGATTTCTTTTCGGATTGCTTTACAAAGAGAAAAAAATCATGCGTAAACAGTCTGGTTAGTCTTTTTCTGATATTTTAGAAATCTTCTAATTATTGAGTCAAGCGTAAAATTATTTAAAGTTAATCCCAATCCCTAGAAAGGGATATATATGAAAGAGAAAGGTGGAATGTCAGACCAATTCACTGGACCAATCCAAATAAAAATATTGATTTAAACAAAATAATATGTTTATACCCTAAAGCTCTGCACCCATCTTTTAATTATTTATATTTCTCTGTTCAATTATTTATTTCTCCCATTATTAAGTATATATTGCACAAAAAACACAGACGAAATCAAAAGATAAACAAAGAGATACATGGTTGGACTCCAAAAATATGTCAATTAATTTGAAACCATGGTAGAAAGGGAAACAGAGTGAAAATAGAGCTTCCAGAACTGAAGTTATGGGTTTACGAAAGTTAGAAACAGATTTTCATCTAGATAACATATACAAAGGGAAGTAACTTTGTGATCTGGCTGGCTTCAAATATATTTGGAGGGTAGAGTTATGTCCCCTGAATTCCAGATAGAGACAATCTTATATTAACACGTGTTAGAGACCTCTCTCCAAGTAAGACGTTTTGGACGAAGAAGTAATTCTTTTCTTCACTTGTAAATGAAGAATACATGTTAATTATTGTTTTATACAGGAGTTTTTATTCAGTTCTTTTTATATTCGTCCTATATCTCAGAAATATCACCGACTACAGTATTATTTATGTGGAGTTAAACCTAAATCTTAAAAATTATTAAAATTATCAAAATTTGCTTAAATTTACAAAAATGACTAATAGGTTTCAAAATATTTCATAATTTAGACACGTAGCGCAACGGATAAAGGTGTTAAGTACAATTAATTATGAGTGACCGTCTTCTTGGGGTTGATAGTTCAATTCTCACTACATGTGATACTAAGAATAAGATAAAAATTACTTATGACTTTTACCTGATCATGGCTGACAGAATGAGAACACTACTTCTGTTGATTCAATAAAGTTTGAAATGTTGTATAGATTTCAGAGTTCGACCAGATGCACCTTTTTATATACTAATATATACAAATGTGTCACTGTTTATCAGGGCCCAAAACAAGGCCACTTGAGGTTAAGGGGTAATGTGATTGTCAGTTTGACAACAAACACCTTGAGAGGATTGGAAATGATGAGTGAAATGGTCAGAATTTAATTATTTAACATTGGACTTGAAAATGACTGTTTTAGTCATCTAAGAAACAGCCCTGTGGTATGGTGTTCCACATATAAGAAGTTTCTAGAAAAAAACTATGCTCATAGAGGTTCCGTTTAGTTTTAGGTACACAGAAAAAGAAAGGAAAATTATTTACAGTGTTGTAGCCAGACGAGTGTTTGCTGTGAATGTTTTATAAAGGAGAAGAAGTTCGGAGTTTACATCGGCAGAAACGTTATAAAAATAAACACCAAGATGAGAATCATCCAAATAATACCAATCGTTCATGTGTTATGCAAGTTTGTTATGGTTTAAAATCTCATTAAAATCAGATTTAAAATATTTCCAATGGGGGAAGGATTCATGCTCCCTACTGGGGACCTATTTATGAGAGAAATGATAAATATGATCTCCACACGGGAATCATAATAGACAAACCTCAAGTTTGTAGGTCTTATAGCCTAAAAGTATTTAGCAGACCCATAGACTGACACACATCTCTCATATTAGGGTATATAGAGTTTTTTTTTATCTTTTGTATTTTTGTGCAAAGTTTGGCCTGTTTACAATGTATATTTAATAGATATCTTAAATAATTATGAGATAAATAAATAAGTGAAAAGAAAAATATAAATATCTTCAACAAAAAAACCAATAATTAAAAGATGGGTGCAGAGCTTAAGGGTATAAAAATATTATTTTGTTTGAATCAATTCTTTCATTTGGATTTGTTCAGTGAATTCGTCTGATATTCCAGCTTTCTTATTATCTTTTTCTATATATAGTAACAATATAAAAACAGTTCTTTTATATAGTTCAGATCAATTCTTTTGCAAAATCAATTTCTAAAGTAAAATAAAGCTCAATATTCAAACCTTTGAAAAGTTTATTTTTTTAAGATTTTACACGTGTAAGATGTTTTTGCTTGGAAACTGACATTATATTATAATATGATATAAGTCTGATTTGTCATTTTATTTATTTATACTGATATATTTAAATAGCTGACTACATTAAACATTGGTTTTGGCTCGTTTTTGGGGTACCCAACTTTCGTATCTCTGGATTTTAAATAATGTTGTGCCTTACCTTAGCGATACTCTTTTAATAGCTTTTTGATAATTAAAATACTGTTTCTAAATACATTCCATTAAATATTAGATTATCTGACTTGCATAGTTTGTAATGCTGATCGTATTTTTCATAGTTCTGCATTTTAAAAACAAAATGGCCGGTTGTCGATGAATGGAATCCTTGGTTCCTTTAAGGAACTGACTTCTGTGAGAAATGCATGTAAAAGGTTTTTTGATTTTTTTGCTTAAGGATTTTCTTCCGGAAGTGATCAGTTGGTTTTCTGATGAGCTGCATAAATGAAAGATCCTGGTAATTATATGTTTATTCCCGGTTGTTTGTTTGTGCGTGAAACAATTGTCAAGCTACATTGAGTTATTTGTTTCTCATCATTCCATTACTTATACATTTTTTTTTATTTACTATAAATCACTTATTAAAATCAAAAATGCAATAGCATTAAATAAAACAAATTTTTTAAATCCTATTAAAAAAATTATGAAGTAAAATCCATCAGGAAGCATTTTTGTTTCTTCGTAAATAAGTCATTTAGTTAAATTTTTTCTTAACTTAAATGTTAAGAGAATGAATTAGTTTGTGACCCTTTAGAAATTTTAAAGGAATTTGGAAGAATTTAAACTGTCAAAAAGAAAGTCATTTAAACGAGCTTAGCAAATCATCATGTATACATGAAAATTATGTATATATATTTAATAAAATTTTATAAACAAATATTTATTATCCACAGACATATATGGTTCGTGTTCACTGACAATCATCAGTGTTTCTTATATAACTGTACCGCCAGTCGAAAAATTTGATTAAAACTTTTGGAAGCTATTTACATTCAATAATTTTATTAATAAAAATTAAAACAACAATACCATAACAGAATTAATTATAGTTTTACATCAATTTGGTTCAATTCCTAATTTAATGACCAACAATACCGTAATAATGACCTTTCAAAATCGCATATAGAAAACACTTCAACCTTTTTGTATTTCACGCTTGAGAGAAATATGAAAAGTTTCTAATTAAGCAAAATTGCAAATTCCCTCCCTTGGCAGGTCAAACAATTTCTGAGACTTAATAAGTTTGAGAGAAATAAACCATATATTTTATTTACAAAGTGAAATATGACTGCCATGATAGCCGAGTTATTAAGAATGTTGGATTAGACTTATTCAGGTCCATGGAGCAAATTATTTGAGTGGCGGTACAGTTATATAAGCCACACTGATGATTGTTAGTGAACATGAAACATGTCTGTTGATAATAAATATTTATTTATAAAAAGTAATTTATTATATATATATATATATATATATATATATATATTTATATATACATATATACAAATTATTTGTTTAATAACTATTCATTACATATTTCAGAGATGTAGCATGGTTTCATTGACACAGGTAGACCGTTGCTGTTTAGAAAAGGCCCTTAAAACATGTTTCAAATCCTCAGCAATTTACAGAATGAAGACAATTCCAAAAAATGGAAGCTGATGTTCACCACTTTTATCATCCAGTGAATTCTCTCAAGTGTTCCTCTTGGGGAAAGTACCAAGTTTACGGGGGTTGTCTATATGGATGTATGGGCCTTAATTGTAACTTAGTATTATTTAAATATAACTTGATTACTGATTATGGAGGTTGCATGTTTATCTGTTTCTATGGCGTATTCGTATTTAGGGGTGATGGTGTGTAGTGTAATTTATTTATTTATTTTAAAGGGCCTTTTCTAAACAGTAAAGGTCTACCCATGTTAATGAAACCATGGTACGTGTCTGGAATATGTAATGTATAGTTTTAAAAAAAATAATTTTTATTTTAGCTCTCACATTCTAACGATTGAGCACTTTATTTTTATTGATTTCTTTTCAACATACTCCGATGCACTATATATATATATATATATATATATATAAATATATATATATATATAATAATAATAATCCAGGTAAAACATCCACAGGGTAGTAATCCAAAGAATTTAAACGGGTTTATAAAAAGTGCTCAATATCAAATAGAGCTTTTCTATATGATTATTTTTATTTACACAGACATGTATAAAATCTGCGACACTGGCATGTCGATATTATCGATCAACAGTTATTATAAACTGAGATCTCATCAGGCAGAGTTAGAATTCGATCTTAACCTTAGATCATATTTGGAATAAACACCTCCCTACACAGAGCCCCTTTCATCTGGAAATTATTGAACAAGTCAGGGGCGTAATACTATTACGATTAAAGATTCAGTCTATTTCACATAAGAGCGTTTTTCCAATCCTTATTTCTATAACGCTGTCAGATTTTATTACTTTTTTTCTGTATATTGCTTGTTTGAAAACCTCATGATCTACATAAAGTCAGTAATGGTGCATTGATAAGTCAATAGACAAGAATGTACTTACAAATTAAGGCATCACAGAATCTGTCCAACTCTTCTTTGTCTTCAGACTCAGTTGGTTCAACCATAAGAGTTCCAGTAACAGGCCATGACAATGTTGGTGCATGAAAACCTACAGAAACAAAAAAATATGTCTTTGATAATGTCCTGGTGCCATCTATATATAATAATTACATAAAAACTGCATTTTTATAATTCGTTGATTTTGCCAAGGCATATCAACCGTATTATTTTTATTCATGTTAACTCCATTGGTAAAGAATTCACAAGTAAATTTTTTTTTTAAATTTACAAGGTAATTTGTCTTTTAATTTGAATAAATGCTTCTGAATTTAACACATTAATCAATTAGTCTTTAGCCTAACTAATAAAACAACTTTTCCAGCAAAAATGTAACTTTATTCATAAACAGTCTTTTACTAGGGTGAAACACTGATTCCAACACTTCTCTGACAATTTTATGCTTTTTTTGTAGAACCATTTGACTTTGGTCTAAGAATACGCCTCAGTTTCCGATATAACTTCTTCATTGGAGCCAAATACTTTCAAGGTTTGGCAACAGCTAGTAGTTGCTGGGAGCCAGATCTGAATAGGATTGGTGCAAACCAATTCGAAGTGTAATTTATGTAGATTTTCCATTGATTTGTGACATGGTGCATTATCTTGGTGAAAGAGCACTTTTTCTTCTTCATTTGTGGCAGTTTTTGGCAATTTCTTCCTTCAAACACACCAATAATGCTATATAATATTCGTTAGTGGTGACTCTTCATTTTCCAAGGTAATCGAACAAAATATCTTGTGTAGCCCAAAATATAGAGGCCAAAACCTTGACTGCTGATGTTTGCATCTTTGGTCACTTTGGATGACTTTCACCTTCTGCTGTCCATTCAGCTGACTGCCAGTGAAATGGTGCATCCAGGTTTCATCCATTGTCAAAAATTGCCGCAAAAAAACTTCTTTTTATTGCAATGAAACCGTTGCAAACAACACTTTGAATTGTTGATGCATTGTTGTTTTTGATCGACTATAAGAAAAAGCAGCACTCATTATGAATGCTGCTTTCTTATTGTCAGATGTTCATGCACAATGGTGAATACACTGCCTTCTGATATCTTACACTCCTCTGCTATTTCACACAACTATATCTATGATAAGCCAAAACAAGTTTGTGGACTTTTTTTATGTTTTCTTGAACAACTACTGAATGTGGATGACATGAGCGTTCAGAATCATTTGTGATCATATGACCATGTTTAAAGTCAGCATATCTCCTCTTAAACATTGTTTCTGACAGAGGAGTATGAAGAACACTTATCAAGCGATTGCTCTGCTTGAACAGTATTTTTTCCATCAGATAGTAATGCTTTATCAACACACGAAATTCAGATTTTCCATTGCTTTGAAAATGTGCAACAATAGGTTCACTTAAAAAGTGTAATTTGTAAGAAACCAGCTAGATCTTCCATAGTGCGTGGTAGACCAATTAGAACATTCTTCGTCTACTACCCTGGTAGACCAAGGAAAACATTTTTGGTCTACTACCCTGGAAGACCTACTATGTTGGTCTACTACCCTGGTAGACCAAGGAGAACATTCTTGGTTAATTGCCCTGGTAGACTTACAACGTTTGTCTACTACCCTGGTAGACCAAAGAAAACATTTTTAGTCTACTACTCTGGAAGAACTACTACGTTGGTCTACCACCCTGGTAAACCAAAAAGTACATTCTTGGTAAACTGCCCTGGAAGACCTACTATGTTTGTCTACTACTTTGGTAGATCAAAGAGAAAGTTTTTTTGGGGTCTACTACTCTGGAAAACCTACTAGTAAGCCAAAGGTTAACATTCTTGGTCTACTATCCTGGAAGACCTACTACCTTCGTCTACTACCCTGGTAGACCAAAGAGAACATTCTTGGTCTATTACCCTGGAAGACTATCTATGTTGGTCTATTACCCTGGTAGACCAAGTAGTGCAATCTTGGTAAACTGCCTTGGTAGACCTACTATGTTGGTCTACTATCCTGGTAGACCAAAGAAAACATTCTTGGCCTACTATGCTTGAAGACCTACTATGGTGGTCTACAACCCTGGTAGACCAAGGTGAACATTATTGATCAACTGCCCTGGAAGACCTACTACATTGGTCTACCAAGGTAATAGACCAAAGAGAACATTCTTGGTCTACTACCCTGGAAGACCTACTATATTGATCTAATACACTGGTAGACCAAAGAGAACATTCTTAGTCAACTGTCCTAGAAGACCTACTACGTTGGTCTACTACTCTGGTAGACCAATGAGAACATTCTTGGTCTACTAGCCTGGAAAACCTACTACGTTTGTTAACTAGTCTGGTAGACTAAGAAGAACATTATTGGTCTACTACCCTGGAAGACTATGTTGGTTGGCTAAGTTATATTTTAGAGTACAAAACTCATAGCACTGTCAAAAATTAAAAAAATGTTGAAATTTTTTCCTAAGAGAGGAGATTTTGAACCATAGTGAATTATATTCCATAAAAAAAATTTTTCTACACAAAAAGTAATAATTTGCGAAAAAAATGTGCATATTTGTGGCATTGTTAGTAAATATCTGGAGAGAATATCCAATGTAAAAACTGTAATATCTTATGAAATGTATTTTTTAGTTGTTCATATAAGAGCTAATGTTACAAAAATTAAATTTGTTCAAATTTTTTTTTTTCAAAAATGATTATTCTTTTGGTAAAAAAATAATTTTTTTTTTATGGAATATGATATACTATGGTTCAAATTTTCCTCTCCTAAAAAGATTTTTTTTAAAATAATGATTTTTGACAGTGCTATGAGTTTTTTATCCTAAAATATACTTTAGTCAGTTGGTCTACTACTCTGGTAAACCGAGGAGAACATTTTGTTACCAAAAAGAAATTCTCCCCATAAAATCGTAAATAAAATTCACAATCCTTTCTGCAATCTAACCATATTTTGTACAAATAAACTTCAATCTATTCCTAACTTGTCCACCAAGGTTCAGTCATGAAAGTCCAACAGTCTTTGTTTCATCACCGTTCAATAATAAGCTCCAAATGTTCACCTCTGCATTGCAAGCTGACCTGGATATGATCTGCAAAATGTTCAATAACTGATACCCTACTCTCTTAACACAAACCTATGATGCCCTCTTCAGTTCAGGAATAGTCTAGGAATTGTTTTGATAGATATAATCTGGTGTCTTATCATAATTGAATTTGGACACATGGTCAAGTGGATAAGAGCTTTGGTTAACCAATATTCTAAAGTGATTTCTACCTGAACATTGTGATGTTAATCCCTTGTGAAGAAACTTAAAGAAAAATTAAGTGATACTAGATAAGTAAAAAGGCATAGAATGAGAAATGCAAGCAGTCTACCCCAGTGGATTTAATGAAGAGTACAGTCTGACATTTTCAGACAATGAAAAAATGAATCTGAAGATGGTTAGAGTGTACAATAGCCAAAACATTGTGAAAATGTCAACAACTAAGATGAGGACAACAGTCCAAAATATGTAAATAATATTAACATCTAAAACATATCAAGTAAAATTAATAAATTAATATTATTAATATTATTTATCATTCATGGTCATCAATGCAGTTTAGGTAGGAAGAAGATGAAATCCAAGATGGCGGCCCAACCCTGGTGTTTCACACATATAATGTCCAGATATCAGATAAGGCCACTAAGATGATCATGATGAAATATCAACACAGAGAGAAGGAGGAGTCCAACATAATATTCATTCATGAATAGAGTGTGAGCAACTTCACTTCATTAAGGACTACTCGCTAAAGAAATGTCTCTGATTCTGAGGACATGAACTTCTATCAGGTGTCTTAAAAAGCTTTCTTATTTCTTTCCCCAAGTTAAAATTCTTCTTAGATTTAAAATTCCAAACCCCTGTGTGCCAAGTGTCTAATTATTGTGTTAGATGGAGAATTGCTATCGTTAAGCTATGCATCCCGAGGAGACAAGGACATAAATAAATGAATCTGCTCATCATAAAGTCATCTATTCACGACAACTTACCATAATCCTGAAGGCGTTTGGCAATATCTGTTGCTTCAACATTGGCCATTTTCTTGAAGGGTCGACAGTCAATGATGAATTCATGGGCCACAAGACCTGAGAAGTGAAAAAGAAACATATAATGATATAAACATCTGCAGATATATATACAGGGTCTGCCATTGTTGATACTTAAGCATTTCTTCTATTTCATGTGTCATCTGAAAACAAAAAATGTATATTGTTGAACTTAAGGAACAAATCCGAGCTGCAATTGCTCAAGTGAAGTTGGAGCTGTGTGTCACAATATGCAACTTAGTCTTGGAAAGATTAGCAAAGTCCATGCAGAGCACACAGAACATTAATAAATGTTTTAATAAATATGTTTTATGTTGCAAAAAAAAAAACTAAGTATTCTTTTTGTTAGTTTCTATATTGCAGCTGCATATTTCTTTCATGTTACATTTATTATATTGAAATAAAATTATATAGTTACTTATGGCGGACCCTATACATTATAAAGACAACAGTAGGATAAAACAAAACAAACAAAATAAAAACTAAAAAAAATGAGGATTAATCCAAAGAAGGTTGAGGACATGTGTTGCATGGAGAGAAATGATATGAAAATTATACAATGAATATGTAATGTTAGTCTTAAAGACAGACTTAGTTCTGATAACCTCAGAGGGAGATTAAATCTGTACAGTATAGGAAGATGTGTGCAGAAGAGTAGACTTCAATGATATGGCTACATTGAAAGAATGGATGAGAGAGAGAGAGTTCTTGGATTAGTAGATGTAGAACAGTTAATGTAGCAGGTTCAGTTCACAGGGGAAAGCAAAGAAAAACATTGGAGGAAGTGATAAAAATTGATCTGATGGTAAGAGGGATAAATAAAGACTTGGTCAGAGATAGGTTTCTTTGGAAGTCAATTTCTAAAAGCCATCTAACACATGCCAGTATGTACAATGAATATTAAAACCAAAGAAGAAAAAGAAGGTAATTCACAACTATCTCTCCTAAGGCTCAAATTAAAAAAACAAAACAAGCTCAACTTCAAATTAAAACATTTTAAATGATAAAATTGTGCGCAGTGGAATTGGAGAGAAATAATTTACGCCTAAAAAAAAATCGAATATATAAAGTAAAGCGAGTCTGTTTCTTGAATATTTATGATCAATAGATTTCTTCCTACAAAATCAATATTTGATTCTGATTCACAAATTTTTAGTTTTTTTTTGTAGAACATTGGTCCATATTTTTAACAACAAAAACAATGTATTTAGATCTAATTTCTTTCAAAAATTATTCATCCGGCTAAGAAGTTTTTTTTTAAATGGAAAAGAATTCTTTTTCACTTTCTTTCCCTTAGAGAGAGAGAGTCTGCTTTATGTATTGAATTTATAGCATCATAATATTATACTTGTCCATGGGTGAATCACTTAACATGCAATTCATAGAGACAATCTGTGAGCTTGAACCTAAACCGGGCATAATTATTTTCTCCTGATTTTGTCCCAAAATGTACTTAAGACAGTTCAAATTAGAATATTCAGCAGATTGTTTAGTTTTACTTTCTTCTGTAATCTATGTAATTTATGGAAATCAGAATCCCGGACGACACCAGGAAGCCCTGCTAGTTAGTAATAATTTAAAGTGACCAACAAGCTGTTTGGCTTTTTAAATGCACCCTCAGATTTGTAATAAGGTTGTTCATAATTTACCCTGCTTAATATGGAAATTGTGAATAGGCCATTAGAAATTATGCGTGATTGACAATGAAAAAGAGGCGTTGAAAAAGGAATAAAATTAGAATAAAATTGAAAGACATCTTTTGAAAGTTGATGGTAAAAACTTGTATACCTTTGACATGCACAGATGCCATGCAAAAGAAAACTGAAAAAAAGTGGTTGATCTCGGTGTACCATTATGACTGAAGTGCGAATGACCAATTAACTTGATCATGAAAATTAGATGACGTAAGAGAGATCACTTGGGTTCCAAAATATTCCTGTAGTTCTTAAACTTGACAAGTTACTTCCCTTTGACCATTTCACTTCTGCTGTTCAATTTCGAGATACGAAAAAGAATTAACATAAACTGAATGTGGTACTAGTCAATCTTTTCTTATTGTTTTAATTACCATATGAAAATTTGCAGAAATGTTTTTTTATTCTATTTTGATAACAAATTGACCAATGTTTTCAATCCAAAATCAATTACAACAGTCCTGTAGCCTGTTTTAGAGTTGTCAGTGTTTGCTTGGCTTATTTTGCACAAACCTGTTGTCTGCCTACTTCTGTCACTTTTGTTTCTGTTCTGTTTGCACTTTTAAAACAAACAATTGCGTCAGCCTTACTTCATTGTTCTTTATCTTCAATTTCTGATACAATATTTTTTATTTAAAGTTACTTGACCCACTTCCAGAACTATCTGATTATTAAGTTGTTCATACCATTGCCCATTGTTCGAGGACTGGTGTCATATGAAGGAATGTTGCATTTGCCAATTTTAGGTAATCTGTTTGACTTTTTATTGTCATTATTATTTCTCATTACATAGTTTTTGAGTAGAGATGCATTTGTCCTAAGCTATCTGCCCCCTTATCTTATTATGTAAGAAAACAAAAGAATTGCAGAATATGTTTCCTCATTAGCATATGTCTAAATGTTTGACTAAAAATAAGCAATTATATATATATACATCTATTATATAAAGGGCAGTTGTCTGTATGTTTGTCTGTTTGTTTGTTTGTTTGTATGTCCAGATACTCCTCAAAAACTATGCGGCGACATGTCAAAAAGTTGATATCTTTAGCACCGTACATATCCCGGAATCATAATATCTAAAAATCACGACAAACGATTCACTCGCTGACAGTCAACCGGACCACTTTCCGACAAAAGGTAGCAGTTTTTTCGGATTTTACACGAAATTTCAACGTTAATATGTAGTAAATTCGAAATAATCTAATGTATTTATGTACTAATCCGATAAAAATGCCGAGTCACTGTAAGCATCCCATAATCCCTTTGCCGGATGTACCCGGTCTTGCCCTAAATTGTGTCCGGTTCTATCAGATCATCCAATAACTTCTGTCCGGATGCATCAATAACAACATAGGAATCCTACGTTAAGAGTGTGTAGTGAAACAAGGGTTGCTCAATCACATCCGCACTTGTCCCATAATCCCTTGCCGGATGTACCCGGTCTTGACCTAAATTGTGTCCGGTTATATCAGGTCATCATGACGTCAGAGAGTGGCAGTTTTCCTTTCTGTCATTTTTCCCTCTCACACTTTCTTTCTTAATTATTAATAGACGCTAATATTCCCCCCCTCCTTCGCTGTGGCCGTTCTGTTATCATGATAGGAATTACCTCCTCCTTTCAGGCCAAATTGGGGGGGGGGGGTTACGGTATTCGCCGGTGTGAGCATTACCTCCTCCTTTTTTGAGAGTGTTGAGGTAGGGTAGTATCGGTTCCGTTGTCATGATGCACTGATTCCATGCATTACCTCCTCCTTTTTTGAGAAGTGTAGATGTAGAATATTATCGGTTCAGTTGTCATGATGTGCTCATCCCATGAATTACCTCCTCCTTTTTTGAGAAGTGTTGAGGTAGGGTCGTATCGGTTCCGTTGTCATGATGCACTCATCCCATGCATTATCTCCTCCTTTTTTGAGAAGTGTTGAGGTAGGGTCGTATCGGTTCCGTTGTCATGATGCACTCATCCCATGCATTACATGGGGGAGGGGGGGCGGTATCGGCATTCGGCGGTGGAAGGGAGGGTCGGCATTTGGCGGTGGGGCGCCTCAGGCCAAATCTGGGAAGGAGGAGTGTCGGCATTCGGCGGTGGGGCGCCTCAGGTCAAATCTGGGGAGGGGGAATGTCAGCAGTCGGCGGTGGGGCACCTCAGGCCGAATTTAGGGAGGGGGAATGTCGGCAGTCGGCGGTATGAGCGCCTCAGGCGAAATTATGCCGAATTTGGGGGAGGGGGGAGTTCCGGCATTCACCGGTGTGAGCGCCACAGGCGAAATTTGGGGGAGGGGCGGGGTATCGGCAGTGGGGCGCCTCAGGCGAAATTTGGGGGAGGGGCGGGGTATCGGCAGTGGGGCGCCTCAGGCGAAATTTGGGGGCGAGGGGGAGTGTCGGCATTCGGTGCGCCTCAGGCCAAATTTGGGGAGGGGGAATGTCGGCATTCGCCGGTTTTAGCGCCTCAGGCGAAATTTGGGGAGGAGTTTCAGCATTCGCCGGTGTGGCGCCTCAGGCGAAATTGGGGCGGGGGGGGGGGAAGTTCCTGCATTCGTCGATGTGAGCGCATACGAGTATTAGGTGGTAAAAGAGAGATCCCGACGGTGGGCGCGTATCAGGCCGTACTTTAGGGGAGAGGAATTGCACAAAAGGAAAAGGGATTCAAAAATAAAATGATAATCTGATTTTTGATTCGACAGTGTAAGATCGACACCTATCGGATAGGACTAGATAATACACTTTATCTCAAGGCAAAAATGCCGAGAACAGATACTACACTTTGATCTTAGCCAAAAAGCCAACAAAGCTGAAGAAATTCAAGGTATTTACTCCACCTCAGGAGTTAGGCACAAGGCCAGTTTTATCCTACTCCCACAAGTAAGATGTGACCACAGATTGGGTCGAGAAAGTGGGGTTAAAAGCCAGCGCTCGAGAGGTGAGCACTCTGGCCATTTAAAAATTGCCTGGGCAGCCCCGTCGGCATTCCCCGGTAGGGGCGCCTCAGACAGTAAGCAATAAACTTACTCCTCCCCAAAGAGGGGAGGCGAAGCCTGGGAGGGTGGACCTCCTAGAACTGCACAGGACAATCCCATAGACCGGCGTAAATCAAGCCCCGGAGGCCAAGACAATACCAGTCTATGGGGTGCAGTATCCATCGGAACAGATACTACACTTTGATCTTCGCCAAAAAGCGCAAGAAATTCAAATTCTGAGGTTATTACTGGGGTATTTATAACCAATCTACACCTGAACAGCGGTCTATCCACTAGACACTGTTTAAATTACATTATTAAATTAACAAGTAATAATAACTAGGATTTTCTTTCAACAAACATTGTATACTACTATTTAACAAATTCTTATATAAGTTTGGAATATCAACAATGAATTTTAGACTCCCCTAGGCCGTTTTTCTCTAATTCAACATAGCTTTCATACGCCATTACCGAAAATGACATTAATTCACTTCTTTTGGCTAACATCAAAGTGTAGTATCTGTTTCGATGGATACTGCACCCCATAGACTGGTATCGTCTTGGCCTTCGGGGCTTCATTCCGTCGGTCTATGGGTTTGTCCTGTGCAGTTCTAGGAGGTCCACACTCCCAGGCTTTGCCTCCCCTCTTTGGGGAGGAGTAAGTTTATTGCTAGAGGCGCCCTATCGGGGAATGCCGAATAACACCATCTACGTTTCTCTTCGGACGATTTTGCAGATGAAAAGCGGGGGTGTGGGGACGGTTACAGTGATTTCAGTAGTGCTCCAGAAGCCTCCTTGATTTTTTAAATACTCGGCGTTGTCTGGGAGAAAACTGCTCAATGTTCTAGATAGAGCTACTGTAGTGATAAGTTTGTATAATATTTTAACGTCATTTACGATTCTCTTCGGACTTTTGTGCAGAATAAAAAGGAGGGGGGATCGGTAAGAGTGATATCAGTAGAGGCTTCTGCTGTATAGCAACCGGTGGGGGGATTTCTGCGGTATATGAACCTGAGGCTTCTGCAGTATGGCACCCGGGGAAAAGTGCTCAATATCCTAGATAGAGCTACTGTAGTGATAGGTTTAGAAAATGTTTTAACGCCATCTTCGTTCCCCTTTGGACTATTTTGCAGATGAAAAGAAGGGGGGATACCTAAGTGATTTCAGTAGTGCTCAGGAGGCCTCCTTTATTTTCAAAGTACTTGGCGTTGTCCGGGAGAAAAGTGCTAAATATGCTAGATAGAGCTACTGTAGTGATAGGTTTGGAAAATATTTTAACGCTATCTTCGTTCCCCTTTGGACTATTTTGCAGATGAAAAGGAGGGAGGATACCTAAATGATTTCAGTAGTTCTCAGGAGAGTACTCGGTGTTGTCCGGGAAAAAAGTTCTCAATGTGCTAGATAGACTTACTGTAGTGATAGGTTTAGATAATATTTAAACAGCATCTACGCTAAAAGGATGGGGGAATCGATAAGAGTAATTTAAGTAGTGCTCAGGAGGCCTCCTTGATTTTCAAAGTACTCGGCGTTGTCCGGGAGAAAAGTGCTCAATATCCTAGATAGAGCTACTGTAGTGATAGGTTTGGTTAATATTTTAACAGCATCTACGCTGAAAACCTAATTAGCATTCGCACCGCGGCAGCAATAGGTACGTATTTAGCATTCAGCAGTGGTGATAGGAACGTATATAGCATGTGCACATGGGCGGCAATAAATACGTATATAGCATGCGCATCGGAAGTGTAAAAAAAATTGGGGGGAATGCAAAATATTTTTTATTTCTTTTATCTTTTTCATTGAAAATATTTATATGTATGGGGGAGGATGAAAAAAAAAATTTTCGGAGGGCCGCTAAAAAATTTTTTTTTTTTTTCTTTTTTAAAATAAAAATATTTCTATGTATGGGGAGAACATAAAATTTTTGGGGGGTAGGGAGGGTCAGACATTTTTCTTTTTTTTTTTCATTTAAATTAAAAATATTTCTAAATATGTGGGATGATAGAAAAAAAACTTTTCTTGTGGGGAGGCAAAAAAATGTATTTTTTTCTGTTTTTAACTAAAAATATTTATATTTATGATAGTGACAATACATGAATAGACACTATTTTGTTTTTCTAAGACGACAGGGGCAAATTAATGAGTTCTTACGTATGCGAACTGGGCTGGAGATTGGTACATATATAGTATGTGTACCCTTGCAGAGATAGGTAAGTATGTAGTATGCGCACCAGAGCCGCGATAGGTAAAAATATAGTATGCACACCGGGCCAGCGATAGGTTTATATATAGTATGTGCACCGGGGTGGCAATAGGTACTTATATAGTAGTGCATAGGGGTGGCAATAGCTACGTATTTAGCATTCGCACCGGGGTTGCGATAGGTACGTATTCAGCAATCGCACCGGGGCGGCGATATGTACATATTTAGTATTCGCACTGGGGCAGTGATAGGTACATTATGGTGTATGCACACCGGGGCGGCAATATGTACGTATTTAGCATTCATCCCTGGGCGGAGATAGGTACTTATTTACCATTCAGCGGTGGCGATAGGTACGTATATAGCATGTGCACATGGACGGCAATAAGTAGGTGATAGGTATGTATTATGCATGCGCACTGGGGCAGCGATCGGTTCATATATAGCACGCGCACCGGGGCAGCAGTAGGTACGTATTTAGCATTCACACCGGGGCGGCGATAGGTATGTATTTAGCATTCACACCGGGGCGGCGATAGGTATGTATATAGCATTCGCACCGGGGCGGCGATAGGTATGTATTTAGCATTCACACCGGGGCGGCGATAGGTATGTATTTAGCATTCACACCGGGGCGGCGATAGGTATGTATTTAGACTTCACACCGGGGCGGCGATAGGTATGTATTTAGCATTCACACAGGGGCGGCGATAGGTATGTATTTAGCATTCGCACCGGGGCGGCGATAGGTATGTATTTAGCATTCGCACCGCGGTGGTGATATGTACATATTTAGCTTCCGCACCTGGGCGGCGATAGGTATGTATTTAGCATTCGCACCAGGTTGGCGATATGTACGTATTTAGCTTCCGCACCGGGGCGGCGATAGGTACGTATTTAGAATTCACACCGGGGCGGCGATAGGTACGTATTTAGAATTCACACCGGGGCGGCGATAGGTATGTATTTAGCATTCGCACCGGAGCGGCGATATGTACGTATTTAGCTTCCACACCGGGGCGGCGATAGGTACGTATTCAGAATTCAGCGGTGGCGATAGCTACGTATATAGCATGTACACATGGGCAGCAATAAGTACGTACATAGCATGCGCTCTGCGGCAGCGATTAGTACATATATAGCACGCGCACCAGGGCGGCGATAGGTACGTATATAGCACGTGCACGAAAACGGCGAAAGGTATGTATTTCGCATTCGCACGGGGCGGCTATAGGTACGTATTTAGCATTCGCACCAGGGCGGCTATAGATACGTATTTAGCATTCGCACCGGACCGGCTATAGGTACGTATTTAGCATTCGCACAAAAGCGGCGATAGGTACGTATTTTGCATCCGCACCAAAGTGGCAATGTGTACATATTAATTATTCACACTAGGGCAGCGATAGGTACTTATGTAGCATGCACACCGGGGCGGCGATAGGTACTATTTAGCATTCGCACCAGGGCGGCGATAGTTACTTAAATAGTATCTGCACTGGGGCGGCGATAGGTACGTATATAGTATGTGCACTGGGGCGGCGATAGGTACGTATATAGTATGCGCACTGGGGTGATGATAGATACGTATATAGTATGAACATCGGGACGGAGATAAGTACCTATATAAAAGGCGCAGATAGGGGTGTTACTTTTTATAGAAATATGTCATACTATTGCTCTGGGCAACGTAGGAGATATGGTGGGGAAGAAACAGCTTTCGCAAAAGACAAAATAAGAAAGTAGCGGTGAAATGGGGCGACCAGGGAAGAGAAAGGTAGAAAGATAAAGAGACGGCTATAGAGAAAGGGGTGGAGAAATAGAAGTTTGTATATAAAGATGTTACACACACGATTTTTCTTCCATTATATGTTTTTATGACCCCGAGCAACGCCGGGTAGCCCCGCTAGTCTCTTATATAAAGGGCAGTTGTCTGTTTGTATGTTTGTTTGTTTGTTTGTATGTCCAGTATCTCCTCAAAAACTACCCGACGACATGTCAAAAAGTTGACATCTACAGGACCGCACAAATCCCGGATGTAAAATATCTAAAAATCGCGAAAATCGATTCACTCGCTGACAGTCAACCGGACCACTTTCCGACAAAAGGTAGCAGTTTTTTCGTATTTTTCACGAAATTTCAACGTTAATATGTAGTAAATTCGAAATAATCTAATGTATTTATGTACTAATCCGATAAAAATGCCGAGTCACTATAAACATCCCATAATCCCTTGCCGGATGTACCCGGTCTTGCCCTAAATTGTGTCCGGTTGTATCAGATCATCCAATAACTTCTGTCCGGTTGCATCAATAACAACATAGGAATCCTACGTTAAGAGTGTGTAGTGAAACAAGGGTTGCTCAATCACATCCGCACCTGTCCCATAATCCCTTGCCGGATGTACCCGGTCTTGCCCTAAATTGTGTCCGGTTATATCAGGTCATCATGACGTCAGAGAGTGGCAGTTTTCCTTTCTGTGAATTTTTCCCTCTCACACTTTCTTTCTTAATTATTATTAATAGACGATAATATTCCCCCCCCCCTCCCTCCCTGTGGCCGTTCTGTTATCATGATAGGAATTACCTCCTCCTTTCAGGCCAAATTGGGGGGGGGGGTACGGTATTCGCCCGTGTGAGCATTACCTCCTCCTTTTTTGAGAAGTGTAGGGGTAGGGTAGTATCGGTTCCGTTGTCATGATGCACTGATCCCATGCATTACCTCCTCTTTTTTTGAGAAGTGTAGATGTAGAATAGTATCGGTTCCGTTATCATGATGGGCTCATCCCATGAATTACCTCCTCCTTTTTTGAGAAGTGTAGGGGTAGGGTCGTATCGGTTCCGTTGTCATGATGCCCTCATCCCATGCATTATCTCTCCCTTTTTTGAGAAGTGTTGAGGTAGGGTCGTATCGGTTCCGTTGTCATGATGCCCTCATCCCATGCATTATCTCCTCCTTTTTTGAGAAGTGTTGAGGTAGGGTCGTATCGGTTCCGTTGTCATGATGCACTATTCCCATGCATTATCTCCTCCTTTTTTGAGAAGGGTTGAGGTAGGGTCGTATCGGTTCCGTTGTCATGATGCCCTCATCCCATGCATTATCTCCTCCTTTTTTGAGAAGTGTGGAGGTAGGGTCGTATCGGTTCCGTTGTCATGATGCACTATTCCCATGCATTACCTCCTCCTTTTTTGAGAAGTGTAGAGGTAGGGTCGTATCGGTTCCGTTGTCATGATGCACTATTCCCATGCATTACCTCCTCCTTTTTTGAGCAGTGTAGAGGTAGGGTATGTGTGGGTACCCTGCGACCTGACGAAGTATGTGTGGGTACCCTGCGACCCCACGAAGTATGTGTGGGTACCCTGCTGCCTGACTAAGTATGTGTGGGTACCCTGCGACCCCACGAAGTATGTGTGGGTACCCTGCTGCCTGACTAAGTATGTGTGGGTACCCTGCGACCGCACGAAGTATGTGTAGGTACCCTGCGACCGTACGAAGTATGTGTAGGTACCCTGCGACCGCACGAAGTATGTGTGGGTACCCTGCTGCCTGACCAAGTATGTGTGGGTACCCTGCGACCGCACGAAGTATTTGTGGGTACCCTGCTGCCTGACGAAGTATGTGTGGGTACCCTGCGACCGCACGAACGATGTGTGGGTACCCTGCGACCGGACGAAGTATGTATAGGTACCCTGCGACCGCACGAAGTATTTCTGGGTACCCTGCTGCCTGACGAAGTATGTGTGGGTACCCTGCGACCGCACGAAGTATGTGTGGGTACCCTGCGACCGGACGAAGTATGTATAGGTACCCTGCGACCGCACGAAGTATGTGTGGGTACCCTGCGACCGCACGAAGTATGTGTGGGTACCCTGCGACCGCACGAAGTATGTGTGGGTACCCTGCGACCGCACGAAGTATGTGTGGGTACCCTGCGACCGGACGAAGTATGTGTGAGTACCCTGCGACCGCACGAAGTATGTGTGGGTACCATGCGACCGCACGAAGTATGTGTGGGTACCCTGCTGCCTGACGAAGTATGTGTGGGTACCCTGCGACCGCACGAAGTATGTGTGGGTACCCTGCGACCGCACGAAGTATGTGTGGGTACCCTGCGACCGTACGAAGTATGTGTAGGTACCCTGCGACCGCACGAAGTATGTGTGGGTACCCTGCGACCGCACGAAGTATGTGTGGGTACCCTGCGACCGCACGAAGTATGTGTGGGTACCCTTCGACCGGACGAAGTATGTATAGGTACCCTGCGACCGAACGAAGTATGTGTGGGTACCCTGCGACCGGACGATGTATGTGATGGTACCCTACGACCGGACGAAGTATGTGTGGGTACCCTGCGACCGGACGAAGTATGTGTGGGTACCCTGCGACCGCACGAAGTATGTGTGGGTACCCTGCGACCGGACGAAGTATGTGTGGGTACCCTGTTACCGCACGAAGTATTTGTGAGTACCCTGCCACCGTACGAAGTATGTGTGGGTACCCTGCTGCCTGACAAAGTATGTGTGGGTACCCTGCGACCGGACGAAGTATTTGTGGGTACCCTGCGACCGGACGAAGTATGTATAGGTACCCTGCGACCGCACGAAGTATGTGTCGGTACCCTGCTACCAGACGAAGTATGTGTGGGTACCCTGCGACCGCACGAAGTATGTATAGGTACCCTGCTGCCTGACGAAGTATGTGTGGGTACCCTGCTACCAGACGAAGTATGTGTGGGTACCCTGCGACCGCACGAAGTATGTATAGGTACCCTGCGACCGCACGAAGTATGTGTGGGTACCCTGCGACCGCACGAAGTATTTGTGGGTACCCTGCGACCGCACGAAGTATGTGTGGGTACCCTGTGACCGAACGAAATATGTGTGGGTACCCTGCGACCGCACGAAGTATGTGTGGGTACCCTGCTGCCTGACAAAGTATGTGTGGGTACCCTGCGACTGCACGAAGTATGTGTGGGTACCCTGCGAACGAAATTTCAACGTTAATATGTAGTAAATTCGAAATAATCTAATGTATTTATGTACTAATCCGATAAAAATGCCGAGTCACTATAAACATCCCATAATCCCTTGCCGGATGTACCCGGTCTTGCCCTAAATTGTGTCCGGTTGTATCAGATCATCCAATAACTTCTGTCCGGTTGCATCAATAACAACATAGGAATCCTACGTTAAGAGTGTGTAGTGAAACAAGGGTTGCTCAATCACATCCGCACCTGTCCCATAATCCCTTGCCGGATGTACCCGGTCTTGCCCTAAATTGTGTCCGGTTATATCAGGTCATCATGACGTCAGAGAGTGGCAGTTTTCCTTTCTGTGAATTTTTCCCTCTCACACTTTCTTTCTTAATTATTAATAGACGATAATATTCCCCCCCCCCTCCCTCCCTGTGGCCGTTCTGTTATCATGATAGGAATTACCTCCTCCTTTCAGGCCAAATTGGGGGGGGGGGGGTACGGTATCCGCCCGTGTGAGCATTACCTCCTCCTTTTTTGAGAAGTGTAGGGGTAGGGTAGTATCGGTTCCGTTGTCATGATGCACTGATCCCATGCATTACCTCCTCTTTTTTTGAGAAGTGTAGATGTAGAATAGTATCGGTTCCGTTATCATGATGGGCTCATCCCATGAATTACCTCCTCCTTTTTTGAGAAGTGTAGGGGTAGGGTCGTATCGGTTCCGTTGTCATGATGCCCTCATCCCATGCATTATCTCTCCCTTTTTTGAGAAGTGTTGAGGTAGGGTCGTATCGGTTCCGTTGTCATGATGCACTATTCCCATGCATTACCTCCTCCTTTTTTGAGAAGTGTAGAGGTAGGGTCGTATCGGTTCCGTTGTCATGATGGACTATTCCCATGCATTACCTCCTCCTTTTTTGAGCAGTGTAGAGGTAGGGTATGTGTGGGTACCCTGCGACCTGACGAAGTATGTGTGGGTACCCTGCGACCCCACGAAGTATGTGTGGGTACCCTGCGACCGCACGAAGTATCTGTCGGTACCCTGCGACCGGACGAAGTATTTCTGGGTACCCTGCTGCCTGACGAAGTATGTGTGGGTACCCTGCGACCGCACGAAGTATGTGTGGGTACCCTGCGACCGGACGAAGTATGTATAGGTACCCTGCGACCGCACGAAGTATGTGTGGGTACCCTGCGACCGCACGAAGTATGTGTGGGTACCCTGCGACCACACGAAGTATGTGTGGGTACCCTGCGACCGCACGAAGTATGTGTGGGTACCCTGCGACCGGACGAAGTATGTGTGAGTACCCTGCGACCGCACGAAGTATGTGTGGGTACCATGCGACCGCACGAAGTATGTGTGGGTACCCTGCTGCCTGACGAAGTATGTGTGGGTACCCTGCGACCGCACGAAGTATGTGTGGGTACCCTGCGACGTCACGAAGTATGTGTAGGTACCCTGCGACCGTACGAAGTATGTGTAGGTACCCTGCGACCGCACGAAGTATGTGTGGGTACCCTGCGACCGCACGAAGTATGTGTGGGTACCCTGCGACCGCACGAAGTATGTGTGGGTACCCTTCGACCGGACGAAGTATGTATAGGTACCCTGCGACCGAACGAAGTATGTGTTGGTACCCTGCGACCGGACTATGTATGTGATGGTACCCTACGACCGGACGAAGTATGTGTGGGTACCCTGCGACCGGACGAAGTATGTGTGGGTACCCTGCGACCGCACGAAGTATGTGTGGGTACCCTGCGACCGGACGAAGTATGTGTGGGTACCCTGTTACCGCACGAAGTATTTGTGGGTACCCTGCGACCGTACGAAGTATGTGTGGGTACCCTGCTGCCTGACAAAGTATGTGTGGGTACCCTGCGACCGGACGAAGTATTTGTGGGTACCCTGCGACCGGACGAAGTATGTATAGGTACCCTGCGACCGCACGAAGTATGTGTGGGTACCCTGCTACCAGACGAAGTATGTGTGGGTACCCTGCGACCGGACGAAGTATGTATAGGTACCCTGCTGCCTGACGAAGTATGTGTGGGTACCCTGCGACCGCACGAAGTATGCGTGGGTACCCTGCGACCGGACGAAGTATGTATAGGTACCCTGCGACCGCACGAAGTATGTGTGGGTACCCTGCGACCGCACGAAGTATGTGTGGGTACCCTGCGACCGCACGAAGTATGTGTGGGTACCCTGCGACCGGACGAAGTATATATGGGTACCCTGCGACCGCACGAAGTTTGTATAGGTACCCTGCGACCGCACGAAGTATGTGTGGGTACCCTGCGACCGCACGAAGTATGTGATGGTACCCTGCGACTGCACGAATATGTGTTGGTACCTTGCGACCGGACGAAGTATGTGTGGGTACCCTGCGACCGGACGAAGTATGTGTGGGTACCCTGCGACCGGACGAAGTATGTGTGGGTACCCTGCGACCGCACGAACTATGTGTGGGTACCCTGCGATCGCACGAACTATGTGTGGGTACCCTGACGTTAGAGAGTGGCAGGAAGAAATTCACTCACACTACAACCATTTTTTTCTTTCTCTCTTTTTTTCCGCTCACTCCCACACTTTCTTTCTTAATTATTAATAGACGCTAATATCCCCCCCCCCTCCCTATGGCCGTTCTGTTATCATGATAGGCATTCCCTCCTCCTTTCGGGGGGGGGGGGTGTCGGCATTCGCCGGTGTGAGCGCCTCAGGCCAAATCTAGCGAGGGGGAATGTCGGCATTCGGCGGCTCAGGCCAATCTGGGGAGGGGAGGAGGGAAATGTCGGCATTCGGCGGTATGAACGATCGCCTGTGGGGCGCCTCAGGCCGGTGAGGCAGGCGAAATTTGGGGGAGGGGGAGTGTCGTATTCGCCGGTGTCAGCGCCTCAGGCGAAATTTGGGGGGGGGGGGGAGTCGTCGGTGAGACAGATCCCGACCTTGGGGGTATATCAACCGGTACTTTAGGGGAGAGGAAGTGAGCTAAAGGAAAAGGGATTAAAAAATAAAATGATAATCTGATTTTTGATTCGACAGTGTAAGATCGACACCTATCGGATAGGACTAGATATACACTTGATCTCAAGGCAATAATGCCGAGAACAGATACTACACTTTGATCTTAGCCAAAAGGCCGAGAAACATCCGAAATTCAGCTATTTATCAACTTTCCGACAAAAGGTAGCAGTTTTTTCGTATTTTACACCACTTTTTCAACGTTAATATGTAGTAAATTCGAAATAATCTAATGTATTTATGTACTAATCCGATAAAAATGCAGAGTCACTGTAAACATCCCATAATCCCTTGCCGGATGTACCCGGTCTTGCCCGACATTCAGCCCGGTTGTATCAGATCATCCAATAACTTCTGTCCGGATAAATCAATAACAACATAGGAATCCTACGTTATAAGTGTGTAGTGAAACAAGGGTTGCTCAATCACATCCGCACCTGTCCAATAATCCCTTGCTGGATGTACCCGGTCTTGCCCTAAATTGTGTCCGGTTATATCAGGTCATAGTACTCGGCGTTGTCCGGGAAAAAAGTGCTCAATGTCCTAGATAGAGCTACTGTAGAGATAGGTTTGGATAATATTTTAACAGCATCTACGCTGAAAAGGATGGGGGAATCGATAAGAGTTATTTCAGTAGTGCTCAGGAGGCCTCTTTGATTTTCAAAGTACTCGGCGTTGTCCGGGAAAAAAGTGCTCAATGTCCTAGATAGACCTACTGTAGTGATAGGTTTGCATAATATCTTAACAGCATCTACGCTGAAAAGGATGGGGGGATCGATAAGAGTTATTTCAGTAGTGCTCAGGAGGCCTCTTTGATTTTCAAATACTCGGCGTTGTCCGGGAGAAAAGTGCTCAATGTCCTAGATAGAGCTACTGTAGTGATAGGTTCGGAAAATATTTTAAAGCCATCTTCGTTCCCCTTTGGACTATTTGGCAGATCAAAAGGAGGGATACCTAAGTGATTTCAGTAGTCCTCAGGAGGCCTCCTTTGTTATCAAAGTACTCAGCGTTGTCCGGGAGAAAAGCGCTCAATGTCCTAGATAGAGCTACTGTAGTGATAGGTTTGGAAAATATTTTAACGCTATCTTCGTTCCCCTTTGGACTATTTGGCAGATCAGAAGGAGAGAGGATACCTATGTGATTTCAGTAGTCCTCAGGAGGCCTCCTTGATTATCAAAGTACTCGGCGTTGTCCGGGAGAAAAGTGCTCAATATCCTAGATAGAGCTACTGTAGTGATAGGTTTGGAAAATATTTTAACGCCATCTTCGTTCCCCTTTGGACTATTTCGCAGATCAGAAGGAGAGAGGATACCTAAGTGATTTCAGTAGTCCTCAGGAGGCCTCCTTGATTATCAAAGTACTCGACGTTGTCCGGGAGAAAAGTGCTCAATGTCCTAGATAGAGCTACTGTAGTGATAGATTTGGAAAATATTTTAACGCTATCTTCGTTCCCCTTTGGACTATTTCGCAGATCAGAAGGAGAGAGGATACCTAAGTGATTTCAGTAGTCCTCAGGACGCCTCCTTGATTATCAAAGTACTCGGCGTTGTCCGGGAGAAAAGTGCTCAATGTCCTAGATAGAGCTACTGTAGTGATAGGTTTGGATAATATTTTAACAGCATCTACGCTGAAAAGGATAGGGGAATCAATTAGAGTTATTTCAGTAGTGCTCAGGAGGCGTCTTTGATTTTCAAATACTCGGCGTTGTCCGGGAGAAAAGTGCTGAATGTCCTTAATAGAGATACTGTAGTGATAGGTTTTGAAAATATTTTAACGCCATCTTCGTTCCCCTTTGGACTATTTGGCAGATCAGAAGGAGAGAGGATACCTAAGTTATTTCAGTAGTCCTCAGGAGGCCTCTTTGATTTTCAAAGTACTCGGCGTTGTCCGGGAGAAAATTGCTGAATGTCCTAGATAGAGCTACTGTAGTGATAGGTTAGGATAATATTTTAACAGCATCCACAGTGGGCTGGGGGGTGGACATTAGGCAAAAAAGAATGTCGGAGGAATTGCTGATGTTTGGTGTTCTTATAAACTACTCTATATTCCTGATTCAACAAAAAAAAAAGTAAGTCAAATCGTTAAACGGTTGAAAAAATATGCAACATTGAATTCGTGATATTTCGCATTTTTCTCCAGCTCACGCGAAACATCCACGATTTTTCCCCCCCAAATTATAATTTTCAGATTTCCATGATTAAATTCCAAAAATCAGTGTGGAATTACTTATTATTGCATATTTTTTTGGTTTATTGATAACCATTTGTGAAAATGCAAAAAATAGACCACTTTGGGACCCAATTTGTCGATTTTTAGCTCTTTTTATGAAAGAAATTAGGAAAATTTGAGCTAAATTTCCCTCTTTTTTGGCTCAAATTAGCGATAAAATTCTATATTCATCAGAAAATAACTTGTAAACCGGGATAGGGCACATACCAAACCATATATGTTTCTGAAAGCTATGGAGGTATAGATTATGAAAAACCAAGCAGATCTATGTGCCCTATCCCGGATTTTTCAAAAAACAAGCCGGAAGTTTCTCGCTTGTGTCACGTGTGGACTTGCTCCAAAGAGCATTACCAAAATCTCTCGACTCCTGATCAGGGCAACGAGTAAGGAGTAACTCCATCAATTGGGAAGAAGTCACTTTCTCCTCTGCAGCCACTGCCTGAATTTTTGCCTCGATATCATTGGTTCTTCTCAACAACTGTTTGCGGCTGCCCAACTCTTCAGGGGGCCTTTTCCTGGATGCAGTTTGCGTCGAGGGGTTCTTATAATAGCGGAACACAACATTTTCAACTTCACCTAGTGAGCTCAGCTCATCCCAGTTAACAGCAATCCGTTTATCTGTATATCGTCGTTTCTTCAGCGAATGGTATCTTTTGAGCGACTTCTTGACCTCGTCTTTCTGCTCCTCTGTTAACTGGATGAGATATTTTTGCTCCAGCAATTGAACACATGCGGTGATGGATAGATGGTCTCTAGTTTTTGCATCTTCTACAGTAAACACTTGGAAAAGTGCGTTATCGCTGACCGCTTCCATTTTTGATAGTAACTCTATCTAAATAAACAAAACAAAGATTTGAAAATTCTGTAGTGATTTCCTGTAAAATGCTTTGACAGGAAATTAAAGTGTGTAAAAAGGTGTGCAAATGAAAGAAAAGAAGTGTGTCAAATACTACTTCATGTCACATGTTACCAGATTTTTTTTGATTTTTTAGAAAGGCCCTCAGATTTCGCTTCTAACGAGCCCTCACTGAGCTTCTATGTTCAATTTTGTGCCAAGATATGGCCAAAAATGTGATTTTGGGCCGTTATGCCCAAATATGGAAATTCGCCCCCAGACCCCCGAAAAATGGATTTTATGAATTTTTTTGATTTTGCCGAAAAGCTCTTGAAATTTCGCTTCTAACGAGCCCTCAAACAGCTTATATGGACAAGTAAAACTAAAGTTATGCCCAAATGTCCTCCAAAAACCTGTTTTGGCCCACTGTGGCATCTACGCTGAAAAGGATGGGGGAATCGATAAGAGTTATTTAAGGAGTGCTCATGAGGCCTCCTTGATTTAAAAATTACTCGGTGTTGTCCGGGAGAAAAGTGCTCAATATCCTAGATAGAGCTACTGTAGTGATAGGTTTGGAAAATATTTTAACGCCATCTTCGTTCCCCTTTGGACTATTTATCAGATTAAAAGGAGGGATACCTAAGTGATTTCAGTAGTGCTCAGGAGGCCTCCTTGATTTTCAAAGTATTTGGCGTTGTCCGGGAGAAAAGTGTTCAATGTCCTTGATCGAGCTACTGTAGTGATAGGTTTGGATAATATTTTAACAGCATCTATGCTGAAAAGGATGGGGGAATCGATAAGAGTGATTTCAGTAGTGCTCAGGAGGCCTCCTTGATTTTCAAAGTACTCGGCGTTGTCCGGCAGAAAAGTGCTCAATATCCTAAATGGAGCTACTGTAGTTATAGGTTTGGAAAATATTTTAATGCCATCTTCGTTTCCCTTTGGACTATTTGGCAGATCAGAAGGAGAGTGGATACCTAAGTTATTTCAGTAGTGCTCATGAGGCCTCTTTTATTTTTAAAGTACTCGGCGTTGTCCGGGAGAAAATTGTTCAATGTCCTAGATAGAGCTACTGTAGTGATAGGTTTGGATAATATTTTAAGAGCATCTACGCTGAAAACCTATTTAGCATTCGCACCGCGACAGCAATAGGTACGTATTTAGCATTCAGCGGTGGCGATAGGAAGTATATAGCATGTGCACATGGGCGGCAATAAATACGTATATAGCATGCGCATCGGGAGTATAAAAAAAATTGGGGGGGAGGCAAAACATTTATTTTGTCTTTTATCTTTTTCATTGAAAATATTTATGTGTATGGGGAGAATGAAAAAAAAAATTTTCGGGGGAGGGGGCTAAATAATTTTTTTTTTTTTCTTTTTTAAAATAAAAATATTTCTATGTATGGGGGGAACAGAAAATTTTGGGGGTGTAAGGGCGTCAAAAATTTTTCTTTTTTTTTTCCTTTAAATTAAAAATATTTCTAAGTATGTGGGAGGATAGACAAAAAAATTTCTTGTGGGGAGGCAAAAAAATGTATTTTTTTCTGTTTGTAACTAAAAATATTTATATTTATGATAGTGACAATACATAAATGAACACTATTTTGTTTTTCTAACACGACAGGGTCGAATAAATATAAGTTCTTACGTATGCGAACTGGGCTGGAGATTGGTACATATATAGTATGTGTACCCTTGCAGAGATAGGTAAGTATGTAGTATGCGCACCAGAGCCGCGATAGGTACGAATATAGTATGCACACCGGGTCGGCGATAGGTTTATATATAGTATGTGTACCGGGGTGGCAATAGGTACTATATAGTAGTGCATAGGGGTGGCTATAGCTACGTATTTAGCATTCGCACCGGGGTTGCGATAGGTATGTATTCAGCAATCGCACCGGGGTGGCGATATGTACATATTTAGTATTCGCACTGGAGCAGTGATAGGTACATATGGTGTATGAACACCTGGGCGACAATATGTACGTATTTAGCATTCATCCCTGGGCGGAGATAGGTACTTATTTAGCATTCAGCGGTGGCGATAGGTACGTATATAGCATGTGCACATGGGCGGCAATAAGTACGTGATAGGTATGTATTATGCATGCGCACTGGGGCAGCGATCGGTACATATATAGCACACGCACCGGGGCAGCAGTAGGTACGTATATAGCAGGCGCACCGGGGCGGCGAAAGGTACGTATTTAGCATTCACACCGGGGCGGCGATAGGTATGTATTTAGCATTCACACCGGGGCGGCGATAGGTATGTATTTAGCATTCACACCGGGGCGGCGATAGGTATGTATTTAGCATTCGCACCGGGGCGGCGATAGGTATGTATTTAGCATTCGCACCGGGGCGGCGACAGGTATGTATTTAGCATTCGCACCGGGGCGGCGATAGGTATGTATTTAGCATTCGCACCGGGGTGGCGATATGTACGTATTTAGCTTCCGCACCGGGGCGGCGATAGGTACGTATTTAGAATTCACACAGGAGCCACGATAGGTACGTATTTAGAAATCACACTAGGGCGGCGATATGTATGTATTTAGCATTCGTACCGGGGCGGCGATATGTACATATTTAGCTTCCACACCGGGGCGGCGATAGGTACGTATTCAGAATTCAGGGGTGGCGATAGCTACGTATATAGCATGTACACATGGGCAGCAATAAGTACGTACATAGCATGCGCACCGGGGCGGCGATCAGTACATATATAGCACGTGCACCGGGGCGGCAATAGGTACGTATATAGTACGTGCACCAGAACGGCGAAAGGTATGTATTTCGCATTTGCACCAGGGTGGTGATAGGTACGTATTTAGCATTCGCACCGGGGCGGCTATAGGTACGTATTTAGCATTCACACCAGGGCGGCTATAGGTACGTATTTAGCATTCGCATCTGGCCGGCGATAGGTACGTATTTAGCATTCGCACCAAAGTGGTGATAGGTACGTATTTAGAAATTCGCACCAATGCGGCAATATGTACATATTAATTATTCCCACTAGGGCAGCGATAGGTACTTATGTAGCATGCACACCGGGGCGGCGATAGGTACTATTTAGCATTCGCAACGGGGCGGCGATAGGTACTTAAATAGTATCTGAACTGGGGCGGCGATAGGTACGTATATAGTATGCGCACCGGGGTGATGATAGATACGTATATAGCATAAACACCGGGGTGGAGATAAGTACCTATATAGAAGGCGCAGATAGAGGTGTTACTTTTTATAGAAATATATCATACTATTGCCCTGGGCAACGTAGGAGAAATTGTGGGGAAAGAACAGCTTTCGCAAAAGGCAAAATTAGAAAGTAGCGGTGAAATGCGGCGACCAGGGAAGAGAAAGGTAGAAAGATAAAGAGACGGCTATAGAGAAGGTGGGGGGGGGGAGAAATAGAAGTTTGTATATAAAGATGTTACACACACGATTTTTCTTCAATTATATGTTTTAATGACCCCGAGCAACGCCGGGTAGCCCCGCTAGTATATATATATATCAAATAAATCTGAAATTAACTATTTTTGAAAATTATCCTGATTCTCAAAATATTTTTTTCACTCCAAAGAATTGCCACTGAAGCATAAGGGGTTACTGTGATAGAAGCTAGATTTAGAGAGGGTGGTAGTATGGGTGGGAAAGTATTGGAGCAAATTTTGATATCTCAGGATTTGACATAGGCCTTCTAATGGTGACTTAAAATTAACACATTTCTAGGATCATAACTTCAATCATGTAAGCTCTATTTTCACCATGGCAGCATAATTTGGGGTTCAACCTGTTAACATTGTTAAAAGAGTCTTTGCGGTAGCATGAACCCTACAACTGTAAATATTTAACCTATGATTTTATGCCAATTCTCAAAATTTCCTCAAATTTTGAAAATTTTAAAAGCTCTCTAATTGAAGTTTAACTTTTTTTTTTTTTTTAAATTAACCTTTTTCTAACCCATATTTTGAAGTATGTTAGGGATCTGACTTCTTCCAGTTATTAAATAATCCAAGAGTGTATCGAATTCAAGGAGCTGTTCTGGGGCGGGTATTTTAGCTAATGTAATATATAAAATGATTTTGTGATATCTTTAAAGTTGGACCTAAATAGCATTTCAGCTGACATATCAAACTTTGATTTTTACTAGCCAATTTTCATTTGTTATTATTGAATCATGTTACTGACACCATAATACTGTACTTTGATACAGTTTATTATATCATGTTACTTTGTTTATTATAAAAAATATCTAGTCCTACCTGGATAACTAGTAATATGCAAATAGTTTTTACTTATGACCGAAAAATCAAAATCAGCAAAGAGAATAACTCATCTTTTAATTGAAGGACATAACAGTTGTCTCCCTTACAACTGAAATTTTATTTCTTTTTCTGTATAAGTCTTTAAATGTGTAAACAAATAAAAATTAAAAACTAAAATGTCTTCATTGCATCCCGGGCAACGCCAGGTAAGTATAGATAGTATATTACAATTTTAAAAGTTTTATTATTTTAATAATCATCATCATCATCATCATCATCATCATAATCATCATCATATTCGGTTTAATGTCCGTTTACATGCTGGTATGTGTTGGACAGCAGTCAACTTACCATTAGCATTTGTGTAGAGAGTGTCGTAGAAACCATTCAAACGCTGACTCATGTAGTTGGCATTAAGGATGGCTATTTGGGATGCTTCTCGCAAGCCTTCACCTCCCATCATCTTCACGTATGCCCACGATATTGGAAGGATTGCACTGGAACCAAATGGCGCAGCAGACACCACACCCAAAGATTTCTGATTTTCTCCATTCATACCTGTTGGATCAATGATTGGATGAGTCGGCAAATAAGGTATCAAGTGTTTCTTCCTAAAAGAAAGAAAGAAAAAAAACGGTAAATTTTCTTTAAAAAATAAAATTCGCACACAGATCATGAATTATCTTGAAGACTATCTAGGATTTTACATATAAGATACAAATAATGTTGTTAACCCTTAAATGTTTTATTTTTTTATATTGGTTTGAAAAATAAATTATCATCAAAGATACCGATTACCTATTTAGCGGGTGTGCTGATGCAACATCATACTAATACCTACTCACACTTGGTAACAGGCTCGTTGCAGATGTGAAATAAGTGGCAGTTTGGAACATTTTTGTTGAATATTATATTAAACTAGCTGGACCCGGCGCCCAGCGTTGCCCGGGAAAAAAAGCAAAGAATAAATTAAAATTTTGCAACATCCGAGAGAACGCAAATAGGTCACAACGGACAATATTCACCCACGAAAATGATTATTTATGAGTTGAACAAAAATAGAAATTACCAGAGTGTAGAAGGATATCTCCGTCACTGACCGATTATGGAAAAGGTTACTTGTTTCGGGCCGGGCTTATACCTATTCTCTCATCAGTCATTGAAAGCAAATCCTTGTAGAATACGTAAATGTTTATTTATGTTGGTTGATTTTCGACACAGTAAGAACTTACGTTGTGTTTAACTCTGGTATCGTTGGTAGTCAACTGTAACTGAAAGTGGACCATGTGTAACGAATGCACATTTTAGTTTAGGCACGTAAGATAAATAGACAAGTTGTAGTTTGGCACATTTTCATTGAACATTATATTAAATAGGCATTTTGTTTGAATGTGTCATATTTGAAACAAAAAGCATTTAAGGGTTAAATATTGGATCACCCAGAATATATTTGTCAATGTTACTTAATTTGATAGACAGTATCTGACCCCAAAATCACTTGGCTCAGATCAGTGGATTTAGTCAGGTGACTAGACATACAGCTATAGAAATATACCTAGTTGCAGCCTAGAAATTAGAGGAACAGATCTTAACGGCATCTGTCAGAAGTCGTTTTCAGCAGTTCATCCAGATGGCATCCAGAGTCTTCTTACAAGTTGGTCGATGTAGGTATGATGAGGTTTTCCAACCGATCCTCTGCCTCATAATGGATTCCATAGGAGGATGTCACTCACAAGCTCTGACCTATTTTTCCAGGAGTAATCAGCAAGCGGAAACCTTCTCTTAGTGAGTGAGATAGGAGAAAGGTGTCTATATAGGTGTTTCTTGATCTGATGTTTCCTCCAGCTGATGTCCTTTGTTTAAGTTGTCTCTGAGTCATCTCCTTTATATAGAGTAAAGCATTGAGAGTGACTTCCCTTAGTTAGTTGTTGGAAGACAAGATGGCGACGTGCACAAATGGTTAAGGGTTTCCAGTTGGAAAGAAGAAGTGACACAGGTCAACACTCCTAACTTCCTTGTTTACGATTCATCAAGTGTTTTTGTCAGTGTCCAAGACGTCAAGAAGTAGAGCAAGACACATCCCACCATGACTCTAAAAGATCTTTCCTTAAGATTGTCAAAAAAGGAGGATTTCCAGATGATATGCAGTCCCTTAAGGATATCTTGGACATCTTAAGGACACCTTGCCTTTGCGATTTTGGTGTCCCTTTCCACTGACTTGATGTTGCTAATATTATTTATTATTTATTAACAACAAATGCAATAATGCACTATTATCAGTAATTATTATTAGTATTGGCAATTACTGCTGATTGCAAAGATGGCAGCCATTTTAATGCAAATTTGCTGCTGCTAAAAAAGACGTCTTCCTGCAAAAAATTTCAGAGAAGGATAAAGTATATGAGTAAGGAAAACAAATTGTATTACAATTTGTTCTTCGTAACAGCAACTAACTTCTTTTCAAAACTACCATATGTCACATGGGTAAGATAACTAATCAACTATCTACTTTTATTCTGTGATTCTAGTTGATCTTAAGAACATTTTCCCTGTCAATCATCCCAGATAAACAATCGCACCTGGAGATATATTACCAACTGCCAGACTGGAAAACGTAAATTTTTAAATATATTGACAATAATATAATACTATAACAAATGAAAATTGGCTAGTCAAAATCAAAACACACACAAAAATAACAATTAACTCATACAAACAAATTTGCTGACAGACACAAATAAGTAATTAACATGTTTATACTTTGAAATCTTGTAAATATATTGAGTTTCATGAACTCTATTTTCACTTTATTCTTTTCACACAAAGTTTTATTCTTTACTTTGTTTATCATTTACATAAACTTTATGAGAGCCGTAGTCAAGAATTAATTCATCCATTTTAAATAAGGGTGATGGGTTTCAGATTATTTACTCTTCCTTCATTCTTCAACACATTTCATACATTGCCTGTTTTATTGTTACTTATTTTAATCTTTATTTTGTATGAGTGTACACCCTCCACCAAAAATGATGGAAAAAATATTCATATAAAATAATGTCTCAAATCGGTGGACAATACGTAGCATTTTAGTGTAGGATCCATCAAGTTTCTTAGCTTAGTGTCCAAACAGACCTTATACCCTAAATACGCTTTTTAAAATTTCTCTCCCTCTCTCTCCCTCACGCTCACACTAAGGAATGATTTTTAACTTACGGCGGCCATGTTGGAATTGGGACCAATAAAATGAAAATTGCGCCAAATAAACAATTTACAAAAGCAAAAAACAGTTTAAGTATTTCTGTTTTTTTTTTTTACTTTTTATTTTCGGGCTCAATGATGGTTTAAGGTAGATAATTCTGCCATATTTGACGAAATTTTGAAGTTATTTTTTTGGAAAAATATTTAGGCATAATTAGGTTCTCAGCCACCATCCTTGTCTCACCATCACCACCCAAGGTTTGAGTTACACGTTTTGACTTTGTCTCGGTTGCAAATTCTTTTAATTAATACAAGAAATTGATGCTTTACTGACATGTTTCACATCATACTATAATACAAAACAACTATCATCTAATCAGTTTTTTGTGATTAACAAAAAAAAAAGGGTTGAAATAAAATATTGCAATACTTTAATAACATAGAAAGAAAAAGGAAAGAAAAGTAAAACTCTTGGTGACAATTGTTTCTTCACTTTTGCCTAAAAAGGAATCAATAGTAGAAAGTTCATTTATGACTCACACTCCAATGGGTCCCATGCCAGGGCCGCCACCCCCATGAGGAATACAAAACGTCTTGTGAAGATTCAAATGTGACACATCTGATCCATAATCACCAGGGCGACATAATCCAACCTGAAATAAAACAAAGATTAAAAAATATTAACAGTTAACATGGAATCCGAATATCAGATCTGCGATAAGATTTCTTAATAAGAGAAATATGCGGATTTATTTTTTAGCAATATTGACATAGTTGGAAGTAGTTGGTTTAGGAGCACAAGGAAGCAAAATTTTGAACTCTTGCCTTGAAATTTGTATTCAAGTCCATTATATATTCTGTGAAATTATAAATATTTGTAGATCTATTAGCATTGTTAGAAGAACAGTAGTTGTAATATTTAATCTGTAAATAAACTGAATGGGATGCGTCATACCTTTCCCAATTTATATTTGTTATTTTCAACATACCACTCAGGCAATGCTGAATACATATATAACATATGTGTGAATGTTATTCAATGAAATAAAATAGGGTTGTGATTTATTGTAAGAAAATGATAAAATCTATATCGCCCGAAACCGTATTGACTGGAAGTAACGTTTGTATTCCCAATCCACCCAATAGTGCATGAAATGATAACCTTTTGTTTGAATCTATTTTTTAATACGTCTAAAAGTTTCTAAAGAAAATAACTCTCATCAGTCCTTGTGAGACTTACATCCGGGTATTGATACTTATTTCAGTATCTCATCGTTTTCATAACAATTCAACTTTTTGCGCATGTGTTTTTTTGAAAAAAGAAATTTATTCCAAAATCTCTGCTTTTGATAACAGTGCATGGTGACTGTATTTCCAAACTTAGATACAAAAACACATTCTTGGGAATTAGTGGTCGAAAGGATTAGAGGTAAAATGAAGAGGGAAGATGTACTTCATCAAATATGACCCTCATCACTATGCTATATCTTAATAAAGATATAGCACAGTGACGAGAGGCAAAGGAGTTTGTAAGTTCATATGTTGGAATATGCCTTGTTTTTCTTTTGTTGTTGCTTTATTACATTTTAAGTGAGTATGGCTCAAAGAAGAGTATATATATTATTAGTTTCTCTAGGTCTGTGGTAAGCACATCTATATAACTCATAATTACATCGAAATCATTAGGAAAAAAATAATTAAGAAAGAAAAAAAAAGACTAAATCTGGAAAAAAGGCAGATTTTCTTCTCTGACCAAAATATCATTTACCTGAGCATTCATGTTGGCACCATCAAGATACACCTGTCCACCATTTTCGTGAATCAGTTCACAAATTTCTCTGGTAAAAAAAAAGAAAGAAAGCAGAATGTATTTGTATACATGACTCCTTAGGATTCTTGGTAAAAACATTACGTGAAAGACAAAGAATATAATTTAAAAAATTAATAAGAAAATTTATTTTTAAAGACCGATAAAAAAATTTTTTTTTACTGATTTTAATTAATATTTGTTAAAAAACATTAATTAAAATAATTTTTTTATTAATCTTACAAAAAAGTTCTTATTAATCTTTTAATAAAACATTTTTTTAAATTGATCAAAAATTCTTGAAGTAAATAAAAAGAATTAAAAGAAATTAAAAATTAATTAAACAATTTGAAAATATATAAATAATTTTAAAAATAGATTAAAAAATGTTTAAATTAATAAGAAAAATTTTTAAATTTATAAAAAATTGTTAAATTAAAAAAGATTTTTAAATTAAAGACATAAAAATTAATAAAAAGAATTTTTGAATTTATTTTAATGAAACAAATTAAAATATGAAAAAAATTTATAATGAAAACATTCATAATTTGTTTTTTTCAGATTTAAAAAATACCATCTAAAATCTCTCAATACAGACCATGCAATGCATTCTTTATACCATAATGGCAAAGAAAGTAGTTAAAATCTGAAGAAAGAAGTTAATAGAGAAGAAAATCATCCAGCATCTAGAGACCTATATAGTTAATGGGTGGGAATTAGCAGCTAGTTGAGTGGGTTGGGGGTATTTTTGTGCAGGGGGTACAAGTGCAGTAAGTTCAGCAGATCACATTCCGTGCAAATACTTATAAAACAAATAATTTTGCGGCGATGCAATTAGGGGCTGTAGCTGGCAGACAATGCTAGACCTATTAGGTTAGAAATTTGTTTTTTCACCTTGTCCAAGAGGAAGAGGCCAGTAGTTGGTGCACCAGCCCAGATAAAGCGACAATACTCCATGCATAGGCCATGGTTGAGATGAGAGACATTGCTATTGCTGACATGGATATTGCTAACATGGTGGTTATAACTGACATCATAGTCCTATTCGTAGTCTTAAGTAATGTTATACACACTACCACTTAAGACACTTTTGTCAGAAACATTTGAGGACACACACAGAAAAGACAGAAATATTCACTTCTATTTACATGGACCATGACAATTACTTTAAAAAAAAAATCATACCTGATTCCTGTATCGAATACACCGTGGGTTGACGGATAAGTAACCATTAAACAGGCAAGGTGGTGCTTGTATTTTTCCACCTGAAAAATAATATAAGTAAATGCTTACCATGCTTGAATTTTTATCTGCATGTTTTTGCTAGGGCATGTCGTGATCAGCTGTTTGGTCAGATCTGGCCTCTTCAACCTCCCATTTAGCCCAAATAAGAGTCGAAGTAGAATGTTGCAAATCACGTGACCATTTAGCCCAAATAAGAGCCGAAGTAGAATGTTGCAAATCACGTGACCATTTAGCCCAAATAAGAGCCGAAGTAGAATGTTGCAAATCACGTGACCATTTAGCCCAAATAAGAGCCGAAGTAGAATGTTGCAAATCACGTGACCATTTAGCCCAAATAAGAGCCGAAGTAGAATGTTGCAAATCACGTGACCATTTAGCCCAAATAAGAGCAGAAGTAGAATGTTGCAAATCACGTGACCATTTAGCCCAAATAAGAGCCGAAGTAGAATCTTGCAAATCACGTGACCATTTAGCCCAAATAAGAGCAGAAGTAGAATGTTGCAAATCACGTCACCATTTAGCCCAAATAAGAGCCGAAGTAGAATGTTGCAAATCACGTCACCATTTAGCCCAAATAAGAGTAGAAGTAGAATGTTGCAAATCACGTGACCATTTAGCCCAAATAAGAGCCGAAGTAGAATGTTGCAAATCACGTGACCATTTAGCCCAAATAAGAGCCAAAGTAGAATGTTGCAAATCACGTGACCATTTAGCCCAAATAAGAGCCAAAGTAGAATGTTGCAAATCACGTGACCATTTAGGCAACAAGGACATGGACTGTTCAGCCACTAGGATCCAGTCTTTACACCATGGGTTTCCACCCATGGCTAACAGATCTTACCTTTCTGCAGAGGTGTAGTCAGGATATTCTACAGTCTGAGCCGACAGAAAATATACAAATAAACAACAAACAATCACACCCAAATATGGGAAAACACCACAATACATGAATGAATCTTGAGAGGGCAGGCGGGAAAGTCGCAGACCTAACTAATAAAACAACAACTTTAGGGCAAAATTCAATTTTATTCATCAACTTAGTTTCCTTCTAGGGTGATACACTAATTCTAATGCTTCTCTAACAATTTCATGCTTTTTTTGTAGAATAATGTTTCTTTAGCCTCAAAATATGCCTCAGTTTCCAATATCACTTCTTCATTGGAGTAAAATCTTTATTCCTGAAGCATTCTTTTGAGGTCTACAAGCAGCTAATAGTTATTCCTGGCCAGACTTTTAGGATAGGGTGGGTGTTTCATTAATTGTCACATATTTATGCAAAACACTTTTGTTGCATTGAAACACTCTCAATTCTCAATGCACTTTTGTTTTTGATCGATTCTGACCAAACGCAGTACCCACTTTGAAAATTTAAAAAAAACAACGGAAAAATCTGAATTTTTTGTGTGTTGATAAAGCATATGTTATGACCTATGGTAGTGAAATGTGACCACTTAATAATGCAGCGATGGAAAAGCTAAGAGTGACACAGTACAAAATGGAACGCATTATGCTCGGCATCAGTTTACATGATAGAAAAAGAAACACCTGGATCAGACAACAAACTGGAGTAAATGGCATCATCACTACCATACGGCTGGCAAAACAGATGGGCAGGTCACCTTTCGAGATGTACAGACAACAGGTGGACATATAGAGCGACAAAATGAACCCCGAGCAATGGAAAAGACCTAGAGGAAGGCCAAAAACCTGAGAGACGACCTTGATAGTCAACTAGGTCCTACTTGGCCACACCTAAAGAGGGATAAAACAAAGTGGAAAGAAACCAGGAAGGGTTTCCTCCACCAGGAGTGAAATAAAAAAAACCCTGATGATGGTGGTGATGATGATGATCATCATGATAAAGCATTGCTTTCTTATGGCAAACATCAAAAAGTCTACAAACTTGTTTTGGCTGATCATAAATTGAAATTGCATGAGATAGCAAAGAAGTTGAAAGTATCAGAAGACAGTGTATTCACCATTGTTCTGTCTACCCTAGAATAAGTCCCTTTAGATTTATCTCCCTTTGTAGTCTCTTCTTCTTGTAAGGGATTTTTTAGCTTCAACACCGGGTGAGCGGCTTTCAAGTGTTCTGTCCCCTATCTCCTAGCTGCTTAGTCTCGTACCTACATGGGGGAATTTCTATCCACTTAAATATCCTGATATTTTAGGTATCTCCGGTAAGAAACGCTACCTTCCTTCTCACTCAAAATGGAATTAAATAGCATTATTATTATCTTTGTGCATTTCTTTGATCTAAGTGGACTTTATTCACTCTTTCTCACCACGTGTGAATCTGAATTTTAACCGCCCATAATTTATGTATCTCTCCTGTCTCGTATCATCTTTATGCTCGTAATATTTTCTATTCTGCAATCGATTAACTCACGGCGGTCCTTTAGATTTAGTAAACTCCTCATTTTGTATTCGCTTTTTGCTGAGACAATGTTTTTTTTTTTAAAAAATTTTTTTTCAGTTTTTACCTTTTTCGATGAATAATAAAACCTTTAAACTACACTATGCCTCAGAGTCTTGTTTGTCGATAAGGGTTAAGGCTAGCTGTCCGAAGGTTACACGCAGCCCTAGGACAGTATAACCATTTTCCATAAAAATTTGTCAATGAAATATTTGTGTTAAAAGATGATGCCCCATTTGCTCAGAGTCGATAAAAAACAACATGTTAATGATTCAGAGTGTTGTTTACAATTGTTTCAATGCAAAAATAAAGAGATTTTGCATGAATATGTGAGAGGAACCGACAATCAACTAATATTATGCAACTAGAGAAGTTAATATAATTTTAATATTTTCGGGGTTGATAAGTACAATTCATTTTTATTTTTATATTCATCCACGAGGCTCTGTCTGATCAAACTGTAACAAACTGGAAAATCTTTTGTGGCACAATAAGGTGTTAACGATGGTCTAAATCAAGGGAGGAACTTTTGTTCAGACAACAGCGGAATAACATTAACAAAATCATATCTTATCTTTTAAAATGGGTCGGTGTCCAGACATGGAAAAATATTACACCTACAAAAACCCACAACTCTGAGCATGCACTTTTCTCTCTTGCAAATGGCCACTCGACAAATCCGGTAAGTGTTTATCTCTATCGTCACACACACTTAAGTTTGAAATAACACTTTCTTTGGTCTGTCATACTTAAGTTTGAAATATCATTTTCTTTGGTTTGTCATAATTAAGTTTGAAATAGCATTTTCTTTGGTCTGTCAATCAAGTGAGTTGGATTTTTATAAAAAGGAGAAAAAAAATAGACGTTCTTACCATTTCTGTAAGATGTTTTGTGTCTATGGCACCAGTGGAGTCGACACGGATTGGTTGAATTCTCATTCCAGCCATCTGTGCACTTGCAGGGTTAGTACCATGGGCAGATACAGGGATTAAACAAACCTGTAAGAAACGCAATGAACATGACATTAGAGTGAAAGAGAGAGAGAGAAAGAGAAAGAGAAAGAAAGAAGGAAGGACATGAAAGAGAAAAAGAGAGAAAGAAAAAAAGAGAAAGATTAGCATGAATGATAAAAAATATAAACAGATCGAAACAAAATAGAGAGAAAGAGAAAGGACACAAGAGAGAGAGAGAGGGAGAGAGAGAGAGAGAGAAGGGTATTATATAAACAGGGAAAAACACAGACAGAGAAAAGTGAAAGAGACTCTTATTTTGCAGTGTTTCTCTATCAATTTTTAATGTTAAAAAAAAAACTGTTAAACATTCATGACTCATAGACAAGACAGGCATAGACAAATAGACAAATATGGTTGGATTGCAGAAAGTATTGTCAATTTTATTAAGAATTTTTTTTGGAGTCACTCTGTAAATGCCTTAAAACTAATAAAACCGGTAGTAATATTTTTTCTACAGTTGTAATTAATCTTACCGCATCACCGCTACCACTGCAGTGTAGACTAGCCTATTTAGACTGTATTATATAAGAGATTTTTGTTTTTGAAATTAGGTTTTTATCTACTAAACCCAGATTCAATAAATCTTCCCACAAGTAATTTCAGTTAAATAAAGGTCTTGGTTGAGGCCACTTTAATTTCCACTGCATCTAATGTTGTATTTGATATAATATTAACAGGTTTTAAATGGAGGAACAAAATTAAATACTTACATCTCGCTGGGTTTCTCCATGATCACGGAGGTATGCCATAATGGCACAGAGGCCAGCATACTCTCCTTGGGCTCCACTAGCAAAGAAACATTAAAGAACCAGAATATAAAAATAGTTCCTCATATGAAGATTATATAGATACTACCAGGGCTACGAAGATTACAGGAAAATCTAAAAGTAAAACTAAAAATTTGTTTAAAATTTTAATTTTAAATGTTCAAGTGAATTTTAGGACAAAATCAGAATGAAAGTACTGGTATTGGTACAATTTTTGAACTAGACAAAACCAACTTTCCGTTCAGCTTTTTCTGACTGTTTACATAAACAGCCAGAAGATGCCGAAGCGCTTATCCAAGCAGAAGGCAAGAAAAGCAGACAAGTATAATTGTAAATTGATTAAAGGTCAAATTGGTGATTGTCAAGAATTTCTAACAGAGAAAAAAAGGGGTGAATAAAAAATAGTCAACAGATAACTGTTAGCAAAGGCAATAATAGTAGGTTGGAGTAAAATAAAAAATGGTTCAGATTTTGCCTGGTTCAAAAGCTGGACTAGTACAAAAAAAAATAATTTAACTTTCTTGTGAAAAAAAAAAAAATTTCAGTAATTTTTTTATAAAAATAAACATACAGTGAGTGTTTTTATTGCTTTAAATGTTGTTTCATCATTTTTTCCTGTTGGAACACCACCTCGTTTTCATTTAGATTTTTATGGCTTTTTACATAATTCTGTGTCGGCAAAAGTCTGTTTTATCTGGTTCAAAATCCGTACCAGTACCAAAAAACTTATGCCCCGGGTGAGGTTTGCACTCACAACCTCTGTATGTATGACACACTGAATCCGGTTTCTTAATCCCCCTCACCCCCATTTGGGGTGGAATTTAATTTGGTTTTCAGAAGTAGAAGAATGCATTCACTCATTGGAAAGTAAGGATTCAGGGGAGATAACTTGGATCTGGTTCAAGAGAGATAACCTCTAAATATTCTAAGCCAACACTATGACATAAGGTACCTGTAGAAGGCCAGATAGTACAATAGTCCCACATTGGGAATATGACAATCAAGATGAGAACCACAGTTTGAAGCATGCAAATAACAAACGAAAAAAATATCATCAAATACTAAGAAATATCTTACCTGTTTGGTTGGAAGGATATTTTATCATAACCTGTGATTTCACACAAGTCTTTTTCCAAATCACTGAACATCTCTTCGTAACCCGCAGCTTGTTGGATTGGTGCAAATGGATGCAAGTTGATGAATTCTTCCCAAGAACAAGGCTAAAAAGACAACATTTAATAGAACCAATTTGATGATAAATAATAAAAGCTAAAAATTTGTAAGTCATTTCCTTAATTGAGGCAAGATATATTTAGGCTGTACGCTATTCCTGAACGCCAACCCAGTGAAGTGATGGTAACCACTGATTACCCAACAAGGTTAAAGAGTGCTTCACCTGTTCTGAAAGAAAGGCAATATTCGATAAGTCTATATACCAAGTAGAAACCGCTCTTTGATTATTTGCTGTACTTCACACTACAGTTTCTTTTTTGTCTTGCATGCGTTTCTTTCATTGGGAATCACATTCACCATGCTTACATAGTAACCCAAAGTCAAGGATCCGGGGGTTTAATGAAATCATGAATGCAAATTGAATTACTCCAAACATCCTGGCACCTCAAATCTTCATCCACGTAAAATTGCTTATTTGTGTAAATCACTTTCAGCTGCTAATTCAAGGCCCAAGATCCAATCACGCCGAAGTCAGGCTTGCTTACTCTAACAGGACATGCATCTTGGCACACAAATCTTTTAGGCAGCTGGCGACCACGGTTTTCTCTTAGTACCTTCTTCACTATAGGTTCTAATCATATTTTCAAGTTGAAACTGGTGTTTATTATTAAATAGTAAAGAAAAATCGATAAAGAAAATGGATGAATCAAATTTTAAAAAATCATTTAATTAGAACTTCTTTAAGAATGAGAATTTTAAAAAAATCTCAAATCAGATGGTTAAAAATGATTAAACAGATTTTTAATCTTATAAATGAATTGAAAAATGAATGAATTAAAAAAATTGAAATTAATGAAAACTGATTGAAGATGAATGATTTTACAAAGATTTTTATAAAAATGACTGAATTCAAAATCATATAAAACATGATTTTCAAAAAAATTCACTTTAGCATAGACATCTTTGTGCAAGTTTTTAGCCATTTTTCATAGTGCTTTTTCAATTTTTTCATTTTTTAAATATTAAAGGGAAATAATCGCTTGTGGTGCAAATTGTGAATTCCTATTTAGCAGAATGTATGTGGCGAAAGAAATATGATAAATTAAATATCTTAAAGAATGAAAAAACTACCGGATTGTTTTCTGTAAAATTTGGTTACTGCTATTTTTATTTCATCATAACATGTATGTATTTCCAAAAATTAGAATTTTATTTAGCGTATTTACCATGGAGGGTTATGTCAAGAAGCACCAAATGTTGCATACAGTCATGGCTGAGAGAGAAGCAATGATTCATACTAATTTAAAAAAAAAAAAAATCAATTTAACAATTTTATTTTTATTTCAATAAAGTAAAGTAATGTCTAATTATCTCCCTTGCTGACAAAGCTTTTATTTTATTTTCATTTCTTTTAGTTGTTCACTACAACCTCAGGTTTATCACATTGAGAATAGAGACATTATGTAGAAGATAACTTCCATTTTGCGATTGTCAGCTGCATTCTGATTTCAATGTCGTTTTTACGGGGAGGTGTCACCATTCACCCAATATACAGCGCCTGGTATATCCAAATGGTCACCCATCTGGTACTGACCAGGCTCAATATTGCTTAACTTCGGTGATCTAATGAGAACTGCTGTGTCAACATCATTATGCCATATATGAATGAATCGAAAATTGGATTTTTTAAAGGGCTAAGTAATTTTCTAATTATAACCCCTGTTTCTATTAATTATCTAACTTGTTTCTTATTGGGCAAATGTTGAGATCGACGGTCTAAACAGAATGTGATAAGAAATTGTGTATACGTGATAAAAATGGTTTTATGTTGTTTTTTTCTTTTTTTTTTTTTTAAATATTATTAAATGAGGAACCATTTCAAGCTAAAATCTATTTAGTATTACGCATGTAATCTGAAAAGAAAAACATGTTTGAAATATGTAAATATGCTAGAATAATCAAGATGTTAACAAAATGGAGTCTTACTAGAACCGGAAGTAGTGTATTTGGCTTATCGCACAATGATTTTTTTTGAATTGCTTAAGCCGAAAAAAGTATTAAAACGTCTTTTTTCCCCTTATTACTACATAATACTAAATTGATTTTAACTCCGAAGCGTTCTTATTATCATAATCTTAAAATATATATATATATATATAATCGCCTATACACTAATTTTATTTGAATTTTTGAAAAAACAGTTTAGACCGTCTATTTTAACAGTTGCTTCTTATTGCAGTAAATGAGGAACTCGCCGGTAATCTAAGATGGCACTAAATAAACACTTACCATAAGTTCTGTGGAACTGTTCAGTTTCATCGTGCAGGATCCAAGAGGAATCATAGAGTGGACAAGAGACAAGTCTTTGTTTTCCAATTGTTTCATGTATCGCACTAAGTTTGTTTCTGATTGGTATCTGTAAGGAGAGAAAACAATTATTGAATGACTGATGTAGACGGCATTTCAGCAACTTAGTAATTAAGCAAAAAGAAGTAGATTGAACGAAAAAAATTTGAAAATACAAAGAAGGCACGAACTTGTTAAATACTGCATGGGTTAGATAGTCGGAAGTTCGGTTCAAAGATGATTTCTGGATACTTTCTGCAGGTTCACTGCCGATTATTTCGGCTAGGTCTTCCTAGACAGAAAATTAAAAAAAAAAAAAAAATGAAATTTTTTTTAATTAAAAAAAACTTATATTTACACAGACATATGTCTATTTGAAATATATGAATAATTGGATTCACTTTATCATTAACAGTAGTAACACATCAGATGAATTTTCCTTTATAAAACCAAAAGGCTTAATTATAATTATACCCACAAACTATATTTTTCTCTTTTGTTCGCATTTTACTTCAGTAAGTAACTTCTCATATATCAAAGGGCCCCTTTTGGAGGCTAACACTTGATCTCTATATGAGATACATAGATATCTGAGTGTTCAACTAAAGTTCTCCTTTACCTTTCAAATGTTGAGTTCGTAAAGAAGTGAAGAACACTAATTTTCCTCTCCCCAATTGACCACTTTACTATGTTACAGTATATCTTTCTTGTTGTCTCTTAGTCTTACCAGATTCTAGAACAAGAATTCATCTGGTCTGGTGAAGTATCCAGCGAAGTGCTGTTACTTGAGGTAACATAACTAGGAGAAGGTGCACCATTTTTCGTATGAGTCAGTGCCTAGCTGTGTCAAGGTAATCTTATTTAGGCTTCGAATCCTGTTATTTTGAATATTTGGTCAGGGTTTACTTGTAGGATGAAGTATCCTCATGTCAAGTTGTCCTGACAAACCCTTGTACAGAGAGACCGAAGACACTTGAGGATGGTGTCTAGTAAGTAATTCAAATTGTATATATATATGTGTGTATATATAAAATTTTGTATATAATATATATATATATATATATATATATATATAAATATATAAATATAAATGTATGTGTGTGAATAAAATTTTGTATTTTTTTATAAATAAAAACAGTGTCCAATTAAGTTTGAAAGTGCATATTTTTAATTAGAAAACTGATGGGAGGACAGAGCACATATGATATTCTGTAGCCCAACAGGTAACAATTTCCATGACTCCTGAAACTAAACGTATCAATGGCTAATCGAAATATTACTGGAGAATATCATATCATAATCATCATAATTGGATTAATATCCGTTTTACATGCTGGCATGTGTTGGATGGCTATTAGAAATTGACTTTAAAACTAACCTATCCTTGTCCAGGATTTTATTTATCCCATTTTCTCTCAAATCCATCCTAATTACTTCCTGTTATGTTTTTTTGTGAACTAACCCTGCTATCTTGACTGTTCTACATCTAAGTCAATAACTCTTATCCATTCTTTCAACATGGCCATACCATCAAAGTCTTCTGTTTTGAACACATCTCCTTATACTGTCCATATTTAATATTCCTTTGAGGTTATCAGATCTAAGCCTGTCTTTAAAGATCACATTACACATACATCATATCATTTTTATATCGTTTCTCTACATGCAACGCATGACTTCAACACCTACTGGCCAGGTTTCACTTCCATACATCATCGAACTTACTCTATCCACTGATAACTCTTGCAATGATACGAGCACTAGCTCCTCCCAGTGCTCCAATGGTGTCACCAAGGTAATACTTCAATGGATTGTGCTCCGATGAACTGGTTGCTCTGATGTCTCCTCGACGTAAATACACTAGACCAACTTGACAATCAGCTAGGTCCCATTCATTCACTGTGGAGGTCCCCAGATGCCAGAGAGCCTTCTACTCCAATAGCTTCTTTCCTCGTGCTGTCGGGCCTCTGGAACTCTGGACATTTCGCTACACAACTTCCAACATAGGATGACACCCAAAATCTACACCCTAATTCTCAGTAACCCCTTATGTCTACAGTGGCGGCCTGCCTTGTTTGGGGTGAAATATGTTAAAAAATAAAAAATAAATAAATGTAATAAATAAATATGTATCTCTCTCTCTCTCTCTCTCTATATATATATATATATATATATATATAGATAGATAGATAGATAGATAGATAGAGAGAGAGAGAGAGAGAGAGAGAGAGAGAGAGAGAGAGTAAGATAATACTTTAAAGATATAAATAATATCTTTAGCCAGTAGACTATCATGATAAAAACAAAGCTCAAAGAGTGTATAGAGCAATAATATTAATTAAATATATATCATATATATATATATATATATAGTGTGTGTGTGTGTAACTGGAATTGAACTTTTTTCATTGAAAACTTAGAGCGCTCAACAATTAATCTCTTATTTATTATATGGACATGGATGAGAACTCATATTGGAGAAAGTATATCTGGATGGTGAAGCTATTGAGGTTGTCGAGAAGCTTTGTTACCTAGGTGGTACCATTGGAGCACAGACTTGAGAGAAAGAGGGATAAATAAAGACCTGGCCAGTGAGGGTTGAGAACATGCATTGCATGAGAGAAATGAAATGAGAATGATATAATGTATGTAATGGGAGTCAAAAACAATCTTAGAGCTGATGAACACAAGACTTCAATGGTATGTCTACATTAAAAGAATGAATGAATGTCGAACAGTTTAGGTAGCAGGTTCAGTTCACAGGGAAAAGCCAAGGAAAACATGAGAGGAAGTGATAAAAATGGGCTTGAGAGAAAGAGGAATCAATAAAGATCTGACCAGAGATAGGCTTATTTGGAAGTAAATTTCTTAAAGCCGTCCAATGCATGCCAGCATGTAAAATGGATGTTAAACTGAAAATGATGATGTATAATGTCGCATTTCGAGTGACTCATTCACAAAGAGAAAAATAAGACTCGTACAAGATTTTACCATGTGCCTATAAAGAAGAACGTCTTTAGCCGACATTATGTTAACCAACTCAGCCAATAAGACTATGATGAAATGCAGATTGAACCTCAAAATCTCTTCTTTCTGAACAATTTTTTTTTAATTTCATTATTAAGTCATTTCTTCTCTTGACATGTATCAATCTGCAAATGTATGTATACTTTGTGTACTTAGGCAGTGTTATGCTGAACATTAGTATAGATCCCTTATCATTTATCTCCCTTAGCTGGCCATCGTTTTTTAGGGACACTCTCAGGCTTGTCTTTGGTTAGACTACTTCCGGTTTCACCCCCCCCCCCCATCGAACACAAGTAATTGTAACAGATTAATAAGCAACCGTTTTCAATCCCTCTAAATATTCAGATATTTTACGCATTGTAGGTAAAAGATATTGCCTTTCTTCTCTGTAAACATAGAACTAAATCGTACTAGTATTATTAGTATTGTTTCTATTTAGTGTAGTTTGATTACCCTTCCCCCCCCACATTTGAGCCATTTATTTCTCTACAGATGTAACTTGCACCCCCCCCCCCCAATATAATTTGTACTTTTCACTTTCTAGCATTATTTTTACATTCAAATATCTTCCCTTTCATACTATTTTGGATTCTGCAATTAATTAAGCTTACAGCTCACTCAAGGTTATATTTGATTCCTCGCCTCTGCTAATATCCCTTTGTAGTATTTACATAGTTGTGAAACTCTGATTTTGTTCTTTTTTAAGAAAGGAACTTCTACAATTACTAACCAGCAGAGCATTTCCACTGTTGACCAAGGGATGCGTATGCAGTGTGATGATATATGGAAGTGAAACCTGACCAGTGAGAGTTTAGGGCATGTGTGGCATGGAGAGAAATGATAGGAGAATGATACGATGAATGTGTAATATTAGTCTTACAGACAGGCTTAGATCTGATGGCCTCAGAGGAAGATTAAATCTGAACAGTATTAGGAAATGTGTGCAGAACAGGAGACTTCATAATATGGCCATGTTGAAAAAATGGATGACAGTTTTTGAGTTGGTAAATGTAGAACAGTTGAGGAAGCATGTTTAGTTCCCAGGGGAAGACCAAGGAAACATAAGAAGTGATAATATTGGACTTGAGATAAAGAGGGATAAATAAACACCTGGCCAAAGATAGGTTTCTTTTGAAATCAATTTCTAAATGTGTTAAACTACTGATGATAATGATGTCTATTAGATCTGTTGTTTCCAAAATTCTAACAAACTTTTGCAAGACAAAGTGTAAGATAAATAAAACATTTCCAAAAGCCTTATTTTACAAGCTTTCTACTAACTTTTAATCATCTTCTGGAGGATTCATGTGATGTATTTGAGGACATATTTGATTATTAAATAAAGCAATTATATCTGACCAAAAAACAAATATATTTTCATGATAAATTTAAGACCTATTGAATAGCTTTATTTTAAAACTACATTTAGCTGCTATGGTAATATAACATTCTACTACTACAGTTGAGAAAGGTAGACATCATATAGAGGACAACCTCTATTTCAGTTGTCTGTTCTTCTTCGTTTAATGTGTCTTTTCCACATTAGATGTGTGTTGCACGTTGGCCATGGTGGCACAAAGTGATTTTCTCCTGGAAACTATTATTTACTGTGGTTTCAATGTGCCATTGTTTGAGGTCATCTGAGTCATTTCAAGTCCTTCTCAGTCTGCCTTTTCTTTGCTTACCCTCAATTAAGATATGTGTACATCTCTTTATCCAATCAGAGCTTTGTTCAACATGTCCATACAACTGTAGGCAGTTGTAATGCAGAGATAACTTCAGTCCGGGCACCTTCTGCCTCAATAGCAGTGAATCAGAACTAACTGCCGTCATCAAGGCACACACCACAAATCCACCGAACCATAGCTGATTCATCCCTCTGCATCCTCAGAAAGACAAACCTAGCATTCACTCGCATGTAACATGGCATTACGGATATGGCTGTTGTAAACTCAACCGCAAGTAACAAATGAGAGTTAACTACAGATTAACATCGGAAGAAGCTCACAAAACTTGCCTTATCTACCCGGTACACGTATGATCGAACTTGACAATATTAATTTTGCAAGTAGGGCCCTCATGAAGGTGTGATCATCCTTCCACATACAGCACCTGGTATTATCAAATAATCACCCATCTAGTATTGACCAAACTCAACATTGCTTAACTTTGGTGACCTAATGCTGATTATAGGCATATATATTAAACAGTTTTATCACAAGTTTATTCCATCTTCAACATCATGTACAGATCAAATAATCCTTATTTTGGAAATTATCTTGACTATGGTGATCTTTTATTAGTCTTCCTTACATAAATGTTCTACACATAGTAGTTCAAGAGATATAAATATGATGAGTTCAGAGATCAGATTAAATAATGTATTCTAAATAACAAAAACAAATACTGATGTGAAAACGGACATGAAAAGTTGTTAAAAAACATGTTGAATGTAATACATTTAATATCACAATACAATATTATCCTTCTGAATATCTCACCGCTGTCTTAGAGCAGCCAATGACTTCCAGGATGTCATTTAGATCTTTATTTTGTAGAGTTTCATCAACAGATATACCAACCTGCAAAAGAAAAAAGAAAAATTGAAAAATATTTTTTTGGTAAATGAAAGTATATATATTGATTAGCCCTTATGATGTATCCACATATCACAACAATTTAAAATATTTATACAAATTATTCTATGAAATAAAATAATATATTAAATACTAATTGCAGACTGACAGGAATTCAAAAACAACTTAAAATCTGCCGATTTTGAAATTTCTGACAATAAACACTCAAGTATTTTAACAATACGAAAAGTCTAATTCAAAGAACATAACTCCATCGCACATTTTCCATTTCAAGGGAGACAAGTATGAATTACAATGCTATCTGAATTAAATCTACATGCAAATAAATGTAGTGCATTTTCAATTCTATTCAATTGCTAAAATATCACATACAAAGTTGGTTAAAAAGATCATATCATAGATGAAATTAAGAATGATATCTATCCTCATTTTTAAATAAATTTACCAAGAAAATCTAATGTATTTATATTCAACTAATTTTTTTATTCTACTTATAAGCAGCAACCTTCACTCTATAATAAAGATCAAAGTGTGTGTATATATATATATATATATATATATATATATATATATATATATATATATATATCACATCATGCAAAAGGTTGCCAGATAAAACCATTTCAAGTGTAAAGGGGAAGAGAGAAAGAAAATGCCAAGTCAGACCCCCACTCCCACCATCACACATCATCTAAAATAAATTTGGAAGACATGTTTCTTCTGTTACGCTTAACTTTGATATAGTATTTTTCTTCTGTTACACTAAAATTTGAAATAGTATTTTTTCTGTTACGCTAAAATTTGACATAGCATTTTTTCTCTGTTACGCTTGAATTTGACATAGCATTTTTTCTCTGTTACGCTAAAATTTGACATAGCATTTTTTCTCTGTTACGCTTGAATTTGACATAGCATTTTTTCTGTTACGCTAAAATTTGACATAGCATTTTTTCTCTGTTACGCTTGAATTTGACATAGCATTTTTTCTCTGTTACGCTAAAATTTGACATAGCGATTTTTTCTGTTACGCTTGAATTTGACATAGCAATTTTTCTCTGTTACGCTTGAATTTGACATAGCATTTTTTCTGTTATGCTTGAATTTGACATAGCATTTTTTCTCTGTTACGCTAAAATTTGACATAGCATTTTTTCTCTGTTACGCTTGAATTTGACATAGTATTTTTCTTCTGTTACGTTTAAGCTTTACAACTCATTTTCCATCTGTTACACTCAAGTCAGATATAGTATTTTCTGTCTGTTACGCTAAAGTTTGATACACCATTTTACATGTGTTCTGTTTGTTTGATATAGCATTTTTCTTGTCATGCTAAAGTTTGATATAGCATTTTCTTTCTGCTATGTTTAAGTTTTATATAGCATTTTCTGTCTCTTAGGCCTAAGTTTGATATGGTATCTTCTGTATGTTACAATTGAGTTTGATATGATATTTTCTGTCTGTCACAAATAAGTGGTATATTGCATTTTTTTGTCTGTGTGGTACGATGAAGTAAAACCAAGATTCCAGAAAATGTTGAATTGGGAAATGATTCACAAAAGAAATCTGATGAGGAAGTAATGTAGGTTGATGACGAATCTGTTGAATTTCCTAGTTTTTCTGAGTGGTTGGATAGTGATGAGCTGAGAAGAAGAGTGGATGTGGCTAGATCGGGTGACCAGCTGACAGTGATTGAGAGAAAAAACGGACATCTAGGATGCACACACATGCAACAGTTACCAACTAGTCAAATACACAATGTATATATGTGTGTTTGTATTTTTTATTGTGGACTTGCGTTGCTTTTGCTTTGAACACAACTTGTAAACAAGTGCACGCGCCTTCTCGGTGATCAACAATGTTATAGACGACATGGCCAGAACAGGAAGACGAAGAAGAAAGAAACCCACAACACAAATGTTGAGGGTCGATGACTAGAGGTGGGGGGCATAGTATTACCCTTGTTGACTTAAGTTTGATAAAGAATTTTCCATCTGTTACACTCAAATTTGATATAGCATTTTCGTTACTATACGCGTAGATTCAATGGATCCATATTTTTTTTAAATGTGTCCAAACATCTTTCTAAATGATTGTCCGTTATCAATTAATCACACTTAAGTTTGAAATAGGATTTTTAAATACATCCACACATGTCAATAAGAGAATGGGTGATTCTCCAGTTCAACCCCTATATATCTAAAAACGGAAATTGCACAAAAACTGTTAGGTTAAAAAAATACACTACACCAAAATTTATGCAAATTCATCCAGTATTTTTGTTTTTAAAAAATAAATTCAAGTTTTATCAGTAAACGCTTTCTAGCAGGGATTACTATGATGGTTACATGAGATTTAAACTATAGGGGAGTTAACCAGTGATGATTTAAAAAATTCTCAGTAAAATGGTGGTCGATAGCTTTCACCGATATAATTTGATTTGATTTTAAAACATTTTTTTAAAAATACTGGATGATTTTGTGTAACTTTTGGTGTACTATCTTTTTTTAAACTAACAGGCAAGTACATAATAAAGTTTATAAAGTTTTCGTGTTATTTTCTGTTTAAGAGCAGTATTACATATAGAGGTTGAACTGGAGAATCACCAGAGAATGTCCATCCATCAATCAGTCTGCTATGCTTAAATATGAAATAGAATCTTCATGTGGTGTGGTGGTATATGCCACAGGTGTGTGTGATGTGTAAAGTGGTGTTGTTGTGTGGAGATGTGGTTGCATATGCTCCCCACTTACCGCTTTCAGACACATCTGCCAGCTAGTCCTTGAACGAAAAGGAAGCTGAGTATGTAAGTTTTCCCTGCTGGTATATAACCTCTCCACCGACAAGACTATGACCAAACCTCCTCATGGTACACCATAGATACTGGGTACCTCTAGAGTCCTAGAGGTGCAGTGTGCAGGGCCAACTGGTATGTGAACACATCCTGACACACACCAATCTTATTCCTGGCCACACGGCATGTGGCAAATGCTATTTTTGGATGGCCTGTCACAACCTGGGTAACAGTAGTGTATGTGGAAACTCACAGGTAATATGTGACATTGGTGCATGCTCAAGCCTCATAACTCTTGCTTCCCTTATTTGTCCTTTAGTCCTCACATTTCATGAGCGATGTTTCTGACAAAGGGGTAAGAATTGCTGTTTTCTGGGTAGAAATTTATCCATCTAACACTTATCGTTAGCTAGTTATTTTACCTTGAAGTAGTTTCGTTTTTTTAGCTCCTTACATCAAGTGGCTTCATGTCTTGTCTGGAGAAACTTCCATAAAAAAAATGTAAACCACATCTACCCTAGTTAGATTGGAATGGTGGAGGTCTTGGACTGCCAAAAGTGTTCAAGCTGGTGAAGGATAGGCATCCAGCCATAAAACTGCCTTAAAGAACTATGTTTAATCGAAATACGACTAGACAATCAAGCCCCACCTTCATCAGAGGATTCATTGTGGCCTGATTCAACCAATAAACCGGAGGAGGGTGTGGATGAAAATGAGGATGATTGAATGAAAAACACATCTTCAGAATATTGTTCTTGTTTATCTCTTATCTCTATGTTTCTATTCAAATTCTAATATACAAAGGATTTTTTTTATATTAAACGACTTCTCCTAAACAATTTCTTGACTCCCACATATTGGTCATTTAAAAGAAATAAAAAAGGTACTTGGGGGAAAAAAATTAAAATTTAGAAAATAGTTCAACAGAATTTGAAAGAACCAGAAAAAAATAGTTCTTCAGAAACGTTTTTCAGAATAATTTTAAGGTATTTAAAAAAACACTTTTTTAATTAGGATATTTAAAACTTATCAAAAACTTACTGTTCACTTTTTAGAGCAGTAGTCAGTTTACCTTGTAAACTGAATGTAAAATTATCCTCCTGTTTTAAATTCGAAAGAAAGACTTTTGTCAAAAATCAAATAAGAGGTCCATTACAAAACTGAAACCCCCTTTCTAAAAATTAAACAAGTCATTTTAAAAAATAATTTTTGTCTAATCTGAAAATTTGTGCTTTATAGATAACCAGAATTTGTTAAAAGAAAAGAATTGAATAACAAAACTGTGAGAGGTCATAGGATATTTTACTCACACATCCATCTTCCAAGTAGCGGAGGTTTATCTTCATTTCTTCTGCTCTCTGTCGAATCTCATGTAGATTTTTATTTGGAATGAACTTTACTGTATCAAAGATTAGATCATTGCATGGTGTGTATCCTGCCTGGCGAACACCTGAAATAATATATATATATATACAGTTTTAGAAGTTTTTCAACCATTAAAACTATATAAAAAAAACACATTTAGTCCCAAGTTCTTCGTTGGAAAACTACTTTGTAAATCAATTAATATTTTGCAATCACTACATTAGTGTGCTTACAAGAATTTACACTAGTGTTATTATTTTAGGGATCATCAGTTGTTTACCATGAAAAACTGTTTTGGCAATTTAAAAACAAAACAGTATTTTATCTCATGGCTCCCGAACAGTGTGGATCAGACACCACTTCCCTTAAAAAACAAAATCAAAAACGTTTCAAATATCAGATCTAGTTTATTGCTCCAGATTAATTTTTTGTTAACCTATTTTGTTATTAAAAATCTCCTTACCTGTGTTGTATGTCTGTGCCCAAGAAAAATGTAATTGTTATTTACAAAAATTGCTGTATTTTATAGAGTTCAGACGAATTCATTTTACTACTTATTTGGTTATTTATATTTTTATGTATTTATGTTATTATTTATATTTGGTTTCATTTTAAAATATTTAAAAATTAAAATATATATATATATATATATATATATATATATATATATATATATATACATTAATTTTTTTTTAATATATCACACTATATGTGTTATTTATATATATTTATACATTTTCTACTGAATTCATTATATAGTTTTGGATTTGCTCAATCCATCTACTTTGATTAATTTGATATGACTTATTTTTATTTATACAAACAATTTTTGGCTACGTATGTGCATACATGTTTCAGCTGCGACTTTTCTCAAAGTCCAGCTTCCTCAGGCCACCAGTAGATTAAATTCTGAAAGAATGAATTGAATTTTAAGCTAGTTGAAAGTTTTGGTAGGATGGAAGGGGGGATTGTATATAAGGGGGGAATGGATATTAGAAGGAACTAAATTTCGCCTTATACTTATATCTATCTGTATATATGTATATTTGTGTGTGGATGTATATTATGTGTGTATGTATACTTATATATATAATTATATATGTATAAGCTGAAATTGAATTCCTTCTAATATCCTTTCTCCCCTTATATGCTATCCCAATCTCCCTCTCCTTCTACCAAAACTTTCCACTAGCTTAAAACTCAGTTCATTCTTTCAGAATCTTCTGTCGGTAACTTGAGGAAGCTAGACTTTGAAAAATGTCATAGCTGAATCATGTACGCATATATGTAGCCAAAAAATGTTTGTATAAATAAAATTTTATACTTATACTTATATATATATATATATATATATATATATATATAATAGGGTAAATTAAAAAATTCAAACATTAATTATAATTTCAAATATTCAAATCTACTTACAGTAAAAAATATTCAACAACATCCATTTAATGTATGTGCGTTTCGTAAAATAATTTTTATTTATTTATTTTTTTTTAAAAGATATTACACCCCAAACAAGGCAGGTCGTCACTGTGGATGTAAGGGGCTACTGAGAATTAGGGTGTAGATTTTGGATGTCCTCCTAAGTTGGGAGCTGTGCAGCGAGATGTCTGTTTACATTAGTTTTAAACCTCTGCATGTCGGTACTGTCGGGGAAACAGGAAGCAGGGAGAGAGTTCCAGAGGAAAGAAGCTACTGGAGTAGAAGGCTCTCCGGCATCTTGGGACCTCCACAGTGAATGGATGGGACCTAGCTGATTGTCGGGTTGTTCTAGTGTATTTGCGCCAGAGGGGGCACCAGAGCAGCCAGTTCATCGGAGCACAATCCATTGAAGTATTTTTAAAACAAGCACAAGGATGCAACATTGCGGCGATGAGACAGGGGCTGGATCTTTGTGAGTAGTGAGGGACCTATTAAGTTGGTGCCTCTTTTTTGGACCTTGTCTAAAGAGGGAGAGACTAGTGGATGATGCACCAGCCCAGATGTGACAACAACACTCTATACATGGGCCGATGGTGGCTTTGTAGAGATGTAGGATAATGTCAGGTGTGAGGAGTTTACTAGCACGGGAGACAAATCCCACCTTTTTTGCAGCAGCCTTGGCAATGTTTTCAATCTATTTGTTCCAATTCATGTTACCTGTGAATGTTAGGCCAAGTAGTTTGAATGTTGAACTCTTAGGTAGGGTGTTATTTGTCATAGCAATCGGTGGTTGAAGAGGTTTCTTGTAGTCATTGAAGAAAAGGAGCTTTGTTTTTGCGGCATTAAAAGTTACCAATTTTTATTAACAAAATAACATTTAAGTAAAATTTCCAACAAGTAGATTTTTTTCATCAGCATATTCAAATTTATCAATTACAATCTCTGGTAATATTATATGAAACATATGGATATACCAGAAATCATTAAAACAAGGGAAAAAGAGGAGATTATGATTTATTACTTTTCATTCTTAACAAGATAGATTTTCATATGAAATCAACTGGCATTGTATTTTCGAAAATAAATGTGTTGGATATATATTTTCTAGCATTAATAAATTCAACTCAACCTTTGGATTAGTCCGAAAACAGAAAAAAATTGTTTTAATCATTTTTTAAAAAGGAACCATAATTCTGAGAATTCTTCATGTTAGAATAATTTCAACAGCCAGCCGATGATAATTGCATTATTTTAGGGTTTTTATATTGTTACCATTAAAAATGTTTTGAATTGTGTAAAATGTACCCTTTCTTCATCTTCAAACAAGATATTACAATTTTGTAGTGTACAAAAATATATCATATATTCTTCTAGGGTTGCAGGGTATAGAAAAGGTTGGAAACCACTGCTCTAACACTTAAGCTGTATCTTTAAAAAGAAACTATTGGTCATTAAGTTTTTTAGATTCAGTTTAGATGAGTAGGGAAGAGAATTGAGGGAGGTACCTTCTTGGAGCAGCAGGGCAGCGTAATGCATCCTCTCCCCAATCTGCTTCAATCCTGCAGGTCCGTGGTAAATGGCAAACAAGGCAGCCATATTGGCCAACAAAGCCTAGAAATTTGGAAAAAAGAAAAGATTGAATTCAGACGTCAATTGGGATTTTAATCTCCATCTCATTTGGTGATGGAGGGAAGTTTATGAATTGTGTTAACTTTTTTTAAAAATAAAAGTGGAAGTGGATGTATGGGCCATAGGTAGATTTAAATCTCTCTGGATTCAATATTTCTCTCTAAGTCAGAACTTGATCTAGCTCAGACAGAGCAAAATACTGAGTCAAATTATGGCCGTTTGTTAATTTCGTTTTGTTCACATGTTTTTGCTTTTCACCCCTACTTCCATGTTTGTTAACTACACACACACATATATGTACATTTTTAAAGAAAGATAACTCTGTGGGAAATATATTAAGAAGAACTTTCTTATGTTGAAAAATGGAGGAGAGTGTGTTTTATTTGTCACGTTTATCGAAGAAAAATTGACACTTTTCCATAAAAATATCAGTTTTTTTCTGTAAATCTAAAGATTCATTCATCTATAAAATTCGGACTTTGTTATTACTAATGTCCTGATCGTATTGGCTATGAAGAAACGGCTGTTATTTTTTGAATAAAGACAAACTTTGCTGAATAGGAAACCTTGTCACAAAATAACAAATATATATATATATATATATATATATATATATATATATATATATAATAGCAAAACCCATGCTTAAGTATTGTCGGGGAAAATGGAAGAACTTAAGTAATTCATGATCTCACCTCTGAACTCCACATAAAAATATTTTTATTTGATTATAATATTTATTAATTATTAATTATAAATATTTATTGTAGTGTTTGTAAGTATTAAATTTATAAATGAGCATTTACACATTTGTATTCTTTCATAATTACGAAAGAGCATCCTCAAAGCAACATACTTACGTAGAGGAGAGTAATTTTTGGGTGGGAGAGTGTGTGGGGGGTTAAGTAATTGTGTCTATGCACAAACACTGGAAAGAAAGTTATATTTTATATGAATAAATAAAAAAATACATACAGCTAGAGATAGTTTTAATGAAGTGTAAGTTCAGGTGGCAATACAAAAATAAAAGACATGGTGCTCTCGTAGTGGGTGTAACAAAATTAATACAAAATGGAATGAGGGAATATATTCTGTTATGTTGAGAATGTAAACGGTTTTCGTTGTACCACTATCGCTTGCCATCGGAGTGTAACTTGGTGTGTTTGCGCAGTGGAGACACCTTTGAAAAGGCTGTTAACTTCCTGGCACAGTACCACTCCAATTCCAGAGAAACAATAGGCAACTCCTTTTCAATGAAAGGATTAATCCTGCCCGTAGGCTTGATAGGTCTTAGGCGGCATTAGGCATCATTTATTCTCTCCAAAGAAATAATTATCTGGCTGGGACCATCAGCTGAAATTGAATGCTTGTAATGAGGACCAAACAAACATGTTATAAAAATATAATTTATTACATTTCAGCTTCTGAAAAGAACATAAAAACTCGAAGTCGTCTGGAGTTGGCTGTGTACGACCGACCCACACAAAGTCCAAATGAATGTGATAAAAATGAGAGAGAGAGAGAGAGAGAGAGAGAGAGAGAGGGAGAGAGAATAAAAGGGACATAATATGCATGAAGAAGAAAGGAATATAAACTCACTGGCAGTATTCTCAGTTGACAAGTCTCATGCGACAGTTGATTTGATCTTTCGAATGTACTGCAAGCCCTCGATTTCATAAACAAATGTCAAACTCAACAAAGCTAAAATCTGATTGATGACACTTTTCTCTAGTGATATTTTGGTGTAGTAACACAATTGTCGATTTTTACATGTCTCAACAAAGCAGGCAGGGTACAAGGCTTTTTAATGTGGGGAATTCCAGCTCCCCCAAAAGAGTTACCATCATTGTGTCACAGTTGTTTGTGTTGATTGAAACTCACATGTTAAGCCACACTGTTTTTAACCCTTTGAAAATCGATACCTTATGAAGCTAAGAGAATGAAATAAGTTAAATGTAAAACAATTTTATTATGTGAAAAATATTATATAGAATGTAGTATAAAAAAGACAAAACAAAGAAAACATGAATCGGAAAAATTTTAGCCTAATTTCTGATTCTAAAAACGATTCTTTTAATTTTTTTTTGTTTGAAACTTGATTTAACATTGCTGGTATTAATGATAAACTGATAAATATTTATTGATTTTAAACTACCAGTGAAACTAAAATTTATAGATCATGATAACGAATTTAGGTAAAAATAGAAACGGAAAAAATGGCCCAGTAAAATAGCACAAGTAAAATGGAACAGGTAAAAATGGCACTAGTGGATGAATAGGAAAAAGTGAAAAATATAGATGAAAATCTCAATGAGTTTATAAAAATCTGGGATACAATACATAAAGGAAAAACATTAGGAAGTTTGTCAAAGTAAAAAGAAAATTATATCTATATTTAAAAATAGATGAGGACTCTCCATTACACCCCCCCCCCACCCCTCCAAAACATGAAATTCTATTTTATTAGGTGATCAGGCGATTTTAGAATCAGAATCAGTAATTGTATTGGAATTGTATCGAAATTGGGAAAAATATTGGCATCATCCCATCACTAACATACATACAAACACACATACAGATTATTGAAAAAAATATTTAAGTAAAAAAAAGATTGAAGAAAATTTTAAAACAGAATTTAGATGAAAATTAATTGTTTTTTTTTTATTTACTTATACATGGGGAAAAAACCCTGCCATTATTGACAGTAAATGAATGCCAGTAACAAAAATAAGCCTTACTTGTGCAGTGCAAATGTTGCTAGTAGCTTTGTCCCTACGGATATGTTGCTCTCTTGTTTGTAAGGCCAAACGATATGCAGGGTTTCCACTGGCATCTCTAAAAAATGAAACAAAAAAAAATAGCACATGAAACGTTACACAATGTTGAAAGACAAAATATAAATATACTAGCTGTCCCTAATTGGTGTTGCCCGGGAATCTTTAATTTCATTTTTGTTTTGACTTTTCTTTTAAAACTATGACGTTTGTTTTTCTCCAATTATATTTTCTTTTTGTAATATGATTTTGAAAGTTAAATTTAATTATTACAATATCGTTTGGTCATAAATTAGTAATTGAACCAAATTGTTATAAAACTATAGCCAATTTTGTTATGGTAATATTTTAATCTTTGTTTTTAAAATTATTGGATTCTTCCAAAACTTTCAATCTTTTAATACGTAAGGATTTGCTAAGAATTTAAAAACTAGTTAAAATGCCGCCAAATTCTTTTCAAATTTCAACGGTTCACAAAGTAATTCCTTCTTTTTTTTATAACTATTGACAAAAAGCTTAAAATAGTCAACTTGTTTATGAAGAAACCGAAATGCATTTTGGTCGATTAAATTTTTTTCCATGGGATTTTTTCAAAGTTATTTTCGGTACTTCACGCTATTGAATATTTTTTTTCAATAAATAAGCTGTTAATAGTAAATAATAAAAATAATAATGTGGAAGTCACATAAAGACAAGAAACACATACAGACAAATTTCATAATTTTATTAATATAAAGATGAAGATATACACAATAATCTCTCACTCAACCGATAATTTGGGAAAGGCAAATACGATTATGGGTAGATTGAAAAATAGGACTTGGGAAAATGATACTGACAAACTGACAAAGTATATCAGACCTGCATCCTTATTACCTTATTGTATGGAAGCGAAACCGGGACTACATAAATAAGGCAAGAACATCAACCAAATCAGTCGATATAAAGTACATAAAACATATGCTTAGAATTAGATGGCAGGTTCACTGTTAATATTAGAAGAGAGATGAATTACTTCCCTTGAATGAATACACAGGAAGTGATGACTATTTAAGGCAGATATGCTTACTGCTCAGCATGTGAACGGATAAATAGCTGTGGAAGCAGTAGGATATAGTAACATTTAGTAGCAGAATATAGTAGTTGAATATAGTTTGTTTGTTTAAAGATTGATTAAAGTTGATTTGTTTGACTTGTACTAAAAAAAAAAAAAGAAAACAGTAGTTTAGATATTTTTTGTTGGACTTTTTCTACAAACTTAAAATTGTGTTGGACTTTTTCTACAAACTTAAAATTGTGTTGGACTTTTTCTACAAACTTAAAATTGTGTTGGACTTTTTCTACAAACTTAAAATTGTGTTGGACTTTATATTATTTTAAATAATTTTAAATTATTTTAAATGATTCAAGGGAAGTAGCTCATCTGTAATCTGATTGCAACAATTATGCAGCACTGACTGTCATTGACAAACATCAATCTTATATATCAGCAACATTCCTCAGATTGATTACGATTGGCTAACACTGAAACACTGCCATTCCTGCAAGATACTTGCTGCTTGCTTTACCTACTCGTCACTCCATCTAAGGGAAGGTAAAACCCTGATTTCAAACTTCTGCTACCTTGTGGAATACCCATCCATGTGGAGAGGCTTCAGAAGAAAACTTTGAGAAAAAATCCGGAGTGGATCGCCTAAGGCAGTTTAGTGTTGCCTACAACTTCGTTCTACCAGCTTCTGCGATGGCGTTTGTGCCAAACTGTAACAGCCTTGCTGTTCTTTTGGATCCATTATGGCGAGGGGGTACATGCTACATGGGTAACAGTCTGCCCTCCATATCAAACCACCCAGGCAAGTATACAACAAGACTCAAGCAACAAACCTACAGCCTACAACCTGGAGAGTGCACTTCAGCTTCGCCAGTGACCTTTGCGACAGAGACTGCCACTCCCACATTGGTCTCTTTAGTCACAAGCGGTGCTGCTCGAGCCGAACAGACAGACAGGACAAATAGGCTAAGGATACAACCCTGATCGACGGAGGCCTACTACTACTTGCTGCTTGGAAGAAAAAAAAGAAAAATTATAATAAGGTTTATGGCAATTAAAATGAACGCTTTATCTACATGATGTATCATAATCATATTCGGTTTAACGTTTGTTTTACATACTAGAATACTTTTAGAAATCGACTTCCAAACTAACCTATCTCTGCCAGGTCTTTATCCCTCTTTCTCTCCAATCCAAACTTATCATGTCCTCCCATGTTTTGCTTGACCTACCCCTGCCTACTGACTCTTCTACCTAAACTGTTCTACATCTACTAACCCAAGAACACTCATCCATTCTTTAAACATGGCCATACCAACGAAGTCAACTCTTCTGAAAACATCTCCATATACTGTCCATGTTCAATCTTTCTCTGAGGCCTTTGTCTAAAACTCGCATCACACATCCATCGTATCATTCTCATATCATTTCTCTCTATGTAATGCATGTCATCAACTCTCACTGGTGAAGTTTCACTTCCATACATCATCCCACTGTGTACACATGCTTAATAGAATTTTCTTTTGGTCGACAGTGGGTAATGCTTTGCTGGTTAGTAAAGGCAGTAGTTCTCTGAACTTAGTTCATCTACTCCTAACTCTTGCAATACCACTAGCATCTGTTCCTCCCTATGCTCCAATGCTATCACCAAGGTAACAAAACTTGTGTTTACAAAATATTAAGGTAATTGATATCAGACTTATTTTTTTACAATCAGCGATGTAGCATTGGTTTGATCACATTACAAAAAATTGTTATAACCAAGTTACTTGGTCGCAGTAGAGAAGAGTATCAGAGCAGAGGGTCAGACAAGAAAAAAGTGTGTACCCCCCAGGAGTCTAGTGCAGGTTGTTAAGCAGACACCAGTTTGGATACTAGAGTGTTGATAATTATCTCTATTTTCAATTAAAACCACAAATCAATATTAAAGTTTATTGGTCTTGTACTAATCTCAGTTAGCAAGATGTTTGTATATTGTAAATATATAATAGTAATAACAATAAACCTTTAAAATTAGAATATTGGATATTCTATTAATATTAAAGATAAGCAATGCGTAGGCAGAGAATTAAATTAATTGCTAAAATTCACCATGTATTATTTTAGCAATAATGCACGTGTCAGAAAATTTTAAACAGTAAAATAACTGAGGTGAGGGGGGGGGGGGGTAAAAACATTTCAGTTATTAATAGATTGTCTATGACAAATTATATAGACAGTAAATGAGACATGTATACATAGATTAAGAAGAATTCCCCAAGTTATTCCTAAGGTAAAATTGTATGTGCTGACCACAAAGCATTTACTTACATTTCCTTGTGGCATAATTTCTGTTGGGAGAAACAACCTGAAGGCGATGTTGACTGTAGCATCACTAGCCAACAAATGAGGAAGAATTCTGGTCTTAATTTTTGACCATGTGTGGCATGAGAATTCCTAACCAAACACTCATGTTCCAAAGATTTGGGGATTTGAACCCAAGGGAAATAGCCTTGACCTAAAAAACTAATTTCGGTACTTATGCTGATTAGCCATATGAAAAAATTATTTTTATATAAAAACAATAATATATACTCATTAATCATTATATTCTTACTCACTGTACGAAAAAGTAGAAAAAATTATCCACTAGAACTCTAATTACAAGTATTTTTCCATTGTGCGTATCATAAGAGCGATTTATTCACTAAGCCTCCATCTTGTTTTTTAAGAAGATTTCAAGGGCAGATAATTGAAATCTTCTTAAAAAACAAGATGGAGGCTTAGTAAATGAATCGCTGTTATGATACGCAGAATGGAAAAATACTTGCAATTAAAGTTCTAGTGGATAATTTTTTCTACTTTTTCGTACAGTGAGTAAGAATATAATGCTTAATAAGTATATATTATTGTTTTTATATAAAAATAATTTTTTCATATGGCCGCTAATCAGCATAAGTACCCTAATTTATCCTAAAGGGAGATAACTTTGGCCTTAGACCTTCTTTATTCCTAAATTTTGAAAAATAACTGCTCTGATTATAGAAATAATTAATGATAATAATTTTCTTACCTGGTCAGTCCAACAATTCGTCCAGGTATGATTCTTTGAAACATAGTCTTTGTGGCCATAAAAGCTGCGTGGGGTCCGCCATAACCAAGAGGAATGCCGAACCTTTGACTGGAGCCGATTGCAATGTCGGCACCCATCTCTCCAGGACTCTTTAGGATTGTCATTGCCATAAGATCCGTGCAAAAAACTACAAGTGTCTGCAAAATACATTTTAAAGTGTGAGGGTGAGAAAGAAAGAAAAGAGAAAGAAAAGAAGAGTGAGAGAGAAAAGAAGTGAGAGTGAGAGAAAAGAAGTGAGAGAGAGAGAAAAGAAGTGAGAGAGAGAGAGAAAAGAAGTGAGAGTGAGAGAAAAGAAGTGAGAGAGAGAGAGAAAAGAAGTGAGAGTGAGAGAAAAGAAGTGAGAGAGAGAGAGAAAAGAAGTGAGAGAGAGAGAGAGAAAAGAAGTGAGAGAGAGAGAAAAGAATTGAGAGAGAGAGAAAGAAAAGAAGTGAGAGAGAGAGAGAAAAGAAGTGAGAGATAGAGAAAAGAAGTGAAAGAGAGAGAGAAAAGAAGTGAGAGAGAGAGAGAGAAAAGAAGTGAGAGAGAGAGAAAAGAAGTGAAAGAGAGAGAGAAAAGAAGTGAGAGAGAGAGAGAGAAAAGAAGTGAGAGAGAGAGAGAGAAAAGAAGTGAGAGAGAGAGAGAAAAGAAGTGAGAGAGAGAGAGAGAAAAGAAGTGAGAGAGAGAGAGAGAAAAGAAGTGAGACAGAGAAAGAAAAGAAGTGAGAGAGAGAAAGAAAAAAAGTGAGGGAGAGAAAGAAAAGAAGTGAGAGAGAGAGATAAAAGAAGTGAAAGAGAGGGATAAAAGAAGTGAAAGAGAGAGAAAAAAGAAGAGTGAGAGAAAAGAATGAAAGAAATGCATGTTGTGTGAAAAAAGTAGCAAGTGCTAACAAGAGAGAACAAATAATGTCATCACGTACCTTATTTGCATGTGCCTTTTCAACAAGACGAGAAAAATCGTTAATGTTTCCGTTTGTGTCTGGATACTGAACTATAACACCACTGAATTCCCCGGAACTAAAATCCATTTCTTTCACATCTGTGGCAATCACTTCCAGTTTTAACATTCTGCAGGGAAAACAATTTTTTTAACAATAACACAATATTATTTTTCTTTTTTGCATCTTTTAAAATATGAAAAGGCATCCTGTTTGTCAATACTGACCATTATTCTTTATGTGAACAATTAATGTGGAAGCTAACTAATATTTATGAATTCTGCCATTGCAGGTTGGCTTTTTTTTTTTTTTTTTAAATTACAAGATTATTTGGTTGTCATCTGCCTGAAAAACGATGTAAACAAAGAAATACAGAAAATAAACATTCACATTAACATTGCATGAACCCGTCAAGTGACAGGTGTTCTTCTAGTTTCTATTTTTATAAAGTGTATATGTTTATATATTTTATGTATAGGATTCACTCCTAAACTAAGCAATCATGAATTTTGAAACATAGCTGCTAAGTATAAGGGTAGATAATGTGGGATATATTTAATTTTATTTAGTTTTATGCAAAGAGGCTAAAGAGGATGGAAGCTGTGATTTCTAGCCCCTTGTTTTGCATGAGAGAACTAACAAAACTGTGTGCATTATGTTTATAGGAGAGTTTATTTCCAATGCACATGCGCAGCTGTAAAAGCTGCAATCAAGAAAAAGATTGATATGAATACGAGGACAAAATGTACATCGAAATAAAAAGGTATTTTACAAATAAATAACACAGAGAAATGCGACAAAGAAAAATAGACATGACAGCGACACCAGATACATGTGAGACAAAAAAGGTTTTTTCAAGACTATGCGGAATGAGGAATGTGACTGCCAAAATATACAAGTACAAATATCTAGAAATATCAAATATATTTTCTATTAAAAACAAAACTATAAGTTACTTTATGTTTAAATCTTGCATTTAATCTAAATATGTGTAAAAGTTTTAGCTTCTTACCTCGTTGACACTTTAAAGGGCTAAAGAAAAAACTTCTACGACATTTAGCTGACTGACCAGGAGACAAACGAACGACGAACAAAGTGACCTGTTCTCTTCAAAGTCGAATCTTCCCAAGTTATCACTATGCCTAAGGAGACTGGCCGAATCACCACTCGAGTGTAAGGGTCTCTATGTTATTTTAATTTTCAAGCTATGTAGAACACGGAATAAGTATTTATTTATCTTATTTATATGTATTTATATTATCAGTATGTTTTTATTCTATCTGGAACAATATTTTCTCTACCTTTTTGACTTTATAGTTAGGATCTATTTTTTGGTCAGGAATTTAAATGAAGAGCTATTAGGTTTCAATATTTTGACATTGTGATTAGTACAGAGAAAAAAAATTACATATGCCATGTAGCCTATGAAAGACAAATCTAGCGGCAGCCACAGAAGCTCTTCATGAAAATTCAGATAAAACCTTTGATTTTGTGTAAAATTTAACAATAGGGATTAGACATCAATTAATATATATTTCCCAAATTTCAGTTTCTTTGGAGTATTTTAAAAGCTTTGAAATGGTGTAAAACTTTCTGTTCGTGGAATTCATTTTACCTGTTCTAGGACGGGCATTCTTTTAGTATATGTATATATATATCTTACTTACTATCAATCTTCTTACTTCGCCAAACAACAAACTAAATGTTCAATATTTATTTTCAATATTAAAAAATATTATGACAAAATATGGCATGAGGTCGAAAAAAAAAGGGGGAGTTAGGGAAAGGTCGGTCATATCTATTTTATCAAACTTAGCTAGTCACAGTCATCGACCCTACAGTTTCAATTACCAAAACGACACAATGATACTGATCATTCATTTGTCATCACCAAAACAAAATCGCTCAACAAATTAACTACTTAAAACCAGGGTTGCCGAGTCGAGTCAGAGTTGGTGGTTTTGAAAAGAGTTAGAATGCTAGAAGTTAGAGTCAGATTTTTTAATCTAAAAAAAATCAAGACAGTCTGAATATTGGAAGACATTAAAATAAGGAATCGGGGACAGAGATAGAGTTAAAATGTTTGGAATCCTAGGAATCTGAGTCGGACCTTATATCTTCCGACTCTGCAACCCTGCTTAAAACTGATACGTACAGTATGTAGTGGGGGTATAAACATTTTATATACAATGGTATGGAAAAAATATATGCAATAAATAAAATTGGTGTTAGTAAGTTATTAAACAAATAGTGTGCCTATTTACTTGCCTCCCCGTGAGGGCAAAGTTAGACACTAGGTCGGTTTTTAATGTGGGGAAAACAATCCAGCTCGCCAAAAAGGGACACTAGATTGGAGCAAAAATAAAAATTGTCTCAGCCTAGAAGAACTTTTCCTTCATTGACCGAGGATAAAATAGACTAAGTGTAGCATCAGAACAGATACTATACTTTGTTCTTAGTGTTACGTTTTCACTTGCCAATGCGTGTAGAAACCATTATACACCCATCGCGAACCCAGGTTTTGGATCATCTGTTGACAAAACCACTCAGACACCAACGTTAATTTATAAAAGGTTTATTTAAAAGAAAAGGACAATCACAGAAAAAATGAGAGGAACGGGTTATTTGTGTGCATGTGAAAGAAAGAGAGAAAAATAGACAGATAGCTCGTCTCACTACATCTAGTTACATTGAGCCCCCCACCCACACTCCTCATTAGAGATGGCGCCCTGGACACATCTTCTCGGCTTGAAGTGTTGTCTCAAAATCTCCATCCAGAACTCCCACGGTTTCATTAACTTCCATTCTGGGGTCACCTCTGACCCTAAGGTGTCACTCAAACTATTCTATTCAAACAACAACTTTAGCTATGTTACAGTAGAAGACAATATCGGCAGGTTGATATGAATAAGATGCAGTTTGCCTGGTAGATGCACAATTTATGCCATATTTATTGTGCATCAATTACAGGAGATATGCATGTGCAGACAAGAGTTTATATGGCATTCGTGGACTTGGAGAAAGCCTTTGACAGTCTCCAGAGAAGTGCTATGGTGGCAATGCAAAAAATGGGTGTAAAGGAGTGGCTCGTCCATCTTGTGCAATGTATACGGACGCTAGTAGTAAAGTGCAGATGGATGGCACTTACAGTGATAGCTTCAATGTCAAGGTTGGAGTTCACCAAGGCGCTGTTCTTAGTTCTCTACTTTTCATCATTATTAGTCCTATAAGAACTCTCAAGAGAGTTTTGGTTAGGTTATCCATGGAAGTTGTTCTATGATGATGATCTGGTTACTATTGCAGAGTCCTTGGAACAACTACAAAATAAACTGAAAATATAAAAATCCAGTCTGGATGCCAAAGTCTGGAGACAGTTGACCCACAGAATCATGAGGACTGGAGAGTTAGCTTTCAAAATGTCAAAAAATGTCTGATCATTGGACAAAAGAAAAGTGACACTAAATGTAGAGAGAGAGAGAGAGAGAGAGAGAGAGAGAGAGAGAGAGAGAGAGAGAGAGAGAGAAGAGAAGAACTCATCACATTTTGACAGTGGAAAGGTTGATGCAGGTCTTGAAACACCTTTTTCGAAATCATGAAAGCAGACCTGCATCTAATAAATCAAGCTACCCGTCACCTAACTGGAGAAGGGAGGAGCGAATTATCAAACAACAAGAAAGAGGCAAAACAGAAAGGCGGCTTATGATAACATGCACACTTTAGCTATTGTAAAAAGAGGGAAATAAAACAAATAGAAAGGTCGTTTTGGGAGCCAAAATCATCATACCCAGTCAACGTCCAAGTACCACTTAATATAAGCACCTGTCAGTTGTCTGTCGTGAAACTCTCACACACGTTTCACCAAATCTTCACTGAGAGTTTCACCCTCTCCCTCTTAATTCTCATTTTCAGATGATGTTGAAAAAAAAACAAGTTGGAGAAAGGTAAAGGTCTCATCACTGTAAAATATCTTCTGTCATGTCAACGGTATTACGAATCTTATAATGGCTAGTAAACACAGAAATACATAGCTTATTATCCTTATTCTACACCAGAGCCCAGTTTCCATGAACTAGGACAAATAACTGCAGACCATGTAGCCTTCAACCAACTCGCAATGACCAAACAATACTGCAGCAAAAGAAAGCATGATCAATGGACTCATCCTATTTGCTGCATTGAATGCAATTAGATGTCATAGCCAAGCTAGCTGAGTCGTTTGCTGTTAACATCATCATCATCATCATATTCAGTTAAACATCGGTTTCACATGCTGGCATATGTTAAACAGCTTTTAGAAATTGACTTACAAACTAACCTATCTCTGGCTAGGTCTTTATTTATCCCTTTTTCTCTCATGTTCATCCTGATCACTTCCTCTCATGTTTACCTTGGTCCTGTGAACTGAATCTGTACCTTAACTGTTCTAAATCTAACTCAGGAAATCTCACCTATTCTTTCACCGTGGCCATACCATCGATGTCTCCTGTTCTGCACACATCTCTCTATCCTGTTCAAATTTAATCTTCCACTGAAGTCATCAGATTTAAGTCTGCCTTAATGACCCACATCACACATTTATTTTATAATTCTTATATAATTTGTCTCAATGAAATGCATGTCCTCAACATTTACTGGCCAGGTTTCACATGCCTGATGAACTCTTCCTTTGGTTGGCAGTGGTAACACTCTGCTGTTTAGTAATGGCAGAAATTCCCGGAACTTACACCATCCACTCCTAACTCTTGCAATCACACTAGCACCTGCTCCTCCCTGTGCTCTAATGATATCACTAAGTAACACAACTTCTGAACAACCTCAATAGCTTTGCCATACAAACATACTTTGTCCACATGCGAGGTCTCATCAATCTCAATTGTTTTACATTTCTTCCACACAAACATCTCCCAACCTACCAGTAATTCCACTGCACTTTTTGTGTACCCAATGCTTACAAGTACCACAAAAAATTGAGTTGCACCTGACTCCCTTTCCACAAACTGAGCAGCGGAACTTTCCTCTTCTTTCACCTTTAAGTAATATGGAAGCTCGGTGAAGGCTTTCTTACTTAGTAGAATCTCAAACTTCCATACGACCAGTAAATTGTTGAAATATTTTCATATTTCAAGAGCAAAACACTGATCTAAAAAACAGTTGCCGAGGTCTTTCTTCCACCCATTTACTTAGTTCTGAGTAAATATTCTTTGGTTATAATTTCTCTTAGAAAGTTTAACACAGTCCATTTCCATAGGAAACAAGGTGTTCCAAGTATTGTATCCTTTGTAGTCGACTCTATATAAATATATTATATATATATATATAAATGTGGTTTATTTTGTAAGAAGTTTCTTTGCAGATCTTCTCAACATAATTTTTTGTCAATAAATGCATTTTCTTTAGATCCGAGCGCCCAAATACATGTATTTGGGGATTTTAATGTGTACCATAGATATTAGCTTAGTTTCTCGAACTACACACACACAGCTGGTAACAGCATGCGTAGTTTTCTTTATTGCCCATTCCCTTTCACACACTGCCACTTTCCCGACCTGCCTCCAAGATCGTAATGATCAACAAGCCTCACTTTTCAACCTATTCTTGACAACACTGCCTGAGGCTTGTGTGATTGATGCCCATAGCCCACTTGAGAATGCTGATCACTTTGAGATAATGGTTGATATCATTTTAAACCTCCGATCCCAAACCTAAGCACCATTACATTCGATGAGATATTACCAACAGACTGATTGAGACTCCTTCAGAGATCTCATCAGAGATGCCCCATGGAGTAAAACGTTTTCTCTCCCTGGTGAACAGTGCGCAAATGAGGTCAAAGCAGGACATTAATAGACACTGAGGGCAGCTTAATCCATACATTTTTGTTTAAGTGTGTGGTAAAACCATGACCAACTTCTTATTCTGATCTGTGGGTAAATCCACGACCACCAGGCTCAGATCAGGCATAGCCAAAAAGATTTTCATAACAATAATGCAAAAATTAACAATTCTAACAAATATAACAAAATTAACAGGAACAATAATATTTAGAAATAAAAAAAGTGTCTCCTCCTTCCCATAATTCTTCACTTCCTCAAGCCACATTTGCCTATCTTAACAGATCTATATAATAAAGTAAAATCGATTTTCTCCATCTGCATTCAGACATGATAGCTTAATAACCAAAACCTTTATATGCTAATCTATTAAGCAATCACATTAGCCTAAACCTTAATGTGTATTTCCAAAAGATCATGCTTTCATTTCAGCTTCTTTCAAAAATTCTTACATTTCATCCGGATTTCCTGCTTCTCCCAAATACGACTTCCAAAGAGAAGGTGGCTGCTATTTTTACTCACATTTTATTATCTACTCCCCCCACCACTAGAATCACCAGTTCAGGGCATACTTTTGATATGAACACTGTTTATTCCAAAATATTAACATACTCACTTTAATACTACTGCATATACATATTGACTGCTTTCTTTTTACATTTACTTCACATTTTATACATCATACGATTAATGTAATAACAAAATTGTATCAATATCAGAGCTATCGAGCGAAATTAAACTAATAGATTAGTTATTTAGAACTTTGATTTTATTTGAGAATAGCAGCTTACACGTATTTACAAACGCTTCACAGTTTGCTTGTCTGCATTTATTTCGGTTATCTTTCTTGTTTTTTTACGGCAACAATACTTTGTTGATTAAACTAAGAAATAACACTGTCGTCATATATTACATTTGGAGTTAAAAGTCTTTCAGTGAGTTATGCAAATATTTTATTTAAAAAACTAAAATATTCATAAAATTATTTGTTTCACAAAAGTGGATACTCGGATTTCTGGGATATTGAAATGTGAAAGAAATACAAAACTTAATTTCAGATTTAAAATGTTTTCAGTATTTTCTTAAGTAAACCTGTGTTGCAAAAACAAAAACATTATGTCTTTAAACACATACTTTTATTTATACATATCTTAATTTAAATTATTTTTATATAAATCACCAATAGACTTTAATTATTTTTATCAAACCTGATCCAATGAAACATGCCATCATCCAGGAAATAAGCCGATAACACTTGCAATTTACTCATTTAAAAAGTGTTTTTCTTCAAATTTCATACGTAATACTAAATTGCTTTTAAATGGCGGCACTTTTCATGGCTGCCATTGCCCGCCTCTAACTCTGCCCTCAATTTAAATATTTGTTGAATTTACAATATGTTTTTTTCTTTTCGGTTTATTTTTATTTTTTTACTTTTCAAAATAGAATTAACGTTAAAGTGTAGTACATTATACTTTATCTTTTCTGTCAGTGAAGAAGAAATCTTTCTAGACTAAACATGTTTGCATAACACAATGTATTTATATATATATATATTGGAATTGTTTAAGAAATCAAAATATAAATGAAAAGAACAAGTTAGCTTGCATACCTATAAAATAAAAAATTAAAATAAACAAAAAAAAAATTATAGGATCGGCAAATATTGAAATCGAGGGCAGAGTTAAACACAAAGTCGGTTTTTAATGTGGAGAAAATCCACCTCCCCATAAGAGGCACTTCGAATTGAGACAAAAATTTAAATTGCCAGTCTAGAAATATTTCTCCTTCACTGACCAAGGACAGAAAATATAAAGTATAGTATCAGAACAGACATTACACTTTAATGTTAATTTGTTTTTTAAATAAAATAAATAAACCAAAACAAATTTATTGTAAAGTCAACAAATATTCAGAGTAGATGTAAAAATAATTTTTTGTTTGTTTGTTTGATATTTAAGACAAACGAATTTTTGATTGATTAATTTGACAGGCATAAAAAGTGCCACATAATTATAACTCCAATACACTCAGCATGCCATATCGCCTTTTCGAACAAATTATCTGTCACCTAATCTACACGTCTGCCAAAATTTTACTATCACACCCATCGTAATTTGGGGGGGGGTTATTTTAAATAAATTTAAGCGCAGAAACTATTTAGTACTTTACTGTACAATAAAAAAAAAAGTGTAGAAACTATTGGAGGGGGGGGGGGGTATTTTTTTTTCTACTTGAATTTAGCTTTTTTTCTGCTTTAAAATTAATTTATGGAGGAAGGACTTTTAGTTTTTCTTAAGCAGTGAAAAAACTTACAATTTTTATATATTTTTTTTGGGGGGGGGGGGGTAGGAGACCGTCATAGATATACTGTAAGTATATATAACCTAATCCTAATCCCTAAACTAACCTAACCTTAAAAAGAAGTAGAAAGAAGCGATGTAGCCGAAAATGAAGATTGTTTTTTTTATCGGAAACCGGGTACAATTCAAAAAATATTTTCGAAAGAAAAACTAAAAAAAAAATAATGGTTACAGGTTTACATTTAAAGCTAAATTTACATTAAATTTATATAAAAAAAAAAAAAGTGATCCCCCACTAAAATATTTAATTTGTTTTTTTAATTTCTTTTCTGCGGATGTTTATTTTCATGCTGTTTACATGTAATTGCCAAAAAGATAGTAAAAAAATGCTGTTATTTTTTTTCTTTTGGTCATTGATTCCCTTTAGCTGATTGTCCGATTCTTTCCAAGGAGAAAATGTGAAACAAACCTCCGAAACAGAATTAGAGCAGGGTACTCTTGAAAAAGAAGTCGAAAAGCAGAAAGTAATGAGCAGTCTCAAGAAGAGCGTTTGGCTGCTTGCTTCATCATAACTGAAAGTCAAGTTTTGGAGTCACATGAACAAGATAGGTATTTACAGGGACAATGGTTTTGACTGCTTAACAACCATGGTATTTGTGAAAATACTACTAATAATAAGTAACAGTAACAGTGACCCAAAAGTACATAAAATTCTGGGGATCTGCTTTTAACATTGTGGGGGTCATTGTTCGCGCCAGATGATTATAAGCAGCAAATAATTCAATAGTTGAGGGTTGGGCATGGAATTTCTTGAGTTAATCTACTTTCCCCGGGCAAAACCGGGACACAGGTCAGCTAGTTCTTCATAAAAGAAGACTATTCACGTGAGGTGAGTAAGATTGCATGTTATTATCATCCATTTGAACCACTAAACCACAATGACCTAATGAAGATGATACTCACGTTGCTCTTGTGTTGACCACAGCAAGTGTCTGAGGATGACAGTTGATATCAATATAAAACTTGGTTTTCTTATTTTGTCTAAAAAGAAAAAAAAACGGATTTTTAAAAAAATACATTTTGTAAACTGAAAAAATAAATACATTACATATATTAGAGGTTCTATACATAAAAACAAGATTACTTAAGTTTAATAGGATTAGTTTTGAAACCAGTGTGGACATATTGAAATACATTTAAATAATCAACAACATATAGAATTTTATCAAATCCATAAAAAACAAGTTTACACAATCTTATATATAGGTTTTATGAAAATAAAATAACATACAATTTTATTTGAGTAAAAATATTTTGTAACAAACTAATAAATGCCAAATGTTGCGGATCTGAACAACTATGGTTTTAACTGTTTTTAACATTTTCCTTCATTTTAATTTTTGAATTCCTTCAATATGACTATAAGTGGAATCAAAGGTACTTGATCTTTAAGGGATGTTGGTCCTTTCATTAAAAACTTCAACCTTGATATAAAAAGACATCAAAAGATTTTAAAATTTATAATTCTACTCATGAGCTATAGTTTTACATTGTGTTAAAATAATATATATAAATATATATATATATATATTATTATTATTATTATTATTATTATTATATTTTCAATCTTCTTGTCTCATGTTGGAGGTTAGACGTTTTGTGAATATTTCCAAATTTTCCTGTATGTTGCCATTTCACTTGTGCCGCCTGCTAGGATCAGGTTGTCATCAACTGATCCCCTTCCATGTCTTAAGCGGCTTACCATGTGGCTTTGGGCTATCGACGTTGATGTGCGACACACTTTGAAGCATTTTGGATGACTGATGGCGGGCAACATAGCCAAACCACTGGAGACGTTGTTGTGCAGCGTACTTTCTTATGAAGGCGGGTAGAGTGAGACTGGCAATTTTCTCCATCCAATTCGCTGCAGCCAGGATCATGTCATTCTGACGTTTCGTCGTTGACCATGTTTTGCAGCAATACAAGTGTACAGGTCGGACATGTGTGTTGTATGCTGCTACTCTCGCATTTTGTAAAATTGTTGACAGCTGCCTGAAGTTTTTCCATGTGACAGATATATATCCTCTTATAGTTGTGTCAGTTCGCCTACTGGAATCAATTGTGTTACTAAGGTAGGTGAATTTATTGACTCTTTCAGCACCTGCAACAACTTCTCTTTCCATGGAAGGTAAATTTGACAGGTGCTGCAAATGAAATTAGCTGCATCTGCTACATGCAACACCAGCAGGTTGGTACACCTTTTGTTACACCACTTATTGCATGTTCTACATTTGATAGAGTTCAAGCCAGTTCCAAGATTACAGATGATGCATGGGTATTTTACTCGTGAAACAGAGATCATCTCTTTAGCATCAGATATCATATGCTTCGTCTTTGTCATATTAACCCTGAAACCGCCCATTTCAAGCGCTGATTTTCACCTGTTGTACTCACTTCAGTCGCACTGGGTGCACTGATAACAATATCACCCGCATACACAATCTTCCATAGAGCACCATTTCTGCAGTTTTTTGTCAGTTCGTCAAGGACGATTATAAATAAGAGTGGGCTAAGTACTGATCCTTGGTGCACTCCCATTGTTACTTCTAGGGATCCAGAGAGCACACCAGCAAAGTTCACGGCCGTGGTTGATTTGTAGTAGAGTTTGGAAACTGCATTCACTAATTGCTTGGGAACAAGTTGGCACCTCGTCAAACGCCTTTTCCAGATCAATGAAAACGTGAAAAAGCTGGTTTTTATGTTGGAGAAATTTTTGCGGAGTTACCATAGCAGGAAAAGAGCATGTGCTGTTGACTTCAGTGCTATAATATATATATATATACATATATATATATATATATATATATTCCCATGGAAATTCATAGTAGCCGAGAGGTAGAACACCAGGTTGCGGAGTCAAGGGTGACTTTGTGACTGGGTTTGAATACTTCGACCGGCAGTAATTATCATCTCCTACACTGAAGATTGCGTAAGCATGAAACACATGTGTCTGTAGATAAAATAATATATATATTTATATATATATATATATATATATATATATATATAGGAATAGGCAGCGCAGTGGATGAGTGATCACATTGTGTGTAAAATTATCACCATTCAAATATTGCCATTTACAATGGATTTCTTTCCGGTCATCTTCATTTGTTCCTGCCACTAGACTTAAGTAATCCCTGGTCATGAGAAACCTGGTTGTTGATTGAGTAAACCTTGCTTCACTTAAGACAGACAGAGTGTTTGCGGTTAATTTGGATTATTAGAAATACTATTGTCATCTTCGTTATTATATTCACAATGTTTCAGCCAATGTAATCTTCAACCTTCGGAACCTTCTAGTCAAACTTGAGAATCTTAATGTGAAAGTCGGGAAAACTGTATGGAATTTCAAACTGAACCCTTTATTTAATCCACGGGGGCAGATTGTTCTCATTCCATCAGCCATAACCAGGTAGAAGCTATAATTTTTGTTAATTCTTAGTTATTATCGCCTGTACTATCACAGGTACTTTACATCTTCGGGTGAAGATGGTTGATGCTCAGGAATTCAGATGATGACGGCAGGAGAGAGGAAGGTGAGCATCCTTCTTGGTTGCTGTCAGGAATCTCTCTGCTGCTTACCGACGATTATTCACAAAACAGACAGATAAAATCAATGCACCCTGGAAGCTGATTGGTCAGTGTGTGACCAAATTGCATAACAGGGATTTCTCCGAGAGAGAAAATAAGTCTTTATTTATGACAGCTACACGTATACAATTTGCTACACGTACATTTAGAGGGCAATGTGTCATGTAGTGGGTTAGCAAGTAAATTTGAGGCGAAAATAGATAAGGACACATGAAATTCTCTCTCTATTTCAATTGTTTTTCTGTGTTAAGTTTTATAAGATACCAGTTATGTTTATTTTCAGTTTTCACATTGTAGAACGTTGTGTGTACAAAAAAATACTACATAGAAAACAAATGCAAATTCTTTATCAGTTGAGCTCTCATTCCCCATTTTCTTTGCTCGATGCTACTGTTAGATTAAGGTTTTTGACCTGTTTTGGATCATATAATTTTATTTTTTTTATTAAACAGTAAATTATTATATTAAAAACAACATTTTATCTGAGAGTATAAATGTGAACTTGCCTAAAATAGAAAAGCTTTACACCATCACATGTTTAAGATTATCATTGATTCAAGAAGTATTTAAAGTACATAATCAAGAATCTATGTAATATTAAAACGTTATCATATTTTTGGAGTTTGTCTGTAAACAAATAGAAACATGTGATTGTTTGACCATAAAGGAATAAGCAGAGTACACATTACTAAGGCAGTATTTTTTATCATTTCAATACCCAAGTTTGAATCTCGCATAAGTCTAAAGGATTTTGTTTTAACTAGATATGTTTTTTATAAATTTTAAAAAATTAAAATAACATAAAAAAAAAACATTACATAAATATTTTTTTTAACTATGTGACCGTTTGTTTTTGATAATTTCCCCAAAAAGTAGACATAAAGGATATTGAACATTAGTTCGAAGCGAAATATTTTTGTTTAAAAACATGATTTCTAAATTTATTTGCTAATAAATACATTCATCATAGTTACTTACTCTCTCGTGCAAATATTAAGTTGCATATTTTTTCCACAAAATTTCAAACATTTTTCTTTGTACTAGCTTTAAAGTGGTTAAAGCTAGGTAAAGATGGAAATTGACATACCCAGCTTAAGGATCAGTTATAAATTAGTAATAATAAAACGTCTTAAAATAACTACAAAAAAAAGAAGAAAATAGTCTGAACCAATGTTCTTTCCTTAAACTATTAAAAGTATTTAAATACAGAAAAAACATGATCGTAGTAAAGATTCTGTCAGTGACACCATTTATTATTAAGTATAAATTGTAGTACTCCACTTGAGCAAGTAATTCAAGGTTCTTGTATTTGAAACTTATTGCTACTGTATTGGCATGAGTGAGTCTAAAAATATAAGTCTATTTAGTCATATGTAAAAGAGGCAATTCTATTTTTAATATCACTGCAGTGATACTTGCTAAATCTGAAATTGAATTTCCTTTACTTCAGTCAGTTAAAACTCATTCTAAATATTCCATCTCTGAGAATGGTTGCTGATCAACATTGCTTATATCGATTTGTGCATCACATGACTGGCCCCAAAATCAAGTTCATTTCTGGGAATTGTTTCTAAGTGATCCATTAATCAAAATTAAAATATTTGAATTTTGGTCCAAATAATTACTAACCTAAATGCCCAGTACTTTTCCACTGTAAAAATGCATGCTGCTTTTTTTTTCATAACGAAAAAGGAGTAAAGGAAAGGGCAGTAAGAACAGAATGGGGTATTGGCGCAGTTTACAATCCGTGCTGAAACTGACGTTTCGTAGGCATCTTCTGGCAGTGTACATAAACTACCGGAGATGTCGAAATGCTTAGCCAATCAAATTGCAGCAGACGACAATTGTCAATACGAATTGAATATAGTGTAAAAGACAACAAGTTAAGAAAAATTGATTAAAGCGATCATGGATTTCATCAAGTTAGGACGGACGCTTCAGTCTCTGGAAGGAATTATTGAATTTTGTCGGAAAAGAAAACTTATAGGCCAAAAGATAAGTTGCAGAACATGCTTTTTTTCACCCTAACTCTACAAAAATAAACAACCTAACCCTAACCTAGTTGGTCAGGTTTAAAAGCTGTAACAGTAGAAAAAAAAATTCATTGAAATAAAATAATTTTGCTAACACTTGTTTCATTATATTTTCTTCATAAAAAAATAAATATTTTTTTATTAAAATTACTATACGATGACTGTTTCTTGATTTAAATGTTGTTTCCTTATTTTTTCCAGTTTAATAGCGTCTTCGTCAAAAAATACATATTTTCTAATTAATTTTTCCTGTTTGATAGCATCGTCTTATTTTGATTTTGAGATCATAAAGTATTCATTCGGCTTTTCCTGGCTGTTTACGTAAACTGCCAGAAGATGCTGACGAAACGTCAGTTTCAGATTGGTTCATAAACTGCACTAGTCCCCAGAATCGGGAATGAAATGTAGTATCTTAACAGGCCAGTTGGTATCTCATCTGCATTATCATTGTTTACAAAAGTAACCAAAGCTAAAATACATAAGGTGATTCACAAAGAATTAGGAGAAAAATCTTAGATTTTCCGTGCTACTATTTTATTTATCTACTTCCCACAGCGGTAAGATGTGACATAAGGTCGGGAAAGTGGGATTTGATAAACCAGTGTTCGAGAAGGTGAGCACTCTGGCCATTAACAGGACAAACCCACAGACCGGCGGAAATCAAGCCCCGAAGGGCAAGACGATACCGGTCTATGGGGTGTAGTATCCATCGGAACAGATACTACACTTTGATTCTAGAAGTATATAAAATCTATTTGTGTTAAATATTGATGTGCCACATTTACTAGTTGATATTAGCTAGTACATATCTTGTGTTTATGTTCAAAAACAAGAAGCGTTTCAGACAGCGATCACAAAGCGATCAACAGGATTATGATACGGACCTTGAATCGTGAGAAAGGTAGGCAATATTTAGCAAGATAGGGCGTATGACATAATGACAGTGAATGGCAAATGCAGCTCTCGGCAGTCTTGGCGGAAGCTTTAATAAAACAAGACTTAGTAAGAATGATCTAATGTAAACTATAATCAAGCAATGAATTTAAAACATAAGTAACTTTCTTTCTCTTCCCTCCTTGACTTTTCAGCCACAAGACAATGATTTGGTTCTGTAAATTCTTTGTTCTCTATAAATAGTTGCATAATTGTATTAAATGACGGATGGCTATTTTTCAGCTAATATAAATAAGTAAATGATGAGTTAGAAGGGGTGAACATAATTCGATAAAAATTGTGTATAGGCGATAAAAATGGTTTCATATTGTTTTGTTTTTTATAATATTTAATGAGGAACCATTTCGACTTAAAATCTATTTAGTACAATGCATGTAATCCAAAGAAAAACATGTTTGAAATGTGTAAATATGCTACAAGAAGCATGATTTTCATAAAATGGAGTCTTACGGAATGCCGCCATGTTGTTTTTTTTTGTATTCTTAAGACGAAAACAGTATTAAAACATCTTTTTTCCCTTGATTACTATGTAATACTAAATTGATTTTAACCGCAAAACGTTCTTGATGTCATAATCTTTAACAAAATATATATTATCACCTATGCACTAATTTTATTAGAATTTTTGAAGAAACTGTTTAACCTATTTACGCATAAATATCCTCAGTCCTGGGAATAATACAGATCAAGCAAGACCACAGTGCAGGTAGAATCAATGAACGGATGGATTTCATTTAATTAAATAATTAAAATCAAATGAGCATGTAACATTTGCACTTGTCGCTACTATTATCCACATTGGGTTGAAGGTCCTGTATCACTGTAAACATGCAGTAGGCTGCATATTTGAGTGGTGCATTTGAATGGCAGACATTGCAACTGATAGATGCCTGGCCAAAGGAAAAGGGGGGGGGGGCGCAGAGGAAACTGAAGATATTGTTGATTTTACATTGGTCCACCTAGAATCTTATTTCTCTTCGAAATAAAATAAGTGTCTCATAAAACAGGGAATCATGCTGAGACTGGCCTGCTTGAAAAAAAGTAATGTTCTTAGATGGACTCCATGATAAGCCCCCTTGAGTTAACGCCATCTGGCAGTTATCTCCAGTAGCCATTATCTTGGGTGGTCGAATGGAGAGGGGGGGTTGAAATCTTGGATTTCCAGTCAAAAAGCACATATATTCCAGCCTGTGGGAGGGAGAGGTCAGTTAGACCTGGCCCTCTGGGCATGATAGACAGTTGTTTTTTCTGAGGGCTCGCAGTCACTTGGGCCGGGTGCCTCTCCAGACAAGGTGAGCCTTGTGGCTCTTAGCTAAAGGATTGAGTCCATTGGACATATGTTTGATTCAGTTGGATAAAAAAGTCTCATTTTGCAAGTCTGCTATTCAACCTGGGAACATCATTTGTAACCGCCAACAAATAAACCTGTTACTTGTTTATAAACTGGACTTGTGGCCTTACTTGAAACGAGAATTCTTTGTTACAACACTGACTAAATCGAACAACAACTTTGGACAGGCACAACAGGTTGGGGCGATCGTGGTCAGTGCATTGAACGCATTCGTACGTGTTCGCATCACTGCACGTGATGATTCTGAGCTTCTACAGACACAATTGTGATACACTCGCGATGACACCAGCAAAGGCCATAGACATTGGGCATCCAATATGAGTTCAAGATCCATTTTAACAGTAGAAAGCCAAGTTTTTAGGCTTTTATAGTAAATAGGGCTATTAGGAGACCTAAGTCAAGAAGTGCTTTATCAAACCAGCTATGTCGCCCTATGCAATCGAAACGTTTTCCCTCTGGTGAACAACTACATTCCTAATATGGTCAGGTAGCCGAATATAAATTTGACAGTCAATAAAATGTTTCAAATAAAACATTTTAATTTAGCTCTTCTTTTAAAAATAAAATGATATACAAGGAGGAAATGATACTTGCCAAATCTCAATTCCAATTCCACTTACCTCTGACAGAGGGTTAAAGCTTCAGCAGCAGCTGTAGCCTCATCCAGCAAAGATGCATTTGCAACTTCCAATCCTGTCAAATCGCACACCATTGTTTGGTAGTTCATTAAATTTTCCAGTCTTCCTTGAGCAATTTCAGCTTGGTACGGTGTGTACTGCGTCACCCTAGAAGAATTCAAAATATGTTTGACTGTTTTTTGGGGTTTTTTTTCACACAAAATATCTCTATCTTTATAAAATCTGATATGTTTATATATTTGTATGCACACTCCAAAACGAAGTAACCAATCATTATGAATTTGGGAACATAGATGCTAGGCATAAAAGGTCCAAATGTGGGATATATTTAGTTTAATTTATTTTTATGCAAATGTTACACCTTATGAAAATTCAGATACTTCCGATTTTTGTTAAATTTTAACAATTAGACATTAATTAATATATATTCTCCAAATTTCAGTTTCTTTGGAGTATTTTAAAAGGATTTTAGGGGGTATAATATAGGCATAAACTTCCATTGGAAATTCAAATATATCAGATTTATATCGAATTTGATCCATTATATCTCGATATAAGGGGACATAAAAGTGGTGAAATAACTATTCTGTTCGGGGAATTGATTTTACAAATTTTTCTCATCTAAATGAATAAATGCAAAAGTTTTTTTTCATTTATTACACTTACATTATTATCAAAAGGGCTCTATGTTATTTAACTCAACAATACAAGATATTTCTTTGGAAATAATATATATATATATATATATATATATATATATATATATATATATATATATATATACACACAAAAGAAAAGATTAAAACGCAGACATTTGTTCATCTAATTTGCATAATTATTTTTTAAACAGTTTATATTAAATTAGTGTTTGGTGTTATTCATTTGTAATTTTATCGTCCTATTTTTCTCATATATATGCAATAGTTTCGTTGATATTAACAGTAATTAATTAAAGTAATTTCATAATAAAAAGATAAATTACCAAAAGGTTTCTAAAAATATTATATTCATTAATTTTCAACAAACATAATTAAAATGAAAACTAGTTTTAAAGATTTTTTTCGTTGTTGTTGTACTCACAACAAAAAAACTAATATTTTTCTGATGAAGTCTAGGAATTACAAAATCTCAACTAAGTTCTAATTGTAAATTTGTCGACTAATTTGTTCATAAATATTCATTTTTTTAATGTGTACATTTTCAGCGTCCTAAATTCTCTTAAAAAAAACGGTCATACTATACAATTATTTGATGTGTAGTTTTAAAATTACGTTCTAATTTAAGATGTAGTAACAAAGTATGGAATATTTATAAATGTTTAATTTAATGTTTATTCTTTTTTAAAGAGAACTTATTTTCTTTCATATATTTTGCATATGTATTTTTATAGTCGATTCTTGTATATCTAATATTAAAGTTAGAAAAACAAAATACTAAGTTCTCTCAAAAGAGAATCGATATTGAATTAAATCTTTATTTGTTACTACATCTTAAAGTGTAATTTAATTTTGAACCTACAAATCGGATAATCGGAGAGAATGTCAAGCATTTGAAAAAAAAAAAATTGGGACGCTGAAAACGCACACAGCTTAAAAAAAAAGCCCTCCTTTTTTTTCTCCTAAATTTTATATTATCAAATATTTTTAATGAATTGTCACAATACGGTTTGCAAAGCAAAGTTAAAGTGTATATAATTTTAAACGTTTTGTCATTTTTAGCTTAGTTTTTACTTTAAACAGAATTGATTCTTAAAAATTACTGCACTCTCATAAAACAGTTAAGAAAAAAAAAAAACACAAACACACAATCGGTATTCAAAATGGAATTAACAGGGATGTGAGTGGGCAATAGCAAAAAAAAAAACAGCTGAAATTGAAAATAATTTCCCAACCAGTGAGGCCACAACCCACTACACCAATTTCCTATAACTTCTTTATAACTTAATTTGCATATCTATATCTTTTAAACATGTTCGGCCTCATTCTTTATGCCTCTCTATAGTGCCTCTGCAATAGTGTTGTTGATAATTTAATCGTAATTCACATAATTTACAAAAGATCCTCCGCTAGGCCCCCCCCCCCCCCCCCAAAAAAAAAAGAATAAGATTCTACTATTTTAAGCAATTACGTGTGAACATCATGAAAAAGTTGGTGGACAGAAGAAAAAGCAAAACTAAAAAAAATTATTTTAGAATTTAGAGTGGAGGATCATTTTTATATATAAATTTAATGTAAAATGATCCTTCATTTCCGGGGAATTCTGCATTTTAGGGCAGTTAAAAAAACTTTGTTATGGGAGATAAAGTGAACAATTTTATTAGGGGAGGCGGGCGATTTTACTTTTTTAGGCAATTACATGTTGCTTTACAACCTTGCCATTCGCACTTAGGGTTAGTGGTAAAAAAAAATTGGTTACCTGCGCTAAAAGACTAAATTGCAAATAAGATAAATTAAATTTATATACGAAACTGATTCTCCACTAAATTCTAAAATAATTGTTATTTTGTTTTTTTCTTATTCTCACTAAGTTTTTACAGGGTGTTCACACGTAATTGCCTAAAAAAATTAGAATCGCATTTTTTTTTAGGGGGTGGGGTGATTCAGCAGAAACTGTACAAAGGTACCCATATTTTTTTTTAATGTCATATCTTTTATACATCCCCACACATGCTTAAAAATTTATATTGTCATTAAGTTTTTATTTATTTTTCTGTCTTCTAAATGATTAAATGTGAAAGTTTCTTTTTATTCATCACATCTATATTACCATCAAAAGGGATCTATTTTATTTAACTCAACAATACAAGATATTTATTTACTCCTCTGCAGGAGTTAGGCATAAGGCCAGTTTTATCTTACTCTCACAAGTAAGATGTGACCACAGCTTGGGTCGAGTAAGTGGGGTTTGAAAAGCCAGCGCCCGAGAAAGTGAGCACTCTGGCCATTAAAAATTGCCTGGGCAGCCCTGTCGGCATTCCCCGATAGGGGCGCCTCAGGCAGTAAGCTATAAACTTATTCCTCCCCAAAGAGGGGAGGTGAAGCCTGGGAGGGTGGACCTCCTAGAACTGCACAGGACAGACCCATAGACCGGCATAAGTCAAGCCCCGAACGACAAGACGACACCCGTCTATAAGGTGCAGTATCCATCGGAACAGATACTACACTTACTTCCTAGCGTGCCAGATGAGAGTAAAGATTAAAACAGGAATTTGTTCGCCAAATTTGCATAATTATTTTTTTAATAGTTTATAATAAATCAGTGTTTGATGTTATTCATTTGTAACTTTATTGTTTAATTTTTTCCATATATATGCAATAGTTTCGTTAATATAACCAGTAATTAATTTATTTTTCACTAACCAGTCACTGCTCAAGGCCCAAATGCCACTTGATGGACAAGAGTTAATGGTTTGTGTCAGATGAGTGCTGAGACAACACCTTGAGGACTGCAGACCATAGTTGGATCTGAACTTAAATTGATTACTTAATGGGATGTCTAAACAAGAATTTGTTAAAATTGGACTTGAAAACGATCATGTTGCAGTCAACTGGGAAGCAGCCCTGGACAGTTCTTGGAAAGAAACTCTGCTCATGAAAGTTCCGTTTAGTTTTAGGTAGACAGAGAAAGAAAGGGAAATTATTTCCAGTGGTTGTAGCTAGAATTGTTTTTGCTGTGAATGTTTTACTGGGGTACCAAAGATTGGAGCTCAGTCGAGCACCTATCATGAAAATAATGATAGAGTAGAGAATGACTAGCAACACCTCTCCTGTGAGAAGGAGGTTGCAGGGAAGAGAAGAGAACATCCCCACTAGATTCCGAAGTCGATTTTGTATTCTGTCAAGGCAGGAGAGAGTGCTCTGAGCGACACCTCCCTAGATATGGTAACAGTACTTCATCTTACGCCATATCTGGCTCTTATACAGGTAAATAATTGTATCAGGAGTTAGATACTTTCTGGAGCGGTAGAATGATCTAACCATTTTTCCAGAGACCTTAGCAACAGATCTGGAGTTAACGTCAGTCCTAGAAGCTTATCAAAACAGGGGGCCTCCTCAAGGTGAGCTCCATCCATTTCAACCTGTACAAAGTGAGGACTGAGCATTTGTGGTGAAATGAAAGAAGCTTAGTTTTAGAAGTATTAAAAGTAACCACTCAATTTTTTCACCCCCATTGCACAACATGCTCTAGATTAGAAGAGAGAGAATCAGAAAAATCTTCATCATTTATGCTCTTCGATGTGTTCCCATAGATGATTATGTCATCCGCATAGATATAAACAAATGATATTAGAATGTGATTTGGGAGATCATTGATGAATATCAGGAGGAGGGTTGGGCCAAAAATGGATCCTTGAGGCATGCCAGCATTGATACCATGTGCTTTAGATTTCTGACAATCAACAACTACTTTTATAAACCTATCAGAGAGAAAGGATTTGATGGTTGAGAAGAGATTTCCAGATATTCCATAACTAGCAAGCTTGTGAAGCAGACCTTTGTGCCAAACCCTATCAAAGGCCTTTGATATATGAAGAGCTATTGTTCTAGAAATGAAGCCTCTGTCAATAGATTCACTGATCCTGTGTGATATTACAGTAAGTACATCAGCTGTTGATCTTGCAGGACGAAATCCATATTGTTTGCTGAGGTGGCTGACAACTTCTAGATTTATCACAGATTCAAACAACTTACTCATGACGCACAGGAGACTGATTGGTCTGTACTGAGATGCAGAAGACCGATCTCCAGTATTTTTAAATACTTGACAAACTAATGAAGTTTTCCAAGATGATGGAATGATTGAACAGCTTTGTAAGAACAAAGGCTAGTTCTGGTTGCAGCTTCTTAAGCACTATGATTGGAATGTTGTCAGGACCAGTTGTCTTGCAGCCGTTGAGGTTCTTGATAAGTTTGGCAACAGATATATGGATGTCGCTCAAAGTGTTTTCAGTCATAGGGGGAAATACAGGGGTAAACAGCCCTGATCGCAAAAGTTGGAATTTGATGCAACGTTTTTTTGCCAAAAGCTTGGGTTTATCAGAGGCTGAGGAGATCACTTGTTGTCCATTGATTATGGTTGGAATTGAGATCCTGCATATGTTCAGAAACCTATTTCATATTCACCAAAACTCCATCACTCTAGAGTCAAATGTTATTTCTTTTTCTGTATAACTTCAAAATATGTACAAACAAATAAAAATGAAAAACTAAAATGACTTCACTGCATCCCGGGAAATGTGCAGCGAGCATACAATATAACTTTACAGCTTTGGTTCTCTTTGGATCGTTGAGCCTGTTCAGTACATAAGTGGGTGACTATTTAGGAATAAATGCTGTTTTGAAGTGAGCCGTAAAAGGGTCACTTTACCCTTACATAAAGTATGAATCCATATTTCCTTCTCCAGTTATTTATGAAATTGTAGAGTAGACTCTCAGGCTTTAATGTCTGAATCAAAGTGCAGTATCTGTTCTGTCCTAGGTCAGAGGAGCAAAAATCCTTCTAGACTGAGACAATTAAAAATGTTTGTCCTAATTCGAAGTGTCTCTTTTGGGGAGCTGAATTCTCCCAACATTAAGAAAAGCCGCAGTTTGCATAATCTGTGTAAATTAATAGATATTCTTTATGTGGCGAGGTAGCTCAGTGGCAGAATACTCACTTGGCATGCAAGTGACTGTGGTTTTGAATCCTGAGTTCGGATGAGTTCTACTGATGAGCCCAAAGGAGGACGAAACTCGAGTCTAGGACTTCCGGTTTGTTTCTTTCATAGGTTGTGGGCTGCGGCATTGTCTTATTGTGGAAATAATTATATATATCATCTCACATTCAAAAATATCTAATATATATATATATATATATATATATATATTAGTAATCCACAGAGGTTGATTGTTCTTGTTCAGTCAGCCATGACCGGGTAAAAGTCTTAAGCAATTTTTAATATATTCTTAGTTAATATCACCAGTAGTGAGAATTGACTGTTCAACCTTGAGAAGATTTTTACTTCATGCTTTATCCGTTGCGCCAGCCACAGGTCCATGTTCAACATAAAGATTCCCGAGTTCAACAAGACACACCTGAAGACAGTCAGAGGTTATAACAGCCAAAACGTTGTGAGAATAACATCCAAAATGAGAAGAGTAGTCCAAATAATCAAAATAATACAAATCATAATCCTCATCTTAAAAATCATAAAACATAATATGCTTTTAGTTTTTTTTTCTTGTGTTTGTTATTTCTGTTAAACAATTGTGACTTAAGGAAAAAACTTCAGAATTATGTTTATTTTTTTTAAATTTAAATTATGATTTTAAAGTAGGTTTTGATAAAAAGTTTAAAATTCAATCATCATAATTACACATACACCGTACAAACAATTTTTTTAAAGTTTGAAACTTTGTTAAAAAAAACTAATCCCAAAATTTGTATACATTTTAATTTTATCAATAAAACGAACATTGGAGAAAATGCTGTTAATGCATGAATTGTCACAGTTTATATCAATGTTGCTGGTGAGTGAAAGGAGAAAAATTCTAAAAAAAAATTAATTTCTGCTCTAATAATTAATAGAAAAACAGTTTTCTTTTAAATTTTGAATAGAAGCGAAACTAAAGCAATCAAAGTCATCTTCATTTTTTCCCAAGGTTAAACTAAACTCACATGATCATTACATGATCATATTCTCTAAATCATATTTTTATGCCGTCATTCAACTTAATAGTATCATTTCAATATAATGTCATTTTCCAGATTTGACATGAAGTTTCCTTTTTATTTTATTTTGAACTCTGGAAACAAAAGTAAAAAAAAAACATTTTTTTTTCATAAATTCAAGTACCTAGCAACTAAATCAGATTTTTTTTTTTTAAGTAAAAAAAAATGTTTTGGAAGTTTAAGATGAGGATACATAATTAGTATTATTTAAAATACTATTCTCATCTTGGTTGTTATTTTTTCAACGTTTTGGCCGATGTAACCTCCGACAATCTTTGGGCGCCTTTTTTTGAACTCCGAAACCTATACAGAATTTAAAAGTTTAATTTAACCGTGAACTTGCGTGGTCAGACTATACTTGATTTGACAATTTCCATATATACAGGGTGTCCATAAAGTCTGTGTGTAATTTATAACTTTATTTGTATTTGCGATAGAAATAATTTGTAAAAAATGTTATAAAGTTTCATGTACCTAGTGTTAAGTATAATTATTGAATAGTTCTTCACCACAAAATTTCTCTGCATGTTAAACAGTATCTAAATCAGAAAATTTCCTAACAGATGGATTAGAAGGGGTGGACCATTTTATTGACCTCTTCATTTGCCAGATTTGACTCCATTAGATTTTTTTTTTTGATGGGGACATATAAAAACAATTGTGTATGCAACCAAACCTAATTCATTAGAAGATTTAAAAGCTAAAATAACTAATGTGATTTCAGGCATTACTGTAAATCAGGCATTACTACAAAATTGCATTACCCTTTTTGTATTGATAATGATGGAGGATATGTGGAAAGTTAAATAAAATTTCAATAAAACTTTTAAAAAGGTAGATTTACTTTTTTTCTAATCCTTTTTATTGATTATTTCTTTTGAATACAAATAAAGTTATAAATATTTAAAGTACACACAGACTTTATGGACATCCTGCACATCTATTGGCATTACTAGAGTGGCAGTGTTGCAGTGACTATTGGTATAGATTGTTGAATAATCATTCAGTATTGAAGTTCTGTCTGGGCTATACAGAATTTTCACTAATACCCTTGGGGAAGATATAAATCAGTTTGCTCTTGCACCAGCTATCAGTTAAATACTAAAGATTAAAGCCTTGGTAAGGCAACTCGTCTGGGAGAAGAAAAACTCTGAAATAACACCAGATGTGATCATTCTGGGAGCCTATCACTCACACAGGGTGATCCCCCCCTCCAAAAAAATGCTACTCATGAAAACGTCCGTAAAATCTGTAATAAATGAGCAATTGCTTTAATATTTCAGGTTTATGAAGAGGAATTATTGCAAGGAAGATTGAAGTAGGATAGTTTCAAAAATGCCTTGGACAAAATCAATAGTGACTCTGTAAGCTTGAGAAAATTTTGGTGGTTCCATAAATTCAAGACCCATGAAACAATGTTAAACTTGAACACTAAGAGCAACAGAGCCACTCATTCAGTGCCAAGAGAGGCAGGTGTCAGGGTTATTGACAATTTTGCACATCATATCCAGGTTTTCTTGCAATGTAGAGGTGCCCATTTGGAGGGTATCATTGAACGGCAATAAAACAAAGACTGTTGGACATTCATGATTAAAACTTGGTGGACAACTCAGACAGAATAAATATTATTCATATTAAATATGATTGGATTGTAGAAAGTATCATGATTTTTTTTAACGCTTCCATGCCTGGCATTTTTTGGGGTCACCCCTTTTCTTTTTGGAAGAATGGGGTTACTCTCTATCAGCTTCGTTGGAAAACTAGGTTGTGAAAAGCAACAAAACTGCTGGAGAGATGTGGTTGCTAACATTCAATTGTGACAATGGCCACTAAAAAGAGAAGAGATTCGCATGTGTTACTATAAGAGGTGCTGCCATATATAATTTTGTACCCTTCATCACAAAACATAGGATGTTTAAAAGATGCAGATGTTTGTCAACAGATGCAATCTCTACCTATAAAAAAGTCAGATAGGTCCTAAGATGGAGGACTGCTTCCACATATGTAGATGTGCTTTGACAGAGTACAAAGATCGACTTCAAATTCTAGTATGGAATAATCTCTTCTCTTCCCGACATCACAGAAAAGATGTTGCTAGTTTCTATCATCATCTGGTGCTACCAGATCAAGCTGTCTAAAAATACTAGTTTCCTGACGAAAAATGCACCAAACATTGATGTTATTGTTTTTTCCTTTCCTTTTACAAAACTAACTCATCTTTTGCAAAGCTGAAAACAAAAACAACAATTTTCTCCTAAAAACAACCAAACCAAACACCATAAATAAATATTTGAAAATATAAAGAATTTGAAGCATAAAAACTTTTACCGAAAAGGGTTGATATGCCGTCAAACAAAACAGCCAAACTCTATAATCATGTTGTATCATAGAGTCATGATACAAATCATTCCAACAGTGGCTTCGTTGCTATCGAGCTGAGGTATGGTTATGTTCAGCCCTAGGAGGTCCACCCTCCGAGGATTTACTGTCTCTCTGAGAAGGGGTTAGTTTATTGCTAATCACCTATGGTGCCCTTACTGGGGAATACCGAGAGGGTCGCTCAGGCGTTTTTTGTAGGTCAGAGTGTGTTTATCCTAGTGTGCTGGCTTCTCTAGACACCACATGACCTTGTTCTAACCTCTTAGCAAGGAGGTCAATAATATCTCTCTCACTTTTTTGATCCTTTGAGGATTGTATTAAAAATAATATACTTTCCATTCTGTTTTCAAAATAACTTTCTCAAGAATTTTCTAAAGAAAGTTTTGTACACTATGATTGACAATTCACACTTCTTCACTATGTAAATTTATTTGTTATATAACAGAATATAATTTTGACTATGTTGTATTCTTGATTTCAATAATAGTAACCTGTTTTGATTGTGATAGAGTGATTATTTAAAAAACGTTTTGCATTTATTCATTTAGATTAAAGATGTCATCCATTTTATATCTTAGTGAAGAATGTATTTACAAAAATATTTAAACATTTAAATAATTATTTTTATTTTTTTAAAAGATTTAGAATAATTCGTTTTTATTTTTTAATAATTCGATTCGTTTTGATTTGTTAAATCCATTTATAGTTTTACAACTGTCTGTAAAAAAACAGTTTCTTTTAGTAACGACATCATGCTTACAGTTTTTTATATCATTTGACCTCATATTACAAATTTTATTTTTTTAAATAGTAGTTTTTAAAATTCTTTTAACAACCTCACCACACAAACAGTTGTTTTTTATTACTTGACCTCATATTATAAATATCATTTTAAAATTATTTATAAACATGACTATATTTTAAATTACAGGGTGGTCACTAGAAAAGCGGGAAATTTGAGGTTGTAAATTTTATTGTTAAAATTTTATATTGTTTAAATTTTATCTGGCTCATTCACTTCTTCGATTTGCACGGACGACATTTTGAGCATCTGTGAGTGTATTATAATATTAGTCTTTGAAAAATGAAAGTTATTCTTTGTAAAAATAAATTACTGTTTGACAAATTTCCCGCTTTTTTAGCGAACACCTTGTATTATTTCCTGAAAAACCTTCCGACCAACAGCATATGTCCACATGGGCAATGACGGGTGAATACTGCTAGTAAATGTATATATATATATATATATATATATATATATACAGGGTGATTCATAAGTCACTTAGCTATTTATTTTTGAAATTCTAAAGTTAAAAAATACGGTAATACAAAACAGAAAGTTTATTCAACAAATCCATTTATGGGAGTTTAAAATTACAGCAAATTTTCAAAATTTCCACCTTTGTTCTGCATGCATAGCTCCATTCTTTTTTGCAAGGAATTTACGACTCTTTGTAGCATATTTGATTGATTAATTTTAACAAACTCGGCAGTGATTTTTGATTTGAGGTCGTCATTGCCTTTCAACTGTGTGGGAGATTCATCAAATTTGGCCATATGAATAACAATAAAAATTCGCTCTTCAATTGTAAATGACATACTGCCTGAAAAAAAAGCATGTATGATGATTTACACAAATTTAAATAAATAAAAATAAATATATATAGAAACAAATATATAAACGAACAAATTTAAAAAACCAAATAGCAGTAATTAGAGAGTAAGATAACAATTATCAAAAGTTCATAGTATGTTTGTGCTTCATATGGTAATCATTTTAAATAGCTAAGTGACTTATGAATCACCCTGTATATATGTAAATTCAACAGTCTCTTTAGCAGTTTATGTTTCTGTTATATTCTGACTTTGTGTTATCCACTTCATCACGATAAATACAATATGGCGGCTGCAAGTTAGAAAAGGGGATCAAATACGTGCATCACTATGAAGACGATAAAATCGAATATCAAATTTCTAATTTTATTCTGGTAAAAACAGGGATTTCCATGCGTGTTATTCATACATATTAACAGTCAACTATAGAAACGCTTTGTTTTTTTTAATGGAAGTCGCTTCAGACAAAGCATGAAGTCAGTTGATGTAAAGAGCTCATCATAATAATAAAAAGTGAAAGGAAGGTAGAATCTCTTCAAGACAAACCCAGCCTGAAAGAGATCCGACCACCAGCACTCGATCCTTTAGACTCCAAAGAGGCTAGCCAAAATGTAAGCCCTTCAAAAGTCCAATAGGGAAAGAAAGGGTTACAAGGCTGGCTGACAAAGTCTACACTTAAACTAATTAAGTAGCAGACTAGAAACTGGTGATTTTATCATGAGATTATCACCAGAATGTAAGGCTGAATTTTTTTTTTATATCCTTGAAAAGGCAGCAGGAGCAACATACTGTTTTCTCATGTTGTTCAATAGTAATGAAAGGTTAAAAATTTGTTTATATCCTTGGAAAAGCAGCAGGAGCACGATACTGTTTACTAATGTTGTTTAATAGTAATGGAAGTTTGAAAAAAAAAATTTTCATCCTTGAAGAAATGAAGAAACAGCAGGAGCAAAATACTCCTTTCTTATGTTGTTCAATAGTAATGAAAGTTGAAATTTTTTTAAATCCTTAGAGAAGTCGTTTTTTAATGTTTGTTTTGCTTGTAAATTGCTTTGTTTTGGAAGTGTTTCATTTTAGAAAAGAAAACCACTTACCAACCAGGATTTTCAAAAACGTTCCTGAGAATCGCGTGTGGTGTATACGTGTTGTAGTAACCGATTCCAATGTAATTTCGCCAGATAGAATTCTTCTTGGCAATCTTTGCAAGGTGCTGCAGAATTTCATGTTCACCTGAAAGAATTTATGGTGAAAAACTAAAATTAAAGTAAAAACTTCAGTGGGATTACGACAATGAATTTAGCTCACTTTTCGTACACGCGTTAAACAAATAAACTAAAACAATGGAAGAGAGGCAAAAGAGATAAAAAAGATACAAGAAATAAAAAAAAAGTGGCTGTGCGAGAAGTCTGCACTAAAGCAAAGGGTGCACAATCCCCCAACCACACCGCTCCTAAACCGAACTTGCTGGAGTTCAATATCCAGAAGTTCACGACAACTAGAAAACAATGTAAGGGTAAGAAGACTAGTTATGGAACAATAAATTCGAATTCGAATCGGAGACACTAAAACTTTTTGGGTATCGGAAGCAGAAAAATTTGAGCCTAATCTCAAATTAAAAAAACGATTCTGTTAATTTTTGTTTATTTTTGTTTACAACTAAATTTAACTCTATCATCAACCTAAGTCCGGTGGCAACAGTCCTGCCCCCCCCCCCTCCCCCAAAAACCAAGAACCTGGTCACATGTAGAATTTTCTTTTTAATTTTACAAACTTTTTAATGTTTTCCCTTTATGTATTGTATCTTAGATTTTGATAAATTTATTGTAAGATTTTCATCTATATTTTTCCCATGTGCCATTTTTCATATTTATCCACTCGTGCTATTTTTACCTGTGCCATTATTACTTAAATTTCGCAATTAGATGCTCGAACAGCAAACTAACATTCGCCACTTTACTCTAAATCTGCCCTACATTAAAAGCTCACATGTTTCTTGAGGTTTTTAAAAATGTTATGACCCCATTTTTAGAAATGAAGCAAAAACTTTTATTTAATGAGAATTTCACACAAACAAAAAATTGATAGAAATGAACATCAAAGCGGTATACTTTATAATCTTCAAAGAAAAAAGGGGGCACTTTTCTGTCATCTTCTGTCAGAAGCACAACTTTAACTGTTCATGTTCAATTCATTTCAACAGCTAACGTTGATTCTTTTTAATGATTCGTAGCACATTAGATATCAAGCTAGACTTTTCAATAGAAAATCAATAAAAACAAAGTCATAGACGGAAACACAATTTGACAGTAGGGCAAAAATCTCATTCACTAAAATTTCAACTTAGATTTTATTTTAGTGGAAAACAACTTCAAAGCCCACCATAATGACATGTGTTTTTTTTTTGAAGATGGGACTATCTATTTATAACATAAGGAGCACATTCTCTGTCACAATATCAGGGTTTCTGTCTATCCAATTGTGGGAATTTTTGTAAACGTAAGAAATACATTAGGGCACATCTTAACCACTAAATAATACACAAATAAACAATAAATAAATTTGCGGCAGGACTGGGAATCAAAACCGGCACCTTGAGGTCTCCAGTCTTCGTCCTTACCATCTGAGATAGTGATCTGAGATTGTAAGAAAGCATCCAATTAACGTACTTATTTCTTTTGCTTAGTTTTTTTTTTTGTTACTGAAAAATTGAGAACGAGGCTTTTGTCTCCCTCTCCCTGTTGAAAAAACACATGCACACAATAACTAAGTCCCTCGGCATTCGATCTCACTTATTTAGTTTGATTTTCACACACATTTTGGATTAAACTTATTAAATTGTAATTTTTATTTCAAACTCATTATTTAAAAAGAACTTTATATTTAAATTAACCAAAATTCAAATTCTACTTTGCTTTTGCCATTACCTTTAAACAGCCTGAAAATCTATCCGCAAAGAAGGAATTACAATTTCAAAAAAATATATTTAAGATTTTAGAGTCAGATCCTTTTCCTTTATAAATTTATCGTAAAATGAGCACCCACTTCAGTTATCCTACTAATGGTGCTCCCACACAGTGACGTCATAGATTTATGCTTTACGTTATGTTTCAAAACATGAGCCATAATAACAAAAATAAAAATTGGTAGACATTATCACTAGTGTTGGAAAGTATTTTTTAAAAAAACTTTTCAATTAATAATAATCCTTAAATACTACGTTCATTTGAGGTTAATCCCTACTTCAGTCACATAGATTATTTAGAGTGAAATACTCATAATCAACTTATATTTTTATTTACTTAAAAAAAAATATATTAAAAACCCTGATTTATGTAAAGTTTCATCGTCTATGTGAAAACGCTGAAATGAAAATTAGATTGGAAAATAGGGAAGGAATGCAGGTATCATTTGAAAATCTCGCTTATTTCGCTTGATTTTCACACACATTTTGGATGAAATATATTAATTAGTCTTAAATTGTATTTATTATCCCAAAATAAAATTTTAATTTATTTTTTTAAATACTTGAAAAGCAAACTTTAATCGAAGGCCTTAATCACTGGCGGCCATGTTATAATTTCCTATTAGTTTCTTTCGTGTTAGACATCTATAAAAAGGAAATAATTTTATTTACAAAAAAAAAAAAGTGGTGTTTGCGTTTATTTTATTTCTCATTTTTTTACATTTCCTATTATAGTGACACGGTAGCCTAGCAAAAAATGCAACCGACAGGGAGCATTTATTTGCTAGTCTTTATATTAATAGAGATACACAAGTTGAAAAATACCAACATAAAAAATAAACCGCCTGTCACTAAAAATAGTAACCTTACTTGAAGTAACCATACAAAAAAATGAATCACACAAGAGAAGGGATTGTACATTTATTAAGAAAATCTTTTTTATATTCAAATGTTATCAAAATAACCCCTGGTGATACCAGATCAGGCTGCCCTGTGGCTCCCTGAGACGAAATTCACCTACATTGACGTTTTTTTTTTTTTTGTTTGTAAAACTTAATTATGTTCTACAAAACCAAAAACAAAAACAACAGCCCCTCTCCCTTTCTCCCTCCCCTTTTTTATTTTTATTTTTCCTACCCTACTCCCGGTCCTGGATATGACCTTAAACTACATCCGATGGTGAGATCCGGCTTACGGACTTTGGGGAATGTGGAGCCTCCTCTTAATTACCATTGCTCCCAGGTCCACCCTGACCCGGAGTGGTAGTACTTGTTAGGGTCCCAACTATGGGTTAAATAGAAACAGATATTAAAAGGGGAAAGAAACAAAAAAGAGAAGAAAACAAGACCAGATCTGGCATTAAATAACCCAAAAAGGGTTGATATGCCGTAAAACAAAACTACCAAACCAAACCAAATCAAAATAACCCAAACATAAATGAATTATCTGAATGGAATTTCACTACATTTACCCGTTGTCGCACACTCAGCTGGCTGGTTTCTTATACCTTGTTACCAGCATCTTTTTTCGCTACTGATAACTGGCTGGTTTGTAATGCATAATACAACCCTCTCTTGTGTGGTCTAGGTACGACAAAAAACGTTTTAACCTCACATTTTATTATTACATTAGTTCTACCTATCTGGTGTTGTCCAGAATGGAGTAAAGTAATTTTAGGTTTTATGTTTGTACATTTTTAAACTTATACAGAAAAATAAATAAAATCTTACTTTTAAGGTAGACAACTCCTATTATATTATTCAATTTTAAATATGAGCTATTCCCCTTTACAATATTTGAGTTATACTTACGAATGAAGACACATTTTATGAATGATAAGTCACTAACCTGTTCTGCATCTAAATTAAAGTTTTCCGATATTACCTATTTTTTTTCTATGGTAAATTTCCGAATTTGCAGTGCTGTGCTAAGGAAAAAGAAATTGTTATCTTTGTTAAAAGTAGTATGAAGAAAAATCTAAAAATCTCACGGAAGTCTATTAACTTATTTTAATTACTGACATAAGCTGACATTTATTTTTAGGTGCTTATTTAAAAATAGTTCATATTAGACTAAGCAATTTTTTAAAATAAATTGAAGCGAGTATGTTATTATATTTCAAATAACATGGTACAACAAAAGCAAATTAAAATTTGCTAGTCAGAAGTAAAGTTGTATTTGTAAGCTTAAATACTATTTAGGGTCAACTTTTAAAATCTTACAAGATAATTAATTTAATTTATTTTGAAGTTGCTTCTGGCAACATTTAAAGAAGACACAAAGTTTAAAAACCCCTATCTATCCAGACTTTCTCTCCTGTTCTAAACTGTAACTGATTTCACTCTACATCCTGAGTAAGAGAGAGAGAGGGTAAACAGAAGGAACGAGTGAGATAGAGAGAAGGGGAACAGAAAGAATAAGTGAGAGAGGTGGAGACAGAAGTATTGAGTGAGAGAGAGAGAGCGAGCAGAGAAGACAAAAAGAAATGAGTGAGAATGAGCAGGGAGACAGAGAAAATCAGCGAGAGAGAGAGGGAGAGAGTAGGGGAGAAAGAAGCAATGAGAGAGAGAGTGAGACAAACAGAAGGAATGAGAGAGAGAGGGGGAGACAGAAGGAATGAGAGAGAGAGAGAGGGGGAGACAGAAGAAATGAGAGAGAGAGAGAGAGGAGAGACAGAAGGAATGAGAGAGAGAGAGGAGAGACAGAAGGAATGAGAGAGAGAGAGAGGAGAGACAGAAGGAATGAGAGAGAGAGAAAGGAGAGACAGAAGGAATGAGAGAGAGAGAGGAGAGACAGAAGGAATGAGAGAGAGGAGAGACAGAAGGAATGAGAGAGAGGGGAGACAAACAGAAGGAATGAGAGAGAGGGGAGACAAACAGAAGGAATGAGAGAGAGAGGAGAGACAGAAGGAATGAGAGAGAGAGAGAGAGATGGGAGACAGAAGGAATGAGAGAGAGAGAGGGAAGACAGAAGGAATGAGAGAGAGAGAGAGAGAGAGAGAGAGGGGAGACAGAAGAAATAAGAGAGAGAGGGGAGACAGAAGGAATGAGAGAGAGAGAGAGAAAGAGGGGAGACAGAAAGAATGAGAGAGAGAGAGAGAAGGGAGACAGAAGGAATGAGAGAGAGAGAGGGGAGACATAAGGAATGAGAGAGAGGGGAGGCATAAGGAATGAGAGAGAGGGGGAGACAGAAGGAATGAGAGAGAGAGAGGGGAGACATAAGGAATGAGAGAGAGGGGGAGGTATAAGGAATGAGAGAGAGGGGGAGGTATAAGGAATGAGAGAGAGGGGGAGACAGAAGGAATGAGAGAGAGAGGGGAGACATAAGGAATGAGAGAGAGGGGGGAAACATAAGGAATGAGAGAGAGGGGGGAGACATAAGGAATGAGAGAGAGGGGGGGAGACATAAGGAATGAGAGAGAGGGGGGAGACATAAAGAATGAGAGAGAGGAGGGAGACAGAAGGAATGAGAGAGAGGAGGGAGACAGAAGGAATGAGAGAGAGGAGGGAGACATGAGAAATGAGATAGAGGGGGAGACATAAGGCATGAGAGAAAGAAAGAGAGGCAACATTTTATGTATTTGTTTATAAATTTAAAGATTGCAAATTCTTAAAACGTTAGAATTAATTGTCATCACAAATGAGTGAAAGAATTACAAACACAATAAAATAAGGCTATTAATTTGATTGAAGTTTGAAAGACATTCAGTACTTACCCATTGGTTCATCAAAAATTAAATCCCTGTTTAGACGAATAGACTCTGGCACAGTCCGGCTGATAAAAGTGTTCATATCCTGCAATTTATAAGAAAGATGAAAGAGGAATAGAACTACAGTGTAAATGAAAAAAATAAAAGAAGGACTACGAACTTACTGCACTTGTATATCTCTCAACGAAAATACCCCCCACCCAACCCACCGAACTAGCAACAAAATCCCACCCTTCACGATAGAGGTTCTTAGATTCCGGAAGATTTTCTCTGGTAGCTACTTTTCTGAACCACTTGCCTTTCATGCTCACTGTTTCTCTGACTGTACATGCAGTAACTTAAATGTAATGTGAACAAACATCTTACTTCCCAACTCACCATCCTGGTTTCCCCCTATAAATCTTGCACCTATCACAGTATCCCTTTATGCATCAGCGGTAATATGCCATGTTGGGGATGAAAAAGAGTTTAAAAAAAAAATAAAAATGCCACATGCTTTGTTGCCAGCAAGAAAACAGTCAGAGAAGAGAGGGAAGTGTACTAAAATGGATGAATGGATGTTTTTGTATTTACACAGGAAACGTTTTGATTGGTCTGTGATACAATGGAGGCCGCGAGGATAGGAAGTGACTCATCGACAGAGACAAAAGAAAATACGGGAGTGGTTAGTAATGAAGGCTGCGAGGATAGGAAGTGACTCATCGCCAGAGACAAAAGAAAATGCGAGAGTGGTCAGTTTCCATTATTTAGGACAGGTCACTCAGACAAGAATACCAGACACGACATTTAGGAGTGACAACGTTTTACGACAGTGGGGTAGGTTAGTTTTACGACAATTTGACGACAGCAAGGTTTATGCCAAAAAGTTAACGAGTTTGGGTTTCGGAGAGAAGCCGAGCAGTTAGGATCGAACCTCCCGAGAGAGCGGATCGGACCGGGAAAACGATGAGATGAGCTGACGACTTGAGCAACGACAATGGGGGTCTCGACAGTCTGCGACGGTGTCACACATACTCATAGTTCAAACTAAATTATACACAACGTATATGTGTTCGTGTTCTTTCTCGAGAGTTGTGTTTCTTTTATTTAACTTGTGGACCAGTGCTGTGCCCTCAACGATTCGTCAGTGGATAGACGACTCGGCTAGATGATGAAGACAAAGAAGAAGGCTACGGAAATAAAATGTTGGGGTCGACGGTTGTCTAGTGGGGCAACATGGTTCAACAGTCCATTACTCTGTTTATTTAATAATGTCATTTCTTTGTGGTTTAAACTAGATGTGATGGGCAGCGTCACATTTTTGCCACATGATTTTATCCTTTGAGAAATAAACTTCCAGTAGTTACCACAGTGCCATCTGCTTAGATTTTAGTAGCTAACACAAAAACGGAACACAACGTAGAGAAAACTGATAAGTTCTGTGGTCAATGATGTATCATATTCAGTTTACCAGATTATTTAAGAATGCAGCTATAATAACAAGCACCAAATCTCGCTAGGGCTACTTTATATTTCATCTTTGTGAACACTGATTTGAGATTGTATTTTGTAAGTTCTCATTCATATGCGTATTTGGCTTGCTAGACTGTTTACGAGCGCTTTGCCTTTCGACTTTGTGAACACTGATGTGAGATTGTGATTGAATGTATTGGTTTCACATGTATTGTTTTGTTTATTTTTACTAACCCCATCGGTTAATAACCCTTTAATTTTATACTTTGCCACAACTTTTGACAATAAAGCAACTATAATATAATACAGTGTTAAAAATGTCAAAACAAAAGTCAAGATCTCTGTTAATAAGTTATACCAATATGGTTTCATTTTACAGATTCTTCAGTGTAGTAAGATTTAATATAGCAAGTGTATGTTTAACATGCACATTCTGCTAGCAACTGAAAGGAATCGGTTTAGCATGACACTGTATCTGATGTCACTAAAATCCCATAGCTTTCCAAAATGGTACAAAACTAGTTAACTTAGTTTCAAAATAACATTTTTCCATTAAATATATTCAAAAATTTAGGTCGATTTAGCTGGAGAGAGATTAAAGAATGTTTTCAATTTTAAATATCTTGGATATGGCTTAGTAGTTTCTGAAGGCTGTGAAGGAGTGATGACTTGCTAAAGCAGCATTGGCGGCTTTGAATTCGATGATGGAGCCGTTAGAAGCCGATAAAACGAAAGATCAGAGAATAGTTGTATACTGAGTGTTTCCAATCTGTTCTTGTGTATGCATCCGAGATATGGACTATGGATTCCAATACCATAGTTCATGTGTGAAACGGCTGACAGATCTATGATTGCAAGAACAAATTTGTCAATGGAAGAGTTGGGTGGGGCATCGACATAGAGGACGTTATCTGAAGTAGAAGGTTAAAGTGGTTCAATCGTGTGCAAAGGATCCAAAGAAATTAGTTTTAATGGAGATAGGTGGTTCACAATAAGTGGGTAGATCTTGAAGGAATTGGAAACAGTTGGTGCTTGAAGACATTGGATAGTTGTTATTGACAAATCAAGATGAGAGTGATAGAAAATTGTGGAGACAACAAATGAAAAAGTCTAATCCTTTCAGAGGAAAAAATACTTAAAAACAAGAAAATAAATTCCTTAAATTTAAGTAAATTAGTTAACACACTTATAAATGTAATTAACTAGAAAAAAAAGCATCTCTATTTTTTAAATCAGTTAAATTGAATTATCCCAGCTCCCAATTTAAGATGACCCCCAAAACTTTCACCTAATTCTCAGTAGCCCTTATGCCTACAGTGGCAGCATGCCTTGTTTGAGGTAAACTATGTTTTTAAAAAAAATTATAATAGTATTTTAACTGGAATTAATTTTACTCCATTATTCCACTTTTTGCTTGGTATGAATGCAGTAACTAACTGATATTTTCTTTTTTTTAATTTTTCCTTCAAATTTGTTCATTTAATTACATCCTGAAGTTTTTTATTTTTATTTTTTTGTCCTTTTATTTTTTTGTCTATTACCACATTTTCTTTTAGAGTGAATTATGGAACGGTTTCTAAATTGATTATGTTTTTTACGAACTTTTCTCTTCCCAGTTGACGAATTTAAATTCTATCTCTTAACATTTTAGTTCCATGATTCTGATGATGAGAATCTGTGTTTTTAGGTAAACTACCTGGATTTTTTCTTTACTATACAGATTTTTTGAAATGATTGTAAATCAGATGTTTTGTTTTGGGTATAAATTATTATAAAATGATACAATAATAAATCTGAAAATAAATATATCGGTAAGCTCTATTTAATTCTAAATATTGAGCTTGTCTTTTCTAATTGAAATTTGATCCCTTCCTTATTCAATCTGACCTATATAAATTTAATTTATATTGTCATAATTTTCTGTTTATATATGTGTGTGTGTGTGTGTGTGTGTGTGTGTGTGTGTGTGTGTGTGTAACAAAAATAGAAATAAGGAAAATAAGCGAAAGGAGAATATTTTTTTAAAAATAGAGTCATGATATCATTCAATATTTCATCTCAATAGAGGCTTTATCAAGAATAGATGAATTAACAGAGTCAATATTTATACATTTGAGTCGTGGTAAGAGTGAGAAATACAAAATAAATGTGAGGGTAAATTAATATTACTTAAACACACAGATTACAGAGAAGACAATTCACAGCAGCACACACACACACACACACACAGGTAAATGGCTATTATACAATGCGACACAATGGAGTGTGTAAATATCTTCACTGGACTATTTGTAAAAAGTTGAATATCCAGTGTAGCAGCAAGTCCTGGGAATATATACCAGAAAGAACTGTTGGAAATAATTTATACACCATCCACTATGACTATGCAATCCCTACAACGACGTATCTAGAAAACGGAGCTGTTAAACTTGACATCGTAATATGGGACAAAAGGGATAAAGTAGTAACCCTAGTTGAAGTCAGTGTCCCTAATGATGCAGGATTAAACAGAGCTGAAAGGGAAAAGATTACGAAATACCAAGGTCTAATGTACGACATGAAAAGAAACTGGAATCTTAGGAAAATCTCCATCATACCAGTAATTATAGGAGCAACAGGACTAATGAAAAAGAATTTCAAAAGCTATCTGGCGAATATACCCAGTAAACCGAGTGCAAGAGAAATACAAACAATTGCACTTAAAGGGACGGTTAGAATCTTAAATGATCTCTAGGCTGGAGTGTCTGAAATAGCTGGTGAATGTCTGGCATCCGGTAGGATGCCCTATTACCAGCAAAAACGAAAAGATAAGAAAAAAAAAGAGAGATATTCACTCCACTGTCACTTATACTAATGAATATATCAAATTCAATATACACAAACCTGGATGATATAATTACAAACAATCCTAATAAAAAACGAAGTTCATCCTTCTTATCTTAAATTGCACAGCGATTTAAAAACATCTACCTACTCAATTAGAATTATCTATTATAGTTAACTGGAGTTTTAGTAAATTAATTTATACTCAAACCAGTTAAGTATAGAATTCAACTGGTATTTACTAGACCCATTAATTTTATACTTATTATTAAACTAAATTTACAATAACAGAAAATAAATTGTCAAAACTTATATTACAAATAATTATAAAATCATTCATCATAAGTATGACAAAAATCTGTATAAAAATTATAGATATGGCAATTACGCAAAACATAGTTATAAGACAATTGCATAAGTATACATGCAAATTAATGTCGATAACAGGCAAGTCACACAATGGGATGAAACGGTATTTAAATTTAAACAATACTGAACATTACTAATTGATCTTTACCAGCATAAAATATAGTGGGACCGATATTATTAACTATACTATTCATTTATAGCAATTAACTATGGCTTTGTATTAATTTGTCTATTTGTTTGATTATTAAATATTATCTTGTTTAATTGACTTACTATCTCCACACAAACATTTACTGTTGTTTTTTTTTTATATTTAAAAGATACCTATTAACTGGTTAGCTTAATACTCAATTTAATTACAATTACTTAGTAATCTTTATTTCAATTTTTTTTATAAAATATAAAAATGGGGAAAAATAACAAAAGCGGAAATTGAATTGAGGTAGATTTGAGCACTTATCGTTTTATTCCAACTCTAAACAGTTGTTGAAAAGAGTGAAGGTTATACAGGGTGGGCCAAAATAAGGGTCCTATCTTTAAATTTGAATAACTTCCACAAAATAAAAGTTAAACTCACCAAACTTTATGTGTGTGTAGACTGACCCTTCCGAGATTTTTTGAAATAAACAAAACAAATTTTAGCCGAAAAACACTTCTTAAAACTTACAAAAACTAAAGTATTGTTTTTTACACTGTTTTGAGTTTTTTAAGCAAAAATAATGTTTTCTAAATGAGGGTACGTTCCTTAGGGCTAATACGGCTCATGCTTGCTTCGGAAGGGGTCCTTTACTTATTCTAAAAAAAAATTTTTTTTTAAATCAATAAATAAAAAAGTTATGAATTTTTAAAAATAGGACCCTTATTTTTGCCCACCCTGTATATGGGGATTATCTGATAATTTTATCTTTCAGTAATTACAGCCGTTTCTCTTTCAACCCAGTTATAGCATTTCCAAACAGGTGTCAATTGAATTAGGTAACTAGGTAGGTAGTTCAACTGTAATTGAGAGAAACCTGAAGGCTTCCTTTTCATTGGTTACAACACAGAGATGTAGGTGAGGGTGCTACTCCTTTCCCTGAATTACTCATCTTACCCTTGATCCTTACCTTATAATGCTGAGTCTTTAGCAAGAGGGCCATCAAGTACCATTTTTGAGTCTTTGATATGACTCGACTGAGGATTGAATCCCGGTCTCCCGGTTCATTAATGAAAACTCTAACCATTGTGCCAAGTAGAAATATAAAATGATAATCACATGAAAAGTACATGTGACGGTTCGGTGGTAGACATTTTCGCTTTTCTTATTAAATTCAAAGTGTTTTAATGTTGATATCTCTTTATTGCTTCTAGGTTTCTTTGATTTCTCCCTGCTACTAAACAATGCCAAGTCAGAAATGCAGTTGCATATTGTGCAATCTTTGCTTCCCAGTAAATTCCTAATTGCTCACACACATTAAAGGGGTATCCACCGTCTCTAAAGACAGAAAGAACCATTAATTACTGTAATATACCCTTGCACATTTCCCAATATATATTAAATAGTAGAAAGTCAAACTTTAGAAATGTTCAGAAGACAATATCACCGGAAAAGGACAAAAATAATCAACCCCTTTCCAATAAAACGGAATCATCAGAGTATGAATCTAAACATGTTTACCTCCACCAAAGGGGAGGTTATGTTTACGGTAGAGTTTGTTTGTGTACAGCCTAGCGTCCACATCGCTTGACCAATTGTCACCAAACTTGGTCACAATATCAGTCATGGTCTAACTTAAAAATGATTTAATTTGAATTCGGTCATGGGCCAAATTTTCACTGAATTTCAACTTCTGATTTTTTTCGTATTTGATGGATGGATATGATGTTCTTTGATAACTGTTATCACCATGTAAAATTTCAGCCTGATCAGTTAAATAGTTTTTGATCTATCAATGTTTCCATGGCATAACTTCCGGAATACTTTATACAATATGAAGAAGGCCCAGATAAGACATTAGCCCATCCTTATGTTGTCAGGTGGAGGTATGCATACACGATTGACTTCAGTTCTTGTTTCTATTATAATAAAAACGCCTGTAACATAAAATTTCAATTTATTTCGTTCTGCAGCTTTCATTAAGTCAAGTTGAAATAGACATTTTTGGCATAACCTTGTGAAAACCAATTGCGGATTTCAGATAAGTAATGATGAAGAGAAAACACATCAATTTAGTTCAGATATGAGAGGTGTGTAGGGGTTAAAAAATAATGAAAAAGTAGAGTTGCAACAGACGATATACAAAATGACAAATATGTCGAGGAAAGAGACAGCTGTTAACTAATGGATTTAGATTGTCCCTAGGGATGGGGCAAGAACGAAATCTTTGTTTCTCCATGAAGAACGTATCTCTATATAAAATCAAAATCAAAATCAAAACTATACTCATGGATGTGAGTAGCAAATGGCAAAAAAGAAAGCTGAAAACAAGGTTAATTTTTTAAACTGGGGGACCATGGCCAACCTGTGTGTGTGTAGAGAAAGAGAGGGCAGCAAAAAAACAACTAAAAATAACTTGGTAAGTGAGTGACGTCACCAATTTGTTCATTCCTTAGTTTGGTTGGTCGCTCGGTACTGTTTGGGAAAAGTTGTCGCTCTGATAAAGGCCGCAGATATCGAAAAGCCTGGTCCAGCGATTATCGCACTCCCACATTGTGATTGATAGATCAGTAGGTAATTATCCTGATTAGGTTAGCAACTTAGTACCGCTGCGAAGCAAAGGGTCATTTCAAGCAGGACAAGTGAAATAATAGAAAGAAAATAAAGTTTTCAACAACTCGTATGTTGGGTTTTTTTAGAAGAAGAATTATTTGGTAAAGAGAATAGTAAACAAAAGAAAACTTATATAAATTTCAAGTCAAGAACTCTGTGTTTTGGGGACCGAAGCTATAATTGTTCAAAGGCGATTTTTAGTTAGTTTGGCGAAATGGTTTAAGTCAGGGGAGGGTCTGTCCCGGAGTGATGTGGATTCGGTGGGCGAGCAAGAATGAGTCTCTTCCAACTATGTGTCTCAGATCGCCAAAGCCCCAGCACCAGGTCTGGGGGAGGGGAGGTCAGCCTCCCACGACGTTGACTTCGGTGGCTGGCGAGCAAAAGTGAGTTTCTGAGGCCTGCCTCGACTTATATTGAAATTGGTTGTACGTGGCCCAAACCCTCCCCTAACAGCACCCAGTCAGCGAAACAAAGAGAATAAATGTCTTCATCATTTTCTCTTCTCTGAGTAATTTATATTCACAATCGACCCCCCCCCCCCATAATGAGAAAAGGTAATTCCACCCGTGGCCGGCGATTCCCCCCGCCCCCTCCCATCATCTCTCCCAATAGATTTTTTTCATGTTCAGATTTCTTGGTCCGTAGATAACCGAGAAAATGCACATTCTACCCTGGCTGTAGGATCTCTTAACCTACGTCCACCCACTGAAACTAACTCAAGGTTTCTTAATCATCACAATTCACACCTGTGTCATATCCAACCTCCCAGCCAAGAGGGAAAATGACATTCTTCCCAGTGAGAACAGACACAGTGGCACCAACTCCACGTTCATTTATCAATTCTTATTTTTCCTGACCCATCTGGTCTATGCATCAGCCTCTATTTTGATACAACAGTGACAATCTAAGCTGAATTTGTAGACAGCTCAACGCCGTTGTCTACCTTTCCATATGGTTTTTGGTTTTAATGAAGACATATATGCCTTTCCCTGTTAATTCACACTAGCGCGATACCATGATCGCCGGCCTTCGTAGGCCAACTTCTAATTCATACTAGTGTGTATTTTAGCTCCATCTTCCATAAGGCTGTTCAACTTTGTCACATCTGTCCCCTTTATCCCTTGTCATTTATTTGTAATTGACATCTTTTTTAAGCCTGTCATTCAAAAAACACAGAAAGAGAAAAATAGACGATATAATAAAAAATAAAAATAAAACAAAAATAACTAATGAAAAACAAAAAGTTCCTCAACTAATGTTTCGTTCAGCATGCAATAGTGTCCTGCTTCTACAGGTGTTGGATGTGTATGTATGGGTGTGTGCATGTCTGCATTTTATAGTTCTTGTATTGGAAGAGAATAGCGATAAAATCAATGATTTACACATGCAATGAAAAGTTCGTCACTAAGAAATGAGGGCTCTCAACGCCCTTTACAGTTACTACACTACCCTCTTCTCCTTCGAATCAATCTTCATTTCTTCAGTGTTCTTGCCCGGAGGAGAATAGCGATAATACCAATGGCTGAAACATGCAGTGAAAAGTTAAAAAATTTCTCTTAGTCCACTAATAAATCAGGGCTCTCAGCGCCCTTTACAGTTGCTACACCGCGCTCTCCTCCTCGGAATAGGAACGTAAAAATTAGAGGTACGGCTCTAGCGATTTGACAGACATCAGCTTTTTCTTATATAAAAAAAAAGAAGCGGATTTCAACCAAAAAGCGAAGAACTCACATCCATGTGAGGTGATAGCGATTTAAGTAGAACTCCGTTTTTTCTGAATTAAAAAAAGTGGAATCCCATTAAAACAAAAATGTTTTTCGCTGCTTTTTATCAGCAAACAAAGATGCCAGAAAGATCAGAAGAAAGGAAATCCAAAGAGAACCAAAATGCTAGCAGAATAGAATGCAACAACAAACGGACATTGAAGCATTCCACTTTCCTGCACCCACATAACAACTGTGCCTCTGCTAGTCTACTAATTCTAACCAATGCTACGTTTATTTTTACTTATTCTCATCTGGCGATATTGCATTCTGAACATTTAACGCTATTGATGGTATTGCTTACGAGCCAAAAAGTCGACCAAAGTCAAACTATTGTGGAAAGTTGTTGGAGGCTTTATTGAATTAGTATTCTTTAATTTATTACATCTGGCATCCCAAGGGCTCTTTATGACTAATTTGATGCAGTTATACTCAATAACTTTGGAACCTGTAAGCGTTTATGATTATTATATTTATCATTACTAGTATTTTAATTTTGACCTATTTTGCATCCTACATCCCAATAGCTCTTCATGCTAAATTTACTGCAATTCTGCTCAATACTTTTAAAAGCTGTGTTTATTAATAAAAGTAGTAGTAGTAGTAGGAGGAGAAATGTTATAATTTTCATCCACCTCCGGCATGCCAAGGATACTTCATGCTTAATTTGATACAATTCTGACCAGTACTTTTAGAGCATATAAATGACCAACCAACAGACCCCTCCCCCCCAAAAAATGCTAATCTCTATGATATAGAAGAGCCTGTCTATTTCGCATATATTGTTATCGATAGCATACAGCCTACAAACTCATCATTTTATTCTGATTCTTCACTTTCCTTTGTGGAAACATGGCCTAGCATCTTAACAAAACAAATGTATTTCTATTCACTTTCTGTCAAATAAATTTGTAGCCTACTCGGAATTATTTTACAATAGCGACATATTTGAATAATCACCAACAAACTACTAGAAACACCAGCAGCATATAACATTTATAAAGGCTTTGCTTTATAACATAACCTGCTGCATATAGCTCATATGATAGCAGATCAGACAACTTAAGGTTCAGTTTTCAGTCTCAGCTTTTCTCTTTTTTGGAAAGTCTATTACTTAATATTAATAAATTGTTTAATCCAGGGCAACGTCAGGTCGGGACAGCTTGTTTATAATATAGTGTAAGTTTTATAATAACCATGTTTACCTCCTTCCATTCCTTTCTTTCTTTCTTTCGTTATCCAGCTTTCTGGCATATAAAACTTTGAATTGAAGAGAGAGAAGAATATACTGTGATGATTAAAAGGAAGAAATAATAAGTAGAAACCCCATGCTGTGCTTTGCTTCTTTCTTTCTTTCTCACACAGCTTTATTTTTCTTGTGAAGACAGTGTCACATAACACTGATTGTAATACTCATTGACCATTATTTTCTCATATTTTCATCTTCAGTGTATTCTCCTTTTTCTAAACTATTTTACTGTGAATTAAGCAAGACCTTTCTACTCTTGTTCTTACATAAGCAACTAAATATTCATGATCGGAGAATAAAAGTGCAGAAAGTACAAATAGTAGCTTAATAGGACACGTCGCAACTTTTCGAGAGATAACAATTCTTTTTCTCTAGACTTTTCTTTCAAAGATAAATGTTTTCATATATTTTTCTTTCAAACAAAAAAAACAAGTGACCTTTTTCTTTTTAAATTTTGAGATAAAACTGATTCGAGATAAGCTAGTATTTCAAAGATTACATATGTTAGTGAGAAACACAAACACGGATAATCCAAAGATGTGTCTATTCAAACTATGCATTTAGGAATAAAAATGTAGTTTCAAATTGAAGCATGACAGACCAAGAAAATGACATTTCAAACCGAAGCATGGAAGATCAACAAAAATACCTGTATAATGTCATCGCGAATTCCTCACAGATAAGAGCACCTCAGAAAAAAAACAATAAACCCATCCACCCTTTGAAAGGAGGAGGTAATGCTTGGGATGATGACCGCCTGAGATAAAATAGATACTATTATAATGATACGGTATAATCTCACTGGCAATCCCTCACAGATAAGCGCACCTAAGACAAAAAACAATACACCCATCCACCCCTTGAAAAGAGAAGGTACTGCTTGGGAGGATGATACTATTATTTGAATTATTTATTTGCAAAAAAGGGGTAAACAAATTTTACAAATTGGGAACAGGGCCATCAAGTGTGAGTATGGGTGGAGAAGGGTCGGTGGTGGTCATCCTCTCTATCTTACTCTTAACTAGACGCATTTTAACCCATTCGCCCAAGCACTGTTGCTTTCATTCTTTCATCCTCTGTATATCACATTGACTTCAGCAGTCACCACAATACCACATTTACTCTCATAGACGACCTTAAACTATTCCCAACAGTTTAAAATCAACTATATTTACAAAGGTCATATGCAAATTTTGATCCCAGCTAAAAGACTGGATGTCGGTTTTCAACTCACAATTATCATTAAATAAGAACAGCTGCATAGTCGACAAGCATTTGTTGGTTCTTTGATATGACAGGGACACATGTGAAAACAGAATCTATATTACTTTCTACTTGACAATTTACTTTCAAATTTTTAAGAACTTCAAGAGTCAGTTATTTTAATCTACAGATTTTTAAAAAATGGCTAACATGCTTATTTCATGACACTTCAAAGTGGCCTCTTGTGCTTAATTTGTCAAAAGAATTATATTTATTTGCAAATAAATAATTCAAAGTGTAGAATATGTTCAAGCTCCTCTGTTTAATCTTCTAGGAACTCTGGCAATCACATTTCAAATACCAGCTCATATCTGATCCACTTGCTTTGGAACCACATTAAATTAGTCGCTGATTTATTTTTCTGTCTTGCAACAGGATACTTGTTGTAGTTTGAGTAACTAAACTAGTTCACATGGTCAGCTGCTATGATCATGGTTACCGTAACTCCATCCAGATTTGACTAGTATCACGAGTCCAGCCGTTGACTCAATGGGCTGATTCTGCTGACTAACTCCATTTGCTGTTGACTATATGCTACTTAACTTTGCAGCTGCATCCTGGTCATTACAGTCGACCAGCCCTGAACCGAGCTCATTAACCAAAATTCTTTTATCCTGACCAGATATTGGCAATATATCTGTGCTTGAGAGAAACTTTCCCTTTCAGGACAATTTACAAACTTGTGATCTATCTGCCCTTTTCATGACAAAAACTGTTCTTAAACCACAGTTCAACATGAACACCTGACCATCATCATTGGAGATGCAAGTCATGTACTCAACACCAACATTCCTGTGCTGCCGTCAACTGAAACTTTTTATATTCCTGTCTCATCTTTTTTGACTTGGTCCCATATTGTCTTTTTTGTCAGCCTCTGTAAATATTTATTTTTAAATTTATATAATTATTTTACATTTTTCTGTTTCCAGTTATTTAAAAATAAAAATATATAAAGATTTAAATTTAACTCTACTTTTTTATACACATATATTTGCATAATGGTAGGAGTGTTCGCTAATGGGTCGGAAAATCAGGGTTCAATCTTCAGTCGAATCATACCAAATCTTAAAAAAAGAAAATGGTATATGATGCCCTATTGTCAAACATCAAGGAAAGGATCAAGAACAAATGGAGTAATCTTAGAAAAGGAGTGGCGCTCTCCCCTTCATCTCAGTGCAGTAGCTAATAAAATAGGAGGGTATTGGTTACCCTCGCTTATGGTCGACCATGTTACTTTTACTTTGATACATATATATTATCATATAAGTTCTTGAAAAAAAAAAATTTGTTAACATTTTGCACCATAAGAAAGCTAAATACAGTGTGGTCACTAGAAAAGCGGGAAATTTAAAATTGTAAATTTTATTGTTTAGATTTTATTGTTTAAATTTTATTTTGTTTAAATTTTATTTTGTTTAAATTTTATTGCATCTATTTGACATTTTGAGCATCTATGAGTGTATTATAAGATTAGTCTTTGAAAAACTTTATAAAAGTTATTCTTTGTAAAAATAAATTACCGTTTGACAAATTTCCCGCTTTTCTAGCGACTGTTCTTTAGTTTAGGTGGTGAGCTGGTTTCAAATTATTAGTAAGCGCTTGTTAAACAGCATTTAATTGGAACAAATACATAGAAGACATTGTCAAGGCTGCTGCAAAGAAAGTGGGATCCCTCTACCATGCTAGAAAACTTCTCACACCTGACAGTATCCTATATCTCTATGAATCCACCACCCGCCCATGCATGGCGTATTGTTGTCATATCTGGACTGGTGCATCATCCATTAGTCTCTCCCTCTTGGACAAGGTCCAAAAAAGAGTAACTAATCTAATAGTCACTATCCACCAGCCTCTATTGCCATAATGTTGCATCCTTGTGCTTGTTTTACAAGTACTTCAATGGGACGTGCTCCAATGAACTTGCTGCTCTGGTGCCCTCCATCCTCCCCTCGACATAAATACATTCGACCAACCCGACAATCAGTTAAATCCCATCCATTCACTGTGGAGGTCCCCACATGCCGGAGAGCCTTCTACTCCAATAGCTTCTTTCCTTGTACTGCTGGCTTTTGGAACTCCCTCCCTGCTCCCTGTTTGCCCGACTGTACTTACATGCAGAAATTTAAAACTAATGTGAACAAGTATCTCGCTGCACAGCTCCCAATTTAGGATGAAACACCAAAACTGTCACCCTAATTCTCAGTAGCCCCTTATGTCTACAGTGTCAACTTGCCTTGTTTGGATTGAACTATGTTTTAAAAGAAAGAAGAATTTGAGGTTAGATTAAAAAGTTCAGATGTGACAGAGTTCTGACATAATTTGCAACAACGGGTGTGAAATAACTGTTTACCATGGCAACATGATTTCATAAAGATAAAAAAAAACAAATATCGTCATGGGAGGAGGGAAAGAGGGGAGCATTGAAATGTCAGTATGTAACAAACAACTTATCATGTTGCCCTACGGGGGGGGGGGGGGATAAGAAGTGGGTGGGGAATCAAAAGTAAAATGATAGATAAAAAGAAAAAGTGTTTTTTTTCTTTTTTTAAAAAGAGCAAAGAGTTACGCATTTACATAACTGGTAAGACTGTTGACCTGTATATTAAGTATATTTGTTATGATATAGGCAAAATAATATGAAAACGTGCAGATTGCTTTGCTCAGAAATTAGCAAAGCAGGCGAGAAGCCAAAAACACATTAACATGGTGTATGCATTTTTATTGGTGAGCAGCATATCTTTGAGGATAACGATAGGCACCGAATCAAAATGGCTGAGAGAAGGGAAGCTAGAACACAAAATTCATCTAGTGCCGTTAGTATGAGCTAACAAAAAGAACCCGTTAGCCACCTTGACAGGTCATGTATATTCACTGCTAACTTAGCTAATTTCAGGAGGAAAAAAATCTACGATAGACCTCAATGAAAACTTCTCAAAGCAGGTAGCAGTAATGACATAACCATGGCAGCACTATTATTGTTCGTTTCAAAAGTCAGTACAAAGGTACTCCGTGACCCAAACAAGCTTTTAATAGTATACCCAATCAACCTTATCCTAGGAAAGTTTTTTATAGATATAAATAAATAGTCTATAAATAAACTAATTTACTATTTATCTTATGTCTCAAATGAAAACCTTATATATACAAAAAGTAACATTTCTAGATTTTCATCTTTTAAAATGCATATTTCAAAAGTTCTTTTCTCGGAAATGTAAGTAGGTTACTCATGTTTTCTTTAACACACTTTATCTGGGTTAGGATGGCCTAGAGAAGAGAAGGAAAGCAGATATAATGGCCTAGAGAAGAGAAGGAAAGCAGATATAATGGTCTAGAGAAGAGAAGGAAAGCAGATATAATGGCCTAGAGAAGAGAAGGAAAGCAGATATAATTACCTAGAAAAGAGAAGGAAAGCAGATATAATGGTCTAGAGAAGAGAAGGAAAACAGATATAATGGCCTAGAAAAGAGAAGGAAAACAGATATAATGGCCTAGAGAAGAGAAGGAAAGCAGATATAATGGCTTAGAGAAGAGAAGGAAAACAGATATAATGGCCTAGAGAAGAGAAGGAAAGCAGATATAATGGCCTAGAAAAGAGAAGGAAAGCAGATATAATGGCCTAGAAAAGAGAAGGAAAACAGATATAATGGCCTAGAGAAGAGAAGGAAAGCAGATATAATGGCCTAGAGAAGAGAAGGAAAGAATATAATGGCCTAGAGAAGAGAAAGAAAAGAAGATATAATGGCCTAGAGAAGAGAAGGAAAGCAGATATAATGACCTAGAAAAGAGAAGGAAAGCAGATATAATGGCCTAGAAAAGAGAAGGAAAACAGATATAATGGCCTAGAGAAGAGAAGGAAAGCAGATATAATGGCCTAGAGAAGAGAAGGAAAGCAGATATAATGGCCTAGAGAAGAGAAGGAAAGAATATAATGGCCTAGAGAAGAGAAGGAAAACAGATATAATGGCCTAGAGAAGAGAAGGAAAGCAGATATAATGGCCTAGAGAAGAGAAGGAAAGCAGATATAATGGCCTAGGGAAGAGAAGGAAAGCAGATATAATGGCCTAGAGAAGAGAAGGAAAGCAGATATAATTACCTAGAAAAGAGAAGGAAAGCAGATATAATGGCCTAGAGAAGAGAAGGAAAACAGATATAATGGCCTAGAGAAGAGAAGGAAAGCAGATATAATGGCCTAGAGAAGAGAAGGAAAGAATATAATGGCCTAGAGAAGAGAAGGAAAACAGATATAATGGCCTAGAGAAGAGAAGGAAAGCAGATATAATGGCCTAGAGAAGAGAAGGAAAGCAGATATAATGGCCTAGAGAAGAGAAGGAAAGCAGATATAATGGCCTAGGGAAGAGAAGGAAAGCAGATATAATGGCCTAGAGAAGAGAAGGAAAACAGATATAATGGTCTAGAGAAGAGAAGGAAAGCAGATATAATGGCCTAGAGAAGAGAAGGAAAACAGATATAATGGCCTAGAGAAGAGAAGGAAAGCAGATATAATGGCCTAGAAAAGAGAAGGAAAGCAGATATAATGGTCTAGAGAAGAGAAGGAAAGCAGATATAATGGCCTAGAGAAGAGAAGGAAAACAGATATAATGGCCTAGAGAAGAGAAGGAAAGCAGATATAATGGCCTAGAAAAGAGAAGGAAAGCAGATATAATGGTCTAGAGAAGAGAAGGAAAGCAGATATAATGGCCTAGAGAAGAGAAGGAAAGCAGATATAATGGCCTAGAAAAGAGAAGGAAAGCAGATATAATGGTCTAGAGAAGAGAAGGAAAACAGATATAATGGCCTAGAAAAGAGAAGGAAAACAGATATAATGGCCTAGAGAAGAGAAGGAAAGCAGATATAATGGCTTAGAGAAGAGAAGGAAAACAGATATAATGGCCTAGAGAAGAGAAGGAAAGCAGATATAATGGCTTAGAGAAGAGAAGGAAAACAGATATAATGGCCTAGAGAAGAGAAGGAAAGCAGATATAATGGCCTAGAAAAGAGAAGGAAAGCAGATATAATGGCCTAGAAAAGAGAAGGAAAACAGATATAATGGCCTAGAGAAGAGAAGGAAAGCAGATATAATGGCCTAGAGAAGAGAAGGAAAGAATATAATGGCCTAGAGAAGAGAAAGAAAAGAAGATATAATGGCCTAGAGAAGAGAAGGAAAGCAGATATAATGACCTAGAAAAGAGAAGGAAAGCAGATATAATGGCCTAGAAAAGAGAAGGAAAGCAGATATAATGGCCTAGAAAAGAGAAGGAAAGCAGATATAATGGCCTAGAAAAGAGAAGGAAAACAGATATAATGGCCTAGAGAAGAGAAGGAAAGCAGATATAATGGCCTAGAGAAGAGAAGGAAAGCAGATATAATGGCCTAGAGAAGAGAAGGAAAGAATATAATGGCCTAGAGAAGAGAAGGAAAACAGATATAATGGCCTAGAGAAGAGAAGGAAAGCAGATATAATGGCCTAGAGAAGAGAAGGAAAGCAGATATAATGGCCTAGGGAAGAGAAGGAAAGCAGATATAATGGCCTAGAGAAGAGAAGGAAAGCAGATATAATTACCTAGAAAAGAGAAGGAAAGCAGATATAATGGCCTAGAGAAGAGAAGGAAAACAGATATAATGGCCTAGAGAAGAGAAGGAAAGCAGATATAATGGCCTAGAGAAGAGAAGGAAAGAATATAATGGCCTAGAGAAGAGAAGGAAAACAGATATAATGGCCTAGAGAAAAGAAGGAAAGCAGATATAATGGCCTAGAGAAGAGAAGGAAAGCAGATATAATGGCCTAGAGAAGAGAAGGAAAGCAGATATAATGGCCTAGGGAAGAGAAGGAAAGCAGATATAATGGCCTAGAGAAGAGAAGGAAAACAGATATAATGGTCTAGAGAAGAGAAGGAAAGCAGATATAATGGCCTAGAGAAGAGAAGGAAAACAGATATAATGGCCTAGAGAAGAGAAGGAAAGCAGATATAATGGCCTAGAGAAGAGAAGGAAAACAGATATAATGGCCTAGAGAATAGAAGGAAAGAAGATATAATGGCATAGAGAAGAAAAGGAAAGCAGATATAATGGCCTAGAAAAGAGATGGAAAGAATATAATGGCCTAGAGAAGAGAAGGAAAACAGATATAATGGCCTAGAGAAGACAAGGAAAGCAGATATAATGGCCTAGAGAATAGAAGGAAAGAAGATATAATGGCCTAGAGAAGAGAAGGAAAGCAGATATAATGGCCTAGAGAAGAGAAGTAAAGCAGATATAATGGCCCAGAGGGGAGGATAGCAGGAGATAAGGACAAAAAGGATTACATTTTCTTTCCTCATAGTAGAAAACAATTCTGTTTTTTTTTGTTTTTTTTAAACTATTTAGAAAAATTAAGAAAACGAAATAAAAAAAGTATAATTCATGCTTAAAAATAAAAAAATAGTATCTGTAACAAGTTGTCTTGGGAGGACGTGGTCAAGCCATGGGTAAGGATTCTATCAGGCCTCACCAAAGACAAGAATGGAGGGGAAGACTTAGATTTAGACTAGACAATCAGGCCCCACCCTCATCAGAGGATTAATTGTTCCCTTATTCAACAAACAAACCAAACAAACTTATGCATTCATTCTTTCCAGATTTTTCAAGTCAATTTACTTCTGGGGGTGGCGATTGAGTTCTATATTCTATCATAAAAAAGTAACCCCCCCCCCAAACACACACTGTGCCAAGCAAAAGAGTCAGTGTATACTCTTCTCCACATTAATTTCATTCATCATCATCAGCATATCCGGTTTAACATCCGGTTTACATGTTGGCATACATTGGACGGCTTTTTGAAATTAACTTCTAAACTATCCCATCTCTAGACAGGTCTTTATTTATCCCTCTAATAAAGAGAGATTTTCCTTCTGAAATTTCCTCCTGGAATCTAGATCTCGAAATGAATTTAATTTCATTATGAAAAAAAATAAAACACACATAGCAACCAAGTCAGTGAGTGCTTGCAAGCATTCATAATGAATTATGGCCATACGCCATTTTGTAAATCATCAAATCAGAAAGAATCTAATCTATGTATTTCCCTCAATGATTATCTCTTTTCAACTAATTTACTCGTATATAAATTAGATGGCAAACTAATAAGTCTCTTCACAAATAAGAATATATCTATATGAGAACAACAAGTATAATTTTGATTATTCGAACTACTGTTCTCATCACAACTTTTCGAACTCGAGAATATTTCTGGACAAAATTTCGAATGGATCTCTTTATTTAATCCACACTCTCGTTTCGTCAGCTGGGAGAAGTCTTCAGTAATTTGCAATTCTTCGTATCGCTCGCACCGAGGATTGAACCTTCAGATGACCATCACTTAAAACTGAACTTTACTCAGTACTATATCCACTGCACCACGGGTCTTGCAGACAGTTCAAGTATGAATTTTGGGAGCTTTAAACCTATTCTTGTTTTTAATGTGTAGTCTTACTACTTATCACTACTTTTATTACTACAGATCATTGTGTGTGTGTATATATTATACATATATATATATATATATATATATATATATATTATAACCTTATCTATTATATATAATTAATGGTTCTCATATAATATTAAATTCTATACTAGGTCTGCTTAGTAAGTCATTGTTGCCCAACATATGCGCTGCTTCTTTGAGTCGTCTTACTCTCCACCGTTCTTCTCTATCTATAATTTTTACTTCGTCCCTCCATATGTGGTCAGCTTATACTCGACTTTTCAATATCTCCACATATTACGACTTTCCGGTGTTCTTATAGCCGTACTTTTAGTGGGCGACATTTCTCACCTTTGTATATTTTCCCACACTTACATGGGATTGCATACACACAGTTCTTAGTCATACATTTTTCCGTGGGAAGTTTGACTTTCACAAGCTGCTTTCGGAAAGTTGAATCGCTCCTGAATACTGTCCTGATGTCATATGGATTGCATATTCTTTGGATTTTTTTTCCGACAAGCCCTTCATATATGGTTAACAAACTGTGGTGAGTTTTCGGGTGGTGTCCTTTGGTGTTTGATCTAGATTTCTTGGAGCTGATGCCATGCTCTTTGGATAGTTGCTTCGGTGGAAGAGTTCTCTCAAGCTGTCCATCTCCTCTTGATATGTATTACTGTTACTACATATTGTATTTGTTCGATGTTGTAGGCAACAGACGATTCCTTTCTTTACATTATATAGATGGTGGGAATTGAAATTTAGATACTGTCCAGTGAAAGTTGGCTTTCGATATACAGATGACCTAAACCCCTGATCAGTGCAAGTTATCAGCACATCTAGGAAAGATAATTTGTTATTATGTTCCTTTTCCATCGTGAACTGTATAGATGGACAGATAGAGTTCATATGGTCTAGTAATGTTTGAACATCCTCCTGATGAGGCCAGAGTATGAATGTGTCATCCACACATCGTATCCACATTGCTGGCTTTAGTGGTGTTGATCCTAGCACCATTTCTTCAAAGTATTCCATGTATACGTTGGCCAGTACTGGGGACAATGGTGATCCCATAACTAGACCTTCTTCCTACCGGTATATATCAGATCCCATCGCAAAGTATGTGGTTTCTACACAGTAGGTAAATATCTCCATTAGATTATCAATTGGGATACAAGTGCTTCCTTCAGTGATAATCGAAAAGATACACCTGAAGAAGGCCAGAGGTTACAGCGTCCAAACCGTTGTGATGATAACACACAAGATGAGAACAGTAACCCGAATAATCAAAATTATACAAATTATCAATCTTCATCTCAAAAATTCAGAAACGTAGGAATAATATGTCTACAAAATAATAATAATAATAATAATGATAATAATAATACATCTATATAAGAATAAAGATGATATTGAAGTAAAAAGACTTATTATTTTTAGTTATGCAAGAAGTATTTCTTAAGAGATATATCACAGTTTATGAATTTTCGAATGAAATCAAAGTCGAACAAATAATGATAATGGTTCTGACCCAATGGATCACAAATAGTTTCGTATATATATATATATATATATATATATATAGGTGCATAAAAATATATGTTAGTGCATATATTTTTTTATTCTATACTCCAAATTGTTCAAGGTAAAAGCTTGATGATTGTAAACATTTAACGACAGGGTATATCTATTAATAATGGAGTTTATGTATCTGTCTGTCTGAAGCCGAAACTCCATCAGAGTACTATGACTATTTCTTAAGTCCGCCAGCTTCATTATATACTACTAAAAAAAACATTATAAACACTATGCGTACTTCCCAATTTACATAATAAATTGCTTTTGAACTTCTAATAAATTAGTATTCACAAATAAACACTCATGATTGTTCTCTTCATATTTCAACATGTATTTACGCTATTTTGCTCGCTAATAATCTTACTTATAAATTATAATTTAGACAGACAGACAGATACATACATACATACATGAAATGCGTTACGTAGTTAATATAACTATGACGAATGGATTAACGCTGGCTGTTTAATCAGTGGTTCCCATCCCTCCCTCCGTTAATTCAATATGGTGCAATGGATTAAACAGCCAGCATTAATATGGCGCATTATTTAAAATGTAAACAACAACGCTGGCATTCACCGTGATAAGTTTCCTCTTATTTATTTTTTTAAAACGTTCTAAGTTTGTTTGTTTTCTTAATCTTATTAGCCATTAAATTCACTGAATCAAATTGCTTAATTAAAATAATAATTGATTTAAAAATTACTATTTAAACACACACACACACACAATCACACGCACACTTTATAACGAATTCAGTTTTCACTTTAGGACCCGCACTAACTTTCGCCTCGTCGTTAGGGTTAGGGTCGGTATTTTGTTTTTTTAATTGTTGATTTTAATTTACGTACACCTTTTTTCCGCTTTGAAAGACATAAAATATTACTTTTTATATTCTGACCTGGATTTGTCGCAAAACGATTGTGTGTAAAGAAATGCGAGCAGACGACACCTTTTACTGGGCAAGTAAATAACTGTTTTTAGAATAGTATATAAGGTAACAATTATTTCTTCTTTTCCTTCTCTTATTAACTGTCATTCGTAACTACTACACTCAATATATATAAATACTACACTCAATTTTTATTTAAAATTTTTATTTTCTTTACATTTATTTTTAATGCAAAAACTGTTTACGGTTGCTACAAACCAAAATAATGCAAACTTAATTTATCTTTTTATTAATGATGTTACTTATCATGTGCAATATATTATTTAAATTAATTGTAGTGATAAAAAGCTCTATCCAAATTACATACTAGTGTCATTTCTGACGCGGCAGCCTAGCAAAAAATATGCGACCAGAGGGAGCGTATATTTGCTAGTATAAATAAATAATATTACGCTAAATTCCAGTGACCAAGTTTTTCTCCAGTCTTTTTTCCAAATCCAAAAACTACAGTGCATTTTGATGGACCGTTCAGCACATAGACGAACAACCAAAAATTTATACGTCAATTATGTGATTTATAAAAAAATGGAAAAAAAAAAATGAATACAAACGTAGTCACTGGAATTTAATGTAATATTGTTTATATATATATTAGCAAAACCTACCCGCCCTCTGGCCAGCAATTAATTGGGGGAGGGTATAGTTAACTAATATATTTGTAACACTAACCCTAAGTCCGACTAGCACGTAATTGCCTAAAAGAGTGCCCACCCCCCAAAAACAAATAAAGCACAGAATAACGCACAATTTGCGTTAAATATATATTAAACTGATCCATCACTCTAAATTCTAAAATATGTTTTCCTTCTTTCCATTTTCCACGGTGTTCACATGTAATTGTCTAAAAAAGAATATATATTTTGAGGGATTGGGGCGAAGTGTGTTAATCTGCAAATTTACCCATATTTTATTTTTTAAATCTTATAATTTTTAACCGTACATCCCTTTTTTATTTTAATTTTAAGCAATTGAGTTTAGTTGTGTTATTTTTTTCATGTGAAAAGTAAATAAATAGCTTCTTTAAAAGTATCTAAATAATTAAATACATTATCTTTCATGTATGAATAAAAAATATTAAAAGTTTTGGTATTATTGTAGATTAACACCCCCTCCCCCCCCCCCCTAAAATAATAAGATTGTACTGTTTTAGGTGATTACGTATGGATATCCAGAAAATCCTTGCGGCAATAGAAAACAAAAAAAAAAATATTTAGAGTTGGGCATCAGTGTCGCATATAAATTTAACTTAAAATTATACTCCATATCCGGGCCATTCTCGGGTTATATGGCAGCTAACCATTTTTTTTTTTTTACTATTGGAGATAAATTCTGTGCGTTATTTGGGGGGTGGGCAAGGGTTCACACTTTTAGATGATTACGTGTGGTTTTACAACCTTGCCAGTCAGATTTAGGGTTAGTGTTAAAAATATATTAGTTAACTGTCCTAATAAGTAGAATCGCATTGTTTAAACTTAGCTGAGGGTGTTAATCTACAAATTTATCAGTTTGTCGTTAAAATTATGGAAGTCTCTGAATAAAAACATTGTTTTAACTATACCCATCTCCAATTAATTGGTGTTTTGATCTAAATGTAGTTTGGATAAATGGAAAAAAAAAAACTTTTGCATTTATCCATTTAAAAGACAGAAAAAATTAAGTTAAATAAAGTACGAATCTATTTTTTTAATATTTAAAAAGCTGAGAGGGATGGGGAACTTTTTTTTTCTTTATTATAGCAAATATAATCATATTCAATAGTGGTAGAAAACAACAAATTTAGTTTTAAATATAAAGTATATATCAAATGAAAAACTTAGTTATTGTGTTCAATGCGGAGTGTAATTTTTTTTAAATAAATTATTTCAGGTAATCTAAGTTGTTGCTTTGTGTAAACATACACATGCTTAATAAACGTGACCTGAAGTTATTCGAATTTCAAAATAATCATTTTGAACGTTAAACGTTTTTCATAAAATCATTGAAATTAATATTACTACTACTAATAATAATATTAATATTAACAAAACTTTTTAATATATATAAGAAAACTGTAAGACAAAAATAGAAATGAATTGTTCAGAATATTAATTTATTAAAAGGTGTTTATAAAATTATTTTGCTAATGAAGCATTGGGATGAATGTGTTTACGCAGTGTTCCGTTGTGTATATATAATGTATTTGAAAATACCTAAATGTATAATTGTATTAAATAAGCGTAATGTGTTTTGATATAAACATAGTTGGGATAAATGGAAAAATATTTTGCATTTATTCATATATATATATATATATACTTTTTCTTCTCCATCGAAACCTTCTTCCATTGGACACCTTATCGGCGGACAATTACCATCTGGACAAACCCAGTATCTTTTTACTCGAACTTTTTTTCACCCATTTTTTTCTTAATATTTTTTCAAATGTTGAACTTTGGCTTTTCTATTGCCAACTTATCTATCTGTATAATTCCTCTGATGATAAGATATCGATCTTTGAAAAGCCTTGGCTTAAGGAAAGAACAATAAACATAATTTTATTACAGAATATACCTTGCATTGAACAATTGAAGTTTGAAATAAATTTGGACATTCGTGCATGTTCATCACTCTTCGTCCATCTATCTATCTATATATATATATATATATATATATATATATATATATATATATATATAATCACTAATTAAATGGAGCTGATCTTTATCATTGTTATAAAATAATATCTGAAAGTATCTATTTGTACATTTTGGTTATGCTCTGTTCCAATACTGAAAAGTTGATTATTCATGTATATATATATATATATATATATATATATATATATATACATATACTAGTTGTACCAACCCAGCTTCACCAGGATCCATTATGTTCAAATTTGTTTTGTAGATGTTTCTATCTTGAAAGTAAGTTATGAAGAGTTATTCCCCTTAGCTGAATTTTCTTTTAAAGGTGATTATTTAAGAATGTGTGCATTTTACCACACTGCCGAACCGGATTAAGTATTTTTTTTAATACATTGTTGTGAATTACGTTAATCTATTGCAAATGACATGGTAAAAAAAAAAATTAAAATTGGCTAGTCACAGTCAAAGTTTGATTCGTTAGCTGAAATGCTATTTAGGTCCACCATTTAAAATGATCATTTTATATATATATATATATATATACATATATTTATATATATATATATATATACATATACATATATTTATATATATATACATATACATATATTTATATATATATACATATACATATATTTATATATATATACATACATATATTTATATATATATACATACATATATTTATATATATATACATACATATATTTATATATATATACATACATATATTTATATATATATATACATACATATATTTATATATATATATATACATACATATATTTATATATATATATATACATACATATATTTATATATATATATATACATACATATATTTATATATATATTTACATACATATATTTATATATATATTTACATACATATATTTATATATATATACATACATATATTTATATATATATATACATACATATATTTATATATATATATATATATACATACATATATTTATATATATATATATATACATACATATATTTATATATATATATATATACATACATATATTTATATATATATATATACATACATATATTTATATATATATATACATACATATATTTATATATATATATACATACATATATTTATATATATATATACATACATATATTTATATATATATATACATACATATATTTATATATATATATACATACATATATTTATATATATATACATGCATATATTTATATATATATATATACATATATTTACAGGGTGGGCCAAAATAAGAGTCCTATCTTTAAATTTGAATAACTTGAATTTGAATAACTTTCACAAAATAAAAGTTAAACTCACCAAACTTTATGTGTGTGTAGACTGACCCTTCCGAGATTTTTTGAAATAAACAAAACAAATTTTAGCCGAAAAACACTTCTTAAAACTTACAAAAACTAAAGTATTGTTTTTTACACTGTTTTGAGTTTTTTAAGCAAAAATAATGTTTTCTAAATGAGTGTACGTTCCTTAGGGCTAATACGGCTCATGCTTGCTTCGGAAGGGGTCCTTTACTTATTCTAAAAAAAAAAAAAAAGAAAATCAATAAATAAAAAAGTTATGAATTTTTAAAAATAGGACCCTTATTTTTGCCCACCCTGTATAAGGATATACTATTGCACAATGCATTACAATATCTAACTTTGCTGATGCCTTGATACATTTCCTTTGATAAAACTAACAATCTTTTTATGTAACAAATCTAAAGCCATTTTTCATGAATTACAATGTACCAACTATTGTGTTTTCGAAATTTTTAAGATGAGAATTGATAATTTATATTATTTGTATAATTCGGACTACTGTTCTTATCACAACATTTCAGCCGATGTAACTTACAGCCTTCTTCAGGTGCATCTTGTTGAACTCGGGAATCTGTATGTAAACCCTTTATTTAATCGACAGGAGTAGATTGTTCTTGCTCTGTCAGCTATAACCGGGTAGAAGTGTTAAGTGTAATTCTTAATTATATTCTTAGTATCGCCTGTACTGAGGATTGAACCTTCAACCTCCAAAAGTCTATCACTTAGAACTGATTATTATTTAGCACTTTAGATATTACACCACGTATCCAGGCAATATTAAGAATAGAATTAAGAATTACTTAAGATTTCTACCCGGTCACAAAAACAATCTACCCACATGGATTAAATAAAGGGTTACGTTTTAAATTCCATACAATTTCTGGAATTCAACAAGCTGCATCTAAGAAGGATGGAAGTTACATCATCCAAAACATTACAAGAATAGCATCCGAGATGAGAACAGTAGTCCAAATAATCTAAATAATACAAAGTATTGACTGCTTTTATGTTATAGTTACTATTTTACTTTGAATAAACAAATAAACATGGAAAGCTTACCAATAAAGTAGTAAGATTTATTCTAATGATTAACTTATGTTGTGATTTAAAAGTTTGTGGTTTCACATTTATCTAAGAATTCATTAATTACATTTTGTATCATGCTGCATATAGTATGAATTACATAGTGATATGCATCGTTTCCATCCTAATATGCTAGTGGGTGTTCTTGACCTATAAAAAAATAACACGAATTGATACTTCTGCTGAGATTCAAAATAGTGCACAAGCAAATCAGCCAATTTCTGGCCCTCCTTGTTCAAAACAATTGCTAGATTTATCATTTTGACAAACCACAATTAATTACTTAATTATATGCTAACAATATCTTCGAGTTATGTTCAGTCTAAAGAGATCCACTCTCCCAGACTTTACATTCTCTCTGAGAAAGGGTTAGTTTATTGCTAATCACTTGATGCTCCTCTATCTGTGAATGCCAACAGAGTTGCTGAGGTATTTTTGTATCCGACTGCACTTGCTTCTCAAACTCATCTGACCTTGTGTCTAACCTCCTGACATGGATGTAAATAATATATATATATATATATACGTCGGACTGGAGTTGAAAAATACTTGAGGTCCGGGGTTTCGAATCGCATGACCGGTAGTGAATAGTCATATCTCTATGCTGATGAGTCCCGATTGAAAAAGGACGAAACGTATACGTACATAGATAATAAACAATAACAAATATTTATTATTTGTCGCTCCTTGAAAGTAGAGCACTGTAATTGGTAGTATTAACACAGCATGACGTCACTTGCTTATAACGCATCATTCCTTCCCTTAATAGAAGTAGAATGGCTCGACGTCAAAGCCGCCGTTAAAGTGTTAAAATTATCATAGTTTATTCGCTGTTTACAATTGGCCCAGCGATTAGCGACGTCGGACTGGAGTTGAAAAATACTTGAGGTCCGGGGTTTCGAATCGCATGACCGGTAGTGAATAGTCATATCTCTATGCTGATGAGTCCCGATTGAAAAAGGACGAAACGTATACGTACATAGATAATAAACAATAACAAATATTTATTATTTGTCGCTCCTTGAAAGTAGAGCACTGTAATTGGTAGTATTAACACAGCATGACGTCACTTGCTTATAATGCATCATTCCTTCCCTTAATAGAAGTAGAATGGCTCGACGTCAAAGCCGCCGTTAAAGTGTTAAAATTATCATAGTTTATTCGCTGTTTACAATTGGCCCAGCGATTAGCGACGTCGGACTGGAGTTGAAAAATACTTGAGGTCCGGGGTTTCGAATCGCATGACCGGTAGTGAATAGTCATATCTCTATGCTGACGAGTCCCGATTGAAAAAGGACGAAACGTATACGTACATAGATAATAAACAATAACAAATATTTATTATATATATATATATATATATATATATATATATATATATATATATATATATATATATTGGAAGCAATTCATTATCGATGCAAGTCTGATTAAAGATGACAGAGTTTTTCTCTTTTATTTTATTTTTCTTGTTTTCTTGACTCTGCAAGCTAGCTTTCATGTCTCTGGTTTCAATTGGTGGAGTATGGATCCGAGAGTTGTTTTTTTATTTTTGTGGATGTCAGATGTTTCCGATGTCATGAACACAGTTCTAGGTAACTGTATTGTGTGACCTCAATGTTAAGGACGTCAACAGTCACAATGTTTGAATAGCAACTGCTGATAGTTTTTTGATTTTCCTAACAAAAACTACTCACATAAAGGAAATGTAAGTAAAACTACTTATATACTTAGCACTCAAATTATATATATATATATATATATATATATATATATCTCAAATAACAAAAAATTAAACAAATTAAAACAAATAAATATACAAATACATATATAACAAATTCAATTATACTTTATTTGTTATTTTATTTTATTAGAAACAAACCCACTCCTGATTGCTTGAGATGGACCAAAAGAAATAAAACAACTTTCAGATCCATACACTAATTGAAACCAAAAACATGTAAGCTAGCTTGCAGAGTCAAGCAAACAATTAATAAAATAAACAAACAGAAACACTGTTGCCTTTAATCAGATTTGCAACGATACATATATATATATATATGCATTTTTTTGTTTCATTTTACTTCAGTCGAAGTTCTCAAAAATCAAGGGACCCTTTCCCGGGGCTAATACTTAATCTCTATATGTGATACATAAATATTCGAATATTCCATTAAAGTTCTCCTTTACCTTTCACACGTAGAGTTAGTAAAGAAGTAAAGAATATTAATTTTCTTCTCCAATTGACCCGTGAACTATGTTATAGTATATCTTGTGGTCTCTTGGTCCTACCGGATTCCAGAACAAAAATTCATCTAGTCTGGTGGAGTATCCAGCAAAGTGCTGTTACTTGAGGTAAAATTACTTGAAGAAGGTGCACCATTCCTCATATGTGCCAGTGTATAGCCGTGTCGAGGGGTTCATATTTGGGCTTCAAACACTATGTTATTTTGAATATTTGGTCAGGGTTTACTTGTAGGTGAAGTATCCTCATGTCAGGTTGTCCTGACAAACCCTTGTACAGAGAGACCGAGGACACTCGAAGATGGTGTCTAGTAGGCAATTCAAACTGTATATATGTGTGTGTGTGTGTGTTGTTTATATATGTGTGTCGAGACTGAAATGAGGTTGATGTTCCAGAGCACAGTAAGATCATAGGAGAAACGTCTCCTTCAGCTTTCGTTTAAGGCAGACACCTCAGAAAGGGAAAACTAATATAACACCTGTGGTAACTGTTGCTTCCAATTAAGTAGACTTGCACTTTGGGGATGGGGGGGGGGGGGTCAGGGTGACATTCACTTAGGTTGAATTGGTTCTGTGCAAAGCCTTTCTTCATTTAAAAAACAATTCACACACAAGCATTGCTTAAAAACTTCAAGATCTTATTGTGTTTTTATGACAGTGACAATGCTTCAACACAAGTCTGTAGTCATCATATTTTATATATATATATATATATATATATATATATATATATATATGTTTTCGAATTGTCACTTGCACTTAGTCAAGTATTAATGGCAATAAGAAAAACTTGTTCGACTTTTTTAAAGTCACGCCTGACAAATCTCAAGTGGCTGTGAGTGACGTCAGCAAATGTTTAAGTATTCAATCACAAAGTCAGCAGATGTATAACTATAAAATTAGATTTACTTTTTTTTTTATTTTACAAATTATTCTGACATGGTTATTTTCATTCTTTTTAACAAGATTTGAAGGAAAATCAAAGATTGAGAAATCGATTTATTGAGTGATTTTAAATGAACCTTTTACAAGAATAAGGTAGACGGTTGAAAACTACTTCTAAGAATGTTTAAACAAAGAAGGAAGACTTAAATATTGTTTATCAAAAAATTCGTGTCTGGTGTACAAGAAAAATTCTGTTATTTACTTTGGTCACGATTCAATTGATTAAGATCCAATTGAAAAAAATTACAAATTTTACTAAACGGTCAACTGGAAGGATTGTTAATAATAGATCAAAACTACTTCATATTTAAAGTTTAGAAAAAGGAGAGAGATCTATATAGTACTATTCTTTTAAATAGAATTCCCAATCCAGGATATGTAATTAAACATGATAGAACAGAACAGGGTTGTGGAATCAAGAGGTATCCAACTCAGACTCCTTGGATTCCAAAAATTCTGACTCCAGCTTCTAGAATGACAAAACATCTGACTCCAGCTCTGACTCTTTATTTTAAACCCTTCCGATGTTTACACTGCCAATTCTTTGGGGATTAAAACATCTGACTCCGATTTTGAGCATTCTTACGAGTCAAACTCCGACCCAAACCCATGACTACAAAATTCTGGAACAGAACCTAAATTATATATGTGGGACCAGAATTTCGAACTGAATCCTTTATTTAATCTACGGGGGTAGATCATCCTCCGGGTGGCTATTTCATACCAAAATTAGACCGACACAGTCTTTGGTATGCTGTGCTGGTGTGGCCTTGTTTTCTGTCAGTCTGAGGTAGGGTCCTGTGCAGTACTAGGAGGTCTACTCTCCCAGACTTTGCCTTCTCGCGCTTTGAGAAGGGTTAGTTTATTGTTAATTGTCTGAGGCGCCTCTACCAGGGAATGCCGACGGGGTTGCCCAAGCATTTTTTAGTCGGCCAGAGTGCGCTTTGTTTAGGGCGCTGGCTTTCAAAATCCCACTTTCCTGACGTTGTGACTAATCTTCCCACCGTGGGAGAGAGATAAATAAAATGTACGGGGGTAGATTGTTTTCATTCCTTCAGCCATGACCAGATGGAAGTTTTAAGTAATTTTTATTTTACTCTTAGAATCGCCTGTACTGAGGATTGAATCTTCAACCTACAGAAGACTCACGTAGAACAGCTTTTACTTGATATCTTTATTAGCTGTACCACGTGTCTAATTGTAGTATGATGAAATGTGAACAATCTACTCCCTTGTGGTTCACTTCGAAATTCTGTATAGATTTCCGAGTTCAACAAGATGCATCTGAAGAAGATCGAAGGTTACATCGGTCGAAACGTTGATCCAAACAATACATGAATATTATTGTTAATGACCGTTTCTTTTACTCTATCTTTTCATGTATGAACAGAGTTGCTAATAATAATAGATTCGCAACACGTGGCAGATAAAATGACAAAGTGCATATCAAATATTACAGATTCATGCATATACCAATTCAACGTTAGTAACATTAACCAATTTCGTCAAGTTAAAGTTGAACAATTCTCTAAGAACAACTTTGTGTAGGAATTCGAAAAGTAGTTGTTTCAAATTCAATATTAAAGTTAATTTTACTAAATGATTATTTTCTTTTCTTATTTTTAAGTCTTAATCTGATGGATCAGATCCTAAAAGTTGGAGTGACACTTTTTCCTGATTCCCAGAACAAAAACTCAACTTTCTTCGATAGTATACATACAACAAAACAAAACAAACAAGGAAATCAAAAAACCGAAGTAATTTTGCTTGTAAATCAAATTCTAACTCTGTATTTATGAAGAAACCACAGAATGCACTAAACAATAAAAAATAATATTGTGTCTTTGTTTCTCGCCTATATCTAACTTTGATAAAAAACACTGAATTATTTTATTATTAGTCAAATATTTATAGAAATCAAAAATAAAATAAAAATAAAACGAATTACAAAAAAAATATTTTAAAATAACTTGTAAACCTGAATATATTTTTAATTATTTTTCTCTAGGCTCTCAACCCAGACACCATCGGATAAATAGTTAGATTTATTAGTAGTATAAAAATATACTCATGGCAAGTGAGCTACACAGAAACGTTTGTGTTTCATTCCGGAAGGAAATCCTTAATTTAGATGCATGAATTTACACTCTAAGTTTCTTTTTATAGTCAAGCAATGTTCACTCTAACTTCCAACCAAATAGAGTTATTTTGCCCCCCCCCCTCATTTCCACCACACCCTCTATCGTCTTCATTAACTAATGAAATTTCACTCCTTTGTTAAAAAAAGTTTTTAGCACACTCCACTTCTAAGAAAAGACAACCTTGTTAGAGTGAGTCAATAAATGAACCATATGGTTGAGTTGATAACTGTAGCCATGTCTTGTTTTTGTTCCTACTTTACACACTGATGTTCGAGAATAAACATCTATATAACAACCCCTATAGAAGCATTATTTTATCTAGAATTTGGCAGGTATTTTTTCTTTTTATTGACTATCATCACATCCGGTATCTTTGCTTGGATGAGTTTGTCCAATTGTATTTCCATGTTCCAGATGGTTTTATGATTTACATTTTTCACTACTGGCTCCAGTTTGTGTCTGTATCATTTGTCTCATGTTCAAAGTGCAGATGTTTGCTTAGTTTTCAGTGGACTTCCTTCCCAATGTCTGTTTTTCTATTCTTTTTGGGCAAGTTTGCTGCATTTATGTGATTTACTATTTCGTCTCTTTGTCCACAGAGTCTACATTTACTGGGTTTTGTCTATCTCGGCCTCTATATAGTTTGTTTTATGGAGCTGTCAGTAGCGATTGAGTTTCTCTGTTCAAGTGCCCTTTCTGTAATTATGTACATGTGTTTTGGTGCATTATTTATTTGGTCCATGTAGCTGCTTCTCTTACCATTTTGCTTTACCAGTTTTATTTTCCAGTTTCATTGCTCTTCATATCATTTATCTTGCCGATGCTTTTTGTGGCAACAATAGATTCTGTATTTTGCTGATGTAGTTTTCTAGTTATTTAGTTGATTTGTTCACACAATCTTTAATACTTACCAGTCTTCTTCCCCTTCTTTCTTTTACTTTTATATAGAGTCGGTCAGCATCATATTTTGGGTGAAGTACATTATGCATGGTCATTAAGCATCCGGTTCTTTGATCTAAATACGAGAGATCTTCTTTTGTCCAGTTTGTGCAGGTTCCAGAGTATCTTACTAGAGATTCTGCCCAAGTATTTATCCCTTTAATTAGGTTTCTATTATATAATTTTGTTTCCGGAAGCTTCCTTGTTCTTTTCAGGTATTTCTTTTTAACCATCTCTATTGACTTGATGGTATCCGCTTCAAGGATGTATAGGTATCCATAAGTCTCATATTCATCAAGTGCTCTAATCACATCTTGATTATGTAATTCTATGACTTCTGTTGCTTTCAGGTTTCCTTCTTCATCTAAAGCAGTGCACATTTATCCATTCCAACTGCATCTCTATATCCTGGTTGCAGATCGTAGTCATGTTTATAAGTGTTTCCAGCTCCTTGCTGTCTTTTGCAAATAGATTAAGGCTATCTGCTGAGTACGTTGGTGAGCGGCATCATGACTATGACAAACAGTAGTGGCGATAGAGTCTTCCTAGAAAATGCCTCTGTATTTTTATCTCTCAAGTGTTGTACTCTGGCTGTCAGTGCCAGTTGCCATTCTCCATAAAGTTGATAATTTTTATCAGGTATTTTATACATCCATAAGCATTCAATTATCCTTGTTTGAGGAATTGTGTTGTAGGTTCTTTTGTGTTTTTGGCTGTGTTCTTTTACTAGGTTTTTACTTCCTTCAGGATCTTTTGGTCAATGTAGAGCAGATAGTTTATTACTGATTATGACGTTGATCATTTAACAGCTCTTAGTGTTCTGTTGTCGCCTGTCACCTTCGTGTCTGGTTGTGGCCATATCATTTTATAATAATTCATACCCAAGCCAAATTATACATCAGTTATGGAAGCCATATTGAACCAATGTTTTACATCTTTGACTTGTTACATCAAATTAGTATTTTTTGCACTCTGCTTGTTGGATTCTTTTCTTTTTGGAGTGATAGACGAATAAACTTTTGATTCTTCTTATTTCTCCACCTGGCAAACTTTTTGTGTTTACATCTCACAAAGACAAGAATGGAGAGGAATACATAGATCGAGACTAGAGAATCAGACCCCACCCTCATCAGAGGATTAATTGTGGTCTGATTCAACAAATAAACATCATCATCATCATCATGACGACGACGACGACGATGATGATGATGATGATGATCTCGGTTCTTAAGATATGATTTTTTTTTTTTAGTAAACTGCCTGGATTTTTTTTTTACTATGCAGATTTTTTTTAAACAATTGTATACCGCATGATTTGGTTTGGGTATAAATTATTATAAAATGATATAATTTTTTAAATAAATATATGTATGAGCTCTATTTAATGCTAAGTATTGAGCTTGTTTTTTGTAATTGAAACTCGATCCCTTTGGAAATCATTTTGATCTATATAAATTTAATTTATTTTGATATAATTATATGTATGTATACTAGAAAAATACCCATACCCGGACGAGTAAAATGAATTCCCTGAACAGAAAGGGTTTGAACAACTTTTACGTCCTCTTATAAAGAATAAAATTAATATATATATATATATATATATATATATATATATATATATATATATATATACATACATATGATCGTTTGAATTACCTACAAGACACTGTTCTCGAGTGTCTTTGGTCTCTCCGTACAAGGGTTTATCAGGAAAACCTAACATGAGGATACTTCAACCTACAAGTAAACCTTGACCAAATATCTAAAATAACATAGCATTCGAAGTCCAAATAAGATCCCATCGACACGGCTATACACTGGCACATACGAGGAATAGGGCACCTTCTCCAAGTAATGTTACCTCAAGTAAAAACATTTAGCTGGATACTCCACAAGACTAGATGAAATTTTGTTCTGGAATCCGATACACTATAATGTAGTTAACTGATCAATTGGGAGAGGAAAATTAACGTTCTTAACTTTTTTACTAACTCTACGCTACGTATGACAGGTAAAGGAGAACTTTAATGGAATATTTGAATATCTATGTATCACATATAGAGATCAAGTGTGAGCCACAGGAAGGGGCCCCTTGATTTCTGAAAACTTTAACAGAAGTAAAATGATACAAAGAAGAAAGATATACATATATATATACACATATACATACACACACACATTATATATATATATATATATATATATATATATATATATATATATAGTGCTTCGAGGGTGCGAGTGCATGTTATATTTGGGTTGGTAGAGGATTTGGTTAGATCTAAAGGACTTCACATCATATGTAAAATATAAGGTCTATTTCCCCCCTAAGACCTTTCGAATTATTATAAAATTATTCCCTCATATACAATATAACACCCCTCCACAGATATATTATATTATACTCATCACATCCACATCTCCCCTACCAACCCAAATGTAATCTGCCCTCACACCCTCGTAATCCCTATTTATCACAAATAACAAATTATTAGATACCTCATCATATTCAAAAAAGTTTTTAAACATTTAAATATATTAAATATATTAAGTCTTATTAGTTAAATACCTAGAAATAAATTCATTGAATGAAAAAAAAAATATGACCAAGATGTAAACCTTACCAATTCACACCGACAGACAGGCTCATAAACGTTATTTAAATTCAAGGATCCCACATGAATCCATACAGGCACCACACATGATGATATTGACTCATCCACTATTTTGATATTCCTTAACAAGATTTTTTCATAAATAAAGATACCCCCTCCATTAACACCAAGCCCCCACATAACTAATAAACTAGAATTATAACAATAGTTTTACACTCAAATATAAGCACTATCCCAAAATTATAAAAAGTAGTATAAATATAACTCTTAAACCCTTTAATAACAGGAATACACTCCTACCCAAAATCTAACCACTCACTGACCAATAAACTACACCGCACACCATACCCCTAAATATGAATACATCATTGAAGCAGAGAAACATACAGCATCCATTAGGAACAATTAATTTATTCTAAATAATAGTTAGTTATGATTAAGAGCCATATAAACATACAGACCACTACTATTGACTCAGTACTTTCTCCAAAACGGACGCTTGAATGAATTCATCAGAAGACGTTACAGTGATCATTGAACTCCATTCTTCGATTTGTTTTCATTTCATGAGTCACTGATGATTTGAATGGGCTCTAATTAACTTTTTAACACCAATAAAAGGTCAGTCTATTTCAATGAAACTATGGTACGTCTCTGAAGTATGTAACATAGTTTTTAAATAAATAATTTGTGTAATATATATATATATATATATATATATATATATACACACTAGTTGTGCCTACGCAGTAATGTATTCACTTGGAATTTTTTTTTTTTTTAACTATACTGGGTTTCTTTTTTCAAAAGATGGCTGCCATTTGAAAATACTTTCAACCCGACCAAAGTATTTTTTGGAAGGAATTAAATTAAATTACATTTTATTCTCAACAATATGCTGCAACGATCCACAAGAAAAACTGACGAACCAGAATCAAATATTGACAAAAAAATGATAAAAGACTAACTTTACTTTATATATTTGATAAGCAATAAAAAAAAAAATGTTTTTAATATGCTTTTACTGTAGGGAAAAAAAATTCAGTTCATGCAAAATAGACAAAGGGATTTTACTCAAAGATAAATCCAGAAATTTGTATTGGGATGGCAGTTTTCTTAGAAAAGGGTACAACAAACCGTATATTAATTGAACAAGTTTACTTATTCAAGTAAACTAAAATGATATACAAAACAGTGGGTGTAAATAGGAAATTGTCGACTGAATAAAAATATTTGTCGTCCTGCTATTCTTTTATAACTTAATTCGGGGATTTTTTTGTCCCCGAAAGAAGGTTCCGTTCAAACCAAAAGTAAAATGGACTTGTAATCATAGATAAGCAGATAAAGTTTAATTGGGAAGAGGGGGTTTCAAAGAAAGGCAACACCAGTTTGTAAATGGACGAATTTTACTTATTCAAGTAATTGAAAGCATATACAAAATAGTTGGTGTAAATAGTAAAAAATAAACCTGCAAAAATGTGGTTGCGATTTCGTGCATTTGCAGACTTATACTTATGTTAATTTATTTATTCAAGGTGAAAATAGTAAAAGGTAAATATACAAAAAAGGGGTTTGCAAACTTGAGCTTTCACAGAACTAATTGAAGAAAGAATTGTCCTATTAAAGTGTGTTCACACTTCAAGCCCCAATGTGTAGTAGTTGCCAGCTCTTGTATTGTAGGAGGAGTGTGTTGCTTTGCGACAGCCATCTCGGACTTGGTATTTTAAGACAGTCAAGTATTAACCGTTATTACAGTCAGCATTTCAGCTGTTGATTATGCAGAATGAGATCCATATTGCTTGTTACTAAGTAGATTGCTTTTGCTGAGGTGATTGACAACTTCTTGATTTGTCACATATTGAAACAACTTACACATGATGCACAGGAGATGGATCGCTTTGTACTGGGATGCAGAAGACTGATCACCAGTAGTTTTGAAATATTAGGCAAACCAACAAAATGTTCTAATGAAATGGAAAGCATTTATCTTTTAAGCAACGATTTAATAACTTTGTAAGGATAGGAGCAAGTTCCGGCAGCACAATAACTGGAATGTTGTCAGAACTAGTTGCCTTGCTGACATCAAAGTTCTTGATAAGTTTGGCAACATCCCAGAAAGTAGGTGGTTCTGATGGTAATGAGTGGAATTTGAATTAAAGTTCTTTGCAAAAGGTTTGGCTTTGTCAGATGCTAAGGAAATCACCTCTGGTCCATTAATCATGGTGGGAATAAATGTCTTACATCTGTTCAGTTGTAAGACCATGTGTGTCCCTCGTCAACCGCCAACTCCAACGTTGTGTGTGTTGTGGTTTTCTTCTAACCTTCATCATCGTTCTAACCGTGTCGTCTATTCCACTGACGAATCGTTGGGGGCGCAGCACTGGCTTACAAGTTTATAAAGCAAAACAACACAACTCACAAGATAAAAAAACAAGTTCAAATACATTGTGTTTCAGACAGTTGTACTCTGGTTGTGTGTGATACGAAAGGGACCCCCAAACGTTAACATCCACATTTTAGTTAACTGAGATTAAATTGTTGTCGCTCGTCAGCTCATCTCATCACTTGCTAAATCTTTGCTGAACTCTGTCTGCGATCTGTTCACCTCAGCTCTCTTCTGAGGTTGATTAAAAACTGATTGTCCTATCTCCGAGTCGCCACCTCGTCAACTGTCCTAAACTCACCACTTGTCACTTGACGTAAAACTAACTTAAAATTGCCGTAAACTAACATACTGTCATCAAATGTCTCAACCAACCAATCGCCCTCTGCACAATTCAAACTGACCACTCCCGCGCTCGCTTTTGCGAGCGTTTATGAGTCATTTCATATCATTGTCTTGGCATCCATCCTACCTCCGACAGCTCCCCCCATTTTCCATCACTGTTCGGGAGTTCGCCCCCGCCCCTGTACGTCCATAGTATCACTCAGTACCCTGTTTATTATTCTCCAAAACCCTTGAGAAATAAGTTTCTGTTTAACATCTCTAGATTTAACAGATTGAACATAGGAGTCTTTCGTGTTTCTTATAACCCATTTACAACAGTTGCAGGTAATTTTAAAGGCAGCTTTGGGTTTAGGACATCTATTACGTTGATAGCAATTAAAATAGTGGTTTCTGTCACAGCTTCACACTCAGGAGTGTACCATGGCTGGCTGTTTGGTCTCTGTTGGAATTTTTTAGAGGGTATAAAACTCAATACCAGCGATTAACAAATCAGATACATTGGAGGTGACACAGGAGTAATTCTTTCTGAAAATGGCATACAGAGAAATTTCGCAGATGAAAGATCGCAATCAGCCCTTGAGTATCGATACATTCTGTGGTGGAAAAGCACATCAAATTTTATCTTACTGGAGAAAACTGAGTAATCGGAAGCTTCCAGAGGAGATAGAACAGTAGATGTGCACTGTTTAGTCACTCAACATCATATTTGGTTTAACGTCTGTTTTACATGCTGCCAGGTGTTGAATGGCTTTTAGAAATTGACTTTCAAACTAACTTATCTCTGACCAGGTCTTCATTTATCCCTCTTTCTCTTAAGTCCATCCTTATCACTTCCTTCTATGTTTTCCTTAGCCTTTTGCTGTGAATTGGACCTGATACCTTAACTGTTCTACATCCACTAACTTAAGAACTATCATCCATTCTTTCAACGTGGCCATAAAATCGAAGTCTGAGTTTTGCACACATCTTCCTATACTGTCCAGATTTAATCTTCCTCTGAGGTCATCAGAACTAAGCCTGTCTTTGAGACTCACATTAAGCATTCCTCATATCATTTCTCTCCATGCAACGCATGTCCTCAACACTCACTGGCCAGGTTTCATTTCCATATATCATCATACTGAGTACACATGTGACAATTTTATTTTATGTTCATGTTGGTGTATTTTCTCATGTTTTCTGATGAGAAGTCATTGTTATTCATAATCCTTTGTTTTTTAACCATCATAAGAAAAAACTATGAACTAGAATCTTGTATTTATGTTTAAATACTAGGTTCAGAATAAAATGATTTCAAAACAATTGTAAATTAATTTGGCTGTGAATTTTTCATTTGGAATTATCTAAATATATATATATATATATATATATATATATATATATATATATATATATATATTGGTAAATATTAGTGGCTATATTTGCTAGTACAAATGTTAATTAATCATGCTTTGTGCAGGTGGCCTCACATAGAATTTTGAACAGGATATAAACTAGACAAAAAGTCACAAATATGTTATGGGGATAAACTTTCGGGAATTAAGCATGGTTTTTGTGAGATAGGAAGTCGTAGAATTTAGGCAGAAGTGACGTCAGATGAACGATTGTGCAAGTAGTGGTTGCAATCAAGAGCCTTGCATGGAAATTCGAAGAGACAATATGTGATGATCTGACGAAGCGTTATAAAAATTAAACTATTAGCTTCAAATAAATGTTTGACTCTCTCTCTCTCTCTTGTCCGATCTCTTCTCTTCTACCCCTCCTCACCTTTTTAACTTACAGCTCAGATAGATGATCACCATAATCTTTCAAAAGATCTTGTCATATTAATTAATTAAAATAAATAATGCTATATGCACGAGATGGCTTTATTGCAGCTACAAAATTGGCCTTAGTCCTTGGAGGAGACTACGGATGGACATAATGGGACATAGGCAAAGAAGAAGGCATGACTTTACATCATAATCACACATAGTCATTTAAAATTAACTGTTCAAATCATCTTATTTACAAATCATACCTTTGCTGCCTGTGCCCCATTGTGCACATTATGTCTGTTTCAATATCTATATGTATAAATAACTATTTCTTTACATGTAATTCATCAAGCAAATGCAAGTATTTTGTTGATTGCAGTATTAGTATTGTTACCTCTGCCAAGGAGGTTATATTTTCAGTAGAGTTTGTTCGTTTATCACTGTTTTTGTATTTGTACAGCCTAACATCCACATCATCACCAAATTTGGTCAAAATATCGGTCATAGTCTAACTTAGAACTGATTTGATTTTAGAATATCAAGGTCAAAATTATGGAAAATGTTTAAGTCACACTTGTCACGATGACTTTGGTTCTGCTCAGAGACTCGCTAATTGGTCCATATAGACCAATTAGCTGGGTGGAACTTAGTAGGGAGCATGTGCAGTGATGTGCTGACTGTATCAATACGCCTCTCTATTCTGACCAAACTACAACTCAACAAAACGCAAGATAGTGTGTGTGTACATATAAACAAAATAGATCTCTCATGCAACTGCTACAAAATTGTAACATAAGTTCTTGTATATGGAAGTAGCTCCTGGATTTGTACCAAAAATTTGGAGAAGAAAATTGATGGTGTGTACACCAGAATGCTAAGAGCTGCTCCCACATATCCTGGAGGTAACACCCCATAAGAGATGCAGTTCAATGGGTAGACTGCACAGAACGTACATCAAGCAACTAACAGAGGACTCAAACCACATCTATGAAGACCTATTTTGTGTGATGAAGTATAAAGGGAGATGGCGTAAGAGAGAGAGAGAGAGAGTCAGGAAGATCCATGAAACTGCCACAACTAAATAATGATAAGCTGCTTAGCAAGTGGCAGCTCCGCTCCCCCCTAAAGTCTAACCCCTTCTCACTGTGGTATGGGGAGTGGCAATGTTGTAGTATCACAGCTATATGGCTAACAGGGCTGTGGTGAAAATCCAGGAGGTGCCGGCATCAGGATCCATCATACTCTGGTCGTCTATGCCTCTGCATGTGGCAAGCCGCGATGTGTCCAGCACGGAACCGCAAATCAATGAAGCAAGAGTGACAGCGTTGCTTCTGTGCCATTCCATCATGTGTTCTGTGCCAAACTGCTGAGCCTTGCTGTTCTCAGTGTGGGGGTAAACACTTGCAAGATTGCAGGTTAACAGATAGCTGCGACCAACGAGGAGGACTTCATGCACACCAGACAATCATGAGACGCAATCTTTGTGTGCTCTATGCAGAAGTCTGACAACCAAACAAATCAGCAGCAGTTAACTTGAAGTATCAGTATTGTTTGTAAACATGATACCTATTTTTTTCCAAGTGACTAATCATTAAAGTGATATGTAAGTGAGGAAGCAATAAAAAAAGTATGCCATCAACACTAACATCTTATTATAGTGGGGTTAACGTGTGTCTGTAACGAAAAGTACAGAACTACATACATCACAATTCTCTTTAAGGTTTTTACCTCTGATTTCAGATGATCTATCTATCTATATACTATTAAGACGTTATGGTGCTTTTTGAATAGAAACATGTGATTGGTTAACAAAAAAGGAAGAGCACACATTACTAAGGCAGTAGTTTTTACGATGTCAATACCTGAGTTTGAATCGCAAGTATGACTAAAGGATATTTCTAAGTGGATAGATGTTTTATGAATTTAAAGAAATTAACATAACATAAAAAACATTACATCATTTTTTTTTTTAAACTAAGTGACCTTTTTTTAGATTTTTTTTGATAATTATAAAAAAATAGACATAAGGGGTATGTGGGAAATTATTTTTTTGTTAAAAAACATAATTTCTAATGTTTTTGCCAATAAAAACAAAATGTAAATACATTCATCATAGTTACTTACTCTCATAAAAATACTAAGTAGTGTATTTTCTTCCACAAAATTTCGAGTATTTTTCTTCCAATTCGCTATAAAACAGTATAAGCTAGGTAAAGATGGAAATTTTCATACCCAAGTACTGTACCAACACCACTCAAAGAGTGAGTATAAACTAGTTTTATTTTTTTAAATTTTAATCATAAAGAAAGTATGTCTTATATTATTAACACTGCTGTTTTAATCTACATTCTATTAATTTACAATTCAATTTCTATATACAACAAAATAATGGTTCACAGAATGAAGATGGCTAATTGATAAATTGTGTTTAAAAATCTGACATGAATAAATATTTTACCTGTATTATTGGTTTCTAATTATTTTGTTTATTTTAATACGTATTCAACATCATTTTGTGGATAAATATTAAAGAATATCAATAAAAAAGAAATAACTAAACCTTATTATCTAGTTTTTATATTGTTAAATAATTAAGTACATTTTACAATAAAATATAAGTAAATGGAAGAGCTGCATCACACACTCTGTTTCAGATAGGTTTGATAATTTTTGAATAATTGTACATATTTTTCATTCGACTAATATTAAAATACAGTTATTAAAAAATACATGACTATAATTTTATTAATTTCTTTCTCATGTAGTAGTAAGGTCAATTGAAGTCGGAGTGATAATTAATTTAATTTACACTGTATTGGCTACACACAAAAGTGCAGTGGAATTACTGGTATGTTAAGAGATGATAACCAGTATGTGTGCAAAAAGTGTAATACAATGGAGACAGATGAGAACTCAGATGTGGAGAAAATATATTTGGATGGCAAAGTTATTGTGGTTGTTCAGATGTTTTATTACATTGGTGATATAATTGAAGCACATGGAGGAGCAGATTCTAGTGTGATTGCTAGAATTAGGAGTAGATGGTAAGTTCAGGGAACTTCTGCCATTACTAACTAGCAGAGCATTACCACTGTCGACCAAGCGAAGAGTTTATCAGACATGTGTATGCAGTATAATGATGAATGAAAGTGAAACCTGGCCAGTAAGAGCTGAAGACATGCTTTACATGGAGAGAAATGATATGATAATGTTACGATAAATGTGTAATGTGAGTCTTAAAGGCAGGCTTCAATGGTATAACCACATTGAAAGAATGGATGAGATTTAGAACAATTGAGGTAGCAGGGTCAGCTCACAGGAGAAGGCCAAGGAAAACATAGGAGGAAGTGATTAGGATAGACTTGACGGAAAGAGGGATAAATAAAGATCTGTATGGAGAAAGGTTGAGATGCAATCAAAAGCCGTGTAACATAGATGACATCTGTTGTGCCGCACTTCTTAACAAAATTACACTGATTTTGCACAATTGCAACAATCTCCTGTATTCTGCAGAGAATGATTTGCTCAAGAATTTTCATTGTGTGCGAAAGAAGTCAAATTGGTCTGTAGTTGTTGCATTGAACAGGGGACTGCCTTTCCTCTTAAAGATTGGCACTGTGATATGGCAGTTCCAATTAACCTTCTTTTCTGCGATCATTAAGTTTAACAGCTGCGCCAGCCATACAGAAGGGTCCCAAAGTCGGGAGCATCACACCTTGATTGTGATGTCATCAGGACCAATTGTCTTGCCTGGCCACATTTCTTGCAAGACCAAAGAGACTAAAGCAGCTGTGATCAGGTGTATACCACTCTGGACAGGGTTGGCAGTGGAAATTGGCTCTGCCAAGATTTTCTCGAAATACTGACGCCAACGGTCGACGACCTTGTTCTTGTCAACGATTAGCTTGCCACACTCGTCGTTTATGACGAAGAATTGCTTGATATCCTTCAAATTGTTATAAAACTAGAACTAAGTTGTTTTAATGGCAGCCATCTTAAAGTTGAAAAGTTCAAGATAACCAAAAAGAAAGTGACATTCGATAATTTAACACAGTAAACATAACAGTTGAAGTTTTAAAAGATTTCAGAAAGTAACTTTCAAAAATTTCATCAGTGTTGTGGTAGTCGAATTGGCCTTTTCACTCGGAGCAAACTGTAGTATCTGGTGTTCTGATACTACACTTCAGTTTTTCCATCCTCGGTCATCCCAATCCAGAGTGCCACTTTTTGGGGAGCTAGATTTTACTCGCATTAAAAACCGACCTTTTTGTCTAACTCTGTCCTCATGGGGAGGCAAGTAAATAGTGATTGTAGTAAGAGGGTTTAGCTTTAAATGAATTGTGATTAAAAACAAAAACACACACTTATGTTGTGTAGTCTACCTGCGGATGTAATTGAAAACAAAGCCTAATATCAAGAGCCATCTTTTCTTGGGTAAAATTTCACAAGGAATGCAATGGCGGTATTAATTTTATATTATGATTTTTTTTTGTACAACAATATCGTGGAGGTCTGCGTTCGCACCGGATATCCAAACAGCAAAGTTTCATTTTGTTATTTTATTTATAAGTTGAAACATATAGAAATAAAAAAAAATATTAAAAAAATGCTAATATGAGGTTCGGTACTTGCAATGAACGGGTATCCAGGGGATTACATTACTTTGATGGAGAATCCAGAGTACATCCTGAAAATGACCAAAGCAGTTTATGCTTTGAAAGAAACTTTCTTTGTTTTCTTTTTGACGAAGTTTTTACGGTATTTATCCATATTAAGACCCAATCTAAAATCGACTTGGCGTGGGTTAGGGTTAGCTAAGGTCCTAATCTGCATAAGTACCGTTTTTTCAACATTATGTTTTTTTTTAGGGAGGGGGCTAAAACAATTTTTTAACCCTAATCTAACCCTTTGCATGCGACTAATATTGAGATTAACGTCGGGGACAGATTGCGATAAAAAATTGTGTGTAGATGATAAAAATGTTTATTTTGTTGTTTTAGATTATCACGTGATAAATCTTTTGGAGTTAAAATCTATTTTGCATTGCGCATGAAATCTGAAGAAAAACACTTTTTAAATTATTAAAATATCTAGTATAATCGACAGATTTCCAAGATGGCGGCATGTCTGATGATCGTTTTTTGTTATCGCTCATGACGCAAAATGTGTTTAAATATGTTTTTTTGGCACATGTTCGTCTTTTCCCACAGTCTGTTTTTCACAACTTGTTACTGACCATTTTTTTTTTCTTTTTTCGGTGTACACTAACCTATCAGGCTGCTAGAGAATTCCGGGGTTTTTGGAAATTTTTTCCAAATAATTTACATTTTAGGAGGGGGATCAGTTTCCAATGTTAATTCAACGTAGACTGATACCCCTCTTTTTGAGCATCTCAATTTAAAAAAAAATCTTTTTCGGTGTACAATTACCTATCATGTCAATAGAGAATTCCGGGGTTTTGGGAAATAAATTTGTAAAAATTGAGATTTTAAGACGGGGGATCAGTCTTGTTCGTCTTTTACCATAGTTCGTTTTTCACAACATTTTACGTATTAAAATCTCAATTTTTAAAAATTTCTTTCCAAAAACCCCGGAATTCTCTCGCGACATGATAGGTAATTGTAAGCAGAAGAATAATTTTAAAAATTTGAGATAGACTGATCCCCCTCTTTTTGACTACGTTGAATTTACATTGAAAACTGATCCCCCGTCTTAAAATCTCAATTTTTTTTTAAATTTCTTTCCAAAAACCCCGGAATTCTCTGACATGATAGGTAATTGTACACCGAAAAAGATTTTTTTTTAAATTGACGAGGTCAAAAAGAGGGGGATCAGTCTACGTTGAATTAACATTGGAAACTGATCCCCTTCCTAAAATGTAAAATATTTGAAATTTTTTTTCTAAAAACCCCGGAATTCTCTAGCAGCCTGATAGGTATATGTACACCCAAAAAAGAAAAAAAAAAGTTGTGAAAAACGGACTGTGGGAAAAGACGAACATGTGTCGTTTTTTTTCTTCCTATTACTACGTAATACTAAATTGATTTTAACTCCAAAATGTTCATGTCATAATCTTAAAAAAACACAATTATTCGCGTCTATACAGTTTTCGAAGAATCTGTTCCCGACGCGGATCTCAACATTTATCTTGCATTCTTAGTGTCGTCTGCTTTTTTACATTTTTCTCGCGGCTTTCACATCATAAACAGCTTCGGCCATTTCCGGGACTGCCCCGTTTGAATAACCATTCATTACAAGTTCCTGAGATTCAGTGTTGGGAGCAGGGATTTTCATTGATTTGCGGGTGCTTGCTAATAATTAAATAGACCACACATTCAAATGTGTTCGTGTGTGACTGTGTGTGCGTGTGTTCGTAAAATGTTTACCTATCCCCACAAAGGCAAAGTTAGACACAGGGTTAGTTTAATGTGGCGATCATCCCTCCACCCCCACCAAAAAAGGGAGGGATCTGGACTGGCTGCAAAAATAACTTGATCGTTCCCATCGGCTTTAGGTAGCTCACGGGTCATGTCGCATCGGGCAAGAGGCAATGAATCCATCCCAACCTTTCAAAGGAGGTAACGTCTTTACTTACTCCTTGGCCTTTTGGCGAGGAACAACCACTTTCTAACCCACCTAATCTTTTGGCTAAGATCAAAGTGTAGTATCTGTTCCGATGGATACTGCACGCCTGTCCTGTGCAGTTCTAGGAGGTCCACCCTCCCAGGCTTTGCCTCCCCTCTTTGGGGAGGAGTAAGTTTATTGCTTACTGTCTGAGGCGCCCCTACCGGGGAATGCCGACGGGGCTGTCCAGGCAATTTTTAAATGGCCAGAGTGCTCACCTCTCGAGCGCTGGCTTTTCAAACCCCACTTTCTCGACCCGATCTTGGGTCACATCTTACTTGTGGGAGTAAGATAAAACTGGCCTTGTGCCTAACTCCTGGGGAGGAGTAAATAAAACCACTTTCTCGATCAGTGAAGGAGAAATCCTTCTAGACTGAGGCATTTTTTTAATTTTTGTTCCAATCCAGAGTGCCCCGTTTGGGGGAGCTGGCCCTTCCCCACATTAAAACCGACCCTGTGTCTAACTTTGCCTTCGTGGGGAGGCAAGTAAATAGGAACGTCTTAAGCAAGAAGGTAAGTTTAGAAAGTTGCTACTCAAAAACAAGCAACCAGGCAAATCGTAAACAACAGTCGTAAATATAGATAAGATTACGTGCGTTTTAAGACAAGTGCGTTATAGTGCTGCTGCGTTATTACATAAGAGTCAGCGAGAGAGAGAAAAAAAACGAAAATATCCACGTGTGAAATTATGGGTCGCCAACCACTTCAGATTCCACCAACTTTTAGGGATTTTTTTCTCTTCATTTTCAACCAGAGGACTTTTTATTTTGCTGTCCATTTTTTTTTTCTTTCTTAATTTATCTCATACGTTTAACACGAGGGAATATTCATCGCTTCAAATTTGTTTCGCTAGTCAGGGTCCACCATTCGGGCTGGGATCAAAGTGTAGTATCTGGGCCTTGTGCCTACTTTGTAAAATTGTACTTGTTTAATTTTTGCAAATAAATAATTAAAAATGTAATATCTGTTCCGTCCTAGGAGGAGAGGAATTCCTTCTCGGCAGCGGCATTGTTTTTCTTTTTCCAATCCAGAATGAGGGGAGGGGAAGTTGGACATTAAAAAGCGACCTTGTGTCTAACTTTGCCATCGTACGGAGGCAAGTAAATACAGACATTTACAGGTCAAACAGAAACTTGATACGAATGGGGGGGGGGGGGCATTTGTGCAGTTTAACAATCCCGTGAAAATTTAGAAAGGCATTCTTAACATGGGGATGAGGGATTTGTTAACTCTTCCTTTGCCGTGGACGGAACTCTCCTAAATTGAAAACAAAAAATATTAAACTGCACATGTGCCTTTTTTTCTTTTCTTTTTTTTTTATACATATAAGGTAAGTATACTGCTTTATCTTTAGTCCCTATTTACTTGCCTCCCCATGAGGGTAGAGTTAGACAGAAGGTCGGCTTTTAATGTGGAGAAAATCCAGCTCCCTAAAAAGGGGCACTCAGGATTTGAATAAAAATTTAAATTACCTCAGTCTAGAAGGATATCTCCCTCACTGACCAACAACAGAAAATATGAAGTGTTATACAGATACTAAACGTTCATCCAAATTTTACAAAAATTCTTAAATCTATTAAAGAAAATCGTTACTTCTACAGTATTTGAACCGGGCTGTTTTTTTTTTTTAACCTTAAACTAACCCTAATCTAAATGTTATGTTTAGTTCAGCACAGGTCGGTTTGGTTCAAATTCTGTAGAAGCACACACAGCAAATCTGTATTTTATAGCGGATGGGGAATACTATATATTAGCTTATTTGTTTTATGAATAATAAAAAAAAATAATTAAATTTTTTTTTTTTCAAATATTAAAAAGAAAAGAAAATTAGAGAAAAAAAATACAAAAGGGTGACCCTCCTTACCTGAAACCCAAGAAATTCTAACATTTCGTTCTTCTCAGCTTCCCGCGGTCCGATGTGTCGATCGCGAAAAAGGTCAGTCTGGGGGAAGTTTTTTTCCAGTATTGTTGTCGTCAGAGTCCTGTACTGACATGTTGACCATGGTGACGCCAAACATGATGATGACACGGATGATGGCAGAGAGAAGGCCGATGATGATGGGGCGGAAAAACAAGGGTTTGCAACGTGCGAGCCGCGTATGTCATAGATCGGACGGGTGGCCCCACGTTGTTGTTGCAACGAAGCACATGCGCGTCTTCGTAAAGAAGGGAACACTCTGACAAAGGAACTCATGGCGCCAAATCGATCCTTCCTTTAACTACTTTCTTCACGGAAGAAAAATAATAGATCGTTAAAAGGGAAGACGGGAGAGTGAGATGAACTGCGTCTTAAACGAATGTACCCTCGCACTCGTTTAAGAAGTGCTGACCGAGGTGCGTCCTAACACGTGACGCTGACGTTCACCAATCGAGAACGCCAGTGGAAACACACACCCACCACCATCAAAACGGTTGTTTACGATCATTACAGAACGTCGAGCGAGACATATTCTTTTCTGTGCCTAGTTTGTTATGAAAATTTGTTATGTAAATTTTATAGCGAATTCTGAAGTATGATTCAATCCTAGGCCCTCCCAGGCTTTACCTCGTGAAACAGGGGTTAATTTATTGCTAATCGCCCGAAGCACTCTTACGGGGAATGCCGACGGGATTTGCTCAGCCATTTTTTGAAGTCCAAGATGCACTTCACCTAGTGCGCTGGCTTTTCACCCCCTCCCCCTCTTGACCTTGCGTCTAACCTCCTGCAGCGGAGGTAAATAGAATAAAATACTTTAACTGACACACGATCTCGGACTTATATACATTCTCCCAGCCAATCCTTTGGGATGAGGGATTTTATTTTAGTGCCTGTCGCCTGAGGCGTCCCGACCAGGAAATACCGATGGGGCCGCTCACGGCAGATTTTGTAACTATCCAGAATGCCCCCTTTTGGGAGAGTGGGTGGCTAGATTCCCCACGTTAAACCGATCTCGTGTCTCTTTCCTCCCCATTAGAGCAAAGTTAGACAGAAGGTCGTTTTTTATGTGCGGGTTTCCAGCTCCCCTCAAAAAGACATTATGAAAGGGTCAAAAAATAAAAATTGTCCCAGTCAAGAATAACTTCTCCTCCTACGACCGAGAACAGAACAGATACAACATTTTGAAATATTTATTTGCAGAAAATAAAAAAATATATATTTGGAACAAATTAAGCACAAGACCATCAAAAGTGTGAATAAATGGGGAGTCGGTCGTTGGTCATCCTTGGTGAAAAATGATAAAAACTACACTTTGATCTCCGACCTCGTGTCACATCCAGGCTTGGTGGTAAGAAACGTAAATAAACTTACATTACACAGTTACTCTGTCCAGTCTTTGGGCTATAATTAAAATGTAGTATCTGTCCGGTCTCAGGAGACCAACTTCCCAGGCATTACCTCCTGCTTTTTGAAGGAGGAGGAAGTATTTATTACCAGTCGCCTGAGATAATCTCATTTGCGAGGGAGTGCCGACGGGTCTCTACAAGTATTTTTATTCCCAATCCAAAATGCCCCTTTTTTCAGAAACCGAATTTTCTCCACATTAATAAATATGGGATTGACATATTTTATCATGGGCGTAAACAAAAAACAGAAAGCAATACCAAATTTACTTCAACAACAAAAGCTTAAACTAGGGTCATAAAAACCAGCTCCCAGAGACAGTCTAACAAAAAGGCGCAAAACGTCAAAAATGTTGATCAAGTGGAGTGCTTCTAGCTACGTCAGATAAACCACTGGTCAAACAATATAAAAGGAGACCGCGCAATAAAATCTGCCTTTTTTCTCTTTTTCTCTCTGCCTCTCGTACACTTAACAGAAAATACAAGTTCGGCTACCCTCGGCTGACTACTAAACACACACACACATACACACACCCATACACACACACACACACACACACACACAAAGGCTTACACTCCTATAATTCTTCAACGCACGCAACTTCACACTTCTGACAAAGACACACACATACAAATGCCTAAACGACGTATCAACTCTATGCTCGCACGCACATTCACACACTTTGACGTACTAATACCAAGCCTCACACATGGCCACACTATGCACATACATACATATTCATAAATCACAGGCATAAACATTTATCGTTTCTCTAACTGGATACTTGAAATTAACACTTAATGCTCTGTAATTTGTAAATAATAAATATTTTGTGTTACTTTTAAACTACGTTTTATTCTTCCTTCAACTTATGCATGTTTTATCTTCATTTAACTTTCATACATGTTATTCCATGTTTTATATGTTTTTACTCTTTTAAACATACTTAATAATCTAAATGTAAGCGTGGATCTTAGCATTTTCTTTAAGACACAATATCTTACTAAGCTACGGTCTGCACTGCTACATAAAGAGGGTCACGTCCCCACATAGAAATCAAATGTGTGTCTAATTTTTTCCTTATATGGAGGTAAGTAAATTCAGACAATTAAAAATTAAAATAGGTTTCAAATTTTGCTCCTAATTAATTGTTGAGCATTTTTTTTTTTTTAAATATATCCTCACCATAGAAGCTTTACACACACATATATGCATACACGCACACACACACACACACACACACACACACACACATATATATATATATATATATATATATATATATATATATATATATGGGTAGATGAAAGGATAAAAACAATCCGACGGAATGAAATTGAAAATGGAACAGTGGAAGACCCATAAGCTCAACGTTGTCATTTTTAGTAATTTTTCGTCCGCTCTTGAAAAAGCCCACATCACATCGGGCGAAACGTTGAGCTTATGGGTCTTCCACTGTTCCATTTTTAATTTCATATATATATATATATATATATATATGTATAAAAATCAATATGGAAAATATATGAATGTTTATGTTTATATCTTTTCTCTATTCATTTCTTATTTGCTGACGTATAGGAATACAAAATGTCTTTTAAAAAATAATAATTTTTCTCAGCCTTTCTCAGTGTATTTACAGGTAGGCGTGTGTACGGTGGGTGTTGGTAGCAGGAGGGAAAAGTATAGCCAATGAGATGAAGAAATGTTTACATGTGACTTCGAGCAGTCCTCCACTTTTTGTCAAAAAATTATACGAAATGAATGGGTGGATTATAAGAAAGCATTTAACATGGTTCCTCATTCATGGATACACAAATGCCTGGAGATTTTCGGAATAGCCCCCAACATTCAAACAGCTTTAAAGAATAGGATGAAGAATTGGGAAACCAATTAAACTTCAGAGGGTGTTGCATTAGGTAAAGTGAAAATTAGGAGAAGGATTTTTCCAGTCTTTCCCCTTTAATTTTTGTCATTAGTTTGATCCCAATGATACTTCTCTTACGTAATGTGAAGGCAGGATATGGACTTGGGAAAGGACTTCTTAGAGTCAACCACTTAATATTTATGGATAACCTTAAGGTTTTTGGAAAGAATAAAACCCAACTTGATACCCTAATGAACACAGTTAAATTATTTATTGATGACATACGAATGGAATTTGACATCACTAAATGTGACATTCTTGTTATAAAAAGGGGTAAACTTGTCCATCCAGATGGCCTTGAACTCCCAACAACAGATCTGATAAAGAATGTAGACAGTGAGAGGGGCTACAAATACTTGGGAATTCTGGAGGCGTATAAGATTAAAAACAAGGAAATGAAAAAACAGGTCACAGCTGAGTATAACAGAAGAGTAAGGAGTATTTTTAAATCACACCTCTACAGTCGAAATACAATCTATGCTATCAATGCCAAAGCAGTAGCTATCATTCGATGTACTGCCGATATACTTGACTGGAAGGTAGATGAACTAAAATGTTTGGATACCTAAACACGAAAAATGATTACAATTTATGGAGCTTTTGCAAAGAAATGAGATGCAGATCGATTGTATCTACCTAGAAAGGAAGGTGGTTAAGGTCTACTTAGTGTTGATAATGTTGTGAATATAGAAGAAGGTTGTCTACATAAATATTTTTCTGAAAGTAATGAGATTCTTCTTCATGAAGTGAAAAGAGAGAAAATGCTAAGAACTGGGGTGAAAACGAATCAAAGGTTACAAGAGAGAAGGTTAAAATTATATGGAAAGAAACTACACAGTGTATTATTTGTGAATACTGCATTTAGAGATAATGACAGTTTGTCAGTGGTGATCTCAAAAGATCTACTGAGAGCACCTTAATGGCAGCCCAGGAACAAGCCACCCGCACTAGGTCCATCAAACATTACATTGACAAAACTGCAGAATCACCGATATGCCGATTGTGTAATGAAAGGGAAGAAACCTTAGCACATATTGTATCTGAATGGCCACAACACCAGTATAAAAAATGTACACACGACAAAGTTGTTTAGGTACTGCACTGGAATATATGCAAACTTTATGAATTGGACCACAATGAGAAGTGGCATAAGCATTCGCCAGAAGTGGTACAGAAACGACAATTTCAAACTTCTTTCGGATATGCACATACAGACTGATAAGGTTCTTGAACATTCAAAACATGACTTAATCTTTCTAAACAAAAACAAGAGAACTTGCTTAATCATTGATATAGAAAGATAACCACTTTCATTTTTTCTTATTTTATTTTTTTATTTTTGTTCTCCATATTCTACTACTCACCATTAAAAAAAAAATAGAAAATTGACGTCCTTACTATGGTAGCAAAAAAAAAAGAAAAATGTCTTCTCAACTGCTTGAAAGGAAGATATCCCCCCCCCCCCCGTCAAATTTCTTCCTCAAAAAGGTGACTCTCCTATTTCGGTAGTCATTTGAGACAAAACGGCTGACCGACCAGCTTCTTTTGTTAATCTGATGGAAAGATAAGCACTTTCTTTTTTTCTTATTTTATTCTTTATTCTTTATTTTTTTTTTTTTTTTCCATATTCTACTACTCACCATTATCTAAAAATGTTAATGTGTCTTATATGAATATAATCAATTCTGTGTTTGACTTAAATGTGTTTAATTATTGATATATACTGTCTTATTGCCTGTCTATTGATTTCCCACTGAAGAAATTCTTGAAATCCCACACTGGCCTGAAGTTTTGCCTCTCTTTCTTATTTCTCTTATTTATACTTACTTACGAGAGGGAAACCTATCTTCAACTTCCTGTTCCCTCTTTAGTATACAATGAACTTATTCTATCTACATATATACATGTTTATACATATATGTATATGGAAGTCTTTTTTTTTCTTTTCTTTTTAACCTGCGGGGGCTAGGAAATACCCGACTAGAACACGGGCGCAGGCTATTTTTATCCCTCTCGGAGTATTGGACCCGTAAGACCTTGTTAGGCCATCCATCTAAGAGAAGGAAATCTCTGACAAAAAAACCTTGCTACCAGCTACTTACGCCGTGGCAGTAAACCGTTGGGGAGGGACGCTTTCTTAGTCCTGATCGACAACCTTCCTAGAGTTGGAATCTCGAACAAAATATCTGGTTTGCAAACCTACAATTGCTTAAGGAGTAGATAGGTTCTGCCTATCGCCGGCCCTTGCACTCCTTCTTTGTTTATTAGTCAGGCGCAGAGGTAACAGCACTGGGACGCCTCTAAACACTCAGTGCCTAACCTTGTTTCCTTACTAGGACAATGAACGGCGTTCTCTTTCACTCTATTTGGGCAACTTGGGGAAAGTTTTTTCGTCACTAAGTCTTACATGACCAGTCTGGGTCTCTCTTGTTCCGACATGTTGATGGTTAAGGTTAGACAGCTTGTCTGGCTGCTGTTTCTGACTGACAGGACAGGAGCCCAAACTCTTGGGTAGCGCAAAGAACGGCTGCTCCATCATCAGTTGCATAATACCGTGGGTAGTTGTGTGTGTCATGTCGCGCATGGAAAGGGACCCTGCAATTATCTCCGGTGGGCTTTCCCGAGGCCATAACCCCCATGGACCAGGTCGTGACTAATGGACTGTTTGTGTGAGCTTATTAGCACTAAAAAAGTACCCACCTTGGCCAACCCACTCTATAATCAAAACAAACATGTCATTACAAAAAAATAAAAGCAAACCTAAATCAGACACCCAACAAAAAACACTTTCGCCTCTGCCCTTGAGGCTCGCATTCACAAATATCCGGGGACTTAGAACCAACATCAACGACGTAGAAACCTTTTTCCTGACAAATTCCACGGATATCCTAGCTCTAAGTGAAACTAACCTTCAATCCTCAATCTCCTCTCACCACTTTGACATGACTGACTACCTCCCACTCTACCGTAAAGACTCTGACAAACATATGCACGGGCTAGGAGTTTATGTTCGGAACACCCTCTCTCTGACTAGAGAACATAGGTTAGAATCAGATGACCAAAACTACATGTGCTTTAGATTGACTCTACATCACAGCGTCAGTTACTTATATTTCTTGTACCGTTCCCCGTCGAACCAGGACTGTACTCTGCTAAACTCTGTCTCTGTAAGCATAGATAGAGCACTCTTAATTGACTCGTATACCCAGATACATGTATTTGGGGATGTTAATGCCCACCACCGCGACTGGTTGGGACTCTCCAGCCTTACTGACGCAGCCGGCAACTCTACGTATAATTTCTCCTTAGCTCACTCCCTCTCTCAGACTGTCAATTTTCCGACCCACATCCCCGATCGAGTAGACCAGCAAGCCTCACTTCTAGACATTTTCTTGACCTCAATGCCCGAGGCTTGTGTGACGAAAGCTCATAGCCCACTCGGGAATTCTGATCACATTGCGCTAATGATACATATCACCCTAAAAAGTCGTCCAAAAGCTGAGGAACCGTTGCTCAAAACAACGAGATACTACAAGCAGGCTGATTTTGAGTCAATCAGAGATCACATTAGTGACGCCCCATGAAGGGAAACCTTTTCACTCCCTGCTGACCAGTGTGCAAATGAATTAACTGAATGGATCAAAGCAGGTATTGAAGCCTATGTCCCCATGCAAAAATTCTTTAGCAAGCCCCACCTCCTCAATGGTTCACCTCGGAATGTACAGCTGCCATTTCTGAGAGGCAACAAGCATTCCGTAAATTCGGCTGCCATAAGTCAGCTACTAATAGACATAAATTTAAAGAGTCAAGAAATAATTGCAAGGCCGTGATAGGCGAAGCGAAGAGAAAGTATAATGAGTTAACAAAAAAACGCATTCAGTCACAGAAACTAGGTACTCATGATTTCTGGAAAATCTACAATAGCGTAGTGAATAATGGTCAATCAACGATTCCCCCACTATCAAACCACAATGATGTCGTTTGCACGGTCACTAATAAGGCTGAACTACCTGCCCAGCATTTCGCTTATAACTCCACTTTGGGCTCAGATAACCACCCCTTCCCCAAATTCCCTTTGCCGACCGAAGCCACACTTGATAACTTGGTCATCACCACATCCCAGGGCAGAGACATCATAAAAAACCTTGACACCTCCAAAGCTTGTGGGCTTGATCTTATACCTTTAATAGTAATAAAGAAATGCTCTGCTGAACTGGCCCCTGTCCTCTCCAAACTCTACAATAAATGCCTAGCTGAATCTTGCTTCCCCGAGAGCTGGAAAATTGCCTCTGTGGTACCAGTCTACAAGATTTCTGGGAATAGAACCGATCCTCAGAACTACCGCCCAATAAGTCTACTGCCGATCTTTGCTAAAATCTTTGAATCCTTAATCAATCTAGCGATAGTACGGTACTTAGTTAATGCTAAACTTCTTTCTGACCACCAGTATGGATTTAGACAAGCACGATCTACTGCAGACATCCTAACGGTCATCTCTGAATGCATGTATCATACACTTGACAAGGCAGGAGAAGCTAGGGCAATAGCGCTTGATATATCCAAGGCCTTTGACAAGGTATGACATAAAGGGCTTCTCCTGAAAATACGCTCATACAGTATTTCTGGGCAATTACTTAATATAATTAGATCCTTCCAAAACAAAAGAAAAATCCAGGTTGTCCTCGATGGCTGTTCATCTATGCAACATGACATAAATGCTGGTGTACCCCAGGGATCTATCCTTGGACATTTGTTGTTCCTGATCTATATAAACGATCTCCCTGATGACATAGAGTCTGAGATTGGTTTATTTGCTGATGACACCATGATTTACTCTCATCATGTGGGCAAAATGGACGCGATCATATCCGAGGCAAAGGCTGAATCTTTAGAAAATGAGCTCCAGGCTGTAGTGGATTGGGGTCATAAATTGTTGGTAACTTTTAATGCCACAAAGGCAAAGCTCCTTTCCTTCAATAACTACAAGAAACCTCTCCAACCACCGATTGTAATGTCAAATTACACCCTACCTGAGAGTTCTATCATTCAAACTCCTCGGCCTAACCTTCACAGGTAACATGAATTGGAACAAATACATTGAAGACATTGCCAAGGCTGCAGCAAAGAAGGTTGGCTCCCTCTACCGTGCTAGTAAACTCCTCACACCTTACATTATCCTGTATCTCTACAAAGCCACCATCCGCCCATACATGGAGTATTGTTGCCACATCTGGGCTGGTGCATCATCTACTAGTTTCTCTCTCCTTAACAAGGTCCAAAAAAGAGTCGCCAACCTAATAAGTCCTTCACTGTCAACCAAGCTCCAGTCCCTGTCCCATCGCTGCAATGTAGCATCCTTGTGCCTGTTTTACAAATACTTCAATGGATTATGCTCCGATGAACTGGCTACTCTGGTGCCCCCTCGACATAAATTCACTAGACCAACTCGACAATCAACTAAATCCCATTCATTCACTGTGGAGGTCCCCAGATGCCGGAGATCCTTCTACTAAATAGCTTCTTTCCTCGTACTGCTGGCCTCTGGAACTCCCTCCCTGCCCCCTGTTTCCCTGACAGTACTGACATGCAGAAATGTAAAACTAATGTAAACAGACATCTCGCTGCGCAGATCCCAATTTAGGTTGACTCCCCCAACCTTCTCCCCTTTTCTTTTTTTCTCAGTAGCCCCTTACGTCTACAGTGGCGGCCTGCCTTGTTTGGGGTGAACTATGTTAAAAAAATGTTTAAAAAAAAAAGTCTGCCCCTTCGATACCAAAGTGCAGGAGAAAGAACATGAAAAACTACATAAATATCAAGATCTAAAATGGGAAGTAGTTAGACTATGGAAATGTAAAAAAGTAAAGGTGATTTCCATTGTAATTGGAACGCTTAGAACCATAACGAACAGTCACCATAAATGGCTTAAACAGATTGACAGTAACAATTTCTTTTCCAATTCTGCAAAAGGCTTGCCTGTTAGGAACAGCGAAAGTGTTAAGGTACAGCTTAAATATCTAAGGTCAAGGGAATTGACTTGATGTTCAAAAAAGAAAACTCCAACTAAAAAAATCCAAAAGTTGAGACTACTATGAAATAATAATAATAATAATAATAATAATAATAATAATAATAATAATAATAATAATAATAATAATGATGATCAAAGGTTATTTAAGTAATAAAATCATATAAAAAAGAGATAGTGCAAAAATGGTTGTGGCTTATACAAATTATGCATATTAAAACGGGATTATCATAATCATTTTAATTAGTTTCTATTTAAATGTTCATTGTGTTTGAAAGATAAAAGCCTAAAGTTAATCTAAAAAAAAAATGAAATTTTATTTGCGAAAATAAATCTTAAAATGAAAACTGTTCTCATGTTGGCTAGAAAATTAAAAAAATCAGTGAAATTGGAACGTTAAGAAATTCATTTAAAAAATCTTTTTGAAAGATAAATATCGATTTTCTGGAACTATTTCAAAGATGATTAGTAAATTAAAGTCTTAAGGCACTGAATAAAAAATGTACATACTTTTTACTTAAATATTGCATAATTATCAAAAAAATGTTAGAGTAATAATACAATCTGTAAGTGACGGCAAGCGATGAAATGTAAATAAGATTGTTAGCGACATTCAGAGATTATATGGGAGCTCATAATCGCTATAATATATCATTTTATTATTTTTATTTTTATAAAGAAGATATGGTTTTGTAATAGTTTTCGAAATTGCATAATTATTATACCATATTTTCTTTAATTTTTTACTGATTAATGCCATTTAATATTTCATTGAGCTCAATTAGATTTTATTTCCAAATCTGATTTTAAAATTATTTAAATATCGACCAATATATATTAGTGTTAACCTTTTCATTTTGTTTTAAACAAGTTTTTTTGTATAAAAAATGTTCAAAGTTTATTTTGTATCAAAAACTTTGTATGTAATAAAACTTTTTATGCCGTAAAATAATTTTGGTGCATGGAAAAACAATTAAACAGCGATTTAAACATTGAATTAAAATTTAATTCTGAAAACTTTAAAAAGTAAATTAGAATTGTATTTCAGGACAAGAAATACAATTAAGACCATCAATCAATGTTATCCAAAATTTGAGCAAAATAGACGAAATGAAAATAGGGTTGTTGACATTTCTTTGTCATATAAAAACATGCTGTTTTTTTAACAATATTTTGATGACAGCGGATGGCGGTCCAAATCCCGTCCGTTTATTGCAATATTGAGCATCCATACATCTTCAAGTTTATCGTTAATAGAAATTATCCGATTTTTAAAAAATTACAGTTTTTGGAACGGCCCAGTTTCTCAATTTTTTCAATTTCTTTTTTATTTTCAAGATTATAAAAAATATTCTTACACTGATGATTACACGTTAATGAACGAAGGGGAAATATAATAATATCGCATTAAAAATTTTCCCGGAAAATATTATCATTAAAATCACATAAAATATTTTTTGCAATTATATTATTTTTTGTTCAAAATATTGATTAAACAATGTGAGTAATTCATTTTTTTCGAGTTATATTTATTTTATTAACACAGAATTTAGGAGCTTTTTTCGTAATATATAAGAAATATTTTAAAAATATTGTTTTAATTGTTTACATCTACAGTGCTTAATTTTCTTCTTTTTTTAATTCATGCATTTTTTAATAGTACTTAAAAATTTAAATTTAGTAAAGGTGTATTTTTTCACAAAATAATACATTATCATTAAGATTTTTTTTAAATAATGGGTTCAATATATTCCGTCATCGTTGGTTAATAAATACTGAAAATTTCATTAAAATTGGTTGATTTCCTGAATTTTAGTGAATTTTTAAGTGAAGGGAATGGTCAAAATGTTTTGACATTTTGAGATGCGGCCATTTTGCACGTACATATAGATAGATAGATAGATAGATAGAGCAATAAAAATACATTAATAGATACATAAAGCAAAAATTTAAAGTAAATATATACGTAAAAAATAAATTATGTAATAAAAATAATAGAAATAGAAAGATAGATATATTGATACACTAGCAGGGCTACCCGGCGTTGCCCGGGGCCATAAAAATAGAAGAAGTTTAATAGCATGTGTAACATCTTTATATTAAAACTTCTATCTCTCTCCCTCTCCTTCTCTCTCTCTCTCTCTCTAACCACCTCTTTATCTTTCTCCATTTCTTTTTTTAACACTGTAATGTTAGTAAGGAGGCCTTCACAGAACTGCCAAAGTATGAAGAGAAATATTGTTAATAATGATTATTGATCCTGGAAAATGCAGAGTAGAACAAATAGTCCCGGTATATTCCTAATTTCTTGTCCCCCCCCCCCCCCATTTCAGTATACTATGAAGAAATATGATATTCATAAAGACAATAGTTCGAAGAGATGTGATATATACCAGTTATAAAAACGCCAAGTAGAACAATTGGTCTCGTCAATTCATAAATTCTCCTCCCTCCATTTTAACATATTAAGAAAATACATAATGTTGATGAAGTCAATAGTCTAAAGAGATTTACTATATATCCCTTAACAAAAGTAATACTGTAATCTTACAATTTTGGATCCCGGACAATGCCGATAGAACAAATGATCCTGGTAAATTACTAATATCTTGTCCCCACACCACATTTCACAATAATATGAAGATAAAGGATATTAAGCACGTTGGATTATGGCTCCCAGAGGTATACAACATTCTAAAAAAGATAGAAAAGTTCTTTATCCCGGGCAATATTGCATTTAAACACACCTGCTCTATCTAGGATATCGAGCACTGTTATGAGCACTTTTGGATTACTACCTATTCTATTCAGAATATTTGGAACTTTTGATTATGGCTCCCGGAGTATACAACATTTAAAAAAAACAGAGAAGTTCTTTATTCTGGGCAACACTGCGTTTTAACACACCTAATATATCTAGGATATTGAGCACTGTTATGAGCACTTTAGGGTTACGACCTGCTCTATCCAGGATATTCATATGAATGAAAAAAAAAATATGAATGTAAAATGAATGAAAATTTGAATTAAAAAGTTAATGTAAAAATATGAATAAAAATTAATCCAAAATGGATGGAAAAAAATGAATGAAAAATGAATGAAAATAAAATGAATAAAAATATGAATAAAAAAGTGAATGAAAAAAATTGAATGAAAAATGAATGAAAAATTAATGAAATAATGAATAAAAAAACTAATAAAAAATAATGAATAAAAAAATGAATGAAAAATGATGGATTTAAAAATATAAATTAAAAAACAAATGAAAATACGTAAATGAAAAAAGTGAATGAAAAAGTCAATGAAAAAAATTAATAAAAAATAGATTGAAAGATAATGAATGAAAAATAATTAATGAAAAAATGAAGGAAAATATTGAAGGAAAAAAAGTGAAAGATTGAAAAATGAATGAAAAACAAAAAATAAAAAATGAATGAAAAGATATGAATGTAAAAAAATGAATGTAAATTAAATGATAAAATGAATAAAAAATGAATGAAAAATAATGAATAAAAAAATGAATGAAAAAAATGAACGGAAAAATTGAATAGGAAAATGAAAAAAAGTTAATGAAAAAAAGATTGAGAAATGAATATAAAAAAAATGAAAAACAAGAATAGAATAATGAATGAAAAGAAATGAATGTTAAAAAAATGAATGTAAATTGAATGAAAAAAATGAAGGAATGAAAAATGAAGGAAAAAAATGATTGAATAAAATATATTAATGAAAAAAATGAATGAAAACACAAATGAAAAATAAATTTTAAAAATTGAATGGGAAAAAATGACTCCTTCTCCAACCATCATTTCTGATCCTTTACCAAATCTCAATCTCTGACTCCTTCCCAAACTTCTGGTCAAACCCCCGACTTTGACTCCTTCCCAAACCTCCAACTCTGGCAACTTCCTAAACCTCTGACTCTGACTGCTTCAATACCGACTCATGTTCAGATAGGTGCTGCTGTGATTGAGCAACCCTTGCTTCACTTCAGACTCATATTCAGAAGATATAGCAAGCATGTTTAAACAGAGCGTTGCTCACGAGAAAGAACGTATTTGTCTTTGGTTATTATATTGTAGTATACTAGACAAAGTACATGGTGTTGCACAGTAGTCATAATATTAACAATGCATTATAATATCTGGTAAATGGTATAAGTTAGTCAATCCAAAGTGCTCAATATCCTGGAATAAGCTAGCTGCTCAAGTTCTTTATCCTAGGCAACACTGCGTCTAAACACCCTTGTTCTATCTAAGATATTTTTATCAGTATTTTTGAGTTACTACCTGCTCTATCCAGTATATTGAGCACCTTGTTTAAACACACCTGCTCTATCAAGGATAATGAGCACTACTAAAACCAAGTTTCCCCCCTCTACACACACTATCTTTTGTAGAGAAATGCTGAGTAGATTTTTATTGCATGAAATAGCATAAACATAATAATAATAAAACATAGTGATGTTGGTTTTCCCGGGCAACAGGGCCTTTAAACATGCCTGCACTATCCAGTGTGGACTGTAGGATCATTCAGATCCAAAAAGTTGTATTTGTGGTTGACAACAAAATGATTCGTGTGCCCATTATATGCTCACCATCCGTCTGTTATTATGCATGTGCCAGGGAGAACATAGCGCCTAATGATGGGTAACAAAGTTTCGGCATCTCTGGATTTCAACTGGCACCATCATTGTTACAGTTGTTTCGTGCTCGATCATACCAAGAACTCATTGCACGTCTCTATATCTGCCATAGTTATATTTACGATGCATGAATTTTCTTTCATCGATTTCCACAGTTCTACCAGGACCACCCATCTTAACAGGATTGTCAATCAAAGACATCGCGCAGATATCCGTATAAAATTGTACCAGTCAGGCCAACCATTTTAATGTTGTTTTGAGTTTCCTTGATTGATGAAATTAATACTCAAAATACACAGTTCGGCTGCATCTATAACATCTTGCACAATCTTCTCCATAACTCTGGATGTGAAGAGGTCGGAATTAAAAAATCGGTTAATGAAATTGAAATTTCCAAAGTTTTTTTTATAGTTTTTTTCTATTTTAGTTTTACTTTGGCGCGAATATCAAAAAAAATATTTGATTATTTATTTTTGTTAATAAATTATTATATATGCTTTAAAAATTACTATTAAAATACGAAGATTTTATTATATTTTCATATATGAATAAAAAAAAATAAAAAAGTATTTTTAATAATTTCTGATGATCCATATATGATATAAAGCTAAATTTACTGCAAGGTAAACCGGAAGTCAGTGAAACAGTGTTCGTTTCCGGATTGCCAATCTATTTTCAATCGACATTTATTCCATAGTTGCCTAATTTTCCTACCTTGCCCAAATTGTCTAATTTTCTGTTGTCTAATTTTCCGAAATTCGAATTTTTTCATAAACAATTGAAAATAGTCGACGATTGCTATGCAAAATAAGAAGACGGTGTAGGAATAGAATAGTTAAGAAAGCCACCTTCCATGTTAAGAATGAGTTTCTAAATAATAATGTTACTATTTAGAAAACCATTCTTTACATGAAGAGGGTAGGGAACTTTGTTAACTATTCTGTGCTTTCCCTCTATCAAAGAATGTTCATATTTTTATCCTTATTATAAATATTTGGTCGGTTATTAGATTGATTTGTTTTACTGTAAAAAGAAAAACAAGATACATATTATTATTATTATTATTATTATTATTATTATTATTATTATTTACTCACTAGGAGTTCTCACACAGGTCATCAGTGATTGCTCACCGACAACCGGTGGTATTCCCTGGAGTCTGAGTGACAACAAGTCTCCCCAGCTTTCCAGTACTTTCCACCTATTTTTGATAGCCACCGCAAATAAATCTGCAGTATCACAACAGCCGTTTACCATTGATTTCTCGCTGGTACGGACCATTGGTCTTCTCTGGGATTTGGGTGGCAATAAGCCTCCCCGAGGTCCCAGCAGTCTCTGCACTTCCAGTGGAGGTCTGGTTTGTGCTGTCCCTCCTCGGTCTTCTCATCCTCCTTGACCCTATGCAAATATTTTGTGTGGTGTCAGCCTAGGCTGGTACCATTTTTTTAATTTTTTTATTTTTTATTTTTTTTGGTGGGGGGGGGGGAGCTGATTATTTTTATTTATCTATTTATATTTTTTTTCTTTGGGGGGGAGTTGAGCTGATGGTGTTTCTTGCTATTTCTGTTCATTGGTTCTATTTTTGTGTTGTGTCAGTTGAGGCCACTTTAATTTATTGGGGGGGAGTGGGGAGCTTATTAAGTGATGTTTCTTGCATTTTTTGTTTCTTTGTTTGAAGTGTGTTCTTTCGTTAGTTTTGTTTTCTTCCTGTGTTAGATTCCGTGTGACCCTTCGTAGCTTATGCGGGTTAGTTTCCGCATTCAATTATTTTTCTTAAGATTGTAGCTGTTTTGATCATTGCTGTCCTTTGTATAGTTCCAATGATTCCTTTGATTCCAATTTCTCCCAGTCGTTTTTCCAGGTTTTTTGGGGTTGTTCCTAATGCTCCTATTATTATTTACTCACTAAGAGTTATCACACTGGTCATTGTCAGTGATCGCCCACTGCCGACAACCTGTGGTATTCCCTGGAGTCTGAGTGACAACAAGTCTCCTCAGACTTCCAGTATGCTCCACCTCTTTTCGTTCATCACCGCTGATGACCTTGCGGTAATCGCAACAGCCACCTACCAACGATTTCCCGCTGATAAGGGCCATTGGTCCCCTCTAGGGCCCGAGTGGCAACAAGCCTTCCCAAGGTCCCAGAGCTGTCCGCGCTCTTCCAGTGGAGGTCTGGTTTGCGCTTTCCCTCCTCGACCCTCTGTCTATAATTTTCGTGGAGTCAGCTTATGCTTGCGCCTCTCTCGTGCAGTTGTATTTTCCCTGGTTCTGTTGTTTTGTGCTTCCATGTGTTTGTTCTCCATTCGTTGCTTATGTGGGTTGGTTTCCGCATTCGAGGACATTTCTCAGGATTGTAGCTGTTTTAATCATTACTGTCCTTTGTATGGTCTCAGTTATCCCTTTGATTCCTATTTCTCCTAGTCTTTTCTCCATGTTTTTGGGGACTGTTCCTAGTACTCCTATGATTATTGGTGTTATACTGACTTTCTTCATGTTCCATATTCCTTTCAATTCTCTGGCAAGTTCAGTATATTTGCTTCTTTTTTCCGTCTCTTTGATCTTCACTCTGTGGTCTGCTGGAACGGCAAAGTCCACGATTTTGCAGGATTTTTCTTTCTTGTTGATTATTATCATATCCGGTCTCCTTGCTGTTATGGTTTTGTCTGTTTGTACATTCATATCCCATATGATTTTGTGTTTTTCGTTTTCTAGTACAGTTTCTGGTTTGTGTTTGTACTGTTTTTTTGCATATTCGAAATTCAGTTGTTTGCACATTTCCCGGTGTACTTCTTTCCCCACGCTGTCATGTTTGTTCTTGTATTCCCTTTGTGCTAGCTTGCTGCATTTACTTATTATATGATTTATCGTTTCGTCTCTTTGTCCACACAATCGGCATTTGCTGTTTTCCTGGGTTTTATCTATCTTTGCTTTAATAAAGTTTGTCCTAATCACATTGTTCTGTGCGGCCGTCAGCAGAGATTCCGATTCTCTGTTCAAGTGTCCTTTTCTTAGCCATGCCCAGCTGTTTTCATTGGCTTCATCGCTTGTGAGTCTTATAAAGCGTCCATGTAGTTGTTTTTCTTCCCACTTTTCCTTTCTTGTCTTTTTGTTTCTGGGTTCAGTGCTTCCGGAGTTGTTTGTTGGGCTGGTGTCTCTTGCTGTGGTGATCAGTCTTTCCGTGTTCTTACATATTTCTCCAGCTCTTTTTTGGTGTCTTCCACACAGTCTTCTATACTTACCAGTCCTCTACCTTCTTCATTTCTTTTCATGTAGAGTCTGTCCGTATCGTCTTTTGGGTGCAATACATTGTGCATAGTCATTAGTTTTCTAGTCCTTTGGTCAAGGTGCCTGAGTTCTTCTTTGGTCCAGCCTATGAATGGTCCAGAGTATCTTATTAGTAATACAGCCCATGTGTTTATCCCTTTTACTAGGTTTCTGCTATATAGTTTAGTCTCTAAGAGTTTCCTTGTTCTTCGTAGATATTCTTTTCCAACCTTCTCTTTCATTTCTGTAGATTTGATTGTGTCTGCTTCTAGAACTCCCAGGTATTTATAATTATCTTGTTCTCCTAGCGCCCTCATCTCCTCTTGGTTGGGGAGTTCTATACCTTCTGTCGTCTCCAGTTTTCCTTTTTTGATCTCTAGCAGTGCACATTTTTCTATTCCAAACTCCATTTGGATATCCTGGCTGAATATCCTGGTTGTGTTTATCAGCTTTTCCAGTTCTTTTTTGTTTTTTGCAAACAGTTTAAGGTCATCCATGTACATCAGGTGGTTTATTCTTTGTTCTGTATCCGTAAACCTGTATCCGGCATCACACTTTCTGAGTATGTAGTTGAGTGGCATCATGGCTATTATAAACAGTAGTGGTGATAGGGAGTCTCCTTGAAAAATGCCTCTCTGTATTTTTATCTCAGACAGGTATTGTCCTCCGGCTGTCAGTTTTAGTCTCCATGTTTCCATTGTTTTCTGGATGAGATTAATAATCCTTTCTGGTATCTTGTATATCTTTAAGCATTCAATTATCCATGTTTGGGGGATTCTGTCGTAGGCTTTCTTGTAGTCAATCCATGCCATGGTTATGTTCTTTTGTCTTCTCTTCACCTCCTTCAGGGTCTTTTGATCAATGTATAGTAGATCATGTGCCCCTCTTTGTCCTTTCCGGCATCCTTTTTGTTCCTCGGGGAGCAGTCCACGTTTGTCCAGGGATTGGTAGATTTGTTCTCTCAGTTGTGCTGTGAGAATTTTCCACATTATTGGTAGACATGTTATCGGTCTGTAGTTGCTGGGGGTCGTTCCCTTTTTGGAGTCTTTTTGTATTAGTGTTGTTCTTCCTTCCGTCATCCATTCTGGTACGTCTGTTTTGCGGATACATTCACTCAGTTTCTGCGCTATTCTTTCATGCAGGGTCGTGAATTTTTTAAACCAGTATGCATGTATTCCATCGTGGCCTGAATTATTATTATTATTATTATTATTGTTATTGTTATTGTTATTGTTCTTGTTCTTGTTGTCGTCGTTGTCGTTGTCGTTTTGTTGTTGTTGTTGTTGTTGTTGTTACCACCAACAATAATAATAATGATGATGATGAAAAATTTGTAGATTAACACATTCAGATAAATCGACTCCCAAAATGAGATTTTACTTTTTTTTAGGTGATTACGTGTGAACACATTGAAAAACTTGGCGGAAAGAAAAAAAGCAATTATTTTATAATTTAGGGTGGGAGATCAGTTTTGTATATAAATTAAACGTAAAATGATTATCATTTCCCGGCCATTCTAAATTTTTAGGGATGCCCACTAAATGTTTTTACCACTAACCCTAAGTATGCATGGCAAGGTCATAAGACCATGCGTAATCGCTTAAAATAGTAGACCCCCCCCCCCAAAAAAAATATAAATGCACAGAATACATCTCCTATAACATTTTTTTACGAATTTGGTTAACTTCTCTAAAACGCCAGAATGTCTCGGAAATAGGAGCTCATTTGATCCTGTAGCAACTTACATGAATGAACTATTTTCTGTCCATCTGTGTGAGTTGTGATTCGGCTTGGCTCTTTATCATTGCCTCTTTACCAGGTGTGTGTAACAAAATTCACGCGCGATCGCTAAAGCCAGAATACGTGATGAGCAGAACATTTCAGTTCGTGATTCTTACTAAACAAGACAAGATGTGATCCTGCGATCTCTGCTGTCGGCCCTGCAGAGAATCGATGAAATCCAAGAAAAAGATTATTTCGCCTTGTCAACATATACTCAACTCAATGTATTATCTTTCATATTGTTTGTAGTTCTTTCACTTTTCAGCAAATGAAGATTCGCATTTTGCAATAACAGAACATTTTTTACCTTTGAAAAAAAAAATGAATATTTTTTTCTCTTTGCACGTCAGATTATTACATGTTTGCTTCTTTTTCAGCAAAAAAGACATTTTGCATTTGGCAGCATTATAAAGACATTCTTGTTCAAATTTATCAATCATATAATTGATCTTTTTATTTTAATGTTCTTTCTATTTTAATTTCATGTACGGCTACAATCAATAAAGTTTCTCTTGCAGGGGGTTATGTAGCAGCTTACACTAATGAACTATTTTCTGTCCATCTGTGTGAGTTGTGATTCGGCTTGGCGGTTATGTTATCATTGCCTCTTCACAAGGTGCGTGTAATGAGATCCACGCGCGATCGCTAAAGCCAGAACACGTGATGAGCATAACATTTCAGTTCGTGATTTTTACTAAACAAGACAAGATGTGATCCTGCGATCTCTGTTGTCGGCCCTGCAGAGAATCGACGAACTCCAAGAAAAAGATTATTTCGCCTTGTCAACATATACTCAACTCAATGTATAATGTTGTGGTCAGTACCGCTATGTTTGTTTACTTTTGGGTCAGACGCCATCTTAAAAAAAGATGACAGCAGCAGTTTTTTAACCCCTTGACTGCCATGTAAGATGGAAAACTACTGGCTGCTGCTTGTATTTTGCCGTCGCTGATGCTTTTAACTCTTCGTCTAGAAGAATGGAAAAATACTGGGCTTCATCGAACATTCTAGAAAGAAATATCACAACAAACAGTTTCACCAGTATCTTCTATCTTTTTGAATGGAAGGAATAAAAATATAGTTTGTTGGGATAGCAAACTATATTTCTTATACAGTCCAACAACTTCTGGATTGGGCGACGAATAATTGTTGTAATCTAACCATTCGGCAAAACCAGTGACTGTCATGGCACTGTTCCGATCGATACTGCAACCCATAGACTGGTATTGTCTTGGCCTTCGAGGCATTTCCGCTGGTCGATGGGTTTGTTCTGTGCAGTTCTAGAAGGTCAACCCTCCCAGGCTTTGCCTCCCCTTTTTGGGGAGGAATAAGTTTATTGCTTACTGCCTGAGGCGCACCTACCCGGGAATGCTGACAGGGCTGCCCAGGCAATTTTTAATGGCCAGAGTGCTCACCTTCTCGGGCGCTGGCTTTTCAAATCCCACTTTCCCGACCTTGTGTCACATCTTACCTTGTGGGAGGAAGATAAATAACATCAGTTCAGCCGGGGGGTTGGTATCTGTTCCGATGGATACTACACCCCATAGACCGGTATTGTCTTGGCCTTCGGGGCTTGATTTACGTCAGTCTATTGGTTGGTCTGTCCTGTGCAGTTTTAGGAGGTCGACCCTCCCAGGCTTTGCCTTCTCACCCTTTGAGAAGGGGTTAGTTTATTGCTAATCGCCTGAGGCGCCCCTACAAGGGAATGCCAACAGGGCTGGCCAGGCAATTTTTAATGGCAAGAGTGCTCACATTTTCGGGCGCTGGTTTTTCAATTCCCACTTTCCCGACCTTGTGTCACATCTTACCTTGTGGGAGGAAGATAAATAAAATCAGTTCAACCCCCCCCCCGGCGGAACTGATTTTATTTATCTTAGGAGACCCCCACATCCTGTGACAATATTAACTGGTCCTACGAAGGACGGCGCCCAGCATACACGGCTAGTATAAATTGGCCCAGTAGAATATAATATAATTTCTGGTTTGAAATAAGAGTATCAATTTATATTGTCAGAGTGACCTATAGACCTCTTCTGTATCCATAAACATTAACCAACATTGGACCTCAAATAAACAAAATTAGAATTAGCTTGATAAATAACATTTCTCCATGTAAGATAAACAAGTTCATATATCAATTTATATAGTCAGTGACCTCAAAACATCTTACATCTCAGATGGCATTATCGGAATTGAACTTTGTTGTTTCGAATTGGAAAACAGTGGAAATGTAATATACTTATAATTTGGATAAGGATAAACAATTTTCAAGTTTGGTTTATATTGTCAGAGTGACCTATAAACATCTTATGTCTCAATAACATTATCGAAGTTGAACTTTGTTGTTAGATTCACAAGCGATTTCCATATAAGTGAGTTGAAGTTGAGAGAGTTAGCAAGTCGGTGATAAGCATTGGGCAAGGACTAACCAGAGTTACACCAAGCAGACAGTGAATTAATCAATGAGAGTAACGGACATAAGAACCCTTCTCTATCCGTGAAAGATATCACACCTATCGGGATACATGTGTCCTCGCCCAAGCTTAGAACAGCACGCCACTGATAGAAGGATAAATTGTCCATCGGTCCAATTACATACCAGAGTGAACTCAACATTATCTGGCCAACTGGCCTAGTGACTCAACAAGTGTATATTTTATTTCATTATTCATTATTAAGAATAATTATTTTCTAAGAAAACCACAAAGGACTTGATTTCTTCCCTTCAACAGTTCTGCATGAATGACCTTTCATTCCACAGGGATCCCGAGTCGCTGATTCCCCCTCAACAGTCACCCCCTTATCTAAACAAACACAACGTGGGGGTGGATGTGACCTTATGAGAGGCCTCTTCGGAGCAGCAGCTTTTGTACCAACAGGATCATGTGACTAACCAGCCCAGGAGCGGCCAACTGGTGACGTCACGGGTGGGTTAAAGGGCTTTTGCCAGAGCGCTCAAATTCTCGGGCGCTGGTTTTTCAATTCCCACTTTCCCGACCTTGTGTCACATCTTACCTTGTGGGAGGAAGATAAATAAAATCAGTTCAGCACCCTCCCCCCCCCCCCCGGCTGAACTGATTTTATTTATCTTAGGAGACCCCCACATCCGACTGGGTGGACTAGTCGTTGAGCCAGGAAGCAGCAGCAGCAACAACAATCAAACAGCCCTTTTTAGGGCTAAATACAAACTACTAATGCGATTAACACTTTCCTGTCTGCTCCATCCCCTGAACTCCAGCCTGCCTCTCCTGTTCCTGCTTCGACCCCAGCACTTGCACCAGCGGCTCCTTCTCCATCTCACTCAGCTCCTGCTGCACTAGCAAGCCTGAACAGACTCCAGCTTTCTGCAACAATCTCCAGCAGTCCTAAGCAGACTCCAGCTATCCCCGGCAAGCTCCAACAGCTACCCCGGCACTCTGCAACACGGCACAGCACTTTCCAGCTACCCCGGCACTCTGCAACACGACACTCCAACGGCTACCCCGGCAGGCATAGCACTCTCCAGCTGCCGTGGCGCTCTGCAGCACACTCCGTCGTCCTGCTTCATCCCCTGAACTCCAGCCTGCCTCTCCAGTCTCCTGTTCCTGCTTCGACCCCAGTACCTTCACCAGCGGCTCCGGCTCCATCTCACTCGGCTCCTGCTGCACTAGCAAGCCTGAGCAGACTCCAGCTTTCTGCAACAACACTCTGCAACACGACATAGCACTTTCCAGCTACCCCAGCACTCTACAACACGACACTCCAACGGCTACCCCGGTGGGCACAGCACTCTCCAGCTGCCCCGGTGCTCTGCAGCACACTCCGTCGTCCTGCCTGCTAATCATTCCAGAATCTCCTTTTCCACTACCAGTGACGTCATTCCAGCCTTTTCCTGCTTTCAGCGACGTCACTCCTGTTATTCTAACTTTTCTTTCTCAACCACTAATTACCTCTTATGGTAAATAAACGTTTCTCCTTTTTAAACTGTTCATTTGCGTTTGTCCTCTCTTCTTTGCCATTTGTCATAATTTACCTGTGTCCACTTTCTTAGTTGCAACAACCCCCATACTGCAACACTTATCATTCATATTGTTCATGTGTTTCTCCTACATGGAACTAATACCCAATCTGTGCAATGTGTTGTTCAAAGAAAAGTTGCACAAACGAATGCACATATCTTTGTCCAGTTCCCGTCTCTTATCATATCTAAAATTGGCACTTCCTCATCTAAAATCACCCACTCTAAATTCTTAAATAAGTCGATTTATATTAATTTTTTTATGATTATCAATAAATGTTTTTCAGTAAAAATTTTTTCTTGACAAAAATGTTTTATTTCATTTTTAACATTTTTCCGGTACTTTGTAAATACTGCATTCTTATGAAATTATCGGTTCTTGTTTTCTACTGTTTTTATTTAACGCTAATTCACAATTATAAATTCCTGTTGTTAAAGTAAATAAGGTATTATTATAGCTCTGTACCTTAGGCGATTACATGTAAACAGCCTGAAATACTTAGTGGTTAAAATAAAATAAAAGAACAAAAGATTAGTTTCGCATTTAAATTTGTAGCAGTTACCTCCTCCTTTCAAAACATAACTACACCGGTTTGCCGGTAGGTGGCGCTTTTTCACCGACAGGTGGCGCCGTAAAGCGACACCAGAGTTATCTGCCCTTCGGACTATAAAACCCGGAGCCAAACGGAAAATCTCTCTCTCTTTCACCGACCAGCATCGGAGAACAACGTTGGCACCAGCACTCCGTTTCACTCGCCTTTTGGCCTCGACAGGATGACGCTGACACTAGCGTTCCGTCTCACTCTTCTCTGGTCGACAGAACGACGCTAATACACTAGCGTTTCGTCTCACGCTTTTCCTTTCAACTAGTCTCGGCAAAACAACAACCAACACACTTTTCTTCCATCAACACCACCCAAACAAAAAAACAAAAACAAAAACATTCCTCGGCTTTCTCCGAGTATAAAACAAATTACAATTTCATTTTTTTTTCTTCTTCTCTTTCTCCACCCGGAAAAATATATACAAAGAAAAAGACAAACTTTTGCCAATCCTTTTTTTCTTCTTTTTCGACGAACAAAAGGACCTTACAAGACGCCACTTCCTTTGTTTTGAACACGTGGGGATAAAAAGAAAACAAAAGAAAACAAACGCTCACGCTGCCCATCTTTTTCGTGACCACATGTTGATAAAAAAATTTTTTAAATTGCCGCCATCTTTTTTCCGGACCACGTGTTGATAAAAAAATTCAAAAAAAACAAAAAAAAACGCCATTTTTATCTCTCGGAAATTCAAACAAAAAAGAAAATACGAAAAATGTTTTTTTTTCTTTCTTTTCAACAACAAAGGAAAGAGAAGCCACCATTCTTTCTCTACGTGGAAACTAACATTCAAACAAACTAAAACGAAAACAAAAAACGTCATTCCTCGTGTGAAACAAATTACGACTCCATTTTTTTTTCTTTTTCCTTTCTACCCACGTGTTGGTAATATATATATAAAGGAAAAGAAAACGACCAACACATGATGACAAACACGACCAACATCACCCTTCAAGGCCTACCAACAATCTTCAACACAACTTGAACAACCACATTTTCCCGGACATTCATCAAGCACGAAACATTTCCGGACTTCACTGACGACACTATGGAAGAAATCACACCAGTTCAAAAACGAGTACACTGCACAAGCACGACTATATACTCAACAACTGGACGTTCGTTGATTAACTGGGGGACACATCAACTCGAACGACACGCACCAACACCAGTACAGACCCACTTGTACCTGGACCTGCTAACTCACTTGCAGACATTTGTGCATCTGATTTTGACCATAGTGTACCACCAATCTCAACAACTAGATGTTTGTTCATCAGCTCCACAACACGGACTAATTAAGATGAACACCATCAACACCTGCACAGACTCACTTGTGCTCATTCATCAACACCGCACAGACTCACTTGTGCTCATTCATCAACACCTGCACAGACTCACTTGTGCTCACTCATCAACACCGCACAGACCCACTTGTGCTCACTCATCAACAACCGCGCAGACCCAAGCACCAAACATTCCCGGACAACACTGACAATTCAACGTTTGTTCATCAGCTCCGCATCACGCAGACTAATCAACATGAACAACGCCACCAACAAGTGCAAATTCACTTGCACTCAACATTTTTCGACCGCAAACTCACTTGCACTCAAACTTGATGCAGACCCAAACAACACGCAGATCCACATGCGTTACAAACACTCAATTCCACAGACGCACTTGCGATCAATCATTCAATACAGATGCAGAAATAAGTAGCGTGCACACTACTTTTTCTAATCTTCAACAGCAAAACAGACATACCCACAAAGAATGCTTCTCATCTACAACTGTACATATTGAATAATATTTTCATATTTTTCAATCTGGGGGGGAGTCCTTGTAGCAGTTACCTCCTCCTTTCAAAACATAACTACACCGGTTTGCCGGTAGGTGGCGCTTTTTCACCGACAGGTGGCGCCGTAAAGCGACACCAGAGTTATCTGCCCTTCGGACTATAAGAGCCGGTGCAAAACGGAAATTCTTCCTCTTCTTACCCAGCCTCGACAGAAGTATGCTGGCACCTGCGCTCTGTCTTTCACTCTTCTCTGGTCAACAGTACGACGCTAATACACTAGCGCTTCGTCTAACGCTTTTCTCTTCTCAATCGGCATAACAACTACCAACACACGTGGGCAAACAACGGTAAGAGTTTCTCAACTCGTTTTCTTTGTGTTACGGCTTTCAAAGACTTTTCCTACGCCGGACTCATTTCTTATACCCGGCATAAGAACTACCAACACACGTGGTCAAACAACGGTAAGAGTTAACAACTCATTTTCTTTGTGTTACGGATTTCAAAGACTTTTCCTCTCGCCGGATTCATTCATTTCTTCTTATACCTTTTTCAAGAACTGTTTTTCCATCGACACACATGCATACATCACACACTTCATCATTCCACGTACACACACGTTCAATAAACGTTATTTGAACTACTTCATTTTTGTTTGTTAATTATTACTCTGTCTTTGCATGCAACAATTGCTTGATTTACTGAACACGTAAATAATCGGGGGACACGACCCTCGATCCTAACAAATTTAACATAAAATCATCAACGCTTTCAGACCAGACAGCGTTTTATGGACATGTAAACAATTTTGTTTGTTTTAAAGCTTGGCCATGTTAATGTTCCTGAATCAAACTTTAGTATGAAATGTCATTGTTAAAATTCATTTAAAAAAATGCCTCCTTCCTACTACTAACCCTAAGTCCGAATGGTAATATGAAAAATACACCGATTATGTGGTGTTTTATGACTTTGGCGTAAGACGTAGGGTTAGTGGTATAAAATTCAGTTAACTGTCCTAAAAAGTTAGACTGGTCCGGCTATTGGGAATTTTTTTATGTTAAATTTATATGTGCAACTAACCCCTCCACTCTAAATTATAAAATAATTGCTTTTTTTTTTTCAATGTGTTCACACATAATCGCTTAAAATAGTAGAACCTCATTTTTTAGAAGGGGGATAGGTACTTTTATATGTAGATATTATTTCTTTTTTAATTTGACAAACTTCTAAATGTTTTCTCTTTATGTATTGTACCCAAAGTTTTGATAAACTCATTGTGATATTTTCATCTATATTTTCTACTTGTGCCAAAACCGAAAAAAAAAATACAATAAAACATTCATCATTTCAGATGATATGTACGCTGTGACCAGACAGCGGTCAAATTCAGAGCGGCGCCAGCGAGAAAAAATTGTTCTGACTAACTCCTGAGCGTTTTACATTTTTGATATTCAACCGTGAACTTCCTGAGAGGCGTCATATAGACGTTTATCAAATAGGTATCAAAATAAATTTGAACATTTCAAAAGGTTTGATAAGCGAATAGGCAAGTGAACTCTAGAATATTTACTTTGTTTACCATAATTTACCCCCCCCCCCAAAAAAAAAAAAATTAGACTCCAAGAGTCAATGCTAAATCTAGGAATTCCTAACCTGTGGTCCTGTGGCCCTTAGTCTTATGTTGTAAATAAACAATGTCTAATAAATAAATACATCGTGTTTACTTCATTTTTTATTGTCAAGAAAAAAATTTAAAGAATCGTTTTCGGAATCGGAAATAAAGTTCAATTTTTTCCGATTCCGATACCCCCAAAAGTTCCGATTTTTCCGATTCCGAATGATAGTCCAAACACGTCTAGTGTTTGGACTATCATTCGGAATCGGATTCGTCCGCACGCACACACACACACACACACACACACACACACACACACACACACACACACACACACACACGTGCGTCTACATTTCTATACCATTTACACACAATGTAACATTTGAGATGGCACGGCGACAGCCGGAATGAACAAGTGTACTCAATTTATACTTACAGATAAAATACCCTTTTTGATCTAGAACGTTCTTGGACTCTTTTAACTCTCATTCATCACGAACACATTATCTTTTGTTGCCACAAAAGTTGTCCATACTCAATTAATATAATGTCGTCTATTTTAAATCCAATATTCAACATATCGGATAAATGATTTAAGATATTTATATACGTCACCAAATCAAAGTAAAACACGCCATTCCACATTGGTGACTCCAACTAAAGAAACGTAGACCTCCGACAACTCTATGCATGAATTTGTTTTTTCTAAACCCCCGTGCCTTCTTCTCCACGCCATTTACACATTAGCGAACCATGACTATACGAACCACTCAGCCTCCTTCTATTTTACACAACTTAAAAATAACAGAAAATAAATCTCTCTGCACGCATCACAACCACATGCACACATTCTCCTACAAATTTCCACTCTGGCGTTCGAACAAGCAACGTTTTGCACACCAGATACATAAAAAATAACTCAGTTTTCTAATGAAAACGAATACAACTTCAAAAATAAAACAAAACCGACTTTCAATCAACATAACTTTCGGATACCGTTCGAATAAAAACCGTTAATATGACGTCATTTCCTTTGACACACAGCCGGAAAAAATAAAAATAAAACATGCCGTCATGACGCCATTTTTTAACCTGTGTGTAAAACAAACAAACAAAAAACAACAAAAAATAAATCTTTGACGCGATAATTTAGAAAGAAAAAACAACTTATTAAGTCAACAAAAAACAACGCTGCACAGAGAACAGATACAGTTGAAAATTTCAATACAACAAAATTGAAACAAACACTACAAAAGCGAATACTCTCAATATGGCCATGATATTTCAATAAATCGCAATCATTCACGCACCCCGATTTAAGCAAGGATATAAAAAAAACTGTAGCAGTTACATGAGGGACGTATATAAATGTACACACAGTATCATGCGTTAGATTGAGTCGTAGTGTGCCTTCACGTAAGTACACTCGAGCATGGGCTGTTAACTGCGTGGGTGTTATGATAAGATTAATCCGTGTAGATGTATCTTGACACCAAAAAAGAAAAGGATTCAAGATCAATTTTCGTTTTGATCGCCTCTTAACAGGATGTTATCTTGTTCTCGCCTTTTCACTACAAACATGCTGTTAGAATGGAACTCTCAGATTCAGCATTCATTTATCGACAAAAGCCAGCCTATAGGACAATTCTCGTTGTGTTTCAGTTTTCCCTTGAATAAAAGTTGATAAATATTTAGTTGTGGAGATGTTGGTCTTATTTATGGAAGATGGTGACTATTTTTCTTGTTAAATATTCTATTTCAGTCAGATGCAGCCAGATACAACTAACTATACCAAATTACGTTCTTCATCCTGACTTGCTTCCTAACCAACCAACCACATGTCGTGCCGGCACCCTTTATTTATGACTCAGCACACCTAAAATTAACTGGATGATTAATTCTTGAGCGCATTAACCCGTGTGACAGAAATCAACACACTTTCTTTCTGTCTGCGCACATCGTCACTCGATCCAACAAATCAAATTTTAGCAAAGCGTTGTACCAGCAGCAGCCAGCAAGACACTATAAAAACAGTGACCATCTGCGCTCATTCGGGGCTTGTCCCCTGCTTTGGCGCCTGACACCGTCTCCTCCGTTGCTGCCGACCGCACCTCGACCCATGAACGTTTGTCACTCATCACGGTACCCCTTTTTTTACTATGACGACGACAATCCAGCAGCAATCCAACGGTCCTTTTAAAGGCCACACTACAAACTACTCATACTGCGATTCACACTTTGCTGCCTGCTCCATCCACCTAAATCCAGCCTACCTCTCCAGTCTCCTCCTCCTGCTTCGACTTCAGCACCGGCTCCATCAACCCCACCCGCTCCTGCACCAGCGCCTCCCTGCAGCACCTACTCCGCTCTCCCCAGTAACGCCTGCTCCAGCTCTCTCCAGCAACTCCAGCTCCTTTCCAGCAACGTATGCTCAGCTCACTCCTGACTCCAGTTTGCGGTTCCTACTCATGCACCAGCTCCCTGCAGCACATGCACCAGCGGCTCCTACTTCTTCGCCAGCTCCCTGCAGCGCCTGCTCCAAATCCCCCTAGCGGCTCTTGCACCAGCTTCCTGCAACGCCTGCATTACTAGCTTCTTCCTGCACCGGCGGCTCCTGCTCCAACTCTTTCCAGCAGCGCTCGTGCCACCAGCTCATGTCCTGCAACCACTGCTCCAGCTCCTGTCTCTTGTTCCAGCAGCACCATGCTCCTGTCGATCCAGCCCTATTTGAGGCACTTCATCACACATCATGGACGTCCACGTCAGTTTCCGTGTGACATCATCCCATGCTGTCCAAGTCTCAGTTTCCCCAATATCTGTCAACCCAGCCTTTTCCTGCTGTCCAAGTTCCGGAAACATCTTCTCTGCCATCCAGGTTCCAGCTTCCTCATTCTAGCCTTTCCTGCTTCCAGTGACGTCATTCCTGACGTTCCAGCCGTTCCTGCTTCCAGTGACGTCATCCCTGTCACCTCAGTTTTCCTTCTCACATTTTACCTTTATGGTAAACAAATGATTCTTTTTAACTGTTCATCTGCATTTGTCTACTCTTCTTCACCATTGTCGTAATTTGCCTGTGTCCATATTCTTGGTTGTAAGACTGATCACCCCAGAGTATCTATTTACTCCTCTCCAGGAGTTAAGCACAAGGCCAGTGTTATCTTACTCCCACAAGTAAGATGTGACCCAAGGTCGGGTCGGGAAAGTGGGGTTTGAAAAGCCAGCGCCCGAGAGGTGAGCACTCTGGCCATTAAAAATTGCCTGGGCAGCCCCGTCGGCATTCCCCGGTAGAGGCGCCTCAGGCAGTAAGCAATAAACTTACTCCTCCCCAAAGAGGAGAGGCGAAGCCTGGGAGGGTGGTCCTGCTAGAACTGCACAGGACAGACCCATTGACCGGCGTAAATCAAGCCCCGAATGCCAAGACAATAGCAGTCTATGGGTTGCAGTATCCATCGGAACAGATACTACACTTTGATCTTAGGTCAACCCCAGAGTAGCGGTGCTGCACAAGTGCCCTTAACAAAACACTCACTGCAACACATAATCTCTCCATCAAAACACCTAAAAAACGATTACTTCGACCCTTGAGCAAACTGTTCAACTCTGGAATTAAATTTGAATAATTCCTCAGTAACTAATTCGCAAAACAAAAATCTGCACTAAAAAATCTACATTGAAAACACAATAATGCACAACACAATATCAAATGCGTCAATTCGACAACAACCCATTCGGATTTCAAACTTGGCAACACAACAAAAAAATCCGAATAGCAAAATTGTGTCAATCAACGAAAATTATAAAAAATTCTAATTTCCAAATATCTGTAGAGACGAAGTTTACTCTTCTGTGCCCAAAATGAAAATGCTTAAAATCGTTTCTGCGCAAGTAGCTGGACACATACACTCGCCTGAATTAATAAAAACAAATAAAAACATTTTAAGACAATAATATGCATTTCTCTGAATTTATCAAATTTGGTGTTTTGATCCACCCCGAGTGGATAAAAAGCAAGATTTTTCCTTCAATAAACAGTTTAAGCCAAAGTCAACAATAGATCTAACATCGTCATTTCCCTAGCTTCCCCCACCCCTCTGTCGGGCGATCGGGAAAGCTAAATAATGCATTTCTCGACTCACGCACACACAGAGTCATAAGCCTACACACTCTGACACTAACGTACACACATACACAACACATTAACTCTTTCACACTGTCGTCTGTTGATTGAAAACAAATGTATAAACTTATTCATTTTAATACTCCTAACATTTCATACTGATTTTTCTACAATGAAAACAAATGAACACTGACTCTTATTAATAACTTTTAATCAAATGAAAATTTTATAATTAAGTGGGGAAGTTTTGATTACGATTTCTCAAATCCGTTGACAGTTACCGGCCCTTAAATTATCAACTCAGACTTCCTCGATATCTCAGTCTTTTGGCTACGATCAAGGTGTAGTATCTGTTCTGACTGTCCTGTGCAGTTGTGGGAGGTTAACCCCCTCCCATGCTTTGCCTCCCCTCTTTGGGGAGGGGTGGGTTTATTGCTTACTGTCTGAGGCGCCCTGCCCAGGCAATTTTTTGAGATTCACCTCACTCTTCCTCTAGAGTGAAATTCCCACCTTCCGACTTTGTGTCACATTCTACTTTGTGGGAAGTAGATAAATAGGTGAATTCCCCTTGTACTGCAATGACTCTCAAAATATGAAAAAAAAAAAATTCTGTGTTTTTCCTATATATGTAAACTTACATTTTAAACATATGTAAAATATATCTTTTGTGAACTTATGCTGTTGTACTCATCAATTTGTTTGTGTTTCTGTTTATCAATATAACATTTCTCTCGATCTCTCACATTTGAGTATTACCAAAAAACTGTTTTCCTTTAAAATGTTTCTCTAAAAACCGGCTCTCCTCAAAGATCCCCCCCAAAAAACTGGAACCTAAAACGGGCCCTCCAAATATCGTTTACCCAACAAGTTACGAAAAGTAAATTTTAATTTTAATAGGGTCAACCGAATCCCAATAACATTCACATCTCGTCAACAAATGAAGTACATTCAAATTTCAAAAATCCATCAACCGACGTCAACAAATCATTTCAGAAGAGAAGTTATAAACCTTTTCGATTTCCATGCGAAAATCGATACCAAGAAGGGCAATGTTGTTAAAAGTAGCAGCGGCAACGAATGTTGTTTTTACGTATTAACTCCCCATTAGATAATATTTTCAATCAGTAGTTCCTTTCAACCAATCAGCGATGCAAGAATATTCACTAAGAATTCAAGCGCCTACTATAAAAACCCAAGCACACAACTTTCTGACTCTTTGTCCCAGTAGTTTTATTTAAGCGATAACACGCGTGCGCACCTCACAATCTAGCCTGGACCTTTTCGGGCAAAAGGTCCCCGGCAAGCAGCAGACTCATGATAAGACACATACATTAATCACTGTACGCATAACCACAGCACATACACACTGCTCACCGAACGCACATAGACCCAAGTTCATACATACCCCCTCTCACTGGCAAAAACAAACACGCTAATATACATGCCCCCCCCCCATGTACGATTCGGTACTCTTAACAAAACTGGATGTTTCATCTTTGATCACCTCGATTCGTACGATAGAAATCGACAGTTTCATTCTTTCTGCGCACAAGCGTCATTTCCCCCCCCCCCCCACGCAGAAATATCTGTGCCAATCAGATCTCATCAAAGCATATCAGCAGCAGCTGACTCGACAGTATATAAAGGCTAAATTTGTCAAACTTCGGGGGGACATTTTGGGTTCGCTCCCACCCTCGACAGGGCGACGTATCAACCAGCAACCGTTTGCTACCAGAACCTTTGTCAGCCGAACCGGCGTCATTCCACAACCACAATCACGTCGTCTTCAGCCAACTCAGCATCACTTCAAGACGGTGACGACGACAATCAACGAGACTTCGTCTACAATAACAGCATTAGCAGTTTTTCGTCATGTCTGTCTGTCCATCATCACCATTGTCTACAGCTCGTGTCCTACCAGCCGTAGCCACCACAACGACAGCCTAAAGGGCAGCAGCAACATAAAAATTAACAACTCCTAGTGATTATATAAAGGACATTTCGACCAGGATAAACATCGTCATCCTACGGTAACGACCCATCCTTTCCTTCGATTCACTGAATCAGGAACTCTCATCATGAACTCTTTCCGCTGAACCATGAACTTTTTCCTAACAATCATGAATTCATTACTAACGAGCATATATTTATTTATTTGAAATAAATACCACCTTTATTTTTTGTTGCACACCCAAGTTTATTTTTTCTTCCCTTTTGTAGTTGTGATATTCATAAAACGTCTCATTCATTTTATCTATTTTTTTTAAATTTTTAGCAGGGTCGTGGTATGTTGGAAAACTAGGCCATCGGCCATCTATGCATCTGCCCCTGTTACACACACACTGACATGCGTATTCTATTTATACACACGTAAACGCACACGATGCCAGCCGAAATGAACATTTTTACTGAATTTCTCCTTGCAGACAAAACGACTCTTCTTTTACCTAGAACATTCTCAGACATTAATTAATTTTCTATGGATAGACTTTGTCATTCTTTCTTATGATAATGTCCTATCTTAAACATTGGTGACTCCCGAGGAAGATCTTTTCAACAGAAAGGAGGGCGGTGACATTGTTCTAGATAAATTATGCGAAGACAAAAATCGCAATTTATTTACATAAATATATATATATATATTTAAATACATTTTTGGTGGTACAAAATTTTATTAAAGCAAGGAATACAGACGTTTGTGACATTTTTTTTTGGGGGGGGGGTGGAATGAAATTGAAAAAGTATAAAAACGAGAGGAAATAATTAAAATTTAAAAAAATTATTTCCTCTCGTTTTTATACGTTTTCAATTTCATTCCACCCCCAAAAATGTCACAAACGTTTGTATTCCTTGCTTTAATATATATATATATATATATATATATATATATATATATATATATATATATATATATGTACATATATATATATATATATATATATATATATATATATATATATATATGTACATATATATATATATATATATATATATATATATGTACATATATATATATATATATGTACATATATATATATATATGTACATATATATATATATATATATATATATATGTACATATATATATATATATATATATATATATGTATATATATATATATATATATATATGTACATATATATATATATGTACATATATATATATATATATATATATATATATATATATATATATACATGAAATCAAAAGTATACTTTTAGAGGATAGACCTTATAGTGAAATAGTTTAAGCTCAATATACGAGATAGAGCAATTATAAAAGATAAATGAAAGAAGAGAGATAAAGATGTACGAATGACAAATCTTTTTCAACTTCGATTGTTCAATGCAAGGTGTTCTCGGTAAAAACATGTTTATTTTTCTTTCCTTAAGTCAAGGCATTTCAAAGATTAAAATCTTTTCATCAGAGGAATTACATAGATGGATAAGTTGGCAGTGGAAAAGCCAAAATTCAAAATTTGAAAAAATATAAAGTAATGGAGAGTAAGAGTATGCATGTAAAAATATGGAGTCTGTTCAGTTGGTGAATGTCCGTTGATAAGGTGTCCGGTGAAAGGAGATTTAAAGATGGGAAAAAGGGGGTTTCGTGAAGGCAGCGTTGACAATGTTCAAAATGAAGTAAATCCCATACAAAGATGTTTAGTTCAATCGTAGATGGGGCGCACTTATTCAGATGTAATTTTGAGAATTAGGGCCATTTTAAAATACTTCCGTGGACCGAGAATGAAAGTAGTTTTTCAGAAGTTGAGTTAGAAATGTGTAAATTCCCGACTGCCTGCGTTTAATACATGGACGGCGGCACCGAGAGGGCAGGGGGAGGGGGCTCAAGTCCCCCCCCCCACTTTTTGACTTGGCCCCCCCTCACGTTACGGTCATCAATAATGAAGTTATATATGCATGTGTTTAACCGGGCCCACCAATTTTATAACTGTCCCGCCAGTCCTGTATACACATTTCTAACTCAAGCCGAACTTGTATTCTCTGAAAAAGACGAAAGAGAGAAGAGGAAAAGAGAATAAAGAATCAGATTTTGTTGCGCGGTTTGTTTTTATATAGTTTCACAGTGGTTTGGCGGACGTAGTTCAGAGCACCACACGTGATCAACATTTTTAGCTGTTTTTTGCGCCTTTTTGTTAGACTGTCTCTGGGATCTGATTTTTATGGCCTCAGTTTGAGCGTTTGTTGAAGTGAATTTGGAAGTTGTTTTCTGTTTTTTGTGTCCACACCGTTTGTTGATAAAATAGAGGATGTCAATCCGTTATATATATATATATATATATATATATATATATATATATATATATATATATATATATATATATATATATATAATATATATATATATATAATATTTATAAATAAATATTACATATATATATATATATATATATATATATATATATATATATATATATAAATATATATGCCCTACCCCTCCAATTGAATGAGATAAACCATGTTAAATAAATCCGCAAACCCAAATTATATATATATATATATATATATATATATATATATATATATATATATATATATATATATATATATATATATTTATATATATTTATATATATTTATATTATTTTGTTTTAATCGACTATTTCTACTCTTTGCAAAATGCTTTGCAAATTTTGAACAGTGTTACATGTTTTTTTTTTTTTACCCTCTCGTTACATTTGCAACGAAATACTTTATTCCGGCAAGACACGTGACACGTTTTCTTTGCAGACAAACAAACTGCAGACCTCTCCTCGGATTTCACAGAAAAATCGCAACAGAAGTAAGGATTCCTGTTTTGTTTGCTTTTCCAACTTCCGAGTCTTCTTATCGAGGCAAGTCTTATTTGCTAAAATAATTGTTTCAAATCTCTCTAACTCGTTTTTGTAGAAATCGTGAAAAAATGTATAATAACGCGGTACTTCTATAGAAGAGGACTCATAACGTCCCGAATGTCTCCGATTTCGATTTACGAAACAGACCGGAAAGGACTGAGCCGTCGCCGAACAGTCAGTTAGTACCGACATTAAATAAAACTACATTTTCATGTTTCCTTAATGAATGAACGCGCTCCCCCTCCTTTGTGTTAAAAATGGGTTTAATAATTTTCTTCAAATCATTAAGTGAATCGACTTTATTTGTTTTATTTCTATTTTTTTTTTTCTAAACATTTACTTTTTTTTATTTTATTTTTTTTTGGGGGGGGGGGGTGAATTCCTTTTAAAAGCTAACCTAACCTAACCCGGATTGGCATTTGTATGCTTTAGTGTCGTCTACCCTTTTTACATTATTCAGTGAATCGCAACCAGAAACATTCGAGTCGATGGGAGTCCTCTCCTATGGCAGCACCAAAAATCCTAAGATTTTGACTTAACTAATTTGTATTAAAGTATTATGATTGACGAAAATGTGAGTAAAATAATCTTTTTCAAGATTAGTTTTGCAAGTAGAGGTAAATATTAAAGAAACGGTACTTCTAAGTAGTGGGTATCCAGAGGATTTCTGTTGTACTTACGATTTACGACGGAAACTACCGAGTCGGTCCCGGAAATGCCCGAATCATTTTACGATTTGAAAGCCAATTCTTTTCTTTTGGTGGCTAATATATATTTTTTAACCATAACCTAACATTTCGCATGCTTAGTGTCGTCTGCCTTTTTACATTTTTTTTTTCACGACTTTCAAATCGTAAACTATTTCGGTCATTTTCCGGACCGACTCGGAATTCTTCGTCAAATATCTTCCAGAAAGGCAGACATAAACAGAGGCTGAAGAGAGTTCCGATAAAGAGACCTCCAGAGGTCCCCTTTGTTAGGAGTTGAAACCGACGGTACCGATGTTGTTATCTTCTGTAATACAAACATTAATTAATATTGTCTCAGGACCGGTAAAATTAATTCCCTATACAAAGGTTTTGCACCACTTTTATGTCTCCTTATGCTTAACAGGTTTTAAGAACAAATTGCAAAGCTGACATATTTTAATTTTCAAATGGGAGGTTGTGCCCATATTATGTCCTGGAAACCCTTTAAAATACTCCAAATGAACTGAAATTTAGGAGATATTTAATACTTTTGTTAAAATTTCACAAATTGGAGGTATCTGAATTTTCACTGCAAAAGTACTGCAAAAGATTTTCACTGGCTGTTGCGTGGAGTTGAAGAAAAACTGATCGCAAAAGGAAAATGATCAGGCCAAAAAAAAAAAAATTAATACCTAACCCTAACGAAACAAAAAATAATTTTCAGTAAAAAAAAATACTCTAACTCTAAACCATAACCTTAAACCTAACGACGCCATTTGTACCTGATTAACTAACAAAAAAATAATTTTCAGTAAAAAAAAACACTTAAAAGAATGCACATTTCATCACCTGTTTATTTTTATTTCTTCATTAAAAGAATAAATATTTCTTTCATACAATTTGACTAAATGTATTATTTGATTTGATTTTGCGTTAAATGTTAGTTAATCTTTGTTTTTGGACGCAGGTAGATCAACCGACTTGGCGTCGGTACTTTCTGGATGTTTATGTAAACCGCCAGAAAGTACCGACGGCAAATTTTAACGTGGGTCTTAATCTAAGAAAGCACCCAAAATTGGAATAAAGATTTTAGATGTAAGGCTTAGTAGTATATCTTTATTTTAATTTTTGTAAGGGGACATAAAAGTGATGCAAACTGTTCTGTTCGGGGAATTCATTTTACCCGCCCTGGGACTGGTATTATTCTAGCTCTTTTAAAACTAACGATTAAGCCTCAAATTTGTAGATTATATTTTTAAAGCATACGTGTTAAATGTTTAGATGAGGATCAGTTTGCGAAGTTAAAATAGGATTATTTGGCAATTCATATTTTGTGATTTTTTTAAATAGAAGGTGAAGGATGAGGGTAATATTCTTTTTAATAACTTTGTGGGGAAAGCAGGGGTTAAAATAACACCCCCTTCTAGTTACGAAATTAAAATATCCAAACTTGAGCATCAGCAAAAGCTGAGTGATGTATTAGTATTTTATAACTTCTGATATATACTTTTGTTTCAATATTTATAAAACAAACTTTTGCCCTCGTGGGACGGCAAATAAATAGGGAGCTTTGGTGTGAAATGTTAGTTAAGCTAAACTAGATTAAAAAATGTCAACTGTTAAGTTTATTCATTTTCGTGAATTCAAATTTTAAAAAGGGAAGTTAATTAAGGCAAACACAATCAGCAGCTGGGTGATGTATTAGTATTTTTTTAATTTCTAATACAGTGGACTCCCGATGTTCGCGGGCTCAACATTCGCGTTTTCCCAAAGTCGCAGATTTTCAGCATAAGCATTGACTTAACATTTTCTTCATAAATTCGGTAAAACTTACAAATATGATAATCATTTAAGTCCAATATGACAAAAAAACGCAATTAAAACGCTAACTATTCTGTAGAATTCATATTAAATGCGACTCATACAAAAACATTGCTATTCCAAATTTTCTCGAACTTTATATGAAACTGAAATATAAAAAAATTTCAACTAACTTGCAAGCAGAAAGGGATATTCTATGCTAATTTAGTGGCTTTCCTGCAAAAAAAAAACACATGCTAATGTACAAAAACCTGATTTTTTAGTGAACTTTGAGGTATCAAAATCTATTCGAGGATTTTCGTGTGTCTGGAACATATCCCCCCCCCCTCCGCGAATAGTGAGGGCCTACTTTATATGTGTTTGTTACAATATCTCTAAATAACTTTTCCTTTGCCTCTATGAAATAATTTTATGCATGCCAGACCAATCATCGCACTAAAAACTTAAGCGTGACAGACCAAAGAAATGCTATTTCTAACATAAGTGGGACAGTGACGAAAATTCTATTTATGTTAAAACTGAGAAAACTGTTTCTGAAATTGCATCAAATTTTGAGCTGACCGCTTGGAGAGCAGGTTATTTTTATTCATTTATATTTTTAACAAAGGTATGTATATAAAAAGCATAGAGCAGGAAACAAAGAGGATATACCCCCAAGCGTCCCAGAGAAAGATTACATGAGCTACCCAAACTTTAGCTTTCACTCGCTTTGTGTTGTTAGTGTAGAACTCTCTGAATTGTTGATTCACTCACAGCACATGCGCAATACACTTCACAAATGTTGTTTTTTTTTATCGTTTTTTAAACAAGAAAAACATGACATTTTTTTTTTGTTATCTCCAATCGAAATGCCAGATCAAGAATCGAACCAGTTAAATTATATTTTTGGACACATACATACCATGAAACTGCCATATAGTTTCCGGTATGTCTCCTATTCAGCCCAATGTGTTCACGTCTTTTCCGGCATGTCTCCTATGCAACTTCCTATAACCACGCCTCCCTCCAGCTGCATATTATTTATTTAGCACATGGATGTATTTTTTTCTCTTTCATACAGGTGGTTTTTGTTTTTGCTGCAGCCACCGGAGACAACTTGTCGGCAAGGCCACAAATTTGCCAAATACAACCCCATGTAGACGGGTAACTCCCCATGGCCTATAAAACAAGGCTATCTGTAGGCTGTGAGTGGCAATGTGTTATGCCTTAGAACAGAATGCTGGTGTCTGAGCCAATTCTTTCACTTCGGCCCTTACTTCGACTATACTGGGGATCAGAAAGGTCCGATCCGATCAATTATAGTATCTATATTCAATCTGATTCTTAAAAAATCGGAACCTTTTTTCTCTTTTTTATTTTCTTCTCTAATAGATATTAGAAGGCAGTGGCTGAGGGGCAATCGTGTTGAGAACAAAGAAGATTACCAATGTCCAGGAATAATGTTTTCAAAGAGTAATTATTTCTAAGATTAATGTTCCCACTCTCACTGAAATTAACTTCTACAAGCAATGTAATCTAAGAGCAATGTATTCTAGGAGTATTTTTTTTTTTAAGAGTAATGATGGTACCCTCTGTAAAATTTCCTTCTAGGAGAAATGTTTTCCAAGCGTAGTGCATTCTGAGAGTAATGTGTTCTAAGAATATAAATAATTAGCCTACCTATAGAATTATGTATAATTTGGATTATTCGGACTACTGTTCTCATCTTGAGTTTTATTCTCACAACGTTTCAGCTGCTGCAACCTCTGCCCTTCTTCAGGTGTATCTTTTCGAACTCTGGAATATTTCTGTCAAACTCGGGAATCTGGACGGTATTTCGAGTGGAATCCTTTATTTAATCCATGGAGGTAGCATGCTCCTGTTCCATCAGCCATGACTGGGAGAAGTCTTCAGTAATTCGCAATTCTTTGTATCGCCCGCACCGAGGATTGAACCTTCAATTTTCAGATGACTATGACTTAGAACTGAATTTTACTTAGTACTATATCTACTGCACCACAGGCACGGGTTGGCGATACAAAGAATTGTGAATTACTGAATGGCTGGTGGAACGAGATCATGCTACTCCTAGGGATTAAATAAAGAGTTCTGCTTGAAATTTCGTCCAGATTCCCGAGTTCGACAGAAATATTTCTGAGTTCGAAAAAATAGACCTCAAGAAGGCCGGAGGTTACAGCAACCGAAACATTGTGAGAATAACACTCAAGATGAGAACAGTAGTTCAAATAATTCAAATTATACAAATTATCAACCCTCATCTAAAAAATTCAGAAACATAATATCAAATCAGTACAGACCTGAAATAATACAAAAATGGAGACAACTCGGAAAGCTATATCAAAAAACTGGCAAGAATGAGCAACCACCTTACGTTCCAATACAGATTTCGTGATCTAAAGCTAGTTCCACCGGGCTTAAATTTAAAATAACCAGTCAGTTCCAGAAGAACACAAAGGATCGCAAGAAGAATAGGGCATGAGCTCGTCCAGGATAGAATCCACAACAGCCGGTGGAAAAAAAACATCATTTACAAACCAAAATCTCAAGCGGGCTCATCTGCTTCCTGGAAAGCATATCACTGACTGATGACAAAATTCGCATCCAAGAATATCTGGACATATATAAGCAAGAATTTAAGGAAGTCAAATCTTCAGAAATAAAGAAGTTGGAAAATCTGAAATCTAAGGACATAAGACCCCATGTCCACCATTTACCAATAAGAGCCATTGTCAACAAAATTAAACGTCAGCTGACTTCCTCTGAAGAATTAGTGCTAAACAAAGGTCTCAACTTCACGATCAAGCGGATTCCATACTGATAGCTCCAATAGAAAAGGCAGCCTTGAATAAACTCAAAGAACAAGGAGATGAGCTAAGGTGAAAGGTGAGTCAAGCACTCGAGAATTTAAAGCCTCCAAAACCATTGAAACAGAGTCCTTAGATTTTATTATAACTAACACAGATAAAAGATTTGAGCATTTAAAAAAAAAAATATTCAGACGTCATCAGCAAATTGAAATCATTAAAAAGTTTATTTCCTTTAAAGATGTGCATAAACAAAATGAGTACTTGGAATGCAGAAAATTCAACTATCAAGAAACGGACCATTAACTTAATACATACATTCATGATCACTAATGATATGTGTTCTATCTATCCTAATCTCTTGACGTTGTACCACCTTATCAATTAGTCCTGGTATGGTGATTAACCCTGGTTGTGCCAGTATTCTCCATAAAAGGAGGTTTCTAGGAAATATTAAATTTACAAGCAGTTTGCAGACATACTCAATACAAATATTTTGACATAATCTCTTGACTTTTATTAGAACATCATAATTTACAAAATTGTGAATAAAATAAACTTATTTTGTTATCTGTTTTTAGTTTCGTTCAGATTTTTAGTTCTAAGAAAATATAATTCCAAGGTGACCTTACACTTTTCTTATTTTCCATATTGGCCTTTTTTATCATATGGGATGCCAAATTTTCCTAGCAAACTGCGATATTTCAAAATCTGGACAAATTGTCTTATCACACTTGATGCGCATAACATTAAGATAACAGGACAATAATGATTGAAAGTCTTTATAAATAATAGTTACTCCCTGAGCGGAAGTAAACAGCTGGTCCTCCTGTACAAACATGGTGGACTATACATCTCAATTTATATAAAGTTAGGTATATGTACATGTTTATACATTTGCATGTACAGGATTCATTCCTAAACTAATTAACCGGTCATTGTGAATTTTGGAAACACCTACTAGGTGTAAGGGGTCCAAATATAAGCTATATTTACTTTCGTTAAAATTCAGATGACTTTGATTTTTATGAAATTTTAACAGTAGATATTGGACATAAATTAACAAATATTCCTCAAATCTGTTGTTTGGAATATTTTAAAAGAATTTTAGGGGGTATAATATGGGCAAAACCTTCCATTTAAAAATTTAAAAAATCAGGTTTGCATTAAATTTGATCAATAGTCATTAGACACCAATGAAGCATAATTCATTGAATTTCAATTTCTTAACACCCCTTAAGTCTTAAATTATAGACATTTTTTAGAACTAAAATCATAATGAATTTGGATACAAATGGGGATAAGGATTCTAGACATAATGTTAGTATCATTATATCTTGATTTTACTCTTTGTAAGGGAATATAAAAGTGGTGCAAAACTATTTTGTTGAGAACTAATTTTACTTATCTTGGGACAGGTATTCTTCTTGTTTATACTAATCGTTTAGTCATAACTTGCTATTCAGCGATAGCATAATTGTTTATGAATGTAGGATAGCATTCCGTTTTGTTTTGGAATCAAATAATGAAACCACAGCATACTTTAACCTTTCAAAGTCAGCAGTGAACATACTTGATCTAATGTAAGTACACGGTCACTTATGACTCTTAATTTATTTTGTTTTGCATAACATTCCCAACAATGCCATACTGTGTGTTCGATCGTCACACCTGACATAACTAACACCTGAGAGAATAGCTTTCTTATATGTCATGTCATAATACACAACGTGACTACGGTAACTAGTGCCCAACTTGAAAAGATTCCCAGCCCCACAATCTTGCATTGTTGCCTCATAGTTTTTTTTATTCACCTCAAACATATTGCCAGTGAAAAGTAAGGGGTGACTGTGATTAAGGGCCAGATTTATAGGGGGCATCCTAAATGGGGAGTTGTGCAGCAAGATATTTGTTCACATTACATTTAAATTTCTGCATGTTGGTACAGTCAGGGGAGCAAGGAGGGAATTCTAAAGACAAGCGGTCTGAAGAAAGAAGCTATTAGAGTAGAAAATCTGGGGACTTCTACAGTGAAGGGGTGGGATTTTACTATTTGTCTGGTTGGTCAGGTGTATTTAAAATGAGGAGGTACAGACGCAGTAAGTTCGTCAGGGACACAACATTGAGGCAATGGGGCAGAAGCTGGAGCTGGGTAGACAGTGCGGGACTTATTAGGTTAAGAACTCTTTTTTTTTCACCCTTGTCCTTGCGATACTTTCTATGAAGATGGGATAACAATATGGCAGGGAAGGATGATCATCAGCAGGGACACTAACATCCAGCAAAGAGAATACTGTGAAGTCTCCTTCCAAAAAGAATCTATATTGTAGAAAAATCTACATCAACACTGAGACAGAGGTGGTTATTCTAGCAACTTTACGACACAGTTAAGGGATGAAAACACCATGGCTGTCAGGGTTTATCCTACAGAGTATGCATCAGGATAGAGAAGAGGCAAAGAAAGCTATCTCCTTTCTTACGCCAATCATACCAGTCGAGGATCTGTCCTCGACAATTAGTCCGACAGAGACTAGGCCATTTTGACGGTGGTGGCTTTTTTCTGTCGGGCAGGGGTATTTGTTCTGTTCAGCTGTAAGGGGTCCGCCTTTGTCTTAAAAAATAGCTGTTTTATAGCTAGCTGCTTGAGGTGCCTTTATCAGGAAATGCAGACTGTTCTGTTAAGACAATTTTTGAGGGGCCAAAGTGCACCACCTCTTGTGCGCTGGCTTATTCTCCCCACCTCTCGGCTTTGTACTACATCTTTCCGCTGTAGGAGGGAGGTAACTACCCAGAGATGAGGGGAGTAAGGAACTTTGCAGACAGGTTACACAGCCAGACAGAAGTCTAAATTCACTAGTTTATGTGAATGTAGTCAACTTCACTGAACAGATGCGGTAGTGCACGATCATCTGAGATACTTAGCCACAAAATCACATTCTTTCATGCTACCCTAACACTTGTTGAAACAGAAGACCCAGGTAAATGATCTGAAGTATTTCTGAGTGCCACAGCCCATGCACAAGTACTGAGCACATACAGTATGAATAGAAGCACCAGTAAACTCTGGAAACAATTTGATGAAATAGCAGGGTCACAATCAGACGATGCATACTACCCCAAGCATGGAGGACCAACACACAACGCCAGAAACAACATCTACATAAAGAGGAAACAGAGTAAATTATACAGAAGTAAATGCAAACACTGCAGTGCTGTGAATCACTTTGCTAAGGTCTGTCGAAGTTATATCCATCTTCCAAACAATCCCAGCAGTCGAATGCAGGATACGAAACAGGGGGTGGGAAGATATGCAACAAGCTATGCGATACTAAGGACAAGCCAATACGAATGTTCAACAAATACAGCCTCAATAAACTTATCATCTTTGAGCACCATGCTTTTTTTTCTTTCTTCAAGAACTACATTTGGAAACCCAGAAACTTGTGACTGCAAACCACTATTAATGTCACATCCTGGGTTCATGTCAACGACTATGCAGCCACCCCATAAATCTATACTTACTAACATATAGATAAACTGTAGTAGTTTACATCAGCTGCCGGAGCTTATTCTAGGGTGTTTGAATGCTCTACCCTACTTCAGGAGCAAGGTCAAGAATACTACTCGCATGGATATACCTGAAGACCATCAATCAGAAATTTTAAAAGTTACTTGGAGCAATTCTGCTACACCTGTCTGGACGGAACAGTCAAGTATATTACATCACAGATATGTTACATCACCAAAGATCCGAACAACCTATACCAATCGAGAAATGGCTGCATTGATCGCTGTCTCATCTCTGAGGTCTTTCCACAAATCGGTAAAGTGGCAGCACCCAATCGTGTATAGCAGTTACATTTTGATGCACTATTTTCTTTCCATGTAAGCTAATGTTTCTATGCAGAGTTCATGGTCTCCGTTCAGTTTTGAGAAACAATAGATACACCCGGTAAGAGTTGCTGCATGTGTAACTGTGAAGCAAGAGTTGCGCAATCCCAATCATACGTCTCTTGGGTCGGCACTGCTAGATTCCAGTGGCAAGGAAAAGTCCCGGACGACTGGAAACAATGCCGAGTTTAGCGGAGAGCACATACAGCACCTGGTATTCCCAAATGATCACCCATTTTAGTACTGACCAGGTTTAACGTCACTTAACTTTGGTGATCTAACGGGAACCGGTGAGTCAATGTGATTATGCCATATAAGCCTACGCAGAGTGACTGATCTATTATTCAATGTAAATGCACTTCCATTGGACTAATTATACACTTTTGCTGCATTAAATTTAGTTGGATTTAAGATGTCAACCAAAGCGGACGTGAAACGCCCCCCCCCCACGTCCAACTCACAGCAACATGTAACACTATTTTAACAGTTGACGTAAAATCTTTTCTTGACCTCTTTATTTTGTTAGCTGAACAAAGACGCAAAATGAATTTAATAAAATATGTTAGAATAGACTTGGTCATCAATTCACCTTTTTGCTAAATATCTTTATTCTACAGGTGTACCCACTCAGAATAGACATTGTCCCAGTCGGTACGTACTAGTCTACCATTCCCGGCAACTGAAGAGCATTACAACAATGTTAGGCAGTGGCTGATAGAACACTACAGCTCCAGCACTTTTACACTTGTAAAACCAAATGTTAACCCTAATAGAGGGACCACTCCTAAAGCTGAACAGAGGCCACCTCGATTGCCATTCACAATCTCATTACTTTGGCAAGATGAAATGAGATCCAACCTCGACAGATGTTCACTTCTGAGTCCTATAACCGGTCACTGTCGAGGAACCTGTCACATGGAGATATAGTTTGGTTATCTCTAAAAAGAAAGATGCAAAGCTATGTCGCACAGTTACAGGTTAAAACTTACTTATAATAAATGGGTATCCGGATAATTTCAGTCCCAAGTATTGCCGGAAAATCTAGAGTCAGTCACGGAAATGGCCAAAGCCGTTTACGATTTGAAAACCATGAAAAAATGTAAATAGGCAGACGTCACTAAACATGCGAAGGGATAGGTTAGGGTTAAAAAAGAGTTAGCCTCTAAAAAAAAAAAAAAAATGAAAAAACCTAAAAAAAGAAAAGGTTGCTTTCAAATCGTAAACTGCTTCGACTATTTCTAGGAACTGCATCGGGATTCTCCGTCAATATTTGGGACATACTCCATAAGTATTGAAATCCTCTGGATATCCATTCCTTACAAGTACCGTCTAAAATACCCACAGAAAAACACAATTCTAATGCATGTGTAGAAAAGTAATATTTCAAATTTTAGTAGAAACAAATTAGTATTTAATGTTTTTTTTATTGTAAAATTTCCGTAACTTTCGAATAGAGAAAGTGGAACATCCGTCTTTAAGAATAAACTGAGTAAAATTTTATCCCGGACTAAAAATCATAATTTAGTTTGATCGCGTTATCTTCAGCTGTTTATCATTTTCATCGAACCAGTCTAATTGTTTGTTCTCTGCCTTTAGTACTTCACAACTGCATTGTTAACTATTGCTTTTAACTCTACCCATTGTTTTTCTAAACCTTTTTTTATTATTATTTCCGGTTGATCCTAGTTCTCTAACCCTTCACCCAGCTTTATTTTCAAGCACGACTCTGATCTTATCTGCCTTTTTGCTGGTCATTTACGTGTTGGTTATTTTGATCCAGCCGTGAAAAGTTTATATTTGATCTCAACATATGATTATTTATAGAACAGTCAGCTTCCCTCAGAGCCCCCCGATATCATTTCTATTTCTCAGCACAGTGATTATGTAGACAATAAAGTGACCATGCCTTGATCGTAAGTGCATCCATTTGGCTTTATATGTGTGTCTTTGTTCTTTAAGATTGTGTCCAGGTTAGAGTTAATTTGCGATCGGAACAGAATGCAAGACGTTCACTGCCGGAAGTGCACATTCCCATACTATTGCTTCAGTTTCTACTCTCACGTTGAAGTCAGCCACAATGATCAGCTTGTCTCCTGATGGTACTTTCTTTACTGTAGAACTCTTTCTTTGTCGTGCAGTGTCAATGCAATAATATAACAGGTGATAGTTCATGCACCAAGTTCTGCACTGTGTTGTATTTGAAGATAAATTCTATTACTGTGGCTGACGTGATGAGCCAGAACCTGGGTCGAGTGGTGAAAATAGTCTTAACTTGATTTTATTTTTCCTTTTGTGTCTGTAAATGTATATCCGGTATTGCATCTCCTACCAAAGCTATGATAAAAACGTAGTGGACATAGTCTCCTTCGGGAAATGCTTATCTGTATTTTATCTGTTAATTGTTGTCCTCCAGGTGTTAGATCCAATCTCCATGTTTTCATTGGTTTCTTTTTAAAGTTGATAATTTTGTTCATATCTTTTACATCCTTAAGCATTCAATTGTCCATGCTTGGGGGATTGTCATAGACTTTCCTGTAGTCGATCCATGCCATGGCTGTTCTTTTTTTTCTTCCTTTCGCTTTTCACTTCCTTCAGCATCTTTTAGTCAATGTATAGCAGGTCGTTTGACCATTTTGTCACTTTCAGACATCCTTTCTATTCCTCAGGGGAGCAGTCTACGACTATTAAGGAGGTGGTTGATCTTTTCACTCGGTTGTTATCAACGTTTTCATAGCATAACGTTGGGAATACTTCATACAATATAGAGAAGTAAGCTCAAATAACACTTCGGCCCATCCTTATATTGTCAGGCAGAGGTATGCAGTCTCATGACGGACTTATGTTCTTATTATGCTTAAATAAATTGTTAAAATGTTCTATTTCCATATACTTCAGCTTCATCAAGAATGTAAAGTGTAATTTACTTAGCCTACGATCTTTTAGCACGAAACACTACCAATATATAGTTACCTGCTTGGAAAGCAAAGCAATAATAAATTCGTAATACATTTATATGCATCAAGATGTGTCTTACATGATATTATATTTGTGGCATAAAGTGTTTCAGATTTTCAGCATCAGTTGCTTGCTGCTTGCTTATGCAGCTAGAATTTACCAAAAATAAGCTCTCTCCTTGTTGGCTGCATGCTGAAATTGTTTCCGGCATGTTTTATTTTATTTGTCGGTTGTTTCTGTATTTACCATTATGCAACCAGCCAATGAAACGGCTCTATTTGTATTCTCTTTCTATATGACGATATGGGGTGGAGACTTCCAGTTTCTTTATTAATTATTAATCTGCAACCAGCCAATGAAACGGCTCTATTTGTATTCTTTATCTATATAATACTATGAAGTTAAAACTTCCGGTTTCTTCATTAATCATGCACCCTTTATCTTGTAAGTATTACTATTTTCCTACTCTTATTTAACAATTCTGTTAATTACAGATAAAAACACACCATACCACAGTATTATTCATTTTATTCCTTAGATTTTCTGCTTTTAGTAAACTTTAATAAATAAATAAATATAAGTGTTCTTTCCACAATCGGGCACTGTGGTGGAGACTTACATCGCCAAAGCAAGAGAGGTGAATTGTTTGCATATGTGCATGCGGACCTTCCACAAATACAAACATAAGACTCACACAGTATTTGAAACTTTGCCTAAGAATAAGGATCGCTTTAAGCCATCGGTGTCTTAACCTCTTCATACTAAGAATCTGTGACAGAGACTTACCTCGCCGCAGCAAGAGAAGGTGAATTGTTTATGCATGTGCTTGTGAACATAGAACACTTGCGAAGGGAACGTCAGTGAAGCTATGATGAAATGATACAGCACATACGTCATCGACCAAAATAAAGCTAACTCAAGCGCGACATTCCTGTTTCTCACCAAGACCGAGGAGGGATAGAAAGAAGTGAGTTTTGGCTGAGCGACAGGTTCATCTCTAGGAACGGTGGTTTGGAAAAAGGAAAACAAAAGAGAAAGATACAGAGGGGGAGTTCTTGTTTTCAGTATATTTGTTGGCTACCATTGAGAGTAAATTGCAGGTACAAACTTTTTTTTTTGACAAGTTATAGACACACACCAAGCAGAAAATCATAGACTAGAGTTTTTCCCTTCTTTCAGCTCTTCAGTCGGATACATCAAGAACCAGGATTTTAAATCTGAGTAATCTACATGCAAAATAGCAAATTCGCTACTGAACCACCTCGCCACATGCATATAAACAAAAATAAAAAAAAGATGAAACTATTTTGTTATTTCAAAACTTTAATCTATATATATTTCAGCATCAATTTTAACTTTTTCCTATCAATTCGTAATACAATTTTCAACCTTTTGAAGGCATAAATTCATGAAAAGCTCTGAAAATCTTTTACAAATATTTTATAAAGAGCTTCTTTTTTTCTTTTTAGTTTTCGTATAGGCTTCTTATAAACGCCATTTTGTCTTTTTGGGGGAGTGGGGTACTACTACATTGTGGTAGCCACCGATTGATTTAAATTATGATATTAGTTTATATGGAAACAGATTACACACATTATGTTTGGTTTAAATAAAGTATAAGAAAACGAACCAAAAGAAACAGACAGACTTCAATATAGAAGTTCATAGAATAATGTTTATAACTGCTTTTTCAAATATTATTTTCTTTTTTTTTTTTTTTTTTTGAAAAAGAAAAATTTAGTCTCATTCTTGTTTCTTTTTTTTCTTTTCAAAATGGATATAGTTATGTTGTATTACAATGTTTAATGTTGAATCCATTTTGTATTCAATGAAAAAATACAGACAACCGTACCCGTTAAAAAAAAGTCTGAAAAAAATTCTAACCCAGATGCCATTTTTTTTTTCAGGTATAAAAAACAAGAGAATGACTGTGTGTGTGTATGCGTGTTATATATATATATATATATATATATATATAAATTTTACAGAACTTTAAGCATTTTGGTTACCATGGTTTCATGAGAAGGGGGTCTACCTGCAAGGAAACCAGCTGAACGAGGATAGCCTACTCGTTCACCAGTCCGCAAGTTCAGTTGGTTTCTTTGCTGGCGGGTCCCTTTCTTGTGAAACCGTGGTATTAAAAATGTTTTAAGTTCTGCACATTTCTTTTATAAATAAATGTCATGCTCTCATGCCAATAATCGAGCACTATTGAATTTCTTTCCACCCTATAAAACCGCCAGGACAAATATATATATATATATATATATATATATATATATATATATATATATATATATATAATCTTATTTAAAGATTCTCTTAGGAAAACTTTTGGATAAAGATTATTTCAAAGAAGATTTTTGTGAGGAATTTTATATTCCTATTACAAGAAAATAAAAGATCGATGCTCATCATCCAATAAACAGAAATTGGAATCTTGATTTGTTATAACATGATTTCTAGAACAAAATTGGCTTTGAAACAATTGTAAAAGGTCAATTTCCTTTGAATTAGCAAAAAAGGTATATATATATATATATATATATATATATAGCCTCCCTGAACATTTCATGAATAAAAAATAAATATAAAAAGACAAACAAAAAAACAGTACATATATAGTGCAATGTTGTTGTTCATTCTTGTATAGGAAAAAAGACCAGAGTGCTCAATTACGTATGTAATAGCATATCTTTCTTATTTTAACTAAGACTATACATTAGTTTAATCATCCATTGATATCTCCGGTTTCACTGAAACATTAGAAATCCAGTCCATAGGGTGAAAGATACCAATCATGACCACTCTTCAGTCAATGCTATGGTGAAATGCTTCTTCCGTCATAAAATTGACTGAAGAACAGTCACGTTTGGTATCTTTAGTCCTATGGGCTGGATTTTCAATATTTCTGCGAAACTGCAGGTATCAATGGATGCTTAAACTAATGTATACTTATTTGAAATAATATATATTTTAATTCTTTAAGATTACACAGAAAATAGGTTGAAAACTCGATACTAATTAAAATACTCGAGCTCAAAATATAAGCGAATACAATCCGTTTTTTTAAGCATTTTATTTCTTGCTCAAAATTGTGTCGACCATATTAAATCGTGCATTTTCTTGTTTACCATAAAAGGCAAGATATGTTCAATCTATCTTATGATATTTTTCACAAATATTCACTGTCTTTTTATTTAAATTTCGTTTTCTTTCTCAGATGTAACAACCCCAACTGATGAGACCAATTGAACATACATTGCATTTTTTATGATAAACAATAAAATGTATGATTTAATATGGCCGAAATAATTTTTTGGGAGAAATCAAATGTCTTAAACAAAAGCACAAGCTCTATTTCATTATATATATATATATATATATATATATTACATATGCATATATTTCTAAAACATTTTCTCGTTAAAACAATTTTGATTAAAACGAATAAACAATTTTTACTTAATGTATCCTTTTATTTAATTTGTCAATATTTCTGACATGTCTTTCTATATCGGAGTGAAAATAATTGATAAAAGAACCCACATTATTGAGACGCCTTATATTTTCAATTGTGTGAGGCATCACCTCTAGGGTATTCACTGAAAATGAACGAAAAAAATATAAAAATCTTTTGTATCTATTTACTCCCTTGACTCTTCTTTCCCAAACTCCAACAAACAAATCTTACGTAAGTCCCTATTTACTTGCCTTCCCACGAGGGCAGATTTAGATACAAAGTCAGTTTTAATGTGGGAAAATCCAGCTCTCCAAAAAGGGGAAATCTTGATTGGGACTAAAATAAAAGTTACTTCAGTCTAGAATAATTTCTCCTTCACTGACCAAGGACAGAACAGATAATACACTTTGATCTTAGCCCGAAGGCCGAGAATCGATCCAGTCTTACATAAGTAAGACTCCAAAACCCCCCAAAAAAACAGTCTTCCAAAAGTCGCGTTGTCTCGCATTTATTTATTTTTTGCCTTATTTTGGAAGCTTTCGACCAACTTCTAATCATCTTTCAGGGTAAATGTAAACCTGCATCTAGTCCCATCAAATATGAAAAGCACAAATGAAAGGATTTCTATAATTTTGAATGGAAAAAAAATGATCGAATTTGAAAGAGATCACATGCCCTAATTCGTTTCAATTGATACATATATATGATCATGTAAGCAATAATCAGAGTCCTAATGGTTCATTATAAACATGTGAGGGTGCCCAAATCTGAATTATAGTTTTTTCAAGGGAAACTTGTTTTAGTTGGGTCTAATTTTGGAAGTAATTTATATCAAATTACAACGATTTTCCAGGTGATATGACTATGTTTACAATCGCCAAGAAACTGAATAAAGTTACTGGAAAGCTCGAGAATCAGGAAAAATAACGAGAATTAAAGACAATTTTTATTTACTTTCCAGTTTGACTTGTATAAGTTTGTAAAAATTTTGGAAAGAATGGACAACAGATCAAATTAACACAAAATCTTATTCAATGAAATATGCTTGAATATATATATATATATATAAGAGGTTTATGTAGTTTGCTTGAAGCATTGTTTATTTGTATATAGAAATGTGATCCTTAGATGGCAATTATATCTTATTTTGCCCCCACTTGTGTCTATCCGTCACACCTCTGCATTGTATTGCCTTCTAAGTATCACATTTCTCTCTCTCTCTCTCTCTCTCTCTCTATATATATATATATATATATATATATATATATATATATTACAGGCCTAGGGCATTAAGAAAACCAGGGTTTCACGAGGAAACCCAGTCCAGCTTATAGGGAAAAAAATTAACATGAAAATAACTCTAGGTGTACAGAACGATGATCGAGGAGTCCATTTTTATGTCTGTTTTTTTTCTGTTAATTAGAATGGATCTCATTGTGAAACCCCAGTTTTCTTAATGCATTATCCCGGTATATTTTTAAATAAATATGATGCTCTTAACACTCTCTTGTTTTTTTTGTTTTTGTTTCTCACATATCTCGGAATTATATAGGGTGATTTGTTAATGCAATCCAAACATATTTGATCCAATAATCATCAGTCTATGCCTGACTTATCCACCAAGTTTCATTTATGAATGTCCAACAATCTTTGTTTTATTGATGTTCAATTATAAGCACGATACGATGTGCAAAATTGTCTCCTCCTTGACAATGCCCGTATTTTGGTTGTGATTGCTCTCTTCAGTTCAAAAATAGTCTGGGGATTGTTTTGATTGACATTATCTTTGAGATAACCTCAGAGATAAAAATAGTGTTATGGTCCGGGGGCTTGACGTCCGGTGAGTTTGAACCTCATCCAGGATCACACCTCTTACTAATTAAAGAATCACCAAAGTGTCCCTGCATATCATTGATGGGAAATAAAACAGACTGTTAGACATTTATGACTGACACTTGGTGGACAAGTCAGACATATACTGAAGTTTATTTGTACCAAATATTGTTGAATTGCAGAAAATTATTAACGATTTATGGGTGGCATTTTATTAGGATCAGTCTGTATGATAGGTGCTGGCACTTTTCAAATGAATGATGTGAATGTGCTCTAGGCACCTTTTTTTTCTCGTACCTGGTGGGGATTTCCTTGAGTATGTACAAAAAAGTCAACCGCAATTTAAACAAAAAACTTTTTCAAAGAGTGTTTTTTAGTTTTTAATATTTACCTTGGATGCCACCAATCTTCATAACGCCTCTGATGACAGGTTATTTAATTTCTACATAATAACGATCACAATCCATTTTGAATTTTTGAATGTTTTGAAAGAAAAATAGGAGAAAATATGGACTGACATTGCAATAAATATGATGTCACGGATAAACGGGTCCGAAATTAATCAGAATTTGATCCAATTTTGAGAAACTATACTTTTGTGTCATTTAAAATATTAAAATCAGAGGTAAAATTTTCAGGGGGGGGGGTAATTTCTCTCAGGGACCCCTTTATAAGAAAAAAAGATGAATATAAATATAAACACCTTACAAAAATCTGTGCAAGAATGAGATCATTCCTATTAAATTTCATATTCCTAGGTTTAATGGCCTAGAATACACACAGATGTTTCTCATTAGCATTAATTTTTAAGAGTCTTTCCCAGTGTGGGACCCATATTTTGAGGCCCCTGAAGCCTGAAGAAATATGGAGTTCACTTCAAAATCAGTTTTGCGGTTTGGGTAACTGCTGTTATATATATATATATATATATATATATATAATTTAATTATTTATTTTAATGGGGTTGATTCGTGACATTTTTTCTTTAACCACTACAGCTTTGATTTTTAACAAAATCTACAGTACTGGATTAGCTTACATATTGAAGAGATTAATCTAAAAAATCTTTTATATAAAAAAAGAGAAGAAAGTATGTGTGTGTCTGTATGTTCACAAAATATTATGACAAGAGTCTTAAATGGCAGTGAATATGATATTGATTGGAACTATGATGTCTGCAGTGTTTCATGTCAGTTGTGCCCATGATTTCAATGGTATCTATCACCTTGACTGATATAAATGCGAGTATAAAACCGAACCATGCTCTCTCACCACACCTCAAATTTGGAAAGCGCTAGAAATATCAGGGATTGATTCTGAACCTTTTGTCTCTTAGTGCAATGTGTGTAGGAGCGTTATGGAAGGATTCAGGAAATACTATTTGGGGGTTTATGATATTTTCAATTTTGTGACATAAGCACATATACCTGTGACATAAGCACATATACCTGTGACATAAGCACATATACCTGTGACATAAGCACGTATACCTGTGACATAAGACCATATACCTGTGACATAAGCATATTTATCTGAAATGAAAGTACATTTATCTGTGATGTAGGCACATTTATCTATGGAAAGCACATTATCTGTGATAAGCGATCTGTGAAGCGAAGACATTTATCTGTGATGCAAAGACATTTATCTTGTTAGCACATGTTTTATCATTCAGATTAATTTGACTCAAAATTTCATTGTTTTGTTCAAATGAGACCCGAAATTGAAATTAAATATTTAGAAAACGAAAATAAGCAAATATAACAAAGAAAAAATAATAAAAATTAACTTAATATTTTTCTGTAAAAAAACCCTAGAACTTAGAATGTCTTAGAATTGGTTAAAAACAAATAAAAAAACAACAAAAAACAGAATGAAGATATGTAATTAGAACTAGTATTATTCAAGGGAGATAATTGTAGATAGGAAAGTTTATATTCGAGTGGGATTATCTCCATTACCTTATTACAATGTCATATTCAACCTCTAACTTATGTTATCTTGTGAGATTTTAAGAGTTGGACTTAAATAGCATTGAAGCTGACATATCAAACTTTGATTCTAGTGAGTTTCATTTGTTATTGTTGTACCATGTTGTTGGCACTATAACATACTTCGCTATTGTTTATTTAAAAAAAGTATGTAGTCTCACTCGGACAACTGATAATATGGAAACATTTTTCAATTATAACTGAAAAATAAAATCAATCAGCAAGGGAAATAACTCATATTTTTTTACTGAAGAATATAAAATAGTTGTCTCCCTTACAATTAAAATGTTATTTTTTTTTTGTATAAGTTTAAAAAATGTGCAAACAAATACAAATTAAATAATTAAATGACTTTAGTGTATCCCGAGCTAGTAACAAATAAAATAATCTTGAATTAATAAGTTTTAGAAACCAAAACAACGAATATATACATATATATATATATATATATATATATATATATATATATATATATATATATATATATATATATATATGTTTGATGTTTTCCAAAGCGAGGCTCCGAATTTCTCACTTTTGATTTTGAATTTATTTTAGCTCTGCCTTTGATAAGATGGAGTAGTACGCAGTACGCATTGAAACGTTGGTTGATTGACGTAAGGCTATAATATTATTCATGTAATTTTTTATATAAAACGTATTCTTCAGTAATAGAAACATTTTTTTCCTTTTTTTCCTTCCCCGTGGCATGAAGTTACTAGAAGGTCCATTTGGTCTTTCAACGGTGTTTTTTTTTTGTTTTTTTTTTTTGTTTTTTTTTTCTAATGTTTCAATCAGGATCGTCGTGCTGGCACGTGTACCATCAATTAGAGATGTCCCTCGATATTTGTTGTGCAATTTGAATTTATAAGATATATTTTTTATTTATCAAAAAAAAAAAGTATGTATATATATATATATATCTGCGTTGTTTCGGTTTTCAAAACTTATAAAAATTCAAATTGGACAACGCTTACATCGAGGGCCAATTTCTAATTAAAATAAACTAGACATTTTCAAAAAGAAATGGAAAAAGATGCATAATTGTCGCTCTGCTTTCAAATAACCTCTACTATTTGTAAAGAGAAACTGAAGCAAATCATTTACAAAGGATGAGACATCATTTTCGTTTTGAATAGATTGTTTTGTCTTAAAATAGTTTAAAGTAAAACGGACACACTTTGGATCAGTTATCTCTCCAGAAACTTTGTTCGCGACTTAAGCTTACTATTAATTAGGCACTAAAGATCATCATTATCTAAAAAAAAAATATTTAAAGAACTTTATTACTTTTTAGGAGGGCTGGGTCCTATCCAACGTTAATTCATTATAATCATATACATATAATGTAAATTTGAACAAAACGAAAACGGATAATTGGCGCATTAGTTTATTATTGATCGATAATCAAGAATATATTGTGCGTGTTTAGAAATATTACAAATATGAAATTAAACAAAGTGCATTAGCTTATCTCACTTGTTCTGGTGGAGACTAAGGGTTCTGGGGAAGCTTAGTTGAGAAACGCTGGGTTAGAGGTATGATTCATCTTAAGTTTTACCAGAAAAGAGATTGATGAAAAAACCGGACAACTCATAACGGTTGTGTTATTTTATCAACTTCTTCAGGCATCTAACCATTTTTCTTAATTTTTTTTTTGTGATGAAAAATAAGGGAAGGATCCAAAATTCATTTGTGATATTTTTTGTGATGTTTTATTTCATTTAATTTTTTCTATATCCCCCCCCCCCTCTCTTTCCTTTCAATTTTTCTCATTTCATATTAATTTTTATGTAGTCTAAAAAGGAATGTTTATATAACATTGCAAGAAGTAAAAAAAAAACAAACAAGTACGGTACAAATAAATACCAATTTGATGTAATAACCTCAAAGATGAACCCTGTTTGTCTGTTGACTCTTTAGATGTTTTCACGACTATCTTTTTGGAGTGTATAATGTTATAAGGAAACTTAATTTGCAACGTCACAAGGTATGGTGGTTGGGCATGTTGTAGGGCATACAAAAAAACGTTAAGACAACATCTTTTTAACAATGTAGCAATGTCATACGTTAGCTGGGTAGTAACATCCCCGTGTGGCAAAATGAGTGCAGAATCGAGAACAAGTCATTAACCAAATGGTTTTAAACTCGGATAATAAATAAAAGGCTGATGAAAATGGATGCAATAAGAGCAATTGGCATTTTTATTTCTATTCATTGTAAAGAAGACAGAGGACTCAGATATCAGAGCCAACCTGTTCAATAGCAATGTGCTGCCGACCCTGCTCTATAGGTCAGAGATCTGGTCGACTAGCACAAGTTAGCCATCATCCAGTATGTGATTGAGCTCTACATGGTCAATAACCACTCAGCCGACCAGGTCAACAGTGATTAGCTGCAGGTGAAGACAAAGATGGCGGGCGTGATTGATTCGCCCAACAAGTTGAAGAGATGGGTTTGCCACCTTGCCGCATGACAACCAATGGAGGCAGATAGTGACTAAATGGTTGCTGATCGATATCAAGTGCCCACTCGATAGGCCGGCTACAAGTTGGCGTTATTTTTTTTAATGAGATCTGAGATGGAATTGTATGGGTCTCTCTCAGGATAGATGGTCCTGGATTGTTCATTATATTCTGCGCCAACCAGACACACTGGCCAGCAATGATGATTCAAATAATTATATATATATATATATATATATATGTATATATCATAAAAATATATGTATCCGACTGAAGCTTGTGTATATTGGGAGGAGTGGGGGGGGCTTTCAATTCGTGTGAGGAAAAGAGAAGTAAAATTTACCCCCCCCCCCCCGCCAGCACCATTTACTTGCCTCCCCCATGAGGGCATGTTGACACAAAGTATTTAATGTGGGGAAAATGCAGTTCCCCAAAAAGGGATACTCTGGATTAGGACAAAAATGAAAAATGCCTCAGTCTAGAAGGATTTCTCATTCACTGACAGAAAAGATGAAGTGTAGCATTAGAACAGATACTACACTTTTATCCTAGTAATCAATACTTCAGTGTATAAATAGAGAAAGAAATTTGTTTTAATCTTGCCGTACATGTACAAGAGCAGAGATTCCATTTTATGCCACCTCCTTTCATATTGTGGGAAGGGTAGTATTTTGAAGATGATAGTAAAAAAATCTAAATTTAAAAAATAACACTGGGGATTAATAAAGTACTTGCTCTTCGTGTGACGACCCCGTATAATGACGGATCAGTTTCTGATGTTTTACCAAATTTACAAAAGAATGTCAAAATATCGAAATGTCTTGTGTCAGATTACATTTGTTGGAATATCGGATATTTTAGGAGGAGCATCAAAATCTAAGAACAAGGAACACATAGCTGATATTGGAATGAGTATGGGAAGCCGAAGCAGGATCAGCAGCAAATTCTGTGTTTAAGTATCGTCTCTTTATTGGACAAACACTCAAATCAGCAGTTTCTTTTAACCAATCACAGGTACGAGAATATTCACTGCGTAAATTTTGTGTGTAATATAAAAATCCAAACACACCGCTTTTTTCTCTTTTCTGGTTTTCTTCGAGTCGACATAGGTGAGAAATATATTATTCCCTGTCCTGAATTTTGTGGGACCTACTAGAAGCACTGATTAATATATTTTTTTCTCATGTTTTTCTATTGAGGAGTTAGAGAATTTTCGGATTACCTTCCCTCTTTGTCAATCAGTTGCAACATGTAGAATCTGGTAGATATATTCGTTAATTTGAAACACGTAGATAAATTGAGAAACTAGCATTCGTTTAAAAAAATACTGATCTCAACTATTTTTTTTCTTGCGTTGATTTTTAGTATAATATATTAAACCGTGAAAAGGTTTCACCTCCAAAAAACAAAAACAAAATGCCAGAATGAGCAGTGAGTTGCAGTTTTCTGTAATTAATTTGTTTTTAGTTTTATTTCCTTTCATATAATATATATATATATATATATATATATATATATAAGATTTAACTTGTAATATATTAAGGAAAACCAACATTTTGTTTTTATCAGATACATAAGGGGAGATAATCTTCATTTATACCAACAACCAAGATATTAAATTAATTTGATATAAAATCAATGATAAAAATAAATCGCGTCTACTTAAAAATAATTACCAAACGTACAAAAATAAAACCTAACATAAAATAACCGTCTAAAATTTTGTTAGTTATTAAAAAATAATATCTTCAGATTGCAATTAAGCACCTAATTTTTAGACCATAAAATGTTTGTTTTCTAATGGGGTTAAGGTAAGTTTGCTATATATGTTTAATATAAAATGTCGCCCCCAGCTCGAAATGCAGAAAGTTGTGAAAATACATATAATTATGCTGATTTTCAAAATTGAGCACATTTCAATCATTTTAAAACTCCTGCATGGAAGCTGAGCTAAAAAAATTTTTTTTTCTAAATCCATAACTTTTTTGCAGTTTTCCACCATTGCAGTCGATGGTTTTTGATTGTTTTGCAGTATTTTAATGTCTAACTACTAAAAATTATTCAAGAATCCAGGGGTGTTTAAATATTTTAAACCTATCAAGAGATGCGTATTTCAGTATCCTGGTGCCTCAAAAAGGCGGAACCTAGGTATTAGACATCAAAGCTAACAGACGGCTTTTTCGAGGTTCGTCTGCCACAGAAAATAACAGTGAACCTTTAAGAACACTGGCGCATCATCATATTCGGTTTAACGTCCGTTTTACATGCTGGCATGTCTTGGACAGCTTTTTGAAATTGACTTCCAAAGTAACCTATTTCTGGGCAAGTCTTTATTTATACCTCTTTCTTTCAATGGCATCCTTATCACTTCCTCTTATGTTTTCCTTGGCCTTCCTCTGTGAGCTGACCCTGCTACCTCAACTGTTCTACATCTACTAACCCAAGAACTCTCATCTATTCTTTTGATATGGCCATAACATATATTGTGCGATTCAGAATAGTTGTTAATAACTTTTGTTCTCGTATGTTTTCCTTTTTTTTACAGAAAGGCCATAGAAGTAAACTAAATTAACTATAGAAAGTTTTTAATGACTTAAATTTGCAAATTACACAACATTTGAATATAAAGGACGTCTGTCTTGTCGTCATGCACTGGTTTTTAAATTCCAAATAAAATAACTACAATTTTAAAAACTAGAGAACAGTGCATGTGGAGGTTTCTACATACGGTCAGATTAAATAAGAGAAAGGAATTTTCCATTAGAGGTTAAGCTGACGTGTACAGGAAGTTGTGACATGGCAGGAAGTGACATGAAAAGAAATGAGATTAAATTCCAAGGTGATAAAAATCATTAAGCAAGAAGTGACATGAAAAGAAATGAGATATATCTTGTCTCCGTTGTAGTCTGTTTCTTGGTGAATTATAAAGAAAAAATAAATATAATTCTCAGATGATAAAAATTGTCATATTCGGTTTAACGTTCGTTTTACATACTAACATGCGTTGAACGGCTTTTAGAAATTGACTTCCAAAGTAACCTATCTTTGGCCGGGTGTTTATTTACCCATTTTTCCCTCAAGTCTATTTTTATCACTTCTGCCCATGTTTTCCTTGGCCTTCCCCTATTATTAACTGAACTTGCTAATTCAACTGTTCTACATCTACTAAATCAAGAACTCTCATCCATTCTTTCAATGTGGCCATACCATCGAAGTCTCCTGCTCTGCACACATTTCCCTATACTCTCCAGATTTAATCTTCCTGTAAGGTCATCAGAACTAAGCATGTCATTAAGACTCACATTGCACATCTATTGTCTCATTCTCATATCATTTCTCTCTATGCAACACATGTTCTCAACCCTCATTGGCCAGGTTTCACTTCAAATCTATATAAATTGGTGACTCCGATATGATCTCAATGCTCAGCCTTCTGCCCCACGGGGACATTTCTTTAAAACAGTTTTTTACACAGCCATTGTATCATTCTCATATAATTTATTTCCATACAACACGTGTTGTGAACCCTTACTGGCCAGGTTTCACTTCCAAACATGCCTGATAGATATTAAAGTAAATTTTTTTGGCATCCCATTTTGATCCACTGACCTCCAGGGAGCTCCATAGTATAGATACAAGTACCAGTTTTAAAGAACTCTGAAGAATATGATAGAGGATGCCCTTAAATCGGAGTTAGAGGAAATAAAAGAGAAACAAGTAAAATAGACAACAGACAACATCCATAAAGAACTTCAAAGTGAAGAGAACACCTATAACCAAGGCTGGAATAGGAAAGAAAACTGCAGGCAGAACTCTCCTGGGTCCTCAGAGATGTAACTTGTTTTCATTGTCCATACCAATTTTTGGTAATGCTCTCTTTTGAGATCTGGTGCTACCAGATCAGGCTATCTGAATATTACTGGATTCCTGACTTAAAATGCACCAAACATAAATGTTATTGTTTTTTTCTTTTCCTTTGCAAAACTTAATCATGTTCTGCAAAGCCAAAAACAAAATCATTTTTCCTCTACAAAACAACAAAACCAAACACCATGAATAAATACTTGAACATATAACGAATATGAAGCATAACAACTTTTGTCAAAATGACCGGATTCGGCATTAAATAACCCGAAAAGGGTTGATATGCCGTAAAACAAAACAACCAAACCAAACACTATAAATAAATACTTGAACATATAACGAACTTGAAGCATAAAATCTTTTGTCAAAATGACCGGATTCGGCATTAAATAACCCGAAAACGGTTGATATGCCGTAAAACAGAACAACCAAACCATCTCTTTTGAGAGCCACCTTAGTATGTAAAGATATCTGATGATCCTCTCTGTGGAGAGGAGATCAACGACAACGATTTTAAAATGCAATAAACAAAATAATAAAAGTTTCTCCAACTTTTTTTTACTGCTTTTAAAACATAAATAACAGACTAAAATTACATCAAGGAAAACAACTTAACACATTCTTTGTATATTTTAAAAGTTTATTGTTTACAATTGTTTAAAGCAAGTGTGTCAAACTCATTCAGCCTTGCGGGTCTGTCTGATAAGGTTTCCTACCGTCTCCCTTAAAAAAAGTAAGGGGTGTTAACTAAAAATAGAATCCAAAAGAATGATTATGGACATCGGATTTTATTTATAAAAATACATCCGTTAAATTGAATAGGAAAAAAAGTTAAAAAGAAACTTTGAGTTGTCTCTGTGTATAAACATGAAGGGGAAATAGGTCAAATTTGTTGACCTTTATGGATTCATAAACTGCTCTATTGATTGGTTGATATAACAAAAGGTTCATTTAGGTGAATCCTTTCGAGTAATCAGAACCTAAACTAGTGTTAATCACGACTCAAGTTGGACTCCGACTCTGGACGCATGCTAGCAATATATATTTTATAGAATAATTGAAATATTTTTTTAATAATTTTTATTTTTGTTATAAAATTGAGGCATTTGCAACAGGTCGTGTGTTTGACACCCTTGCTTTAAAATATATCTCCAGTTTGAAAATGGAGAAAACTTCCAAGTTGTGGCAAATATAACTAACAATGACTTCACTTCCCTTTCTCATTATACTTTTGAGTAACAGAGTAATTGACAAGATTATAATAAATAGCAATTCAATAGCAACTAAATTCAAGGATGACACTGCACATCTCGGTGTACCTAACGAATACAAGAGTGCAGCTAGTTAAATTTTACATGCAGTAGATGTTAAAAGAATCGAGATCGTCGCTAGTCCACTCATCATATTTGGTTTAACGTCCATTTTACATGCTGGCATGCGTTGAACGGCTTTAACAAATTGACTTTTCCATTAGCGGTTAATCTGACGTGTACAGGAAGTTGTGATATGGCAGGAAGTGACTGGAAAAGAAGTCAGATATATCTGGCCTCTCTTATCTTTCTTGGTGAATTATAAAGAAAAAATAAATATAATTCCAAGATGATAAAAATTATCATATTCAGTTTAACGTCCATTTTACATACTGGCATGTGTTGAACGGCTTTTAGAAATTCACTTCCAAAGTAACCTATCTTTGGCCAGGTTTTTATTTATTCCTCTTTCCCTCAAGTCCATTTTTATCACTTCTGTCCATGTTTTCCTTAGCCTTCCCCTGTGAACTGAACTTGCTACCTCAACTGTTCTACGTCTACTAACTAAAGAACTCTCATCCATTCTTTCAATGTGGCCATACCTTCGAAAAGACTCACATTGCACATCCATTGTATCATTCTCATATCATTTCTCTCTACGCGACGCATGTCCTCAACCCTTTTGGCCAGGTTTCACTTCAAAGTCTATATAAATTGGTGACTCCGATGTGATCTCAATGCTCAGCCTTCTGCACCGCGGGGACATTTCTTTGAAACAGTTTTTGAGTGATGTACTTGTCGAAAAGAACCAAATTCATCCATCTTTTAAAATGGGTAACAAATCACACTATAATAGACTTGGTGTCTGTCTGTCCACAACCAGAAACTTGTAAAATCAGTTAAAAAGAAACATAGTGCTGAACCATACAAATTGCTGTATTTACTAGCAAATGCATGCGCCTTCCATATCTAATAGTCTAAATTCAAGATACATAAAATAAAATTAAAACAATTTCCGGTACTGTTTCGGAAAAGGCAACCAAAAATTTACTTCCGTGACTTAACCGTTACGTATGTACAACGAATGCTACGAAATCAAACGGAAAAATACGAAGCATATGTATGACATATGCACTCCGAATGTGAACGGAGAAAGACGAAGCAAGTTACACCATTCCAAATGTTACCGAAGCCTCCCCTTCTTCATGTTAAGAATGGTTTCTTAAACTCCGCCTGTAAATCAATGTTCATGTTATCTGAAACAGTACCTTGTTCTAAAAAAGGGGTACTATTTAGATTTACAGGCTGAGTTTTAGAAGCTATTCTTAACATGGAGAGGGGGAGCTTCGGTAACATTCGGAACGGCGTAACTTGCTTTGTCTTTCTCCATTCACATTCGTAGTACATATGTCGCGCCTGTAAATTTTTGGTACCTTTTCCGAAACAGTACCCAACTTACAATGCTTAAATATTTAGTTACTTTCTTTACATCAAGATTTCTTTTTGAATTTGAGAATGGGGGGGTACTTAACTTTTTGTTATTCACATAAGTATCCAAGAACTAAATTGGTTCTTAAATTTTTCTTTTCAATTTTTTAAATCATTTTTGTTATTACTGGGAATGGGGCATCCTACTGGATGCCAGACATTCACCCACTATTTCAGAGACTCGAATTGAGAGATCTTTTAAAGATTCTAACCGTCCCTTTAAGCGCAATTGTTTGTATTTTTTTTTTGCACTTGGTTCACTGGGTATATTCGCCAGGTAGTTTTTGAAATTGTTTTTCATGAGCCCGGTTTCTCCTATAATTATTGGAATGCTGGAGTGTGCAATTTAGCATGCGCTTTAAAATGCAGTTTTGCCATTTTTGGGACATGACATTAAACTAACCTTCACATCTTACCGTTGGTTATTGGTGGGAGGTGTTGCAACTACTCTATCTATGAAGTACGTTTTATGAACAATTAAACGCAGGTTTTAAAATGTGACATCTGTCTAAGAAAAAAACAAATTATATACCAGTTTTCTTTTCAATTTAAATGTTCATAAATGTCAATCTCTAATTTGAAAATAGAAATACCTAACAATATACAAGAAGTAACAGAACGTGCAAACCTTTTGTGTGTACGTCTGTAACAAATACTCAAAAATCAAAAGGAACATAGTAATGTAATGGCCGCTGTTGTTTAAACAGCGGCCATATTTACTTGCAAAGCTACATGCTATATGGGTTTACACCCTCCACTCTATAATAAAGAGCAATGTTTATTTATTTGCGTGTATTTATTTGCGTGTCTGTCTGTATGTCTGTGTATATATATATATATATATATATATATATATATATATATATATATATAAATAGAATTAACGATAAGTGAAGTATCGTTAAAGTGATCTATCTTGATAAAGTAAAGCTCAATACGTTGAGTAGAGCAATCAATTTTTATCCTCTGACGAGAAGAGTTTTATCTTTGAAAAACCATGGTTTACAGATTAGTGTAAGTCCTTGCATCTGAACTTTCGATGTAATAAAATTTGTATCAATTTTATTTATTTTTATGTAATTTTATGCAATTTTTTATCTTCATCTTTCCTTCTTTATATATATATATATATATATATATATATATATATATATATCCTTCCTGTCACACAAAGGTTACAGAGTAAAAATAAATAAATAAATAAATGAAAAGTAAAAAAAAAAAAAACTACTTGACGAATATCCATTTCAAGTATTTAGGGAATTGAGGAAGCAAATCTATTTCCATTTTTTTCTTTCTGCTTTCTATATCGATTTAAAGGTTATTATTAAAAAAAATGTTCGGAGGGGGATCTATCTCTCTTATTTCTTTTTTTTAACTTCACCGATTCAGACGTTTTTATTTTATACTAGAAAATATATGCTTCTTTCAGTCGCATATTTTTGAAGGAGGACAGTCTTATGACAACAGAACCGATACTACACTATTATTAAAAATAATTAAAATAATATTCCAATTAAATCAATTTTCTTTTTATTTAAAAATGCCGTGTTACAAAAAATATTTTTATGGCTAAGATCAAAGTGTAGTATATATTCTCGACATCACAGCGATATTTGACGCTTTACTAAAGCCGGAAGTGAATTATCTCCCTTGAAAATGAAATTCTAAAAAGTTTTTAAAACGCTATAATTTTTTTAATAAAATCTCTTTATTTAATTTTATTTATAATTATAATAATAGTACTATCAATAAAACGATTGCGTATGTAGACGAAAATTTGACGATACAAATTAGAAAGGTATATTACAGAATATTAATTTATTAGAAACTTAAAAATAAATAATTATGCCAATAAGCAATATCGATATTTGTTTTAGTGAGTTGGAGATGCCTATATATATACGGTATTTCAATATCCTCTTATCTCATTAAAATTAAATAAGACTAATGGGTTTGGCTGTTAATATAATTAGTATGTATCGAAAAAACTTTCCCATTTATTCATTTAGATGAATGTGAATATTAATATGTTCTTGCGAAGGATAATTTTTTCCGTCATTTTATTATGGAGAGTGTACACTCAAATTTTATAGTCTTGATATAAAAATAGATAACATAAAAGAAATCAGGATGCTTGAATTCATATTTAAACACTTTATGTAAAATTTTTCTTTGAAATTTTAAAAAAGGAGACAATTTTTTTTTTTTATTTTAATAAAAATTTAACCGATAATATTTTTAAAATATAGATTAGTTTTTCTACATTTTATTGTATTGGATCATTGATTTGTTTTGAATTCACGGTTTTACCATAGAAGAACAAAAAAAATTCTTATATATATGATAATAAAATACTTTGTCTCTAATTTCGTTGATATATTGTCTATTCTGCACTTCTTTGCAGAATGTCTTTTCTCCATTGTTTCGTTGCAAATTGTGGTGATATTCACTCGTTTTTTTTTCTCCCACCCGTTTCATTCCTTTTTTTCTGGTTTTGCTCTAAAACTAATTTTATGTAACAAATTTATTTATTTTAAACGTTATCCGTCGACGTTTCATCCTTGAAAATATGTCGATCGAAAGGTGCCTCGAAAGGTTTTTTAGCTTTTATTTAAAGATTTTTTTCTGCTATTATTACCCTTTTTTTAGGTTTTAGTCAAATGGTCCTTTGACTATTAAATATATAGGAAAACAAAGTTGTTTTTTCTTTTTGTTTTCTTGTTCCTTGTTCTCTCTCCCTCTTTACTATGCAATGTTATCCCCGGATTCACTATGACTCCGTTTATTCTTTTTAGAACTATAATAAAATGTTGTACCGCCAAATCTCTCTATCTCTCTCTCTCTCTCTCTCTCTCTCTCTCTCTCTATAAATTTTTTTTTTTGTACAAGATAAATGAATGTAACTTTTATTTTACTTGCTTTCATTGATATAATTTAAATTTAATAAATTAATAAAAAATGAACTTGAAAACAAATTTTGCATTACAAATTTCGCAGATCTTGTTTCTTTAAGAATATATTCAATGCCATGACATACTATATTAGAGAATAAACTCTCACTTGTGACATGGTGTCTGTTTTTAACAAAAACTAAATCTTTCTTATAAACTTGAGACATACTTTAAAAATGCATCATGGTTGTGTGCAGCGGCAATCTCCCATTCACCGGGTTCCTAGATGGCAGATTGGGGAACGGCCTTCAGATGGCCAACTGTGAATAACAAATAAGCAGTCCCGGACCGACTGGCAGTTCATTCTCGGTGGTGGTGTGCGACTTGTACTAGTCAGATGTGTCTTCATGAAATGCACCAGATGCCTGTTTTGTAAAAGAATGAACTTGGGCGGGTGTTAGGTGTCTGAAAACCTAACTGACTTGCTCGATGGAGTGAGGACTGGTAACTCACTTAAAGGTTTTTGTCTTGATAATACACACAGACCCCTGATCTGTAACAGGTTGGTGTAAGGACGTGCATCCAGCTGTAAAATCCTGCTTCAATTCTTACTCTTACTCTTTCTGCATGAGTTTTTCCATGATAATGAAAATTTCATGCAGAGGTTCACTTCATATCGCTATAGTCAACATGCAACCCACATCCGATATGAAAACGACATACTAATCGAATATGTATGTAAGTATGTACTCAGTAATGTTGCACTCATGTCATCACAGACTTTGAGTTTCACAACATCAGATCTGCACAGCCAGAAACCCAGCCTGCTTTATGACACACCCTGGTTATATGGTCTGGCCGATAGTCATGCTAAGTTTGGTTAAAAACCTCCTCCAGTAGTTCTTAAGTCTATAATGAACAGACATTTTATAAACAAATGCTAATAGCAAAGGTGAATTTTGAAGCTAAAATTTACCCTGAAAAGACAAACAGTATAGAAATTAGTCCATGATGTGGACTAGGTTGAGCATGTACCTTTCTTTTTTTCTTTTGGCACCATCTGTAAACATGTAACTCAGAACTCTCTGAACTAGAAAAACATGTTGTTTTTTTACCTATATGTAGTCACAGCATAAATAATCTTGATACTTTATAACAAAGATTTGTTGAAATGTTACAGTGACTCCAACATTCTCGATTTGTCATGTCTGGATCTGCTAGCAACTTGGAAAGAGTTAAGGGGGCGTTTGTTGGTTCGCTTGAACCAGTTGTGCAAGACCACAATACAGAAATTAGTCATGTAAGATTATGTAGTGAAGATTTTAATGTCTGATCAAGATGTAACATGTTAGCATTAGGACACCACACACGTCGAGGCAAGACTCTTCTCTTGAACTGATAAGCAATGTTTTTCTTATCTATATATTGGAAAAGACATAATCATGTCAGTCATTAATTGTTACAGTGACTCTGAGATTTTCGGTGTCTATCATTCTGTTGTTCTGTGTTGCTAGTTACCTTAGGGAAAACATAACATTCCCAAGGAGTACACCAACACAGTTGAGCAGGATGAAACGATACTTGAGAGAATAAAATAAATTTGAGAACTGACAAATCTATATACACTCAGAAAGATATGGTGTTTTGGGAGTTTGTCTGTTCGTACACAAATAGAAACATGTGGTTGGTTCATAAAAAGGAATAGGCTGAGTACACATTACTAAGGCAGTAGTTTTTATGTCAATACATGAGTTTAAATCTCGAGTAAGTCTAAAGGATTTTTTAAAAACTGGATATGTTTTATAAGTTTTAAAGATATCAACATAATATAAAAACAGTGCATAAATATTTTTTTAGCTAAGTAACCTATTTTTGATAATCTTCAGAAAAGGTAGTGTCTTCAGCATTCGTTCAAACTGAATTATTTTTTATTAAAACAATATAATTTCTAATGTTTTTTACCAATAAAAAAAATATGTAAACCCATTCATCATAGTTACCTACTCTCTCATGCGAATAGTAAGTTGTGTCTTTTTTCTACAAATTTTCACAAATATTTTTTTCATACTAGCGATAAAATAGAAGCTAATTAAAGAGAGAAATTGACATTTTGTAGGTATTGTATTAACACTATTCAAGGGGCAGGAATAAACTAGTAAAAATAGAATAGATTTAAAGTATATTTTCATGATTGCGGTTACAAAGGTGAATTTGTGAAACCAAACTAAAGAAAATTCACCGTAATGACAAGGCAATGGTCAGTTGGATCTGTTTGGTGAGGCCTGAACAAAGCCTACCTTTTCGGTCTCTACTCACACAAGTCAACTTGAAAAGCATCGTGGACATCATGCAGAAGAGAAGACTGCATTGATTGGAGCATGTTGAGTGCATCAGTGGCTGTATTGCTAAAGTCTGACAGTTGAATGTGCCAGCAGAGAAAACCACCACTGACAGACCCAAGTTGTCTTTCGAGGATGTGATCATGCAGGATAGGAAAGGCATGGGTATGGATTCCTCAAGCCTTACCAAAGACAAGAATGGAGAGGAAAACTTAGATTGAGACTAGATAATCAGACTCCACCCTCATCAGAGAATTAATTGTGGCCTGATTCAACAAATAAACCGGTTGATGATGATGATAATGATGAAACTGGACCAGATAAACATGTTAAAAAATCGGTTCATTTAATGCAAGTTACAGTTCTGCAATGAGCAGTTAGCTCATACAGCACGGTGTTCAAGTACTGTAAGCCCTCCAAGAAAATTTGTTAATGATATGGACATTTTGATGCTATTAAAACATACTAGACAGTCCAGGGCTAGACAGTTCTTCTATTACAATCACTGTCCACACAGACGACCCATGACCCTTTTGTATACAGATCATCTATGTTCTGTCTTAAAGAATGTTATTTCAGCATTTATGACATAAGGCATCTGCCCGCTTTGATGCCATTCATTGTGCATGGGAACATGCAAGGCAACAAACAAGCAAGATCTCAGAGTGTTTGTAGTATATAGATTCTAGTGTCAATAAAAAGTATTTCATCCATAGAGGGATCCTCTCTAAAGTCAATATGTATATTCTGAAAGCGTGTTTGTAATGAAGCAAGGGTTGCAGTCTTCAAACCCATTGTCCATACACTAGATTGGACCAACAAGACAACACATTAGGCATCTCCTGTGACTAATATGAAGTAGTTAGATTGCTGAAAGCTGTACAATTACTCAACATAAATGGTATTTTAAGGACAAATCGGTTGCACTAGTATGATCATGTGGAACATCCGACTTCATGGATAAATCGTTCTAGAAACATGAAAATCTTTAATTGCAGGAAGACTGGCCGGCCAAGGAAAACTTGGAAGCAAGTGATAGAACAAACTATACAGAATAGAGTCTGAAGAGAGTTGAGCTGCTAAACCGTGAGGATTGAACTGTGAGTGAGCTTGCTAAATATCAAGAACGCCTGACCCCTGAATAAGGGAAAAGTGATGATAAATGGGGAAGAGGAGAGAGAGATGATGATGATGATGCTGTGAATGAGATTGTTACTACTTAGGTACCGCACATATAAGCACAAAATTTAGACCTCCTTAGAACGGATAAGCAATGATTTATAATCTCTATGTTGGAACGAAATAGATAATAATGTTATTAAAAAAAATAAACATTTATTAAATAGTAGAGTGAATCTACCATTCTAAATCTGTTATTTTCAGGTGTCAGCCTTTTGAATGATTTTGGAATTTGCATCATCAGTCTAGAACCCCTATCTTGCTCAGAACATGACAAAGCGTTCGGATACATGCAACCAATCATCTCTGTCAGCCACCTGCCATAATCTGAACGCCTTGTTTCATTGGGTTTCAATTCAGTGAAGCTCCAACATTTTGACTTGGTAAACCTGCACAAACTTATTAACCATCTCACCAGCAACAACTCCAATCTCCTTTTTGAGCTTCATGTGTTTAACACAAAGTCAGAAAACGAAACAGCTTCTATGACTTTCGAAAACATTTTCTCATACTCAGAATTGCTGAAGCATGAAAGAAACTATCTGCATCAGTTGTTGGCTGCCAGCCAAGACTTTGCATCCTTTAAAACTCTGATGCTTCTTGAAATTTGCCAAAACTACACCTGACCCTCCCTTCAAACACATGCGCACATGTGCATTCATTTTTGATGAGTTGTAGTGCATCTAGATACATTTAATTATCATTATCAATTGCATCAGTTATATACTTACTATATATAGACTGATCATGCATGACCACAATACAACATTTTAATTGCATCAGATGATGTGACGAACGTTATCATGTGTGATTTAGCTAACCATGTACTCATATTTTTCAGCACCAGTTCACCACACATTTTTGGTCTTTTTAGTTAAGAGCAAAATGTAGTATCTGTTCTGATACAATTAATCTTTTTTGTTCTCAGTCAGTCTAGAATGATTTCCCCTTCATTAAGGAAAATATTTATTTTTGTGCCAATCAAAAACGCCCCCTTTGAAGGAGCTGGATTTTTCTCCCATTAAAATCAGACCTTGTGTCTAACTCTGCCCTTGCAGGGAGTCAAGTAAATAGGGACTCTGACCTTTCCTGAACTGGTATAAAATACTTTCTAATATCTACATAAGAAAAACATAGATAATTATGTTATTTAAAAAAAAAAAATATACATGAAATATTACAGTGACTTCAACGTTCACAGTATCTATCATTTTATTGTTCAGTGTTTGTTACATCTGGGAACAGATGGCAATATTCCCGAAGAGTATACCAACATAGTTGGGACGACTGAAAAGGTACACAAGAGTGAGAAACAGTTTAAGAACCTTTTGAGCATTACAAATTTTAAAAGAAAATAGATTAACACCTTTCTTTATGATCCTGGTGTATATATATATATATATATATATATATATATATATATATATATATATAATTATGCTTTTAACATCTTTTAATTGCACTCTACTTCTTTTAACAACTTTAGTTAAAACGCATTAAGCTTCTTTTAACATCTTTAGTAAAAATGCATTATGCTTCTTTATAACATCTTTAGTTAAAAATGTGTTAAGTTTCTTTTAACATATTTAGTAAAACGCATTATGCTTCTTTTAACATCTTTAATTAAAATTAATAATGATAAAAATACATTTTCTTTCGAATTTTTCTGGCATATTTGTAATTTTAGAGACATTTTTAGTGTCGTGAATTTTTTAATTAAAAGTTATGAAAAAAATAGATGCAAATTTATTTGAACATATTTTATTCTTCTGGCATGAATATATAATTCTTTTAATATCAAATTATTTAATTAATAAAAACTAATTAAAACATGAAAAAACTAATTAAAATTAATTATGATAAAATGGATAAAAAATTTATTTTTCAATTTATTCTGGCATATTTGAAATTTAAAATACATTTTAGTGTCTGATATTATTTAATTTAATTAATGATAGAAAATATATTACACATTTTGAAAACATTTTTTATTATTCTAGCATAAATACATCTTTTGATATCAAATTGTTTTAGCTAGCATGAAGACCCAACGTTGCTCGGGATTCAACGAGGATCCCGACTATGTACTTTTTCATTATGCTCATAACACCATATTACTTTCTGTTTTTACTGCCCCCTTCCGTTTTGCTCCATAATATAGTCAGAAGAAGCTGAAATGTTGGAAAACTCACTGAATTAGTGTCTTATACACATGGTTTAATTTAAAGTTTTAAGGGGGTTCTGTCCCCATGGGTCACTTAGAGGTGGGGTCACGTAGATATTCCGCACATAGAGGGTAATGTAGAGTTTCGGGACCACTTGCATTGTCTTTCCAGGAGAATTTTTTACATATAATATAAATTTCATAAAAATAGGACATATTTAAAGTTTTAAGGGGGTTATGCGCTCATAGCGCCCTTAGGAACCCACTTAGAGATTCAAGAATACTTACATTGTATTTCCCGATAAATTTTACATAACAATACACTTTGAGATTTTATGTAGATTCTCTAACCTTTCTCTCTATACGAAACAAACACATACAGACATTGATTTTTATATATATAGAAGCTAGATTAATAACAACTAAGTAAAATGTATAATATTTATATATATTTATTCTTCTGACAATTTAGATTTTAATTGTATTTTTTAAGAAAAACTATTTTATTCAATTAAAATCAATAATTCAAATTTTTCAAATTTTTTCTGTATATCTTTAAGAAGTATATTTTTACTTTTAGCATTTCAGATTATTTTTGTTTGATTAAAATTGGTGATACTATTAGTACTAATAGATATAAATTTAATTTTATATTGCATTTAATTCAAAATGTATATTTTTAATATCTAAAAAATTAAAAGGGACATAGTGTTAAACAACAGCGGCCATATTTACTTGCAAAGCTACATGCTATATGGGTTTACACCCTCCACTCTATAATAAAGAGCAATATATCTAACCTTTCTCTCTATAGGAATCAAACACATACAGACATTGATTTTTATATATATATAGAAGCTAGATTAATAACAACTAAGTAAAATGTATAATATGAATTATATTTATTCTTCTGACAATGTAGATTTAAATTGTATTTTTTAAGAAAAACTATTTTATTCAATTAAAATCAATAATTCAAATTTTTCTAAATTTTTTCTGTATATCTTTAAAAAGTATATTTTTACTTTTAGCATTTCAGATTATTTTTGTTTGATTAAAATTGGTGATACTATTAGTACTAATAGATATAAATTTAATTTTATATTGCATTTAATTCAAAATGTATATTTTTAATATCTAAAAAATTAAAAGGGAATAGTCATTTGCTTTAAGCATTGCTGGTAAATACGTATATGTGTATTTATGAAGGCTGATGGCAATGCAGAAAATCGAAATGGTGAAAGAGAAAATGAACCAAAACAAATAATCAAAGACAATATTTGTGGTATTAATCTTCACAATTATCGATTTTTCAATAAATCTTTCACAAACAATATCAGTAAATATAAAACTTACTGTTAATGTTGACAAAATCCGGGATGGTAGAAAATCGTATGACAGTTCGGGAGAAAATCTCCCCTTCTCAAAAAAAGAAAAACAAAAGTTCAATCCGTCTAAAGGAGAGAAATGTCTAAAAAATTATTTAAAAAAAAAAAATATTAATGCATTTATCACTTATCTAGCATTTAATTTTATCATTTTCATGAACATCTTAAAATATTAAAAAAAAAAAACTGATATAAGAATTAAAAGATAGATTTTAATATCTGGTGGTCATGTGTTTTTATTGCTACAATAGAAATGTCCTAGAAATGCAGATTCTTAAAGAAAGATGTTTTCAACTTTTTAGGAAGCAAATTCATTATGTTGGATTAATATCGCTTAAAAATTATCGTAGGTTAGGTTGATCATCTGAGATTTGCTGTAAATGGTGCCAAAACTTTAGTAAAAATATAAAACAATTTTCTTTTTAAATTAAGATAAGTTAAATTAAATTAAGCTTGATATAATTCAGAACTGAGAAAAAAAGATTTAAGGCCCTACGCAGATGTAAGAGAGTTTAATTTTTTTCAATAATTTATATTATATATATATATATATATATATATATATGTTTATATTGAATAACATTATAAAATCGCAAGTTTTCGCTGACAATGTTTTTTACATAGCTCTTTTTTGTGCCCGTTCATACAATTCATTTAAGAATTTGAGCATGTAGCACTCATAAACATTAACATTTCCTTCTCCTTGCGGAGAGCAGCCCCTGTGAGGTGATTTGGTCATACACGGACCAATCAGCCTCCAGGGCATATTAATTTCAACTGAACGTTTTGAAGAACTACTTCCAGACCTTTAGGATTTGCAGGTCAGACAGAGAGCTTCCTGGCATCAACGAAGAAAGACGTCCTTTCTCCTGCCTCTGCTCACTGGACAGTTGAGCAAAGCTATCTTCAGTGGAAGTTATATTGCTCCAAGAAGACTTTCGACAGCCAAAAAAACTTTTATTTTATTACTTCCTTCACAGTGACACTGTTTTAACTTTCGACTACTTACACCCAATGGTGTATGTCACTATTATTTGTCATTCATAGAAGGGCTTTGTTTTCCTTTGGTTTGAGGACCAGTGTTGTTACAAAATATTATAGGAGTTTGTCTTAAAGTCCATGCGAAGATTAGCTCCTATACACACACCCTGCTTATTCTCATAAAAATAAGGGTCAATTTTAACTGCATGTATAGAAGGAAGTTAAAATTGTATGTTTAATGATTTTTGATTCGTTTTAGCTATAGGAATAACATTTATTTGAAAAAGAAAAGGCGTTTTGAGTATTAGAGGACAGACGTAATCAAACAACCGTGCAGCATATATCTGAGAGAATTTACTAAAAAAAATAGAACACACTGGCATATCTTGGACAGCTTTTTAGAAATTGACTTCCAAAGTAACCTATCTCTGGCAGGTCTTTATTTATCCCTCTTTCTCTCAAATCCATCATTATCACTTCCTCCTATGTTTTCCTTGGCCTTCCTCTGTGAGCTGACCCTGCTACCTCAACTTTTCTACATCTACTAACCCAATAACTCTCATCCATTCTTTTGATGTGGCCATAATATATATTGTGCGATTCAGAATAGTTAATAACTTTTGTTCTCGTATGTTTTCCTTTTTTTTACAGAAAGGCCATAGAAGTAAACTAAATTAACTATAGAAAGTTTTTAATGACTTAAATTTGCAAATTACACAACATTTGAATATAAAGGACGTCGTCTTGTCGTCATGCACTGGTTTTTAAATTCCAAATAAAATAACTACAATTTTAGAAACTAGAGAACAGTGCATGTGGAGGTTTCGACATACGGTTAGATTAAATAAGAGAAAGGAATTTTCCATTAGCGGTTAAGCTGATGTGTACAGGAAGTTGTGACATGGCAGGAAGTGACATGAAAAGAAATGAGATTAAATTCCAAGGTGATAAAAATCATTATATTAAGTTGAATAACATTTATTTGAAAAAAAAAGCGTTTTATATGTTAGCGGACAGACGTAGTCAAACAAACGTGCATCATATATTTGTGAGAGAATTTACTAAAAAAAAACTGCAAAGAGAAGTCGATCTCATCATATATTCAAGAAATTGACTTCCAAACTAACTTATCTCTGGCAAGGTTTCTGTTTATCCCTCTTTCCCTCAGGCCCATTTTTATCACCCCCCCCCCCCTCATGTTTTCCTTCATCTTCACCTGCGAACAGAACCTGCTACCTCAACTCTTTTACATCTACTAACCCAACAACTCTCATCCATTCTTTCAATGTGGCCATACCATCGAAGTCTCCTGTTCTGCACACATCTCTCTTTACTGTCCAGATTTAATCTTCCTCTGAGGTCATTACAAATAAGCCTGTCTTTAAGCCTTACATTACACATCCATCGTATCATTCTCATTTCATATCATTTCTCTTCATGCAACGCATGTCCTCAACCCTCACTGGCAATGTTTCACTTCCATACATCATCACACTGCATGCACATGCCTAATAGATTCTTTCCTTGGTCGACAGTGGTAATGCTCTGCTAGTTAGTAATGCCAGAAGTTCCTGTAACTTACTCCATCCACTCTTAATTCTTGCAGTCACACTAACACCTGCTCCACCCTGTGGCACATGGTATCATGAAGGTAACAACACTTCTCAAAAACTTCAATAGCTTCGCCTGTGTACAGCGCAAAAAGATCTTGATAACCACCAGCATCAACTTGATTCTTGTCGTATCTCAGTAGGCACGTATAGCAGTAATTTCCTAATTTTAAGGAGGAAATTCCGGATTTCTTATTGACGAATGAAACAACATATTTTCTACTAAAATCATGATTTCTGTCATTGTCTTGAGTAAAAAGAATACTGAACAAATACGCCTTCCTTGGCCTTTTAACTAGGAGAAAAGTGTAGTATCTTCTCTGATACTACATTTCATCTTTCAGTCCTTGGCCAGTGAAAGAGAAATCCTTTAAGACGGTGGCAATTTAAATTTTTGTTCCAATCCAGAATGCCTCTTTCGGGGGATCTAGATTTTCCCCACATTAAAAACTGTCTTTGTGTTTAACTCTGCTCTCATCGGGAAGCAAGCAAATAGGAACAATACTTTATTAATATGTATTAATATATGTTTATATATATATATATATATATATATATATATATAAGGGTATTTGGGTAACTTTATCTAGCACATTACAGACAATAATTATTTCGGCCCATAGGCCCTTATCAAATTTAGAGATTAGTTTATCTCCAGACTTAAATATTTACTCTGTATGTTGAATACATTGATCACTCTAGTCAGAAATATGACGTCTAATATATATTTATAGCTCTATATAATTTGATATTAGACCGAACCTTTCCATTCAGATTGAACCTAAAATCTTAAATTTTCAAAATCAATACTATATATAATTGCTTCATTGGGTTATAAATATATATATATATATATATATATATATATATATATATATATATATGACATTGTTAAAAATAACATAATTTTATTACTTAATTATACCTTTTAAATTTAAAAAAATTTTTTAGAATGATCTTTTTGTATTAAAATAAAAATAAATAATGTATTGTAATAACATTACGTATGAAACCAGTAACAACATTTTAAAATATTAACGTAATACAATTTTACCCTGTGATGCTAATTCTAGCGTTGCAGAATTTAAATTGTTTACGTCTTTCCTCGAACAATGCGAGACCATTTTCCATGTGCGCGTTTCTTTTGAAATTCTTTTTTTTTTCACGTTTTTTTGTTCATTTGCTTTGTCACCTGAAGATGATTTGAGGAAGAATCAAAAACGTTCGTGATACATATGGAACATACATTATTTTGTTTTGATTTTAACACAAAAAAGATCATTAGAAAAACTGAAAATATACAAAAGCTATAATTAAGTAGTAGAATTTTGTTATTTTTAACAATGTTTGCTTAAATGAAATAATGCTGGCTAAATACATACAATTAGAAAACAATTTCGTTTTTCAATTGATATTTTTTGTAACGTTTTGCATCAGGGTTGGCATTTTCATGTTATTCTTGAGTACAGCAATAGATATATCTACAGAAAATAATCCAAAAGAGATAGTCAGGAGAATGTGCAGGCTATGCGTGGTCTGTACAACAAGAGATGCGTCTGTCTTCAGGGAAGTAGTGATGGAGGTATTCAAGTGAAGCATTCAAGCATGCGGTATTGCTCCATCCTGTCGATAAATCACAGTATCCATGTCCATTTTCATGGAAATGATAGCAATAATAAAATGGATACTTCTTTTTGGCCAACCCAATATATATATATATATATATATATATATATATTGGGTTGCGTTTTTTAAAGAGGATATTAATGCAATTCATTTTCCACGCTCGATTTGAAAATCTTGAGAATGTCTGCAATTTGTTTGGTTGTCAAACGGCAATCTTGTTCAACTACGGCTTTCACTTGGTCACTGTCGATCATTTTTGGCTGACCAGAGCAAAGAGCATCTAATACTGAAAAATTTCCTTTTCGGAATCGAGCAAACCGTTTCTGCAACACACGTTCTGTAACAGTATTCTCCCTATACACATAATATATATATTAAATTCCCGAAACAGTTTTTCATGGTAAACAACTGATGATCCCTTAAAATAATGTTAGAAACTAACTAATATAATAACTGTAAAAAATAAATTGACTTACATGAGTGATTTTCCACTGGAAGACTTGAGACTATAAGTTTTTTTTTTGTTTTTTTTTTTTATATATATATATTTTTTTTATATAGTTTTAATGGTTGAGAAACTTCCGAGACTATATATATATATATATATATATATATATATATATTAGTATTTCATGTATCCACATAAAAATTTTATAAGGAGATATAATTTTTTATGTATCAATTTTCAGTATTTACTTCAACAGTGCTCGATACGCAAGTAGAGCTAAGTAGTAAGTTATGATTGCCATAAATATATTTTCATAACTTACTATATATATATATATATATATATATATGTTTTTTATCATCGACTCATTACTTCAAATTCTAAAAGTGGTTCATTCAAGTTGTGTGTATGCTCTCCGTGTATAATGCAATAAATATTTATGCATTTATATATATATATATATGTTACAAAAGTTCAAATCAACATGGTACCTTGGGTTTCAAGGTTTTGATCAAAATATAGCTGACATAAGCCAATGAACGGTTTATATTTAAAACTCAAGAAAATCTAGTATTTTTCACTATGTTGATCTTAACTTCTGTAACGTTATAAATAAATATTACGTTTTTATCATTAAATAATCGAGCACTCTATTGAATTTCTTTCCACGCAATAAACCAAAATATATATTTATATATGTATATATGTCTCATGTTAATAGAAAAAACTGTCATTCAAGAGCTAATATTATTTTATTTAAATACTATACATTACAGTATCCGCTGGAGATACCCAGGTTTCATCCGTCTGGTCATCCTGGAATTAGAAAAAAATTCCGCCTACCGATGATTCTGGAATATTATAGCCCAAGTTTTTTTCCTAATTCCAGGATGATCAGACGGACGAAACCTGGGTATCTTCAGTGGACACAGTATGTATAATATTTAAATAAAATATATATATGTTAGGAAAAATAGTCAACAGTGCATGAAGACTGACAGTTTCTCGGTTTGTATTTTTAAGACTATTTCTCCAATGTTACATAAGCTCTATCACCAATATTGAGCACTATTCTCTTATAAATATGCAACTGATAGAACTATATAAATATATGTTTTATGGATACATTCTTTTTTTTTTTACACAAAAGTAAAAAACAAAAATCTATTCAAATTTACAGTACTTTTTATTACATGACATTTTTTCTTTGTCATCTTCAAAAAAAAAAAAAAAGAAGGAAACTTATAAAATAAAAATCAGTCAAGAATTTATTTAAATCTCATTCATTCTATAAAAACAACTAATATTTTTTAGTAGGAGGGTTTTGGTTGATAGGTTTTTATTTTTATATATAAATATATATGTATGTATATAATCTTTTGTAAGTTGTATAGATGGGGAGATTTGGAAAATTATCTACAAGTGTCGACTTTAAAAATAAGAAAACGAACAAATGGTATTAAATAGTAGATTGTTTTTTGTTTCGTGAAAAACAACACTTTTCGATTTGTATTTGTATTATTCGGACTACTGTTCTCATCTTGGATGTTATTCTCACAATGTTTCGGCCGATGTAACCTCCAACCTTCTTCAGGTGCATCGTGTCAAACTCGGGAATCTTTATGTGGCTGATGGAATGAGAGCAAGCTACTCCCATTGATTAAATAAAGGGTTCCGTTCGAAATTACGTGCAGATTTCCGAGTTCGACGAGATGCATCTGAAGAAAGTCGGAGGTTACATCGGCTGAAACGGTGTAAGAATAGCATCCAAGATGAGAACAGTAGTCCAAATAATACAAATTATCAATTCTCATCTCAAAAATTCCGAGACATAATTTTTCTATTTATACAGTGATTAGGAATTTGTATAGTAACAAATATCAACAACAACAACAACAACAACAACAACAACATATAATAAATAATACTATTAACCAGTGCCGGTGTTCAAGGTTCATGTGTTAGTATTTACCTCCCTCCTCTCCATCGTGGGGAGACGTTACACATGATCGGAAGGTGGGGATTGAAAAGCCAGCGCCCAAGATGAGGTGCATTCTGGCCCACAAAAAAAATATGCCCGAGCTGCTCCGTCGGCATTCCCCGGTAGGAGCGCCTCAGGCGACTAGCAATAAACTGACCCCTTCCCAAAGCGCGAGAAGGTAAATCTTTGGAGGGTGGACCTCCTAGGACTGAATAGCAGCATACCTCAGCCCGACAGCAACAAAGCCACTGTCGGACTGATTGTCGAGGACGTATCCCTGACTGGTATGAACCCCACCTACAAAGGTTGACCTCCTGGGTGAGAAAACAGATGTGTTATCAACAGTAACAACTTAATAAATAATATTATTAATCAGTGCCGGTGCTCAAGGTTCATGACCCCACCCGCCACCTCTGAATTTATGATAGTGCTCTTACTAGGAAAAATAGTCTTTGAAATTAAAATCCAAAACTAAATATTTATTTTTTTAATCACCAAAATTCATAGAATTATCCTTTTTTTTCATGAAATTTTCAACATTTATTCAATAAATTACGTATTTTATCAGTGTCTATTGGCATAATGGTGTTTGATAACAGGCTGGGGGACTGGGGTTCAATCCTTGGTCGAGTCATCCCAAAGACTTAAAAAATGATACTTGATGCCCCCTTGCTAAAGACTCAGCATTATAAGGTGAAAGATCAAGGGAAAAGAATGTGGCACCCTCCCTTACACTTCGGTGTAGTAACATATGAAAACAGAGCGTTTGGGTTACCCTCGACTATGGTTGACCAATTTACTTTTACTTATAAGGAATAGAATATTTTATTATAAAACTTCATGAAAAATATTTTTCAACTCTCTTACCCACCACCTCGCATCAACCATCTGATCGAATCGCTTAACAAGGAGAAAACTATGTTATACACATCTATTTTTTTTTTTTTTACTTTAATAGAGATCTCCTTGGGGTTGTATTTAACCCCGACTTCTCCCAAAAAAGTAATATTTTTGAACTGAAAAAAATTGTTTATAATATGCTGTTAACTGTTAAAAGCATCTCTAATCATTTTAAAGGGTCAAAGGAATAAATTGGGAGGTTGCCAGAGAACTATTGAAACCATATCTTCGGTTGGCTGGTTTGGAGGTAGTAAACACTGGCGCTGATAATAACCACAAATAATTTTCATTATACAGAAAAGACACTTACTGTTCGGATAATGTCTTTTTAATTTTTTTATTTCATTTTTTACAAAAATGATCTACGAGTGGGGATAGAAATTGAGAACAGAATGGGATATTTGTTTAAAATGCGGTCGGATCAATTATAAAATAATAATGCTGCTTTCCAATAATACTGTCATGAAAAAAGTGCCTTATTGTTGAAATAGATCAATTGTTTCGGGCAGATATTCCAATACTTGTAAATACTGACTTCATCATCATCATAATATTCGGTTTAACATCCATTTTTCATGTTGGCATGTGTTGGACGGCTTTTAGAAATTGACTTCCCAATTAACCTATCTCTGGCTAAGTCTTTATTGATCCCTCTTTCTCTCAAATCCATTCTTACCACTTTTTCCCATGGCCTTCCCCTGTGAACTGAACCCGCTACCTCATCTGTTCTACATTTATTAACCCAAAAATTCTCATCCATTCTTTCAACATGGTCATATCATTGGAGTCTCCTATTCTGCACATAACTCTCTATACTGTTTAAATTTAATCTTCCTCTGAGCTCATCAGATCTAAGCCTGTCTTTAAGATCCATTGTACCATTCTCATATTTCTATTCATACAACCCATGTCCTTAACCTTCCCATGTCAGGTTTCACTTCCATGCATCATCACAATGGGTAAACATGCCAGATATACTCTTCCCTTGGTCGACAGTATTAACAGTTGTAAGATATTGAATGTCAGATATGTCGACTAGTTTTTAATTATTTTTATTTTTCCCTTTTTGAGTGTTATTTGAAGAAATGTAAGAAAAAACTGAAAGAATATGTGAGGTTGAGGCCACACTGGCTGTATGCATGGGGTACGACAGGAGGTCCTTATTTCTAAACATATATGACATTTACATGTCCAATTAATTTTAGTCTACTTCATGCATTCATACACCTGGAGCATGTTCAATTGTTGACAATCAAAATGGTGACAGGATTCTCCATGCTTATCTACAAAAAGTGACTCAAAAGACTAAATCTATTCTCACTTGAGGATGCGAGGAGACTTGATTCTGGTATACAATATCATCAACGGGAATGTAAATCTACTTATCGGACTTTTTCACCCCAGCGCCAAGTCGTAGTCTCTGTGGGCACCTGCAAAAGCTGTACCACCATCTCTTTCAGCTTAATAGAAGAAAAGTAGCATTATCTGTCTGTGTTTCTGTTCCGTGGAACAACCTGTCACAGGAGGTTGTGACGATGACTAGTTTAAAGCGGCATTGGACAAACATGCAGACTGTATATAGATGTAGATAGCTTCTACCTGTCTCTTTACATGGCTTGTTGCACTTTGCTTCTTTTTACTAAATACATTTGATTTGCTTTCTTTTCTTTCTCACCTGCATATTTAAAAATGTGTATGATATCAGGTATGTTGACTAGTTTCAAAGGAATAAGAGTCAGATACGTTCTAAGATGGAGTACTGTTGCCACATCTGGGGAGGTGTCGCTTGGAGCACTCTTTCCTGCCTTAACAGAGTACAAAATCGACTTCAAAATCTAGTGGGGGATGTCTTCTCTTTTCTACAGCCTCTTTCTCACAAAAGAAACGTTGCTAGTCTTTCTCTACTCTATCATTATTATCATGGTATGTGCTCGACTGAGCTCCAATCTCTGATTTCTCCCTATAAAACATTCCGAGCTAAAACTTGTCTATCACTGTAAATAATTTTCACTGTAAATAATTTTCCTTTCTTCCTCTGTGTATCTAAAACTAAACGGAACTTCCATGAGCAAAGTTTATTTCCAAGAACTACCCGTCTGTGGAACACAATACCAAAGGGCTGCTTCCCAGCTGATTACATGATCGTTTTCAAGTCCAGTGTTAACAAATTCTTGTCGACCCATCCGCTTAAAGAATCAAATTTTGTCCAATTTCAACCATTGTCTCCAATTTTCAAGGTGTTTTCTCACTGTCCACCTAGCAAATTCATTAACCCTTATCTTCGAGTGGCTTTTGGGCCTTAATAAGCGGTGACTCATTAGTACAATATATATATATATATATATATGACCATGTGAAGTTAGAGGCCAGAAGATTAATGACAGAAATATTCTATAGGTGGGAGAGAAATACAGCATGAGAAAAATGGCAGTTTGATTTGGGGTTTTGTGAAAACGGCAGCAGAGAGAACAGAATCTACTACACTTCATCTGTTCTGTCCTCGATCGGTGAAACAGAAATCCATTCTAGACTGACACAATTTTTATTTTTGTCCTAATCTTTTTGGGTAGCTGAATTTTTCTCGCATTAAAAACCGACCTTGTTTCTGACTCTGCCCTTGCAGGGAGTCAAGTAAATAGGGACTCTGACCTTTCCTGAACTGGTATGCAATGCTTTCTAATATAAATTTTGTAATATGTCAATAGTGTGAGGCTATGGTATAAATATTTTTATTTAATTTAAACCAAGTTAAATGTTAGTAAGAACAGATTCGCACCCTTTCACAAAAAAAAACTGTTTTTATTTCCAGCATACAATTGTTTCGGCTTACTACCAAAATATTTATAAAATGCTCCTGTATCCTATGCATTTATTTCCTTGGGGTGGCTATTATCAGTGCTCATATATAAACAAAGAAAAAAGAACAAAGGAAATTTTTAGGTAGGTAAAGTTCATACTCATCATTTTTTTTTTATATACTAATGGAGCTGTTAATTCCGATATGTCCAAGTCGCGGCATCCACGCGCCATATGCGTTTCGCTATTAGTTTTTTTAAATCGTTCATCATTGGCTTAGATATTAATTCCAAATCATAGGTAATATAAATAAATGTTTATACTAACCGTTTTTTGTTGTTCCGACCTATTAATTTCTTTTCATCCAGGTTTTTACCATCAATTTTTTGTTACATGCCTTTTCTAGATCATACATTAGTATGTCCGTGGTCAACTCAATATATATATATATATAAATGTATTATGCTTGTAACATCTTTTAAATGCATTCTGCTTCTTCTAACATTGTGTCGAAGTTGGCCCTTGTGGAGATGCAAATAAATAGGTACTGTATGCCTCTCCTCTCTTGTAGAAATGTTTTCTACGTTCTTTAAAAAGTAAATAATCACTAATCTAATGTTTAAAAGTAAAACTTCATTTACTTAAAACAAATCTAAATAAATAGTAAATAATGAATTTTCATTATTACATTGGGAAAATCTCTACCTACTTTTCTTTGTCCTTGGTCGGTGAAGGAGAAATCCTTTTGAGGACATGCGTTGCATTGAGAGAAATGATATGAGAATGATACGATGGAAGTCTAATGTGAGACAGGCTTAATTCTGATGACCTCATTGGAAGATTAAATCTGAACAGTATAGGGAGATGTGTGCAGAACAGGAGACGTCGATGGTATAGTCACATCGAAAGAATAAATGTAGAATAGTTAAGGTAGCAGGTCCAGTTTAGAGGGGAAGGCAAAGGAAAACATGGGAGGAAGTGATAAAATGTACTTGAGAGAAAGTGGAATAAAGATAGGTTAGTTTGGAAGCCAATTTGTTAAAGCCGTCCAATACATGACAGCATGTAAAACGAACGTTAAACCGAATATGATGATGAAGCAATCTGTATTTTTGTCCCAGTCCAGTGTGTCTCCTTTTGGGGAGCTGGATTTTCCTCACATTAAAAACTGCCAGACGTATAAGAAGCATTCCATCCTGAAACTAACAAAACTGCCAGCCAGCTAACTCTCACCACCTTGTATGATATTACGTTGGGAAAATATTTCAAGAAAAGTAATCTTACCCTACTCTGTTTGATACTGTGTTTATAATATCGTTTCCAACCAACTTACGGAACAGTGATTCTGAGACTCATTAACAAGTAATTAAAAAAAAGCCATGTTGAAAGAGTTTTTTTTTTGACAACTTGTCAACATAATACAACTTCAGTGCATTTTCATAACAAACAAGTTGTTTTTTTTACTTATTTAATTAAAATTTTACAATCTTGCAGTGGTCGATCACTGAAGATCGGTCCTACAACAAATAAATGGAGACACAGTTCGACCCTCCTTAATCCTTAGACAAATCTTCTCCAGAAAAAAAAAACAAAGTCATCTCCCTAGAAGGCGACCTAGAAGAGGCTTTCCAGGCAGCAGACACCTCCCTGGCTAACTTCACTAAGTTAGATCATCTGGATGAAGACATCAGAACTAAGATCTACCTTACGACAAATGCCCCGAACACTGGAGTGGGTGCAACAGGAAGTTGACAACAAACGTAAGCCTATTGCGTTCTTCTCCGCTTAATTATCACCAGCCTAGTCCAGAAAGAGCACCTTTTTCCAAGGAACTTCTGACCATACACCTGGCTATAGAACACTTTCGGCACTTACTGGAAGGCTGGAACTTCACTATTCTGACCAATCACAAACCCCTGACGACTTCCTTGTCGAACAACTCTGACAAATACACTGCTGGTGAGATCAGACACCTGGACTATATCTCATAGTTTACATCCGACATTCAATACGTCAAAGGAACAGACAACACAGTCACCAAAGCTGTCCCGATTCGACGTTAACACAGTGGAAGGCAGGAATCAGACTCGACTTTCCCCAATGTCTTTGCCGACACATTCTTACAACAACAACAACTTGACAGCCATCTTGCTTGTTTCTGTGTTCAAATTAAGGATTTATTGAATATTTACATGTTTATGATTCATAGAGGCGCTCTCTAACAAGAAGAGAGCTTTTTATTCAAATCTCTCACAACACTTACTAATTTTTGGTATTTGTTCAACTGCACATCATCAAAATACCATTTTATATTGCCGTCGTCAGCTGTACATTCAGGGTTTATTTATTTAGTAATAGTATCAACTGATTTTACAAGTAACTCTTCTTTTTATTTGCAAGTTCAATGATGATAAATACTATAAGAGAATTTAAAATCTCCACATACCACTCAATCAAAAACATAGTCGACCCAGAAAATAGCAAACCCTCACATCCCATGAGCGTTATTTTTGTTGTTTTTTTACAAAGGGAGAAGAATCGCTGTTTTCAACTGTTAATCTATCCATATCATTAACCCTTATCCTCATGTGTTTTTTTCCTTGATAAGTGGTCACTCATTAATAATTAAAAAAACTGGAAAAAAAATTTATACATAATAACATTTTTTTAAATATTAATATTAATGCTGACACATAGATTTAAAGATGAAGAATGGATTTGAAACAAAATTTAATGAAAAAAAAAAAACGTTTTAATTTAATTTCAGATCTATTTCAATTTCTGCTGAAGAGCTCTCATTGGCAGCAACCTTCATACAAACGTTTGAAGTAAGGTTTGACACAAATCTGACAAATAGAAATTTTCCCGAAATTTCATATCATGCGGAACTTCCATCAGACTACCCTGACGTAAGTAGGATTATGATATAAGAAATATATATATGTATTGTATTTATAAAAAGGTGGAAACTACTTAAATAATTCCACCATTATATGTCGTAATTTGCTTCAGTTTGTGTCTATCCGTTACACCTCTGCATTATATTGCCTTCTAATTTGCCTTTATATACACATTAAAGAATGCTTCAAGCAAACTACATTAATATCTTTAAAAAAACAGGAAAAAAGAAAGTTACTTGTGAAATCAGCTGATGCGGTTTCCAGGCGGCTTGAGAAGCTGCTGGCGAATGCTGGCGGCCATATTGAAGTCTAAATAAAAACCGAGGATACACAATTTCTTATATTCATTTCTTGTAAGAATTATATTTTAGTAGTAAATTACGAGCACTTAATAATAGTAAGGTACTTTCCTTAGACCCTGTATATAAGGTCTTTTTTTTTTATAATTTTACATATATTGGAACATCTGCCCTCAAAATTGGCCTACATAAAAACAAAATTTCATGGCGGTATGACTGGAAAATAAATACCACAATAATTTTGTTTATCTAGAAAAAAATTGCTGATTATATATTTTAAAACAAACGTATTAAATAAAACTCCAAATAAAAGATTCAATCAACATCTTCCCAACCCAAAAAAAAGAAGCTAAACAAAATTAAAAAAATCATGGCGTTCTATATTAGTAATAGAGAATGCCATGAAAACTTAAAAAAAAAAGAATGGTATCTGCTCAATTCAATCCAGCAGGAGGCACTGGAGGGGAGGGGGGGGCTTTGGATTATAACAGATAAATTAAATTTAATAAGGAATAATTTTCTTTATCGTTTTTGTAATTCTGATTATTGCATTGTGTTCACTTCTGCAATAAAGTTTATTTAAAAGATATTGTACTTTTTTAGTTTTACGTACTTAATAAAAAAAAATAAGACACTGACTTCCAAATTCAGAACTAATGGTGGATTGTCAAAGCTGCTTCAACTCTGTTATACCATGTGATCATATATTAGCCAATGGGTCGGCCTCTTAAGCCAATCAGTCTAATTTGTTTAACCCACTCTTTTTCAAATTCATTTATAAAGATGGAATGCATTTGCGACGGTTGTATGATCACAGAGCGAAATACCATTAGTGAATATTTAGAATATTTAAAAATAAACTTCATTGTCGAGATGAACACAATTTGAAATAATTAGATTTGAAAGAAAAAAAACTTCCTTCCCTGTGAAATGAATCTTGTGTAATAATGAAATTTTGCCAACAAAAATAATCCAAAAACAAATGCTTAAGTTAAGAGACATGCACTCAGAGTTCCAAGTGCAACACTTTGTCAATACCCAGTGAGATGTCCTTGTGTAATATTTGGTTATAGGCGCACATGCATATGATGAAAAACCAGTGATCTTTAAAACAACAAACTTACTTATTGACTGAAGATTGACTGGTTAATAAAGTAAATGAAAAGCATAATTCTAGTTTTTAAAATGAAGATCACATGATGCCAAAGAAAACCATAAGGGTGGGGGTGGTATGAACGATTTGGGAGGCAGTTTACTTCGCTTCGCTGACAGACACACACATATCATTTTTCTCTGATATGGTGAGCGTAGTTCTAGTAAAAAATACACAGCTGCAATAAAACAAATTTTGTTTTGAGTGTATGTATATATATATATATATATATATATATACATTTTTATAAAACGAGTTGTGTTATTTGTTCCTGATCCTGAACAATGAAGGTAAGATATATATATATATATATATAACATATATATATATTATAAAACCAACTTAATGAAACTAAAAAAAAGAAAAATAATCTACTTTCCTCCCAATAAAAACAACTGTGCTCCTTAAGATAACAATCCTAAGTAGCTACAGTAAATACAATTCTAATGTTATGTTATGCAAATTTGATATATTTCAAGTTTTAGTGAAACCAAAAACGTATTTAAAAAAAAATCATTATTTGGGGAAGGTTTTGTGAGCTTCTTCCCATCTTAATCTGTCATTTACTCTCATTTGTTATTCGGGGTCAAGATTACTAATTAGCTATGTCCGTAGTGTTATATTACATGCAAGTGAATGCTGGGTTCCCACTAACTCAATCTTTCTGAGAATGCAGAGGAATGACATGATTCGGTGGATTTGTGGCATGCATCTTCATGGCAGTTAGTTCTGCCTCCATGCTATTAAGGCTGAAGGTTCCAAGACTAGAGTCAGCTTTGCATTGCAACTCCCTACGGTGGTATGGACATGTTCAACGAAACTGATCAATTAAACAGATGTCCATACATCTCGCTTGAGAGTAAGCGAGGAAGAGGCAGATTGAAAAAGATGGTGAATGACTGTCGAAAATAACTTTAATCAATGACACATCGAAACCTACATAAATGATAGTTTCATGGATGAAGTCACTTTGTAACGCCATGGCCAACGTCCAACCCGCATTCGATGTGGAAGAGTCACGTTAAATCAAGATCTTCAAATTTTAGGAACTTTCAAATTGAACACCATTAAGAATATAGTGTTAAGGAAGATAGCTCTGACTATATCATGATTTTTAGTCAGATCGAGTTATTTCCCTTGGCATTTTATTCTTAAAGATGAATCTTTAACTGATTCAATTCGAAAATTATAAAAATCTGAACATCTTAAATTAAAAAAAAGTAACTAAATGTTATTTTTTCACAACTTGGAATATTACTTTTCTATACAAATAAATAATTCAACATTTTAACAAAATATGAATATTAGATTTAAATATAAAAGTTCATGAAAATCTTTTTCAACCGCCAAATTTAAAAAGCCTATATTTCGAATATCATGAAGTTTCATTGGATATCCGGTTGGCAGGCTGAAGGCGTTCCTCTCAGATAATGGTGATGGAGAGGTGCTTGTAAAGCCAAGTTAATTCACGATGGTCACCAGTGTGGCGCGTCATTAAAATAGACTCATATTTACTGTAGTTACCAAGGATTGTTATCTCAAGAAACAATAATTAAAAAAAATGAGTATCTGCTCACTTTAGACAAGCAGGAAGAAATTGTTTTGGGCATTAAACACAAAAATGTTACAGATAAGAAAAATGCACTCGTAGACTTCAAAGACTTTAAAATGAAAATGATTTTTCTTTGATGCGTCCACGCATTTCTAAAAGAGGCTCTGTTGATGAGTCACGCTTTAGTTTGAAATAGAGTTTTTCATTTATAAACACGCAGATGGAACAGATGCATCTTCAGGATGAATTTGATCTTGCTCTTTGTTTTTTAATTCTAGAAATCAAGTTTTCTTGGTTAGTAGTGGCTTAACCAAATAAATACACCCTCATAAGGGAGTAAATGTGAAATAAACATTTCAGACAAAAATGGAAAATTAGTTGGATCTTTTTAAGAAGATCCCCGCCACTAGTGCTAAAGTTAGTCGGCCTCTAAGAATAACCCCGCTTCCAAGGGAGACAACTTTTCGGCCCGCTAAATTCTTTACGCGTTAACCCCTTTTCACACGTATTTGAGTGCACCGATATATGTGGCCTGCCTACGCCGGCATCGAAAATATGATGGGCATGGCCTACATGCACCAAACAGTTAACCACACAACGAATTTTGTTAATCCTGTCTCCGGAGCGCACACTCAGACAATTGAGTCGTGTTGGAACACATATAAAATGCAAAATAAGTGGCAATGTGGCACCCATTGCACGCTTGTTGACAGCTACCTCTGCGAGTTCGTGTGGAGGCAACGATACCAGGGAACTGATCTATTCGCGCAAATCATAACTGATTTTACACAATTTCATCCCCCTCAATAAAAAAAAACATGCCTTATACATTCTTATTTTGTCATTTTTTTTTTTAAGCAAAAGTGGCTGAAAAGTTGTCTCCCTTGAATAGCGGGACTATATTTAGTGGCGGGGATCTTCTTAAAAAAAATCTAAATAGTTTATGGAATAGTGGATAAGCAAGTTAACAAATAAGAAAAGCATATCATTAAAGCTGAACCAAGATATTATGGTCGAACATATCAACCGAAATATCTTGGTCCAGCTTTAATGATATGTCTTTATTTCTACTAGCATATTGACTTGCTTATCCACTATTCCATAAACTAATTTTCCATACACACTCATACAATAATTGTCTTTTCTTGTAACCTTTTAAAATAATACCGTAACCCTGGTATGTCGTCATGTTAAAAATTTAATATGGTTAATATAAACAAATCAAGGAAGATGCTAGGGGAAATAACTCTGTTTATAATATGCTACAAGAGAGATAACCCCTGCCCACTGCTATTTAAAAAAATATATGGAAAAAGTATAAAACATCTTTCTTTATTACTTAAGGGTTTATCTCCTTTGTTGTATATTATGAACAGGATTGTCTTCCTTCACATCTATCCCAATTTGTTACTATCGACCATGTCAAATTTCAAACATTACTGTTTTTAATGTTAATTTTATTACTGAAACATTGTTTTAAATAAAACATCAGTTGTTTGGGAATAATGCTGAAACCTATTTCACTATAAATAATTTAGATTATATTGTGATTCCACTTAACTTACGTGTGTGTGTGTGTGTGTGAGAGAGAGAGGGGGGATATTTCAGAATTTTCAATAAAAGTGTCAAGATTACCTTTGAAATTTATGATGATTTATATTCAGTTTATTATAAAAACAAACAAAAAAACAAAACAAAAATAAAACAAATACAAAACAAAACAAAATTACTGTTTCTGTTTCAAACATGCCAAAATACATTTTTTCATGTATTGGGAGGTGAAAGGGGAGGGGCAACTGCAAGATCCAGAAATTTCTGAATTGAGATTAACATTTATTTAAAAAAAAATCCAAACTCATAGATGAAAAAACAGTTTCTGCCAACAATCCCGTTCTGGGCGTTTGGAATTATTTCTGTAGCCAAAAAATTGTTGTGGCCATGATGATGTGATGACGGTTAAAACATTTTAAAAATTCAAGGCAGTGGCATGCAGATGGGAGGGACTATGGGGTGGTGGCCCTGGGTATTCAAATTGAGGTCGGGGCATCCAATTGTAGTTAAACTATTTCTCTTTCCCATAATATTTCTCAGTACTAGGACTTATACTTGAGTCTTTGGGGAATACAATCAAGTAGTTGGCCCCAGGCATCATTAGACGTCTGCACGCCACTGGTTCAAGGCTCTTGTTTTTATCACTTTTTTTTTTAGTTCTTCTTTTTAAATTCAACATTTTATTTTGTTAACCTAAAATACAGGTATGCAAATAATTTATACCCACACATAAAAAACAAAACAATTTTAGTAACAATTTGGATGTTTGGAATTTTCCAATGTTTTTCGTTTTTTTTTTTTTTTTAAGAACAAAAAAAGTTTTGTTTGTAAAAAAAATAATATTAATAATAATAATAATAATAATAATAATGATGATAATGATTAATAATACTCAGAAAAAAAATCTGAATGTACTGAATATTTCATTATTTTCCTTAAAAACAAAGCAAATCCCAAAGAAACAAAGTTCTCATCTCGGATTTTCCATCAACTTCAGTCCGGTAACAAATTAATGATATTTTTAAACAATGCCAACAATACATTTATAAACTTCTGAGAAATTTCTTACATGTACTCTCTTCAGAGAATAACACTTCCGATATTCTAATTACCGTTATAAGCATGAAAGTGAGTTCAGAATAAATCTAAAAAAAACAACTAATTTTGTGACACCACTTAACCATAAATTTTTAAGAGCTAATTTTTTCCTTAGGCACTTGTCTACTTATAAAGGTAAAATCTCACTTGGATATAAATATATATATATATTTTTATACTTAACACATAAAATATATAACATTGGTCATATATTGACACATTAGATCACTGAAGTTAAGTAATGTTGAGCTTGGCCAGTGCTAGATGGGTGACCATTTGAGAATAACATGCACTGTATCCGAGAAGACAGTGAAACCTCCCTGCAAAAATAAACAGTACTGAAGATACCTTTTAACAAGTAGTTCAGTATAACTTGCTAAAACCACACGTGTGTTGGCACAATGGCATAACTGTCCATTTGGAGGAAGTTCTGTTCTCAATCATGTAGCGTAGCTCTCTCTGGAAAGAGTATGTTTTAGTTTGTTTTTTTTCATTTGTGTCTCCTGTCCAATAATGGAGGGGAGATTCAAAGAAATTGTTCAATTAATTGCAATCAAGATGCGATAAATTTTTAACTCTAATCTTGGAAAGTAAGAAAAACATTTTTTTCTATTAAATAAGCTTACTAAATTCAGTATTCTTACGAAGCAAGTTTTGTAGTTGTCTTTTCTTTATTTTAAAAGAAAATGCAATTTTACTATTGGTGTAAAGTATTAAAATCTAAACATTCAAATGTTATTCGTAATTCTGCAATTTACAAACTTTAGATAGGATTTTCAAGTTAAATTCAATTTTTACGGTATCTTGTTTATCAAATTGTTTGGTGAAAGTACAGAATAGTTAAGAATGGCTTTCTAAATAATAACGTTATTATTTCAGCACAGTCCATAAACTGCAGAAGTGCCATTTTATTAAACAAACCAAAATAAATCAATGACTCATTTTTATTTGTATTGAAATGAGATTTTACCTTTTTAAGATTGGATATACAAGTATATAGAAACAAAACGTGGCTCTTAAAAATGTGTTGTTTAGCGGCAATCCTAAAGTCCCATTTTATCCTAAGGACATTCCATCACTTGTTCCATATCTCCTCCTTTCGTTTTCTTCCTGTAGTAAAAGTGGCAACAGCAGAGGTACGTGTGATTAGAACCTGAACTTCGTATTAACGATCTGAGGTTGATTTTGCTGATAAAGCACTAAAAAAAAAAAAAGACACCACGTACTTGCCATCCTCACAAGCAATAAAAATCAACCTCAGATTTTTTATTTTTTTGAAGCTCAGGTTCTAATCACATTTATTCCCTTTCCACTGCCAAACACCAGCTCTGGTTTAACAATTCTACGATACTTCCTTTATAAAATTTTATCAACAATTTTTGTCCATTAATTTTCAATGGTTTTTTTTTTTTTTTTTTTTTTTTTTACTTGGCTTCATGACGATCTGAGGTTGATTTAGCCAATGAAGCATTGAAGGAAAACATACAACATTCAACTGTCATCATCAAGAGCAACGAAAATCAACCTCAGATTGTTGCTGCAAGGCTCAGGTTCTAATCTCACTCACCTCCTCTGTTCACCGTTTGTACTACACTTATTTCCTCACATTTTATCAACAATTTTTGTCCAATAATTTTCAATGTGTTTTCTTTTCCTTTACTCGGTTTCACGCTTATTGCAGTATTTTGATTTGTAAAATAAAATCTTTTCTACTTTTTACCACCTGAAGATGTATTCCCTTTAAACGGGCAACAAATTTAATTAAAAATTTATACTTCGTTAAAATCACGTCTACATGAACAAAAAAGTTATTATTTTTTTAAATAGGCAAATTCTGGAAGTGGATACTACAATAAAATCTCAATTAACTTTGATAATGAACAAGTATTCAAATTTTTTTTTTTTTTTCATTTTTCAATTTAAATTAGTATTTAAATTTGCGTTTAGTATTTAATTTTTTTTTCTATTTAAATTTATGTCTAGTATTTAATTTATTTAAATTAGTATTTAGGTTTAGTATTGAAATTTTTATTTTTTAATTTGAAAATTTGCTTATAATACGATTAAAAGTGTCGCCATCTTACCTGCCTATGTGTGATTCTGTGGTAGATTAGCAAATAGATATGCGAGACAGGCGAACGTGAACAAGATATTAGCTTATATACGCCACTCTCTTTCTTTCTCTGTTCGTTTAGTTTACTCTTTCCCTATCACAATCCCGGAATAAAGGAAGGCATGGTTTCACATAAATAAAAATTATTTTCATCCATTTTTCTCTTTCACTACTTTAGAACATTTTCTAATTGTCAGCATGGGCATTGGTATATTTACAAAGATGCGATTGTTATCTATATCCTATCCAAGCCAGGATTCATGCTACAAGTCTATGGCAGCACAAAGCAAATTACTTTGACATTTGAAAATGAGAGTTGTTTTGTGCTGTCTTCATTCCCACTATCCTAACTCTAACCCTTACAGTGGCAGGAATGATGTTGGCACTCATAATAACATTTGAAATTAAAATAAAGAAAACATTAAATGCACAAAGATTGTAAGAATTTCTGACTGTTGAAGTACCCAAGCTCAAACGTGTCCAACTTAAATAATTTTCTTTTTCATGGAGATGTAATTATAAAGATATTTAATAAAATTATTGAATAATAACATTGAAAAAACAAACAAACCAGCATTTTAAAAATAATTTTAAAATAAAAACTAGTAATATTCGAACTTACTTCCGTGAACAAATAAACTCTCTGATTTCACATTGCCTCGTTTTCTTTTAAAATAACACAAGGTATGTGCGTTTAAAACTTAGCAATGATTAAAAAAAAATTTAGTTGAGCAAAAAAGTCAAAAACAACACAATCTGCTTATACATATGTCCCAAGTGGAACCTTCTGGAAGTGTTTGAGGAGACTTGATGTCGCTCACATTCTGGTAAATACAGTAAGGCTGCTTTGTGCTTGTGTCTAAAAATAATACTATTTTTGAGATGAGGAATTTTCATTATTGTTTACAGTTAGTGGGCTGGATTTCTCATCTTGGTTTTTGTTATCACAACGTTTGGGCCATTTTGGTCTCTGGCATTGTGTCGAACTCTGAGACCGGCATGGAATTTAAAATCCAACACTTTATTAGATTCCATTCTCCGGTCATTTTGTTATTCTTTAAATTAACTTGTAAAATCATCGTGCTGCCTTTGTTCAGGATTGAACTCAGTCTCAAGATAACTTTCACACTTTAACCAATGTCCAATGTGTCTCAGTGATAAGTCTCTCAATCACGTTACTTAAAATATTCGGGTTTTCTTAAAATCCAGTGTTCCATATTAGGAAAAGGGAGTACAATTTTACTGGAAGAGTGTTAGAAAGCCTGGGAAATTGAACATTTTATATCTAGGGCTCGAATTAAGGGCCTAGTCATCCCGGCGATAAGTCTCTCGGCAACGTTACTTAAAATGTTCACGTTATCTGAAGGCTCCGAGTTCCTGAGATTAAAGGGAAAAAATCATGTGCAATTTACAATCTAGTATTTCTTTCGAAACCATTTATAATACTAGCCAAATATATATCATAAAGCCAGAAACAAAAATAAAAGTGAAACATTTCATCTGAAGATAAACAGTTCACATTCCACTTTTTTTCTGGCTTTGTGATATTCCTTTAGCTAAATTGTTAAATCGGCTTGCTGCCTTGTTCAGAACTGAATTCAAAACTTCTAGATAATCTGCACACTGTAACCAATGTCCTCGTCGCTTGGCCAGTACCTTTTTAATAAATGGTGGAATTCAAAATTCCATGGCGGTTCCTGAGTTCGACACAAGGCATATGAAAAAGCCAAGAGGGAAAAACGGTCGAAACATTGCTAACAGCGGCCAAGACGTGAAAACCAGTCCAACAATTGTAAATAATAATTAATAATGTTAATAAATAAGTAGACCCTGTGGAGTTTCTATGGTACTTTCTATATCAATTTATATAATTTACTGTTAAATAATATTCCTTTTGAAAAGAAATGTCTGTCAGTGACTGTTTCTTCTTCTAGAAAAGTAATTGTGATTGTCAGCTAAATATTCTTTAAATAAATAAAACGAACATGTTTCTTTATTTCTTTCAAATTGTAGCAATTTAATTCTTTTTAAAACAATAAATATTCTGCCTTACCATAAAAATAATTGTCTGCTATTCTTCAAATCAATAAAACGAATGCCACTTTTTGAAATGCATTTACTTAAAATTTTACTGTTTTAGTCGATAAGACGAAATTATTTGATTTTCGAACAATTTATTTTAAAATGGGTAAAGTCTGAATTGTTTACTTTAGTGACTCATCTGATTTCACTAATCACTGTCTTTGCTAATCAGACGATGTCATTGTTTTAAAATGTGTGTGAATGGTGATAACATACGTACGAACATGAAATGCCTTAGCGTATTATTATTAAAAATTAATAACATAAGATGTTAAAAAGTTTAATTTTATATCGGTTTTAGTCTTGTGACGAAAATAAGATAAAATCTTTAAAATTACTGAATTTTACAGACCTTAACCTTTCTACTCCTTTTTTGATTTAAAATGTTATGACTGTTGCCAAGATCTCATTCTGATTTACTATATTTTAGGAGCAAGTGGGAGAATTACAACCTAAATGTAAGCCTCACTGCTTGGAGCCAGCACTAGTAGTGGCATGGCCATATAGACGGGTTACTAATATCAGTCAACCAGATACCTTCAACAGACATAGCAGTCAGACACTTTTGACAGATGCATGCACAATGAAGACAAGATTTGTCACCTAACAAACACCTCACTGATGTTTGTTTTCTATTTGGTAACAAGACTTCCATCTCTTTGGCCGTTTGGCTTGGAGGAAGAGAAAATGATTTTGGCGACGAAAGTTGCCTGATGATTCCCCCTCCCAAATAACAGTCAGGAATAAACTCGACAAAGAGACTAGCCCATTTTGGTGGACTTTTATCTGTAGGACTGTGGCATATGTCCTAGGAGGTCTACCCTCTTAGGCGTTGCCTTCTCTTTTGGGGAAGGAGTTAGTTAATTGCTAACTGCCTGAGGAATCCTTACCGGGGAATTCCGACAGGGCTTTGCAGACTATTTTTAGAGGCCAGTCTGGCTCTCCTACACATTTGCCCCCACTTTCCGGCCTTGTTTCACATACTTTGTGGGAAGTATATAAATACTAGAATCAGAGTGCAGCATCTATTCTGCTACTACACTTCAGCTTTTCCGTCCTCTGTCCATGGAGAAATCTTTCTACACTGAGGCAATTTAAATTTTTGTCCCGATCCAGAGTTCCCTTTTTGGGGAGATGGATTTTCCCCTCATCAAAAATCGACCTTGCATCTAACTCTGCCCTCATAGGGAGAAAAGTAAATAAGAACAAAATGCTTGGCAACAGCATGCATAAAAAACAAACTTCGTTGCAATATCCATAACATATCCTCCTCATACCAACTACATAAGGCTTTTATTCTGCTTTGACCAAAAAATATCTTGAAGATGGCAAATTTTCAAAGCTGTCTTGTGCAAAAAGAATTTGCTGATCCGTTTTGTTCAACTGATCAGACAACCTTGAAAGTTCTATTGAAATTGATCTCAATTTGGTTTTATTAACTTGAATCATGTACAGTTAAGTAACCATTGGAACGAGATAAGTCAGGGGGCAGCGCAAATGATAGAGGTCAGCAGAGCTCAACTCATAAAATGTAACATCTCACCACAAGGGCTGTGAGACCTAGCCAGCGATTGTGCAACCTATTGAGAGGCATGCTGAATGGGCTTGGAGTGCTACGTAGTACACTTTTTCACTAGCCTTGATGAGAGGATAGTGTGTGCAGGTATCAACTGAGAGACGCCATTCACATCTGTGGTGTCTGTGGACGGCGGTGCGGATCGGGAATTGGCTTCCTCAGCTACCAAAGTTGCAACAATAGATTTAACACAACTAAAAAGTGTTTCCTTAAATTCAATAATGAAAGTCTCTGGCCCTGCACGTTTCACTTGCAAAAGTAAAAAAAAAAATAAAAAAAATAAAAATACTGCCCCTTTGTAGAATTGTCTATCTTATATATTATCTCAATCACAAATTAATCAAGAATGGTCAATGGCGTAGGCATTCAAACTATTCAGACGCTCTACTTTACAAATTTAAGGAAAACTATTTCTCTGCAGCTATTTATTTTTACCAATGAGTCCCCTCTTATAAAGGCCAAAAGCCACTCGAGAATAACAGTTAATGAGCTGGCAAGATTGGCAGTTGAATGATAATTCTATGAGACGATTGAAAATCTCCACATACCATCCGCAATAGCAGACTCAGAAAAGAGCAATTCTCTCTCTCTGTCAAAATCATTGCTCATAGAATGTGAGTACTAAAGGACAAAATAGGGGGGGGGGGGAGTCATTGTATGGAGGGTTAGTGTCATCCCATTTATCGAAGATATTACAAGTTTTGCTTTGTGAAATTTCAATTAGTTAGCCCCCTTACTTTGTCAGCATTAAACAATATGAACTAAGGAAGGACTTTTATCTCTGTTTATCAAGTTGAGCCATTTATCGCACTGACAGTGAGATTAAAAAGTCAAAGTCATATTCACAATAAAAGAACGTTAACTTTCTAATATACTGATTATGTCTATGCGATCGACACCGTTTGGGGAACGGCAGGTGCGGTGTCATGTTAAACCCGTCTATTTTTAACTGCTCTAATAAATTGTTAGTGAATGTACACGTGCTCAGAGAATGTCGTTGCTTGAACTGAAAATTAAGTAAATCAGAAGCTTCTGTTAATTTTCTTTATATATATATATATAAATTTTAATAGTTTGAAACAAGTTTTCGTAAATTTTACATGCAAAAGAAAGGGAGGTAAGTAATACGTGGCGGATCAACATGAATGATCTCCCATGGCTGTTCAGCAGGATTATTTTACTATAGCTAGAAGAAAAAGCAGTGATGAATTCGTATTTTGCCAGAGTATTAGCAAAAGTCACGTAACAGATCTGATAGGCAAATCAGCCTGCTGCTTCAGGACAAGAGTTGTTGCGCACACACACTGTGTGTGTGAGTGTGTGAGAGAGAGAGAGTAAATAAATGGAAGAGTACATTTTTATTGAATATTTATGAAGAACACTTGTTGTTGTCTGGAAGCAGGGACTTTAAATTATTTCTATAGAATCACTCCCGTCTTCAAACCAGTTAGTTTAAGGGGGGGGGGGGGGTGACGTTATTTGACGTAACGCCCAAACTGCTTATTTGCGACGATTTTCAATGTCTCAGAAACTGAAATTTACTTATCATTTAAGTTGTAAAATAAAGGGAGGTAATTCTTAAAATACGAAAATTACCTTTTAAACATGTCAACTAATTAGCCGACGCCCCCCCCCCCCCCAAGTAAATCAGAAGCTCCTTCCAGCAATGTCTTTTATAACTTTAATAGTTCGAAACAGGTATAAAGTCTGCTTGCATAACTATAAGCTATTTGTTTCCCTCAAAATAAAATAAAAAGGGGGAGATAACCCGCAGCCTAAAACTAAGGTTGATTCCGATCCAATCTCCTTTCCTTTTCTAATATGAGTCTGCTTTTAAAAATATTTTTTAAAGAAAATGATTGCGTGTCATGTTCTATGAAAAATGTTTATTTTATTCTTTGGTCATCTTTAGATAGCTCATAAAGGTCGTAGACTGATTTGCATACTTTTGTTGGTTGACATTAGACCAGTAGTTTATAGAGGAGGAGGACAAACTCATTTTAACTTCTACAGATTAAAAGTAGATGAGGTTGGATACATCATTAGAGTTAAAACACTACCAGATCTAATCTGGCCCTGCACGTTTCACTTGCAAAAGTAAAAATAAAATTAAAAAAAAAAAAAAAATAAAAAATACTGCCTTTTGTAGAATTGTCTATCTTATATATTATCACAAATTAATCATGAATGGTCTATGGCGTAGGCATTCAAACTATTCAGACGCCCTGCTTTACAAATTTAAGGAAAACTATTTCGATACTGCTATTTGTTTTTACCAATGAGTCCCCGCTTATCAAGGCCAAAAGCCACTCGAGAATAACAGTTAATGAGCTGGAAAGATTCGTAGTTGAATGATAATTCTATGAGACGATTGAAAATCTCCACATACCATCCGCTCAAAACAATAGCGGACACAGAAAACAGCAATTCTCTCTTTGTCAAAATAGTAATAACTAACTTCGGTTAGTTAAATAGGACTGACATAAAACGATGTCAGCACAAATGCAACTGTCAAACGTACATACCATTTATTATACATTATATATTTTAGGTTTTTCACTTATAAGATAGATTATTCAGTGAAAGACCGGGATTAGGCCAATAAAAATAAGCTCGATGATACAGAACAATTATATGTGATTTTTTTTGAAGGCTTACCAAATCATTCCATTCAGGAGACCAATCATCACCACAAAAGACTTTTCTTTCAAAGATTATTTATTTATATATATATATGCCATTATTACTATTTTTATGGTAACAACTCTAGAAAGGCTGCACAGTTAACTACAGACCATTTATTTTATTTTTATTTTGTTTGTTTCTATATCAGTGGTTAATAACGTTATTCTTCCCAACCATCTGTAAATCTTAGTTGAAAACAAAAGACTTTAAGTATGAGAATTACCTCCATTTGGTAGTTTTTGCAGAACTGGATTTACCTCGTCATTTAAAACTGACTGTGTCTTAACTTAGTCCTCATAGGTAAGCAAATAAAGTTAAAACCTTATCGAGATTGACAATTTGTTGACATATGAAGATTTTATGTCACTTGATCAAAAATAAATTAGTTTGATGAAAAAAATTTAAAAAAATGTATATTTTTATTATTTTTTGTTTTAATGTACTGCTTTCAATTGTTCCCAAGCTTATTTTAGTGAATATCTTCATTTTTTGTTTCTGGTATACAGTAGAAGCCGCTTATTTTCTCATTTCTAGCACAATTTTAAAAAAAGTGGGGGTCCTTCATTTTATGCAACTTCTGGCCTATTTTGATAAGCTAGGTTGAGAATCAGGTATGAGAGGAAATAAATGAATCGAGAGAGGGGAGGGTGAAGAAGAGAGAATCCAATGAAATGAATTCCACTAAAATAACGTCTGCCAAAAACCAGAGTCGAGTTTAACAAATAATAATTTCGGACATACATTTAAGACTGATATATTTGAATATATATAGACTGGATATTACGAGTGAAACTTAGGTTTCATAGAAGTCCCTCTGATAGATTCTTAGGAATCTAATCAGAATAGGCAGCTAATCCCCAGCTTTCAAACTTCTTAATTCGAGCCAAATACTGAGGATAAGCGGCCTATTCTGATTAGATTTCTAAGAATCTATCAGAGGAACTTCTAGGAAGCCTAAGTTTCATTCATAATATCCAGTTTCTTTAAATGTGTCGGACTTTTACTCCGGTAATTGAGTACTCTTGTCAATTGTTCTTTTAAAAAGCTTTGTACATTTATATATGTCAATATTCACCCATCCTGATCAAAACATTTGAACAAACTTGCTCTCATTAATAGTGTCTAGTGCTCTCATTAATGGTGTCTAGTGATTTTTGATGTTCATTCATTTTCCATTCCTACGAAATTATTATTGTATTATTAAAAAATACAGAAACGTGATTTAACAGTTCATTCAAAAGAAAAGACATATCAATCAGTTAATAAAAATAAAGTATAGATATAATAAATATAACATGCAATACATTATGTATTGGACTTTAAGTGTGAGAAAAAAAGTTTATTTTTTTACCTTGCTTCATATTTTAAATATCGTAGAATAAGTTTATATAATATATAGACAGATTTATTAGGCAGCGGTTTCGGAGGTTATTGGCAAATCAAATCCGTAGGGTTAAATCCCACATTAAACTGTCTTCAGTAGCTGGCTCAACCTAAATGAGTCCAGCTACTGAAGACAGAATTTAGCTTGATTATCCAATAACCTTTGAAACCGCTGGTGTAGATGGAGATGGTTAATCAATATATAATTGTATAGTATTATAAATAAATTTAAAAAATATTATGCTCCTACTAGCGTACTTGAGCACTCATTTGTTCATATACATTCTATCATACTTTTATAAATTATCGATTTTTGTAAGGGGGAGAAAAGGGATTATGCGTTTGGTCCTCTGATTCCCATGTGATTATAAACCCAAAATGAGGCTAATATATTTTATGCCATTTTGCCGTAAATCTGCTTTTCAGTAATATATATATATATATATATATATGCGGAGTGAGTAGATAAGCATATAGTAATGAGACATGTTTAGAACAACGGTAGTATAATCTGTAAGTCAGACTTTAGTCATGGTAAAAATAAGGTCAGACTTATAGACCGGTGTTTTAAACATGTCTGTGTCACTATTTTGTTTACATGTTTAGCCACTCAGTATACAAACTATTCCATTGTCTGAAATTTTAATTTCCTCATTCAAACTTCATATATATATATATATATATCTCACTTCATCCCTGTATGTAGTCAAAACTTAAATATTATTTAACAATGTTCCTTTTTAGACTATAATCAGTTTTCATTTGCAACTTCGAATATTTATTGTTAAAAAAATCCTTTTAAAAAGACTACTAGCATTTTTTTTTAGGCCTATAGACTCCTAAAGCAAAAAACAGCTATCATAGAAGGTCACAAGGACGTTTTCCGAATCATATATATATATAATATAAAAGTATAATATCTGGTCGCTTTTTTCACTAAATTATGAATTTGGTTTGCTTTAAAATGCACACAGCTGCCAGAAAATTTGAGAAAAATGCCAAATGAATCTCAAACTAAAATTATTGGCTCTGGCAACAGGAGATGCTGTGATTATGTATTTGCTTCTCTCTTATTCCATCGTTATCATAAACCCAAAATGAGGGAAGTATATTTATGCCATTTGTCCGAAACTGAGCTTTGTTCGACATCTAGTTTTCAGTACGAGTTCAGATTTAAAAAAATTCTTTTTTTTAAAAAATAGTCTTGTTACATAAGTTTGAAAAAAAAAGGAAGCCAAATACCCTGTATTTCACTTTTTATTGCATTTTATTAACAGCAAAAGTTGTTTGATAGTACTAAATAAATTAAACAAGAGGCAAGACTTCTATAAATTCATAAAACAAAAATATTTTAAACTTTGAATTGGATTAATTAGAATAAGAAGCCAGGTAAAAAAAAAAAAACTCAAATTATATACAATAGTAGATAATAAAAAAAAAGGTTCTCATCACTTTAGACAGTGTCACCCTCAGATTTTCCTTAATTCAAAACAAAAAAAGAATTGTTTGAATTTTCATATTGCCTTAGAGTAAACGTTTTGGTTAATGAGAACTTCTGCAGTACACAATAAGCTAAGTAGTGCGAGAGCCAAATCCATAAATATGTAAAAAAAAAAAAAAAAAAAATTTTTTTTGATAAAATTGATTTTAATGTAATTCTTTAAATATATATATATATATATATATATATATATATATATATAATTTTTTTTTTTTTACATTTTTGGTGTTAACCAAATTTATGAATTTTGCTTGCAGTACTCAACATATTGGAAAACCTCATTGACCGAAACGTCGGTTTTATCAACTAATAAAGAAAATTTAACAAACTGAATATTTTTATCTATCTTTATATATATATATATATAGCTAAGGTAATGTTTTATGCTCTATTTATACAGAAAGTCAGAATAGATCAGTTGGTAGAATCTCAGACTGAAGATCTCAAGGTTTCTCTTCCGGTCATGGCATCCGCTTTATTTGTTGCGAATTTATTATTTATCATCAATGAAATATTCTCGATTTCTAAAAGTAGTTAAGATCTCATATATATCAATCTAAATGTGTGTTTGTGTTAAATATTTCATCCAATCAAATATTTCTTTTAGAGGTAGCAATATTAACTAAAAAATATACGAAAGTTTAGGAAATTCTTTAAATTACTAAAAGGAAATTTAAATAATTTCTTTAAAAAAACAAAAAAAAAAACATGTTATTTTATATATTTATATAGTGTTGTCTATTTAATGGCTAAAAGATTCTTGACGATATAATTTAAAGATTTTTTTTTATTGCGATTAATTTTCGACAGACTAACTTTTTAGGTTCCATGATATCAGAGAAATTAATGTTTCTCTTTAGTTTAAGAGCACAACTTATCCATAATAATTGATTACTTTCGATCCTGCAGTTTAAAGCTTTCACACGTCGGACATCTTAATTGATTATCAATAGATTAAGATAAATGGCTTACTTGTTTTCATTATCGTGACACTACGAAATTCGAAAGTGTTTTGAAACAGTTCAATTGACGAATAGAAAGTAATTTCTGGCTTGAGTTTACAAGGCAAATATTATGATTCAGTTGTGATCAGAAGCTGAAGAAATAATTAATTCTCATGTTTTATTAAAGAACCAATTCTGATATTAAACAATATCTGACTGATAACATTATGTGATTATAATAAGTAAATTAGACATCATAATATACTATATATAAAGTTGGTGCTAGTGACCTTGCAAGAGAATCTGTAACAGTCGTTGGCCGTTTGTTGTGATCTGCACCGACCAGATCGATTTCATATATGTATACATATACTATTTTAATTCCTTAAGCTCACACAGAATATGGGTTGAAATATCAATAGTACTTAAAATACTAGAGCTAAACCTATAATAATGGAATAGTCCAAGTTTTTTGTTTTGTTTAAAGCAATTTATTAAAAAAAAATATTTTCTCCTATACGATCGTTTCAACCATATTTAATCATACAATGAGAATTGTATGATTTAATATGGGAGAAAATAATTTAAAAAAAACTTTAAACAAAAAAAAACTGAGTATGGTCTTATATATATATATATATATATATATATATATATATGTAAGAGGATAAAATACAAGATATATCATAAAATGAAAGGCCGTGGAGACAATGTATGCAAGACAGAAAAAAATCAATTAAACCTAGGAAGAAATAAAAATGAAACAATATTTATTTTTAAATCTCGTTTGATTTTTTTTATTTCTTCCAGTTAATAATTGTGTTTCCTTTCTGTCATATATATATATATATATATATATATATATATATATATGATATTAAGTAAATGCTCTTATTAAATTTGGCAAAAAGGATTGTCGGTTGGCAGACACTGGAATTATTTTGGGTGGGAGAGAGATTGGAATTTATCAGAAGTTTTTTTATTTTTTTATTTTTATTTTTAAACCTAAACAGAAAAAAAAGAAAACGCATTTTTTTTTAGTTTCTTTTGTACAAAAATGGAAATTTCTGTTAGTCTTTTATGAGTTTCTCTTTTCTTGGGTGAGGAGCCACCACCAAGTCTTGCTTTTATTGCTGTCATAAATAACAAACCATTTTTTCATGTAAAGGGGGAGAGTTATTTCCATTTCAGAAATTCTCAAAGAAATGATGTTTTTTTTCTTCTATTTCATTCTCTTTTTGGTTTGGTTTAATTTAGCATTTTGAGTATGAAGGGTCTCTTTTTTTGTTTGTTTTTCTTTCTTTTTTACAAGTTCATGAATGTCTAATTACAGTGGGCAGAGTGCATGAAAGGCTTGCCCAGAATTCAGCTGGATTGTCCCAGCCTTCAGCTTCAGCATAAAGCAAGAATTAAAAAAAAATATATATGGGGTTTTGAGTTTTCACCCATCATGATCACTTCCTTTAAAAAAAAAAGAAAATCTTTTTTCATTTGCTGTTCTTGCCAGATGAATACATTTTCGAATAGATGTCAATAATTCTTTCTTTTCTCATTTCTGGTACGATTCGCACTTTGTAAAGGGGTGCCTGGCACAAGATACAGGAACTTCGACTGGGAGCAGCACAGGGGATCGCGTTTGCTTAGCGGAATGGCAAAGACTGGAAAGACACAAGTGATTTGGAGTTACTTCCCTTGAGTTCCTTCCCCCTTGGCACCAGAATTGAACATTGAAGAACATTCTTCAAATATTGATAGATTTTTGTATGAATATTTTTTTTTTTTTTAATTTTTTTTTTTTTTACTAATATCTTTATTATTATAATTATTATTATTATAGTAGTAATAATAATAACAATAATAATCCGATATATTATTTGAAAACTTTCATGTAAAGGCCTTTTTATAGTTTGGTTCATTTTTGATGCTATAACAAAATGTAGGTATGTTTATGTACAAGCTACCCTAGCCGCCCCCTCCCCCCAAAACTATATTGGTCATATTGGATCCTTTTTTTTTTTTTTTCATTTCCCCTCCTCCCTTTCTCATATTTAAACTTTCAATTAAGCAGACCATTCAATTATCCAGTTTTTCACAACACAAGTAAAAAAAAAAAAAAATCTCTGTGAGAAAGGTAAAACCTTGTTGGGGTTAAGTTTAGAGGGGGGGGGGGTCATTGTCTATACTTTTTGTTTATTTTTTAAAAAATCCTGTTCGCCCAAATTGTGGTTCTGTTATCTTCCCAAAAATTACAGATGTCGGCTCTTTTGTTTACGGTGATCCATCACGTCTAGGTGATTGTGTGGAGGTCCCCAGCACGTATCAGTATATGTCTGTGTAGAATTGATGTAGATGTGTTTAGAGTAGGTTCTTACATAGCCAGCGGTGACCCATTGCATCAGCTTATGTTATCTAGCTTTATCGGGGTCTCCTCTGTGATGTAATTCTGCATGCCTGGTGTGCCAACACAGCCAACCTAGAGGTCTATCTCTTCATCTTCTGCATTACGTCGTACTTTTAGACATAAGCAACATGAAACCACAATGCCAACAGCCTGAAAAAGATATAAAAAAAATACATATGTAAGTAATTATTATATTTACAAAGGCGGCTTTTTAGTTAGTAATTTCTTAAAATATTAATTCCTCCAGTGGTCGATTATCTCCCTTTATTGCTTTTCTGTAAATAAAATAAAAAATGTTAAATTTATCAGTTAACACATTAGTGCCCCAATTATTTTTCTTTAATTTATTATCAAAAATCTTTTCTAAATACAATATTATTTGATATTAAAGTTACTTTCCAAGACTTATTTGACTATAGGATATAGCATTCAATTATACAATATATAAATGTAAATTGGTCATAAGGACTTCTTGCAGTAAAAAAATATCCCCCCCCCAAAAAAAAAATAAAATGGAGGTAACTAACAGAGCAAAAAGGGGTGAAAAAAAATGAAACAAATAAATGTTACCAAAGGCAAGATAACTTATCCAGGTAGGTAGAAGAGTAATTTTATTTGTGTTTTAACTTATTTTAAAGCGTTTTTTTTGTTCTAAACAAATCAAGTTAGAACGGAAAAAAAGGCTGCCCATAAGCCCTGCACACAGACCCTTGATAATAATTCAAAAATCGAAAATTAAACAAAATACTGGTAGAAACACATTCAATAAATGTCATAAATCGCACGAAAATGTAATGTTCTACCAGTATTTTGTTTAATTTTCGATTTCTGAATTATTATCAAAGGTCTTCGTGCAGTAACTTATCTTGCTTTTGGTAACATGCATTTCATATTTGTTTTTTTCACCCTTTTTTCTGTGAGTTACAGTAAAAAATACCCATTTCATTAAAAATATAGAGTGGAAGCGTACATTTTCATCTATTATTCATAGTATACTGAAAACTGAGACAGACAGTAAGTATAATATTTGAAAGACACGCCCAATCTTTATTACTAACTATAGATATCTCTGAAAAAAAAATATTCAGATGTTGCTAGAAATATGGTTGTCTTTCTGGTCTAAAAAAAAAAAAAAAAAAAAAAAAAAATTTTCTTTCACTCTATTTTGTGTACCATGGGATACACGATGGCTAAGCCCCCAGTGAGAGCAAGCACTTAGGACATCCTCACTATCCAGTGACAAAGTCCGCTCTGACGTTTTTATTTCGCTTATTGCATCTCCATTTTATGCATTCCTTCACTCATGATTTTTGTTTACTTTTCAAATCAACTGATATTTACAGTATTTGTCGAAGTATATTTGTATTCTAACAGCACATTCTTCACTAAATTTTAAACTTAACCTAAATTGTGTTCAGCACACTTTTCATAATCTCTGCTCTCAACGACAATCTAGATACATAATTATCCCTATAAAAAAAAAAAAAGAAAAAAAAGTTGATTATATTTTTAAAACAAAACTAATTTTAGGGTTTAAAAAATTATAAGCAGACAAATGGTTTCTATTGTTGGCTTCACTTCCTAAAGTTCTTCATAACTTTCAGTGTAATTTCCTCTTCGATTTCTTCTTTCAAATCCTAAAAAGTTTTAGTGTTAAATAGTAGCAAATGGGTTAATGAAAAGGTTAGGGGTCAGAGTGGATTGCACCAAACAGAAGTTACACAAACCACGTGATTTTCGGGCGCCCCCTTCTCGCCTTAGATTTGAACAAGAGAAGACGTGTTTTTGCACACACTGCCCACACAGGGATAGCACACGTGGAGTGACTGATGTAATGAAAAATAAGCATCTAATCCTCCTCTCTCACACTCGTGCAAATTATGTGCTGCCTTCGAATAAATCGTTGCCTTAAAAACTAAGCAACAATTTTCGGCTTGTTGCGTATCCAACTTTAATTCCAGCAATAATACCCCCCCCCCCCTCCGCCCCTCTTCTGGAGATGATCGGGAACAAAGAACCTCAGTTCCGGAAGGAGCAAACAACACAAGGTAAAACTTAATTGTACTGTTATTATTTGGTTAGGTTTGGTTTAGTTTGGGTTAGTTTGGTTTGGTTTGGTTTGTTTTATTATTTGTGATTGCATTTAATACAATCCATGTATTGTTTTGGAATGACTTGCAAGACATTTTGATTTCCCCTCTGAGGGTAGTTAATGTAACATTAGGGAAAGGTCAGAACACTTTTTGAAGGAGCCAATGATGGTGATTGGTCTTACAACTATTTCGAGATAAAAGACAAAATGCGACAAGGGCAAAAAAATGCTGACGAACACTAGAGTTAAATGTGTAGAAAATCAACAATTTTATTGCACCATAAAAAGGTAGAATAGAAAGACAAAACCTCATTCAACATTTAAAACAACTTTATTTTGCCATCTTCGTTAACATGTGAATATAGAGAAGAAGAGAATAATATGTCCAAGAGTCTGGATGGGGGAAAGGTTGGAGAGTCTATGTGTAGGGTAATTGAGATGGCATTAACAGTCAATAGTTTTCAATTTAGTTATCTCCCCTTTACAGAGTGGCTGTTTATAGTGTCTAAAGCTAGATGGCTCTGGCTGGCAGTTAGTTTGCATAGATTATAGTGATAGTAATATAAACTACGTACTGTTTTGATCAAAGAGTGTTAGTTATTAAACAAGCTGAAAGACTGAAAAATTCGGTAGTAGAGAATAGTTGACTTTCAAGAACTTTCTGACATCATGGCTTCGAAAATGTCTACTCCACCTACATTGGATCCAGAAAAAATATATGTTGTACTTAGGAAGTTGCAGGCCAAGAGAAGAGTTTGGGGATAGAATTGAGCGACAGGAGAGGTAGACAGCAAGGGGCTGTTTACGGCCAAAAGGAGGAAGGATAGTGGTGATCACTCCCTTTTATAAACTCGCATCTCTATTCGTATGCGAGTGTTTAATTGGGCAAATCAGAATCAAAGTTAAAATTCTTTGCCAATCAGCACACAGCTTAAAAACCAAGCTTAGATTCAAAACATCGTTTATAACGGCTTGTTACTGTTGCCATTTGTGATATATTACTACAACGTTGCTGGTGAAGCTGTAGAATTACCCATGAGTAACCAAACCTACCAGCCATTTCTCCGACCTCTGATGTCTACATTCAACCAGCAACGTCAGGGAAATATCCGATGCAGATACTCCTCGTTACCTTTACAGTGAAATAAAACCTATCTTTATTTACACACTTAACGTCTGCACTTAACTTCTTTTTTTTTTTTGCCCTTCTCATATTTTAACTTGTTTCTAAATAGTTGAAACATCGATCACTATCATCGGCTCTGCAACAAACATTTTCCTCTGGGTATCCTGAAAAAAAGTCACAAAGGTTTAAATCTGGTGTCCTTCGCAGTCACAAGGGTTTAAATGTGGTGACCTTGGCAGCCACACCACTTAAAGAAATCAAACACCAAGCGAAAATTTCCCTCAACACTCCATGATCATTGGTAGATAAATTCTTATGATAATTGATGAAGACAATAGAAATGATAGAGCCTAGCTCACTAATTGAAACTTGCCCCCCCCCCCGTCAGCAACACGACAGCATACACTTACCAGTAATATTGGTATAGAACCTGCTACCAGTCCAAGAATTATTGATCGTTCAAGCAGGTGCTCCCGTATTTTGTCCAGGCAACCCTGTAAGCAAAATATTGATAATTAAAATATAATCAGAAACACAGATCTCTATAAAGTGAGGTATGTTTATATTTTGTATGTACAGGACTCACCCAAAACTAATCTATCTATCATTATGAATTTTAGAACACAGCTTCTATGCATAAGTGGTTGTAATAAGCACTGTCCTTCCTATGTAAATTAATGATTGCCACCATTATAAACAGATGAGAAACAGCACAAACCACTGCCTGAAATTATATATATATATATATATACTTCCATCCAGTCACGAAAAAGTCAGCAAGTAAAACATTTCAAGTTCTGAGGGAAATCGAGAAAGCAAATAGCAAATCAGACAACCACCCCTTCATCTAAAGTGATTTCAGAAAAAGACTCTTCACTAAAAGAACAGAAAAAAAGCAAATAAAAAACACTAAATGTTTTTAATTTTTTAAATTTATACTAAAGGTTATGAAAATAGTAATTTACATATGAAGAATTTAATTACTAATGTAATTCCACGATTTTATATGAATATTAATGTGAACACTGGCTAAGCATAATTTGTTTTGTTGTCATTTTTGATGGAGGATGTACACTGGTTATGATATAATATATATACAAGAAGAATACATGTCCCAGGGCGGGTAAATATAATTTTCCGAAGAGCCCAGTTTTGCACCACTTTTATGTTCCCCTATGAAGATTAAAATATAACGCCAGAAAACCTTATGTTTAGAATCAAATTAAAATAGTTTTGATTCTAAAAATGTCTAAAATTTAAGCTTAAGCTGTCTTAAAAGAATGAAATTCAGTGAATCTTAATTGGTGTATAATGACTATGGATCAAATTTAATGCAAATTTGAAATATCAATTTTCAAAATGGTAATTGTGCTTATATTATGCTCCCTAAAATCCCTTTTAAAATAGCCCAAAGAAACTGGAATTTGGGAAATATTTATTAATTGATGTCTAATCTATATACTACTAAAAGTCTATGGGTCTTGTATGTTTGCAATCAGCTTTCAGCTTTCCGGTTTTCAACATCCGGTTGCGCATGCGTAAATAGCATCGTCTTCCAATCTGTTATTCCAATTCCGTTGAACTCTTCTTATTAACGAACGCATGAAATTTTTCATTCTGGAAATGTTTATATCGCTTTAAATATAAAACAATTACATTTAATTTCATAAAATAGTTTTTTTGTTTTCTCCACGGCTAAAAACATTCAACGGCAGGACTTTGTAAAGTTTGTCGCAGTTTCAAAAAAGCTCCACCCTTTTAAAAAACAAAAACAAACAAACAAAACAACAACAATCATTATTAATATCAATAGCGGCGGTGAACGAAACCATCTCCCACTTTTCCTCTCACAGATTTCACCACTCCTACTCCCTCTGTTTTCGTTACGTACGCGAGACAGCCGGTTGTACCCCCTTCCTTTCTCAAATCGCCTTTATTTTTATAATCTTTTAAATGAAATTGTTAGTTGAAACTAACAATTTCATTTAAAAGATTATATATAAAAAATTGAATTTAACTATAATAAGTATTATGGTACCTGTTCAGTGCATATTTACCTATAAGTATGGCCAACCACTTATAATTCAGTAACTATAATTTAAAAAAAAAACAATTATAATAAACAGAACGACGCATAGAAATCTATCTATTCTTTTTTCAACAATTACATTTAATTTCATCAAATAGTTTTCTTGTTTTCTCCATGTTATTACTGTAAGCGTATGGTGACAAGCAAAAATGAACGAACAACACAGGATTAAAATTGGGAAAATATTATGGTTTATTTTCCAGAACAATTCAACGGGAAGACATTTTCGATAAGGGATTTCGGAATTGGAGTGGATGTCGCAACAGTCGAGAAGCCTTGGTGGGTAGTAGTAAATTGTTGACAATGTCCTGTAGGCGAGCAGTGGTAGAAGCAGTAATAGTTGCGTTATACGATGTCGGCGTCGGATGACGCGGTGTAGCAGTAGCGCCAATAGTTGTGTTGTTGTTGTTCAGCGTCGCTGATTCAATGGCGTTTGGCCGACGAAATTGTCGTGATACGTTGTTGAATTGTTTAATTTTTGTACTTGAAGTTGCTGGTTTTTTTTGTCGTTGTTTGAGGAGGACCGAACGTCGCTATTCTTGTGTTCTTGGCTGATTCCAGATTTCTTTCCTGTCGTCTGCTTGGGCCAGCTGGTTTTATGGAAAAGCCTGCGGACGTAGGTGTAGACATACGACCGATAACACGGAGATGAAAATCTGACGGCCGGCGTCAACAAACTGTGTTTGTTTGAATTTCTATTTTCGCCACAATAATCCCGATACATGATCAGTCAGCCCGTAATTTCGTGGTAGTAAACATGATTATGTTTACCGACTTTTGTGCCACTGTGGCGATCACAGAACGCCTCCCAGTGCCTGGGATTCCACTTTTGAGCAGTCGGGAATCGCCCAAACAAGACACATCGAGGTGGCGGTCGCCATGACAACAACACTCCAGCTGGCATGACAAGCGTCGTCAAATCAAAACGAGATCTAAAAATCATAACATCCACAAGTGTCACGCACATACATGAATTCCATAGCTAATATAACAAACTGACCCAACGGGTCACGGGTGGTCTAGTACCTATTAAAATTTCACAAAAATCTGAGTATATCTGAATTTTCACAAAGGGCTTCCACCCCCTCTTTACCACCTTTGCATTAGACTAAATATAGCAGACAGTACCCACTCTTACGCCTAGCAGCCGTGTTCCAAAATTCATTAATTAGTTTAAGAGTGAATCCTAAATATATAAATATTACATATAACTTGTTATATATATCAGGGAAAATATACACGTAAACTTTTTTCATCATTTCCGCATTTTACAAATCTTAGTCCTTCCATTTTCTAAGAGCTAGAAACTGCATTAAAAGAGCATATACGGAAGATTTGCCAAATATATTTATCGTATAAAAATATGTTGCACACACATCAAAACAAGAATAAAATCATACCTCTGTATTTAAGTCCGGATTTCGTAAATCCTCCCTCCCCAGGGGTGGACCAATGGCGGGTGGTGCTCTCAACTGTGTTACACCTGTGCAGCGTTTTTCATTGGCATTTTTCTTGCAGCAACTGCTGGGCACATAAGGGGTTTCTGGGAAGTAAATAAAATAAAATTTATAAATTAAAACTCAATAGTAAAAAAAAAAAAAAACTCGTTAACAATTTTTACAAATGTTGACAAAAATTAAAAAAACGTCTTTTAGGTATTTTCAATCCTCTCAATTTTCATTCATCAATCAAGTAACAATCTCATTAACCCTTATCCTCGAGTGGATTTTGGCCTTGATAAGTAGTGACTCATTTCAAAACAAAGTAAACACAAATGTGTATTGATACGAAAAATCTAAATATTTTCATGCTTAAAATAATTTAAATAAAACTAAACACTATCGCGAAATAATATTTTACTTTTAACTCTAGATATTCTATGATTTAATAATAAATAACGGTGGCTCAGAGTTATAATTGAGACCAGATCCAAGTTACCTCCCCTGAAACATTACTAGGCACCAGAGAATACACTCCTATTTCTGGATACCAAAAATGATATTTAAATTCCAACTTCAATCTATTTAACGTCACTTTTCTTTGTCCAGGCATCAGATTTTTTTTTTTTTTACATATTTTGCAAGCTCACTCTAAAGTTCCCATCGTTCAGTAGGTCAACTGTCTCCAAATTCCACCTTGTACGTTCTTGTCCAATCATTTGCTTCCAAATTATCCTTGGCCAGCCAACCTTTCTGTGATTAAAGACATCTATTCTTCTGCAACGGTTGATTCAGGAGGATGAACGCTCCACATGACCATACCTGCATAACAGATTCGTCCTTAGGATAACCTATGCAGTGCTTTCAGCAAAATCTCTGACCCAATGTATTGGATTTGGTCATCCAAATGCGAATTTAGAACCGGACATTTTGTTTCTTTCCGACTTGGATGCTCAAGCAATCGGGTGCAGTCCGACAGATGCCAATCTTGGCAGGCCTTTCACTAACCCAGGTCACAGTCGTTTCCAGACTACATCGCTTCTGCTTGCAATCAGACGAAACCTCCAGAACAACTATCTTTCATATGACCTTTTCTGGTCGCATCATAGGCTTCCAGATATCAACAGTCATATTTACCTGTACATTGTCGATGAATATATGTGTGTGTGTGTGCCTTGATAACACATGTATTTCGGTTGTGTTGAGAATATTAACATGGGTTTTCATTTAGTAACTACTGTGGTTTTCATCTTATTTATGTTTCAAAGACAAACTGTGAGAATAAATGTATGTGTAGAGGTCATATGGTTGACCGGAAATGTGCTCTTCACTGAACGAGATTCATGTGAGAAATCGTAATTTGGCACAAAACCCAAGTCACGTGATCAGCGTGATTAACCAGTTCGAGCCAGGATTCTGAAGAGACAAGATATACGTTCCTGCGTTCTCTGCCAGGCCGATGACAGAACATACGAACTCCGGGAAAAGTCTACTACATCTTGTCTGCCATATATTTAACCAGTTCGTGACTTACAGCTAGTGGCAGAGAATCTAAGAACTCCAGGAAAAGGTTATTTCGCCTTGTCAATATATATTCAACCCAACGTATAAAAGATGTTCTGTTCCCTTGTTCCTGCGAATAAACCTATAGAAATGTAAAACCCTTTAGTTGATGCATCTCATTTAATCTGTCGACATTCATCATATGTAAACACAACTGTTTGTTTTAATTATTATCCTTTTTCCTTTGTTTATTCTTTCCCTTGTGTGTTATACTCATAACCCAATATACAAAATGACAGCTGTATGTATTAGCAAGAAAGTCTAGCCATCAACCAGGTGGGGTCAACCAGATCTTACGTGTAGTTGTGTTTTTCATAGCAAGGCGAGGATATGCCCACGACAATCAGTCCCACCGAGTTTGGGCCATTTGAGTTAGGTGGCCTATTTTGTGTCGGCCGAGGGATGGTTTTGTGCAGCGCACCCTTCAAAACTTTATCATGCGTTGAGAAAAAGAGTTAGTTTATTGCTAAACGCCTGAGGCGCCCCGACCAGGGAATTCTGACGGGGCAGCTCAGGCAATTGTTGTAGGCCCAAGTGTTCTGCCTCTTGGGCGTTGGCTTTTCAATCCTCAACTTCCGACATTGTGCCGCATTTTCTTGCGATCGGAGGAAGATAAATATTAACTGAAACATGTGATTGCTACAACACTGAAAAAAAATATGAATCTAAAAAAAATTATGTTCTGTACATTATCAAGGATTAAAGATCAACATTTTAATTTGTTTCTAAATTAAAAATAATGAGCACTAAAGGTTGAAAGAGTAAATTTAAATATATATATATATTTTTTTACTTTTAAATTCATTTTAACGAGAAAAAAATACAAGCATTATCGATTCAAAAAATTGAGAAAATGAAAATAGAATTTTCTTTTGAATTTATGGATTTAAAGAATGCACAGAAATGTCATCGTACGATTAGAAATAAATACAAATGATTAAATATCAAAATAAAATATAAAAATGATGGAGAAAGTGAAATAGAGGAAGAGGAGAAAATAGGAACATTCCGTACAGAAAGAGACAAGCAGACAGCATAGAAAACGAAGAAGGGAAAGGCAAACACAGAAACGATCACGTGTGTGAGAAGAGAGCTGGGGGGGGGGGGGGTGAGGAGACGATCGAGAGAGTGAGAGAGGAGAGCTGGGGTGTGGGGAGACGATCGAGAGGAGAGCTGGGGTGTGGGGAGACGATCGAGAGAGGAGAGCTGGGGTGTGGGGAGACGATCGAGAGAGTGAGAGAGGAGAGCTGGGGTGTGGGGAGACGATCGAGAGAGTGAGAGAGGAGAGCTGGGGTGTGGGGAGACGATCGAGAGAGTGAGAGAGAAGAGCTGGGGTGTGGGGAGACGATCGAGAGAGTGAGAGAGGAGAGCTGGAGTGTGGGGAGACGATCGAGAGAGTGAGAGAGGAGAGCTGGGGTGTGGGGAGACGATCGAGAGAGTGAGAGAGAAGAGCTGGGGTGTGGGGAGACGATCGAGAGAGTGAGAGAGGAGAGCTGGGGTGTGGGGAGACGATCGAGAGAGTGAGAGAGGAGAGCTGGGGTGTGGGGAGACGATCGAGAGAGTGAGAGAGAAGAGCTGGGGTGTGGGGAGACGATCGAGAGAGTGAGAGAGAAGAGCTGGGGTGTGGGGAGACGATCGAGAGAGTGAGAGAGGAGAGCTGGAGTGTGGGGAGACGATCGAGAGAGTGAGAGAGAAGAGCTGGGGTGTGGGGAGACGATCGAGAGAGTGAGAGAGGAGAGCTGGAGTGTGGGGAGACGATCGAGAGAGTGAGAGAGGAGAGCTGGGGTGTGGGGAGACGATCGAGAGAGTGAGAGAGAAGAGCTGGGGTGTGGGGAGACGATCGAGAGAGTGAGAGAGGAGAGCTGGGGTGTGGGGAGACGATCGAGAGAGTGAGAGAGGAGAGCTGGGGTGTGGGGAGACGATCGAGAGAGTGAGAGAGAAGAGCTGGGGTGTGGGGAGACGATCGAGAGAGTGAGAGAGAAGAGCTGGGGTGTGGGGAGACGATCGAGAGAGTGAGAGAGGAGAGCTGGAGTGTGGGGAGACGATCGAGAGAGTGAGAGAGAAGAGCTGGGGTGTGGGGAGACGATCGAGAGAGTGAGAGAGGAGAGCTGGAGTGTGGGGAGACGATCGAGAGAGTGAGAGAGGAGAGCTGGGGTGTGGGGAGACGATCGAGAGAGTGAGAGAGGAGAGCTGGGGTGTGGGGAGACGATCGAGAGAGTGAGAGAGGAGAGTGAGAGAGGAGAGCTGGGGGTGGGGAGACGATCGAGAGAGTGAGAGAAGAGAGCTGGGGTGTGGGGAGACGATCGAGAGAGTGAGAGAAGAGAGCTGGGGTGTGGGGAGACGATCGAGAGAGTGAGAGAGGAGAGTGAGAGAGGAGAGTGAGAGGAGAGCTGGGGGTGGGGAGACGATCGAGAGAGTGAGAGAGGAGAGCTGGGGGTGGGGAGACGATCGAGAGAGAGGAGAGCTGGGGAGACGATCGAGAGAGTGAGAGCTGGGGTGTGGGGAGACGATCGAGAGAGTGAGAGAGGAGAGCTGGGGTGTGGGGAGACGATCGAGAGAGTGAGAGAGGAGAGCTGGGGGGTGGGGAGACGATCGAGAGAGTGAGAGAGGAGAGCTGGGGTGTGGGGAGACGATCGAGAGAGTGAGAGAGGAAAGCTGGGTGGGTGGGGGGGGGAAGAGACGAGAGCTGGGTGGGGGGGGGAAGAGACGAGAGCTGGGTGGGGGGGGGAAGAGACGAGAGCTGGGTGGGGGAGGGGAAGAGACGAGAGCTGGGTGGGGGGGGGAAGAAGAGACGAGAGAGGAGCGAGTAAGCCAGAGGTAGTGGGGGTAATCTATACAAATGGGACAGATTTATTACATATATTAATATATACATACGGTCTGGATTGCGGCGATACCATTCACTTCGTAATTTATACACGCTCCACGAGAAGGAACTGTTCTCACCACCTTGAATACCACAACATTGCAACTGTCACCAGAAAGCAGAAAGTCAATTAGATATGAAAATTCTTCACACACAGAAAATAGATAATGACAAAGTTATTCTTCTTTTCTCCAAAGTATAAGTTTTAATCTAGTGAAACATTAAATATCAGAATAATTATTTTTCAACATGTATAAATATATATAACCCATGCACATACATTGGAAGGGCTTTCAGCTTGAGAAGATTTAATCACAAATCGACAGATTTCCAGACTAATAATTGCGCTTCTCTATGCAGACGACACTGACTTCTTCACACACCTGGAGGCTGACATACAGCACATCATGGACCGCTTCTTTGCTTTGTGTACAACATTTGCTCTCATCAGCCTGATAAACAGCATAGCAATATTTACCACTGCATTCAGAGAATCAGACATCGAGCCTAATAGCTTCGTTCATGGGGTTGACAGGTTTGTTTACCTCAGCAGCACCTTGTTAAGAGATGGCTTCTTGGATATTAAGATAACCTATGCATCTAGAAAGCCAGTATGACTTTTGGAAGACTAGAAAGGAGAGTATGGCTACTTATAGCATCACCTAAACGTTCTTGGCCTTTTGGCTAAGATCAAAGTGTAGTATCTGTTCTGATGGATACTGCAATCCATAGACTGGTATTGTCTTGGCCTTCGGGGCTTGATTTACGCCGGTCTATGGTGAGGAGTAAGTTTGTTGCTTACTGCCTGAGGCGCCCCTACCGGGGAATGCCGACGGGGGTGCCCAGGCAATTTTTAAACCCCACTTTCCCGACCCGACCTTGGGTCACATCTTACTTGTGGGAGTAAGATAAACACTGGCCTTGTGCCTAACTCCTGGAGAGGAGTAAATCAATACTTATAGCATCACCAATTATATCAAAGTGTGTGTTTTCTGACTGCTCTTCTGTACTCATTAAACCTGGAGACATTTCCGCAAACATATCCAACTGCTTTAGAGTTTTCAGCAGAAATATCTAAGACGCATACTCAACAATGATTATATATATATATATATATGAAATGATTATTTGAAATTCCAATGACCAAATTTCAGTCTTTACTCATGCCATTTATTTTTGCAATGGCAGAATTGACGGTCTTACAATTGTTTCGCAATGTGCAATATGTTACAATTTAACAATTACACGCTACTCGTCAGAAACCAAAATAAAAAGATGCTATATTATATACTTAAATAAACATCTTGTTCATTTTAGAAGCATTGTTTAAATTGAAAAACATGGAAGCATAGAAGCCGTTACAATGCATTTTTTGTTTTAATTTTAATCTAAATTTTTTGTAGTAGAATTTTATCTTCGAGATTTTTTTCTGTAGTCTTTTTAATGATGTTATCGCTTCCAAATTTTTCAACTTAAAAAATGCTTCTGAAATGAACGAAATCTTCTTTATTACTGTTCCAGCATGCCGAACGCTTTGTTCACAAACTCATGGATTTATTAAAACCAGCAACCACACAAAATCCTGTTGCCTGCAGTGATGACTTAATAAAAAAGACTGTGGGAAAAAAAAATCTCTGAAGATGAGTTTCTACTCCCGAAAAGTTAGATTTAAATAATATTAAAAAAATTGATTGTAAGCTTTTATCTATCATACGTATATAAATATATCGACAGAATTATGCATTAGAATTGTGACGCCGAGGGCAGGTGTATTCTTTGCTTGAAGATAATGCACCCATTCACACGTTGCAATAGCTGAAGCAAACAACTGTGACATTGAATTGTTACTCCATCCACCTTACTCAGCTCAATCTGATTTCTTCGTTTCCTGAACTCAAATCTCACCTGCGTGGATGCTACTTCGGAAACAGAGTTTTTCAAAAATCAAGATACCATCTTCTTCCATGAAATGCATAAACATAGTTGGACAAAATGCATTGATGTTAAGTGAGACTATATTGGAAAATAAAACATTCTTTTCTTGGACTTCTTCAGTGTGAAGTTTAGCGATTTTTCTTAATCACTATCACACACGAAATTTTAAAAATTACCTGGCGAATATACTGGTGAACCAAGTGCAAGAGAGATACAAACAATTGCACTTAAAGAGACGGTTAGAATCTAAAAAAAAGGTCTCTTAATTGAAATATATAATATATATATATGTTACTGGAAAGCGTATGCTACAAAATAGTGAGGAGATAAGGGAAGTAACGCAGTAATGTAAAGGAGTTACTTCCCTTTCTTTGGTATTGTTTTATGTTATTTATATAAATTAAAGCTAATGTCACATTAGCTTTAATTTATTTAGAAGATTCAAAATGTATGCATGTCCTGTTCAACACTTGGTAAATTGCAAATAAATGGTTTCTCAGGGAGATGGGTGGCGCTGTTGCTCATCTGTTTGCTGTCATGGAGGCAATCATTAATTTGCATCGGAAGGACAGTGCTTTATTGTTAGCCAATCAGGATTAATCAGTGGTAGGATATAAATACATACATATAAACATTATGCTTCGCAATAAAATCTGTTTTTACTAGCTTAGAGGTTGAATTATTTATGCCATTTCAGTTTTCTGACCGTTCAGTTTGTTAGTCAAGCAGTCTAAGTCGATATCTGCATTAGATAATCTCTCTTCTAGGGCACAGGTTTGAATCCTGTATGAGTCTTATTTTTAACTTTGTGGTATTCTTTGTTTATTCCCAGCCCCATGGACTGAATTAATCCTTTACTTAAGGATAGTATCCATGCAAACATGAGCATAAAAAAGAAAAAAAAAGTAATACATTATATACTGTCGGAAATAAATTCCAATGTTAAATATATAACGTATTCATATATACAAACATTTATCAGTGGCAATCACTCTGTGATTGACCATAACATGTCAGTGGCTTCTATTACCTTAGCCATCTAACGTAGTCAAGGGGACTTCCACATTGATAATTATCTCATAAAACATTTCAAAATCACATTAATGACCAGCTTATTTTACGTTCAAATTTTAAACAATATATTACTATTAATATCTGTGAAGCCGGTCTATTTGTCAACTTTTGTCATCGATAAGTTCTTGCTTACGAAAAAAAATTAAAAAATTCATTCTGAATAAGAAAACGAAAGAAAAAAAAAATGAAAAAATGAAAAGAAAAAAAGGAAAAGGAAAAAGAAAGGAAAAGGAAAAAAGGAAAAGAGGAAAAGGAAAATAAATAAAAAAAAAAAAAAAAAAAGAAAGAAAAAAAAGAAAAAGAAAAAAGAAAAAAGAAAAAAGAAAGAAAAAAAAGAAAAAAGAAAGAAAAAAGAAAGAAAAAAGAAAGAAAAAAAAAGAAAAAAAAGAAAAAAAGAAAAAAGAAAAAAGAAAAAAGAAAAAAAGAAAACATACCTGTCGTTGCAATGAATCCCACGCATCAGTAACAAGTTTGTTATTGGAATTTGTTCTTGTGTCCAAGCCATACTGATGTTCTATGGTATCCGTCATATGTATGACAATATCTTTTGTCAACTAAAGAGGGTGAGAGAAAAAAAAGAATGCCATTGCCGATGGCATTAGTCACACAAGAAATTAAGCTTCTTTCACAGAGATGACAATGCAGGATTAAAAACGAGCTCACTAAGAAATGTGCTTTTTTTTTCTCTCTTGTCTACGGATGCACAAACATGCATAGTTTTTGGAAACAGCCAATGGAATATCTAGTCTAAAAACATCTGCAGAAAACCAAAACAACACATCAAACACTTTAAAAGCTAGCATACAGTTGAAAGTTAATCTCAAATCTGATTGAGTAAGAACTTGGTCAATATAAGTAAATTGCGATGGCAAATCTGATTCATCTGTTTTTTGTTTCTAATTAAAAATTTAACCTGGATTTGTCCGTTTTAGAACATACTAAATTGTTTTACAGTTATTGCGTGACGAAACACTATACTTATACGAAACAATTCATTGAACACAAGCTGGTATTTTATCCATAGTGGGATTAGGGGTTCATACCTTTCCTAATGGCATGATAACATTGTTGCGGCCTTGTTTTTTTGGCCAAGATCAAAGTGTAGTATCTGTTCCGATGGATACTGCACTCCATAGACTGGTATTGTCTTGGCCTTCGGGGCTTGATTTACGCCGGTCTATGGGTCTGTCCTGTGCAGTTTTAGGAGGTCCACCCTCCAAGGCTTTGCCTCCCCTCTTTGGGGAGGAGTAAGTTTATTGCTTACTGCCAGAGTGCTCACCTTCTCGGGCGCTGGCTTTTCAAGTCCCACTTTCCCGACTCGACCTTGGGTCACATTTTACCTTGTGGGAGTAAGATAAAACTGGCCTTGTGCCTAACCTCCTGAAGAGGAGGTAAATAATACTTGTTTACTGCACACACCTGCTGCTAATTTAAAGCGTCGGTTTTAGCCACGCCCACAACTACTCACTGCTACTGATTTTTCCTTCTCCACATTCGAGAAAAGTGGCTCGGTTTTTCTTCTCTATCACAAACGATTCATGAATAATACTTTCAACTATTTTCGTTCCTCTAAATCAGCATGCAACATCTATTTAAGTTTTTCCTAGCAATGTTTTATGGATTATATTGAAGTTTCCAGCCCTAAGATTGTTTCCACCGAAACAACATTATCTTTGTTATAGTTTTATAACAACTTGGTTCAACTAAAAATCCAACAACCAAACAATACTGTAATAATATCACCTAAATTATTACGGCATTGTTTAGTAACCAAATCATCAACTGAACCAAACTGTTATAAAACTAGTTCGATCACATAGGCCATCTCAGTATCCATTACACTATGCAAGTCTCCCGTAATTTAAGAGAAAAAACAAAACATCTGATGTAAAACGAAATCTAAATGCATAATTACGTAAGTTGTGCCTATTTTTGCACAAACGGTAAACTCAAAACTCACTATTTCAAGTTAATTTATTTATTTATACAAGAGACGCACCATCTTTTATGTACTGCTTCTGTGTATTCGATATCTGTCGCAATGTTAACTAATTTGCATATTGGCTTGAAAAAGTTGATTTTATTAATTAACTATTATTTGTCATTCTTTTCTAATTAAATGATTGTGTTGATTTTAATATGACAAATAGTTTATTTCGCAATATTGTTTTATGACCTGGACAAATATTTAGCAGTTGTGTTCAAATGATCCTATCTTTACAGGGACTGTCTCAATTTTCAACAAGTTGTGATCTATTTCTAAATTGCAAGTGAAAAGGCAAATTGATTCCTTCCTTTTCTTTTTTTACCGTTACATTTAAAAGATGAATTCGTATCGAAATTACTAAATCATTAAGTTTATCTATCTATATGAAAGAAAGATTGTTTTGCGTGTTTACAAAGTTATGAATGAAATGTTCATTTTAAATTGATGTTTCAAGTAGCAAACTTTGTCAAGTGATAGCAAGCCGGCAAAGCGAGCTAGTTATTATACATATAAAAATCAAATTTATTAGCCCAAAACAGCAAAGTGCAACAAGCCATGTAAAAAGACAAGATATGTACAGTCAAACCTCTACATACGAATTTAATTAGTTCCGCGATCGAAGAAGAACTGTGAACTGAACTCTCCACCTCGTCGTGAGTGCTTCCGCATAACGGGCTAACCAACTTCAACGTTGGATTTTCCATCGGGTGTAGAGTCGATAATTTGATCGAATTTCATATATGTTAAAAAAATCTGTATGTAGAGGTTTAACTGTACATCTATATACCGTCTGAATGTTTGTCGAAGGTGACTTTAAACCCGGATATGATAGGCATCATCCTTACTACCTCCTCTGGCAGGTTGTTCCAGGGAGCAGAAACACGGACAAGGAATGCTGCCTTTCTACTATTAAGTTGAAAGCGCCTATTGTACATCTTTTGCTGGGACCTGTGGAGACCACGATTTGGCACTGGGGTGAAAACTTCTCGAAAGGTAGACTTAAATTCCCATTGATTATGTTGTACACCAGAATCGGGTCCCCTCACATCCACCGCTGCTCAAGTGAGGAGTAACCATTTAAATTCCAGCAGCGATGATTCATCCAGTGCCACCATTTTTACTTTGAAAAGCCATAAACTGTCGCATTTTGAATTACGTACTAGACATCATCCTCGAGTGTCTTCGGCCTCTCTGTACAAGGGTTTGTCAGGACAACCTGACATGAGGATACTTCACCTTACAAGTAAACGCTGACCAAATATTAAAAATAACATAGTATTTGAAGCCCAAATAAGATCCCCTTGACACGGCTATACACTGGCTAATATGAGGAATGGTGCACCCTCTCTTAGCGATGTTACCTCAAATAACAACACTTAGCTGGATACTCCACCAGACCAGCCAAATACAGAAAACCCCACTATAAAGATAAACCATAACATAATTAAGTGATCAATTGGGGAGAGGAAAATTAGTGTTCTTAATTTCTTTACTAACTCAACGTTTGAGAGGTAGAGAAGAATCTTAATCGGACACTCGGATATCTATGTATCTCATACAGAAATTAAGTGTGAGCCCCCAAAAAGGGACCCCTTGATTTCTGAGAACTTATTGAAGTAAAATGGAAACAATTAATAAATTCTTGCATAACTAAAAAATAAGTCTCTTTAATTATCCTTAGTATTATTATATAGAAGTATTATTATTATTTAGTATTCTTACATAAAAGTAAATAGATTTATTTTGCCATCTAATCTCCATAAATATTCGTGGTGTGTACAAGCAAGTATTTAAATTTGATGGTGGCTCTGAAGAAAGTTACTTTCTCTTAATACTTAAAGACATTAGGCAATATTAGAGTGGTTGAATCAACACACAGTGAAAGAGCAAGAGAAGTAAATAGAAAGCTAAGAGGAGTGGCTTATTCAGTTAATTACAAATTACGACTCGTGAGAAGAATTAAACTAGAATTTTTTCAAACATAAGTCGATCTCAAAACGAAGGAATATTTTAACATGTATTTTATTTTATTAAAGTATATAAGAAAACAAATTTGAGAAACAAACGTTGATTAACTCACATTTAGTATAATAGATATTTCATAAAAGACTCCATTTTTTGTCATTGTTTCCAAAATTTTAACATACGAGTTAGAAATCATAATCTCTAAATAACATATTGCAACCGTTTATATATATATATATATATATATATATATATATATATATATATAAACAAGCTGTACCGATCCGGTGTTGTCTGATCTATCACGTTCAAATGTGTTTTATGAATATTTCTATGTTCTATAACCGTTTTTATACTATGTTCAGTATCCAAGCTGAAAGTGAATCTGGTTTTGATTTAATAACAACGAAAATGAACTTTCTTTTGAATAAGAGTTATTCCGCTTAGCTCATTCTTTTAAGGTGCCGGACCGGGATAAGTATTTAAAAAAAAAATTGGAACAGACGCTAATCTATTTCAAATAACACTGTACAACAATAATTCAAAATTGGCTAGTTATTATAAAAGTTTGATTTGCCAGTTTGAATGCTATTTAGGTCCAACTTTTAAAATCTGGCCAACATAAGTTGATATATATTAGTATATATGTGTGTGTGTGTGTGTGTGTGTGTGTGTGTGTGTGTGTCTTACATCGCCATTGCAAGCTATATATAATAATATTATAGCGGTTCTATTTTTCATACAATAGATCACTTTTGGATTCAACGCATACTGTAATACCAAATTTACCACAAACAAATTTAACAGTAACTTTTATACACATACTTTATATTTGAAAATGAAAGGCTGTAAACAACTTTCTAACAAACCAACTACCACCTGAGCAGGGTATTACACCTAAAACATATGTTGCTAATAATATGGAAAATAAATATTAAAAATTGTTAAACGCTTGCGGCCTTCCATTTTCAAACTTACACTTTTTCTCTCGCTGGATCCACAAAAATTCCTACTAAACTATATATAGAAAATAAGAGAAACTTTTTCCATAAATGACTTTAACAATTCAATTCTTTCAAAATCTTTAGAGCCTTGAATTTTAACAGTTAACAATTATCTTCGTACCCCTCATCATTAATAACTCCATCTACAAAATGTTTGAAAATAATGAACAGATTTATATAAAAAACAGAGTAAATAAATGTTCTTGCATCATCAGAAACAACGCGTCACACACAAAAAACAAAAAAGCAGAAAAAACGATAACAAAACAAAATTAAAATTTTTTTTTTTTTAGTGTTTTTAGTCTGAATTTGTATAGTCCTTTTTCATATTTTAGACTATAGTAATTGCGTATCCTAGTGAAGCGTCCTAAATAGTTTTTTTTTATCGACAGGTTAAAGCATTAATCCATGGCACCTTAATCAGCTCCCTGCACCAAGCCTAACGTATTAGACTAGAACTTTTCTACAATAATGAAAAGTTACAAACTACAGTCCTCTTTAGTTAATACTTGACAAAATCTTACGATTTTCAATAACAAAGACTTACCACCACCAACTTTAATTGTCCATACAACGATGTTACATGAAAATGTAATTCGAATTTATATCTACCTTCAGTTCGGCTCAAAATGACTGTCCAGAACTGAGAATACAAAACTATTTTCATAAAATTTTGATCTACTTTATTTGTTCTCTATTTTAATTTTTCTTCGGTTTTTGTGTTGATATATGTTTTTATATCTTAAAAATAAATTGAATGAGAATAACACTCTTATCTATCTACATCTATTAGATATGGTTATATATTTGTTATCAACCGATCATTGAATTTTAGAACAGCTTCTAGGCTGAAGGTGTTCAAATTTGGGCTATATTTAATTTTGTTTTATGTAAAAAATTGTGAAAATTCAGATACCTACTTTTTATAAACTTTAACAATAGGTATTATGACATAAATTAATAAAAATTTCAGTTTATCTAGAGTATTTTTAAAGGCCGTAATATGGGCCCAACCTCGCATTTGAAAATTTGCATTGAATTTGATCCATAGTTATTAGACACTAATTAAACAAAATGTTCTGAATTTATTCTTAAGACCCCTAGAATCAAAATCATGTAATGGATTTTGATCAAAATTAAAATAGGGATTCTAAACATTAGGTCTTAATCATTGTGTTACATATCGTCTTACAGGGTTGTATCAACATACACAAGATTGAATATAAGGATAATATCCATCAGCTTCTCTTCTCATGATGGCTAAATACTCTAGTTCAACTGACCTACTATCCCCATACATTCTACCCAACCCTCTTTCCCTTCTTCACCTTTATGTCTATCACCCATCCTTATAATTCGTCTCGGGTATAAAATGTATAAAAATAGAATTGGCTTCAATCTGAAAAAGCTTCTGTCAATAAAAGAAACGAGATATTAATCTACTGATTCTTTTTTTTATGGGATTGACAACATTTCATTGTTGGTTAACAATTATTCTAGAATTTTATTGTAAATTGCAGTGGTCAGAAGAAAAATGTCAACATTTTAGGTCATAACCATAAATTCTCCCTTTCAGGTTACTTAAGATAGTAAAAAAAAAATTGCTCGTTTTTGAGGATTAAGTATAATGTTAAACAAAAAAGCAAACAAAAAGACAAAAAAAAAAACAAGGATATTGTTTGTTGGCTTAGTAAGTGGCATTGAAAGATCAGCATGGGAAAAAGAGATGGCTTATATGGTTAGTTGAGTTTAAAAGCAGCAAGGAAAAAAACGGATTAGTGTTTCTTGTTAAAAGAAAATAGGATAAAGCAAAAAAATAGAAATACCCATCCTCCCGAATAGTTTCATGTTTCTTCTGTCAAACAATCCTAAGCCTCTTGGCTAGGAACGAAGTGTAGTATCTGTTCTGATGCTGCATTTAGTTTTATTCTGTCCTCAGTCAGTGAAGGAGTAACCTTTCTAGACTGAGGATATTTTAATATTTGTTCTAATCCATTTTGGGGAGCTGGATTTTCCACACATTAAAAACCGACCTTGTATCCAAATTTGCCTTCGTGCAGAGGCAAGTAAATAGAAACACTCAGTAAGGGCACATACACCCAAGGCCGCAAAGTCTCCTGGAGTTCAATCAACCCAAAGTCAAAATTCAGTAAAGCAGCATGTAATTTAGGGTCACTAATTTGTAAAATACTACGAACTCATTGGCCTTTTGGCTAGGAGCAAAGTGTAGTATCTGCTCTGATACTACGTTTCATCTTTTCTATCTTCGGTCAAAGAAAGAAAAATCCTTATAGACTGATGCAACTTCTATTTTTGTCCCAATTCAGAGTGCTCCTTTTTTGGGGAATTAGTTTTTCCCCCACATTAAAAACCGACCTTGTGTCTGACTGTCTCGGAGGGAGGAAAGTAAATATGAACTACTAAACTATCACATTCTTACTTTTTACTTAGATCAACATCAACTTCACATGCACGCCATTTTTTTTCATGAAGACCTATTCAGTATTCCCTCCTCGAGAATTTCTTAAATGGTGAAAATAAACGGTTTCTTGTGATGTTAATATTCAACAACAACAACAAAAAAACAACAACAAACAAACAAAAACTTCCCGGATCCATACTAAAGTGTAATGGGTGACTCTTTGTGGAAACTTTCCATCAAATTCTGTTAAAAAATTTAATGGCTTCTTCTTTGGCTCTGTGTGGACCATTTTGACCACATATTATTAAAAAGAATTTGATGAGTTTTTCAAATGATTGAATAGTTTTTGTATAATACATCTAACAGATTTACAAACAAACTAATGTAGATGAACATATTGATCAGTGTTGTTCATTAATGTTTACCCATACATAATCCCCAAATGGTTTATAAAAAAAAAATAAAAATAAAAAAATACAAAAATAGTTTAAAAAGGCTTAAAAATTTTTTTGTTCTAAAAGAACCATTGAATATTTTCAATTATTTTTATATTTTATCCGCTCAGCCATTTTTCTTTGCTTGCTAATTTCAGTGCGGGGTAGGGGGTGGGAATGACGTACCCTTTTGCAGTAATAAGCTCTCATCCTTCGACCACAACATCATAAAAGAAATACAGTAGAATATAATTACGGTAATTCTTTCGTACTACAGTCTGCCCACTTACTTCATAATACTCATTATGCTTATCAGCAATTACACAGCTAATAAAAAAGAATTTCCAAAGTTATGTTTTCAGATTACAATTAATATGCAAATATCCACAATCTTCTTTTAGAACATTGTTGCAGTTATTTTAAATTTCAACGAAAAAAAATGTATTTTCTTAGTTAAATTGTTGATAACATGAGCTCGATTTTTGGCAGTAAAATTTTTTAGAATTTTTTAAAACTTGGGAGCGTCCTTCCTTCCGCTACGTTTTCATTCGTTTCCTCTTCTCCATTCCAAACATACACATCACTAAGAAATTAATGCAGATTGTGACAATACTAATATTATTAGGTGCATAAACAAGAAGAATAAGAGAACATTTAATTATTCTTCTTACATGCTAAATAGTGTCCGGCTAAAAGCTATGGTTAAAATCTATGAAGAAGTTAACATCAGGATCCGTCGTCCTCTGGTTGTTTTCCTTTGCATTTGGCAAGCAAGGACATGTCTGGCATATAATCATGGGGTAAGGATAACAATGTTGCTTCTGTGCATGCGCAACCACCATTCTTTTGTGTGTTCTGAGCAAAACCTACCCAGACTTCGTATGTAACTGCTAGACCTTGCTGCTCTGGGTGTCGAGGTTAAACACATGCAATCTTAGATGTATCATGAATATCTATGAATAAAAATGAACACTTCATGCAGACCAGACAATCCTGAGGCACTATCTTTGCAAGTTCTGTGCAGAAGTCAGATTTGCTAAGCAGCAGTAGCATCTCCATTTTTTTTTTTTTTTTTTTTTTTTTTTTACTAAAGGAACGGCAATACTGCCCTATTAATTGTTTTTGGGTCTTGTTTTGCTGCAATAAGAAAGAAAAAAGGGGCGCACTAACTGACCCCTTTCTCGTTCATCGTTTTGCTCATTTTCATAGTTCAAAATCTGTAGCTAATAATAATAATTCGAGACTCAAAGGGTGCGTCTTATTTTATAATACTGCTGGGAATTTGTTACATTTGTAAACAGGTTATTGAAAGTAAAGTTGTAGCTGGAGTGGCTCTTTAAAAATAAAACCATAAAATAAATTAGAGAATAGAGGGGCGCTCAAAAATCAATGGAGCAGGTAATCCACGTTATAAATAAGTTAAGTCATAATCATTTCTAAAAGCAAAAACGTAGCATCAAAGCTTATAGATTAATCAAGCCCCCCTCCCTCTGCATAGTAAAATAGGCTTGTAAAAAAAAAAAAAAAAAGCAGAAAAATACATAACATTTTTTTGGTGCTTCTAGAGCTGGCTACTCATACGAACTTGAATGTTTCTGATGCAATTTACGGAATACACCGAAAATGGCCGAAGCAGTTTATGATTTGAAAGCCGTGAACATTTTTTTTTACGGAGCAAACGACACTAAAGCATAAAAGTGTAAAACCAGGTTAAGTTAGGGTAGGCTTAAAAATCCCCACCCACCCCATAATAAATAAAGTTAAGAAAAACTTTAAAAACAATAATAAAAATTAAGTTGATTCACTTCCTGATTTGAAGAAAATTATTGAACCCATTCAAACACGGAGAGGGTAAATTGACCCTAACCTTAATTCGGGGGGGGGGGAATGGAAAAAATTGTTCATTCAATGTCAATACTAATCGATTGTTCGGTGACGGCTTCGTCATTTCCGCTCTGTTCTGTAAATCGCAAGTGAAATATTCAGGTTCGTATGGGTTCCCAGCTATAGAAGTACTTTTTTTCTTTTTTCTTTTTTTAATTTGAAAATTTAAATTGGGTAAAAATAAAGAACAAATATTTTGGGATAACAAATAAGTTTGTGTGTGTCATGGCAACACGATTAAACTCACCCAGTCTTGGACCTAGTCAAAGGAGACATAACATTTCTCTTGTAAGTAAGAAAAATAATAATTTTATAAATCAATAATTTTATAAATCAATAATTTTATCTTAGGGAAAGAAAAAGGCAAAGAAATTTAATATTTGTATATAATCATATAGAACACAGATGAAGCAGATAAACAACGCTGGTTTGCCGATTTCGTAGTCCATGTCGACATGCGCTCGCATAATCTTATTATAATACGTGTCTTTAGTATTAGCATTTATTCATCACTAACACCCCCTCTCCCCTCCACTTACTTTTGACCTTCGTGCGTTCAAGAAACCACATTCAATATAGCGACCTCCTGCTTGGAGAATATATTCCAACACATAGTTGTTACACAAATGTAAAAATAGAACTGTAAAACATTCAAATTTTACAGTTCTAAAGAACGGACATATCGGGACAGCAATACAATCTCTTGCATAGAAGACTTTGATTGAAGAAGAAAGACATGACAAGTTACAATAAAAAAATAGACATGCTGAGGAGGTTAATGGCGTTTAGTTTTGTTTTAAGAAGTGCAAAAGGCAATGTTAATACAAGGGGAGACAACTACGATCCATGCAAGAACAAATACAAAACAGTTATCAGAATTGTACATCAATAAAGTTATTTTTGCGTCAATATTTCAGAGATGTTATTTAACTGATGTACATGTTTAAAATGTATGTTCATCGCAGTTTGTTATAATGTAACAATATGTTGGCCGTTACACTTTCCTTCCTTCTTCAGGTGCCTTATGTTTTCAATCGTAACCTTCAAGTGAATCTACTTCGTGCTGCTGTCTAATCTTTGAACCCGGCTTCCAAGAAACAAAAGTAAATCATCCGAAATATTAACCCTTTTAGCACGGCTGTCGCAAAGTTGCGACCTCTTATAGCAGACAATACTACATGCAATACGCGTCTTATATTGCAAATAAAACCAAACAGCATAAATATGCACAATAAATTCTGCAATAGACTAATATGTGCATGAGAAAATGACAATTTTCCATGAGCAGATGATCAACCTCATAAATTCAATATGGCCACCATCACAATATGCAAATTAGTCAAATTTCACAATTTATTTTGGTAGTCCTACTTATATGCTACAAATATCATATGGACATACAATGAAAGGTTAAGCTTACAGAGACATTTAAAAAAAGTGTAAAAATTATTTTTCTACAAAAAAAAAAATGCTCTTATTTAATTAGGTATTGAAATTATTCATTAAAATATCAAAGTTATCAATTATGACAAACAAAAAGCACCGGAAGAAGTCTAGAGAGTTCAACGGTCGAAACGCTGTGAACATTAATACCATGATGAAAATAATATTTTGAAACAAGATATTTGTTTCTTACTCAAAAAGTTGGATTACATTGTTTTTTTATAACCTTATTAACTTTCATTAAACCAATTTTTTTATAACCGAGACATACAATGATTTTCAAAGAAACATTTTAAAACATCGTAAAACAAATGAGAGTTTCTCATGATCAATTTTCTGTCTCAGCATTCATAAGACCTTTCTTTATTCAGGTCATACTTTTAAAAATATTTTTTTCTTTTCAATGGGGATCCAGTTTACAACATATATATATAATACAAAAACGAACCCTGACTTTTCAATTTACATTTTAAAAGAAGTTACATCTTTTAGGTTTTACTTTCCAAATCGGTGATCATTTTGAAATTGTAAAAAGGATCCCACTTTTCTCTCCTAAACCATAAAAAAATAATTTAGTTTTGTTTTCAAATTATGACAAATTGTGCGAATGGAAGAAAGTCTTAGAGATGCAGCAAATAATCTCAAATGAGAAGATAAATATTGTTGGCACTAGACAATTACTAAAGAGTTGAGACACTGGCATCATCGAAAATACACACACACATTATATATATATATATATATATATGGTGTTTGTATAGATAGGAATAATGTAATAAGCAAAGAACAATGACAAAGTTACATAACTGAAACGAGATATTGAATCAATAAGAGCATGATTTTGGGTTAATTCTTCCTGTTCTATTTAGTTTGGTCTTTGCTTATTCCTATCTATGCCAACACATTCTCACGGATATTTATTCCTTTATACTTTCACACACAGTATAAACTATACTTAGGGTATATTTTTATACTACTACTACTACTACGTTCTACTCATTGAGAGAGCTCTGTTGAAGTAAACACTGAAACAAAATATACATAATATATTATCCTTTATATATATATATATATATATATATATATATGAAACAGTAATACAAATATTTTTATAATGTATTTAAATTATAATTTATTTTGTATATATTAATGCAGCAGATTTTCATTTTAATATGCACTGTTAAAGTGAATAGACCATCTTAGTTTTTCTAATGTATATTTAAATGTTTTCATACTGATATTCTTAAGATGAGCCAATTCAATCTGCAGATTGACAGACCCTCTTAATAATAATAATAATAATAATAATAATAATAATATAAAAGAACTGAAACTGCTAGCGTGGAAAACAAGTCACACATAGGCGTGAACGATCAAAGAGGATGGAAAGATCGAGAAGGTCGAGTATTATCCAAATCTACATGGGAGGGCACGGAGAGTACTAGAATCCTGAGGACTGAGGTTTATTCCCACTCAATTTCCAGAGAAAGCCAATGGCTGTTATCAGGAAAAAAAACAATGGTAAACAGCTGTTGCGAGAACGTAAAGTGATTGGCAACGGGTATCGAAAGAAGCAGAGAGTAATGTCAATCTGAGGAAACTTATTTTTTTTATCGTGAGCGATCACTTATGACTCGTGTGAGAGCTGCGACTAATAAATAACAAAAGACACGTAATGGCACGTGTAAAAGGAGGGAGAAAAACAGACGCGCTACAAAAGAGGAAGAAATTGTATTTGATTCAAATTCGCTTTGCACAGCGGCGTTTATACCAGTCATAGATACGTACTTGATAAACTGCCCAATAGAGTCCGGGCTATTTTGAAGCTGGTTGCCTTTTTGCTGCCCGTCTGAGGTATGGTTCTGTGCAATCCTAGGAAGTCCATCCTCAGGATTTACTTCTTGAGAAGGAGTTAGTTTATTGCTAATCGCCCGAGGCGCCCTTATCGGAGAATCCTGACGGGGCTGCTCAGGCATTTCGTGTAGGCCAGAATGCATTTCCTCTGGGTTTCAATCCAGCCTTAATACTACATAATCTTTTTTGATACTATTATATATTTACAATATAATTGATATATATATATTATTTATATTCAACAGATTTCCATATGGACCCCTTGCTACGGACATAAATAACTACAAGTTTTTTTCGTTGTCGCCCTTAAAGCTTCTGTTGACCCCCCCCCCCCCAAGGGGGGAGCGTCTATGTGAACCTCGGTTGGGTCTAGTTTTACTATAAATTATGGACACTTCTTACATCTGGAAAATATATTTAAAGATAAATTAAAACGATGGTCTGTAGTTTAACAATACATACTTAAACTGCTATGATTAGGTAGTTATGGATGATTCTATATATATATATAATCATTGGTTTGGTAGAAAGATATCAAACTGAGTGCTCAATTATAGAATAATAGGAGCATTATATTTATTTTAATTGTGATACAGACGATCAGAACATACTACACATGATACCGTCGGTTTCGTGCTATTACGGTTAAAAAAAGTAAACAATGTAACGTAAAACATCCTACCGCAAGCCTTCGTCAGCCATTTTTATTATTAAGGATCCCAATAATAAAGATGGCTGACGAAGGCTTACGGTAGGATTGTTTACGTTACATCATATTTAGTTTTTTAACCGTAACAGCACGAAACCGACGGTATCATGTGTAGTATGTTCTGATCGTCTGTATCACAATTAAAATAAATATAATGCTCTTATTATTCTATAATTGAGCACTCTGGTTTGGTAGAAAGATATCAAACAATAATATAATAAAATGGGCACTTCTGCAGATTAGAGACGAGCCGAAATTTATTTGTTTGCATTTTAGAAGAGCTACAATAGTGTAAGGGGTCGACAACTCTGTATTTCCACTAAACCTCTGCAGAGTCTTTTTGAACAAATTTCTGAATTGTATCCAGTTTAAAAACAAAAACAAAAGAAAAAAAAAAGAGGAAAATGAATTTTTTAAACTAAAAAAAAAAAAAATAATGTGTTAAACCAAACACGACGACTGTTCTAATTTAAATTTTTAAACTGTTCGCTTTGAAATAGAAAAAAAATATACTGTTGATTTTCCCAAATTGTATTTTCTTCGATAAATGTTCTATTAATTAATTGAATTTGCATTACTTGTTTAAAAAAATTCATATTTTCCATTTTAGGAGAAATTATGTACTTAAAAGTGAAACAAAAAGAGTTGTCGGCCCCTTACACTATTGGAGCTATTCTAAAATGAAGACAAATAAATTTCGATCCGTCCCTAATCTACAGAAGTGCCGAAAATTGTGTATACGTTCAACGGAAAGTCTTTAAAGACTTTCCCTAAATGAGTGACTAAAAATGAAATGTTAATGAACATAAATAATTTTCGATTTTCTGTTTCTTTTTCATTACGTTGAATTTATTAATTCCATAACTAATATATATATATATATATATATATATATATATATATATATATATATGTATGTGTGTGTATGTATGTGTGTGTGTGTGTATGTGTATGTGTATGTGTGTGTGTGTATATGTGTGTGTGTTATTACAATAAAATAAAGTTGTGAATTAAAATATAAAATGTAAGATCAAAAAAGAAAGAAAAAGACGCACATTGTCATTTACCAAATTTCCTCGACCAGCTTATAATCAATAAATAATGTTTTTATGTTTCGGAAGTTTTGAGATGAGGTTAATAAGGCGCATTATTCGAACTACTATTCTCATCTTGGCTTTTATCTTAACAACGTTGCGGCCGATGTAACCTCCGACCTTCCTCAGGTGCATCTTTTCCAACTTGAAAATCTTTGTCAAATTCGGGAACCTAAACAGAATTTTGAACTGAATCCTTTATTTAATCCATGGGGGTAGATTGTTCTCGCCCAGTCAGCCATAACAGGGTAGGAGTGTTAATTAAGTTATTCTGAGTTATTATCGTCTGTAGTAAGGATCGAACTTTCAATCCCCAGAAGACTGTCCATGAGAACTGATTGCCAATCAATGCTTTTATCCGTTGCGCCACGTGTCTACATGGTGTCATGGATAAAGGTCATGGATGACGGAACAATAACAGTCTATCCCCATTGATTAAATAAAATAGTTCAGTTCCAAATTTCATATAAGTTCTCGATTTTGACAATGATTTCCAAGTTCGAAAAGATACCCCAAAAGAGGGTCGGAGATTACATCGGCCGAAACGTTGTGAAAATGATAACCAAGATGAGAATAGTAGTCTAGATAATACATAAGTTATTTTCTTATGAATTTTTTAAATTTAGAAATAAATAAGACTGTACCAATAACATCCTGGAATGACTTTGTTGAGAAAGGCGAATTCATCCAGGCAGCAAGCAAGTTTGTTTTCTTATTTCCTGGTTATTTTTCAGATTTTTTTTTAATCGAAGAGAAGCAAGCAGTATCAGTGGATTGACGTCTTTTTTTGGTGGAAGAAGTGACGTTTTCGGTTAGTAGAGCAGTCAGTTTGTAGATTTCAGCTACCAACAAACAAATTCCCTGGTCGTGGAAATAGTAAAAAAACGTTTGTACTTACAATTAGACCTACCTGTCGCCTAAAGTAAAAGGCCATACCACAAGAAACGGTCAAGAAGAGAAACATAAATGTTAGGGTCCCACTATACTGAAAGAGAGAGAACAAAACCAAGGGTTAGAAAAAAAACAAAAAACCATAACAATCTGTACAATAAACATGTACGTACCTTATCCCCTTCCACACCCATTTGAAAAATGAGATCGTCCGATCAGAATTTAGACATCATCCATTTTCAAACGAATTGTTCCAAAATAGAAGACATCATAGATAGAATTCTATCATCATCATCATCAACTTTAGCAGTTTTAAACACCTACTCTTTACATGTTTTAGTTTTTTTATACGAAGATTAATAATTTATATTATTTGGACTACTGTTCTCATCTTGTATATAATTCTCACAATGTTTCGACCACTGTAAACTTCGACCTTCTTCAAGTGCATCTTGTCGAACACGGGAATTTGTACGAAATTCTCAACAGAACCCTTTACTTAATCCACGGGGGTAACTTGCTCTCGTTCCGTCAGCCATGACCGGGTAGAAGTCTTAAGTAATTCGCAATTGTATTCTTAGTATCGCCCGAAAAGATGCGCCTGAACAATGTCGTAGGTTACATCGGCCGAAACGTTGTGCGAATAACATTCAAGATGAGAACAGTTATTCGGATGATACAAACTACACTTTACATGTATTTTTTAAAATTTATTTTTAAGTAATTTTAACTTATATAATTGTTATAATTTTAAATAAATAAATTAAAGTGACATTCGTTTTATTTAAAGATTTAGTTATAATTTTTATGGCATGGTACGTTTTTATTTATTGTAAAATATTTTTCATAATAACTACTAAAACATTTATCAAAAAAAAAGAAAAAAAAAAAGAAAATTGTTTTTGTTAAGGATTAAAAAGAAAGGAGAAAAAAAGAAATGGTTAGATGTAAAATTTAAGACTACAAAATTCAGTCATTTTAAAAGTTTTGAAAAGATTTTGTGAAACAAAGAATTTTTAGCACAAGGAAATTGAAAGTTTTACAGTTTTATTCTACGTTTTGAACTTGTTTCACCAATCTTTTAGCAGAACTAAAATCAACGCTAGTGTTTAGTTATTAGCTTTATTCCATGATAGTAAGTTTAACAGTAGTCAAAAAGCATACAACTTGGTCGGACTCCCCTTAAATTTAGGCTTCTATCTGCCAAACCTATAGGTAAATCCGCCACTGCCCAAGTGAAACTGGACGTGGGATGAGTATTTACAGTGCTGGTTCATACAAAGGATTGTGTACAGAAATGGAAAACAAAGTTAATAATTTCTGCTCATGGAGTAGTTTACAAAAGTCCACTGCTCCAGAAATCGTCGGTACGGATGGCTAATCAGCACATAATTGTATGATATTATTAACATAAATAGATTATATTCTTACTAACGTAGTTGAACACTAATTATTTCTTCATACACACAACCACACACACATAAAATATAGTGATCCACAGACATGTGTTTTGTCTTTTCAAGACTCATCAGGGCGACTAAGCAACACCTGGCGCACCAACCAGAGATTCGAACCTCGGACATAAGTGACTTGTCTGCTGATAAATAAGATATATACATCTATTATATAAAGTGTAGTTTTCTTTGTGAGTGTGTTCAGGTAGAAGTAACAAACTATAAAATAAACACACGAAAAGTTGGTATATTCTTGATCAGCATCGCCCTGGATGCATAATTGGGTCAACTAGGTTAGTTTTGTCAGGGGGGGTCGTTTTTTCAGCCATTTTATGTACTAATTTAGAAAGAAAATGCACACTTATTCCTCGAGGAATCTATTGTATAAAGGATAATTGTCTGTGTGTATGTTAAGCTACAGAGGAATGGGCTGGGGGCATGAGAAAGCGAGGCTGAAGAGAGGGAGGGTGAAAGTGAGAAAAATAGAGAGACTTTCTCTCTCTCGCATATAAATATATATATATATATATATATATATATATATATATAAATGAGAGAGCGAGAGAGAGCGAGCGAGAGAGCGAGAGAGAGAAAGCGAGAGAAAAAGAGAGAGAGAAAGAGAGAGAGAGAGAAAGAGAGAGAGAGAGAAAGAGAAAGAGAGAAAGAGAGAAAGAGAGAGAGAAAGAGAAAGAGAAAGGGAAAGGTTACACCTTTACCACGGGCAGCTCTGCTAGTCACTTATAAACGAATGCTTGTATTCATTTGTTTGTTATTTACGATATTGGTACCAGAGAGGATTCAATTCTTTTTACAGAAGAATCTTGCTTTACGTTTAAGTGGAAACCGTCATTTACTTCATCAAAGCGTGAGAAATATATATTACTCGTCCTGATATGGAATGAAAGAGGATAATGAATTTAGATTTTTCATTTAGAGTATGACAGGCTGAGAGGCTAACATATCAAATAGCAAACACCTTGTGACAAACTGCATATGCAGAGGATGACTACTACCAAATTTCACGTTTCAAGGTCTTAGCCTAAAAGTAGTTAGTCGATATAAAAACGACTCATTATTATAGATGGCAGGAATTATCGTAAGAGAATCTATAATATTATTAAAAGTTGTGTTTTCTATTCGTATACAATAAAAGTGATTGGTTAACAAAAAGGAATACGCAGAGTACACATTACTAAAGCAGCAGTTTTAACTGCCAATATCAGTGTTTGAATCTCACTTAAACTTAACGAATTTTATCTAAACTGGATATGTGTTTTATAAATTTAAAGAAATTAACATAATATTACCTAAATATTTTTTAAAAAACCAAGTCACTTTTTATTTGATAATCTGCAAAAAAAAGTAGACAGTGTATTCGGTATTAGTTCAAAGCCAATTTTTTTTGTATTATATGTAAATGCATTCATCATAGTTACTTACTCTCTCGTGCAAATACTAAGTAGCATAGATTTTTTTTTCACAAACTTTCAAATATTTTTCTTCGTTCCAGCTATGAAGTTGTAGAAGCTAGATAAATATGGAAACTGACATACCCAGGTACTGTAATAACACCTTTCAAATAATTAAAAAAAAAAAAAAAAGAAAAAGATGTGTGGATGCTACTTACAAATCCTAGTACACATTTATCTTCACGCATTGTTCCACAGCAACCACAGAATGCTAGTAGAGCAATCGTGCCACCTGCTCCTATCAAAAGGTAAGTGGCCACCTCAAACCATTCTTCTCCGACCACCACAGATACTTCTCGCGCGCTGTATTCCGTAACCAAGTACCAAATCCCGACTGCCAAGGCCGTACAGCCCAATACCTGAAACAAACAGAACACAAAACAAATTTAAATTACTATTTAAAAATTGGTGAAAATAAAAATTTACTCGGATTCTTTATTGGAACGGATATGAAAGTTCAGAGAAAAATGCTGTTATTAATTCAGAGAATCATGTTCGTTTGCAACGTAATCTTCTCTCTCTGCCTAGGTGGCGTAAGTATATCAGTGGGCAGCTGAGGACGTGGGCCACAACTATCAGGGAAGAACATGGCTAAGCTCTCGGCGTCCACAAGTGGTCAGTCTTTTTTTATATTAATAGGCAACCACGTATCAAAGCCCGGAGACCACTCGAGGATAAGGGGTTGGTTTGGTTGTTTTACGGCATACCAATCTTTTTCGGGTTAATGCCAAAATCCGGTCATTTTGCTAAAAGTTTTTCATGCTTCAAGTTCTTTATATCTTCAAATACTTATTTATGGTGTTTAGTTTGGTTGTTTTGTAGAGGAAAATTGTTGTTTTTATTTTGGGCGTTGTAAAATATGATTGTGTTTTGCAAAGTGAAAGGGGGGAAACAATAATATCAATGTTTGGTGCATTTTAGGTAAGGAAGCCAGTATTCGAGGATAAGGGTCAACCAGATTGTCAGTTGGACGATGAACAACACTATAAGATTGGAAACAGTGGGTGAAATGGGCTGCAATTAAAAACGACGGCTCAACTAGTATTTGTTAACATTGAACTTGAAAATGACAATGTTGTCAGCTGGGAAGTAACCCTGTGGTAGTGTGTTCCACAGATGGGAAGTTCTAGGAAAGTTCCGTTTGATTTTATGTACACAGTTGGGAGAACAGAAAGTTCTTTGCAGTAGTTGTAGCTAGACGAGGTCTTTCTGTGAATGTTTTACAGGGGGGGGGGATAAAGTTTGGATTGGAGCTCAGTTGAGCAACTACCATGAAAATAACGATAGAGTAGGAAAAGACTAACAACTTCTTTTCTGTGAGAAAGTCATTGTAGGGAAGAGAAGAGATCATCCCCCACTAGATTACAAAGTCGATTTTGTACTGTCAAGTCAGAGTGCTCTGAGCCGCACCCCACTAGATGGTGGAATCGTCATTGGTTAACCATCTTGTACGAGCTTGCTCAAGACGGCTACGCATGGGTCGCTGTGGTTCGGGATGTAATGCAAACCAGGAAAGACACCGGCTAAATCTGATCGTTCCTTTCTCCCAGCTGTTTACGTAAAACCAAGCGAAACTTCCATGAACAAAGTTTCTTTCATGGAACTTCCCCTCCGTGGAACACAATACCACTTGGACTGCTTCCCAGCTGACTATAAAATGGTCGTTTTAAGTCCTATGTCAGCAAATACTTGTTGAGCCACCCTCTTATATAATCAGATTCTGCCCTTTCCACCCTTCGTTTCCAAGTTGTTCCTGAAATACGATAAATCAAAAGATAATCTCATGAATAAACGTACTTTACAAAACTTAGATAGCCAAGATGAGCAAACAAATAGAAAATTTAGAAAAAAATAACTAATAAATTTTAAAACTTAAATCACCTAAAAATAACGATACAATTAAATCGTTTAACAATATCAATAATAAAAAAAAAATCTATATTTACACTTTGATATAAGAGATATTTATCAGTCCATTTAAGCAAACACTAAATAACTCATTAGAATTTGCAAAACTATATATAAATATTCACGAAAATTATATAAACATAAAACATTGTAGAAGAATTGAACTAAAACAGTAATATATGGACAAAATTATCAAACAACAACGACTCATTTTTATTCTCCAACAAAAGACATGGGCGACAACACTCAGGGAATTCAGGTCCACAAAGTGGTCAGTTTTTCATATATATATATATGGGAAATGAAAAAGGAACAAAACCAAGAGATATTTTAATATATTCATCAATGTTTCGTCTTTATTGTAAGACTTCCTCAGGATGATAATTTGAAGAAAAATGTCATGCAAGTACATCGAAATTTTGGGTTGACATGATGGAGAGAAAGGAAAAGTTGTAGCTGTGGCTACTGTGAGCGCTGGAGGAGAGTCCAGGCTGTGAAAAGTCAGTGGTGGCGAAGAATGAAAGGAATATGGAAAGCTTTGAGTGGGTACCATTACGTCGGATTACTATCATCCTTTCTTTCTTTCTTTCTTATATATATATATATATATATATATATATATATATATACACAAAAAAAAAAACTAGTCCATTCCTGTTCTCTAGTTTCATTCTACATATATTTTCTCCTTGTATTTCTACTTTCTTTTTCCTTATCCGTTTTGTAATACTATCTTCGAATTAATAGCTGTTATTTTTCTCTTGATTTCCATATCTGAAGAAAGTATACTTTTTTTTTTACTGAAACGTCATAGGAATTCATTGAAACTTATTTCAAACGATGTTCCTGGTGATTACTTATAATGCTGTCTGATATCTCCCATTTTTGAACTGTATACACACAAACGTATAAGCACTATAATTTCCTGACTTTCGGCGTGAACATAATAGTGTAGAGGGAAACTGCACAACTGCTGATCAGTTTTAAATCTTCCCATAAAAGTTTCGCCACGTATCATTGCCGGGTCAGCAAGATCACCCCGTAACGATGATACATGAAAACTGCTGTTTGGTGGACACTCTCTCTCTCTCTCTCTCTCATATATATATAAATTTTAATTTATATATATATATATATATATATATATATATATATATAAGTAAATTAAAATTTTATTTTAGTGTTTAAAAAGAAAAGGATAAGAATGTCATTTGTTTACCGTTTTCGTAAGAAACAAAAACAAAAAACGGAATACAATTTTTTTAAACTGCTAGATAGAATAATATATGAGGCCGATTAAACATAAACTTGTGTTTTTAGTTATGAACAAGGAAAAAGTGTAATTAAATATGGACGAAACAGTCGATGAATACAAAGAGTTTAAAATCAAAAATTCGGATCATAATGTGTTTTTAAAAAAGTGTACCTTTTCATAGCGAATATTTATCCAATTGTCAAATAATGACTGTTGGAATTTGCTTGATATTCGCCTAAATGTTGGATAAACTAAATCCTAGGTTTAAACTACAATTTTTGTCCGAACATTATTTTATAACGTATATAAAATTGAACTTTTTTGTTAAATTCAGACGCATCTTCGAAAAGATTGCAACATTTTTGTTATTAAAGAAATATTAAACTATGTTTTAACTCGTTAAATTCCGTTAAAACTTTTTTTTGTTAAAAGCATGCCCAAAGTTTATTCTGTATGTCAAAAAGATTGTTTCCGTGTTATAAAATTTTAAAACATTCCGAACATTTTGGGTCCAAGAAATAAAGAACACTTAAAAAAGTAAATTCTTTAAAATACACTGCAAAAATTTAAGAGGACTAAATTTTACTATGAGTAGCGTTGGCTATTCTCACTCATTTAGCTTGGTATTCGCCAAACATTAGGATAAAATTGACTGTCGCTCTTAAATGTATTTATTGTCATAAAATAAAATTCTAATTTACTTTTTAAAGTGTTGAGTATGCAACTTTAATTCAACGTTTTAATCGCTGGTGGACATTGCTTTATTTTTGATCTTATATAAAAATATTTTGACAACTTTTAGACTAAAAAATTTTTTTGCCATAAAGAATAAACTTTTGACATTCTTTTTACACAAAGACACCGGTTTTAACAGCAAAAATGAAGAGATCAAAACATAATATTTAAAGAAAAATTCATGTTTAATTCTTTTGAGCAAATAAAATGAAGACGATTAATAATAATTTTAGGGTTTCTTGTAAATTGAAATATTCTAAAATGTTTTTTCTATACAGTTTCTTCTTACAATGACCGAATGAAATAAAAAATATATTTGGTAAAATGACAGATTAAAAAAATTATACTCAATACTATGCCTTATAAATTATTATTATTATTATTATTAATATTATTAATATTAATATTATTAATATTAATATTAATATTATTAATATTATTATTATTAGTATTAATATTATTATTATTAGTATTAATATTATTATTATTAGTATTAATATTATTATTAATATTATCCCGTTTATTTCAATAAATGAAACGTGAAATTTTCAATATCATTGTAGATTAACACACTTTGCTAAATCACCTCAACCGGAAAAAAAGAGATTCTACCCTTTTTAGGCGATTAAGTGTGAATACCCGGATGTTAGCAAAATGATAAGTTGTAAAAGGTCTTTACGAACATGAAAAAAAAACTCACTTTGTTAAATTATTAAAACTAACTGATGTGTCAGTTAACCCAAAACCTGTTGAGCAACAAAACATTTCTCATTGTTTAAAAGTTTTTTTTTTGTGATGAAACTGTTGCAGCAATTAAATTGCATCCATTATTAAATAAAGTGGATACTGCACAAACAGTTCATTTTATTGATAACATTTTTACATTTTTGAAATATTCAGTGTCGAAGAAATTTATGGCAACCTTAGTAAAAATGACTCACTGAAAAAGGTGATATCAGATTTAAATGATGGAAACCAATTAAATATTGGGAAAAGAACACAAAAATGGAAACCAACAAAGAAAAAGAATTACATTATCAACAAGGGACACTAGTTTCGCCATTGACCATACATGCAATGGTTTAACTGATAGTTTGATTTTACGTAAATAAATCAATAATTGTAAGTTGCTTCTTAATAGTTGCTAATTAACTAATTACTGGATATTACTGGTAAATTCCTTACTAAAACTTTTTTCAGTAAGTATTATTTAGTAGTAATTTTGGTCTTCACATGACCACCCCAGTCGTATGTTTGTCAGGCCTGGTATAAGTATCGCCTTACCTTACAGTCTTGTTATATACCGAGTGACGTTACAAGCTTGCCGAACACGGAGTGGCATTAAACCAAATAATTTGACTCTTGGATGATTTCTTAAAAATATAGTTGCTTATGGCCTATATGATCTACTCGTTGTTCCTTAAATACGATATCCCTTCAATCACAACATTACTCGATAATTTCCACTTTTGGTAGATTTTAATAAAGTAATATCCTTGATACTTACCAATATGAAAACATTATAACAGTGAAGAACTCCTCGTAAACAATTCGTACACCGATCTCTATCGTCCGTTTGACGTATGCGCGTTCTAGATTCGTCCATGTGATTCTCCGTTGACGTCTTCCGCTTCTTCAGCGACTGAAAATAAAGAAAATTTAGATGAACCTCAAAATTGGACAACAATTCAATAGATGTGACACTCACATCTTAATGTATAAATCCGAAAATTTTCATTTATCACATCTACACTAATATCAAAACGGCCCACTGCGATTTTTAATCGATAATAGTCTTTTGAAATACTATATATATAGTAGAGAGCAAATACCCCAACTACAGCTATTTCTACGCCTAATTTGCATAAATATTATTTTTTAAAACTTATAAATTAATCTTGGTGTTATTCATTTGTAATTTTATTGTCCTATTTTCCTTCTCTATCTCATATATATATATATATATATATATTCTAAAGAAGCTTTGAGTTATTTTAAACAAAAAGACAAAAAAAAAAGGAAAATGCAGTTTAAATTCCCAGAGAAACTAACTAAATCCAAAATAGTGTAGACTTAACATTTGTTGGAAAATTCATAAATAAATAATATATAATAGTAAGTAAATAAAATAAAAAGGGGGATTAAGTATCTAACAGTGAAACAAAAGCAGGAGACCTTAACGTAAGCATCTAATATTAACACGGGGATCTTCAGCTGTTTACCATGTAACTGTTTTGGAGATTTAGAGAGAGAGAGAGAGAGAAAGAGAGAGAGGGAGAGAGGGAGAGAGAGAGGGAGAGAGACGAGATCAAAATTTGAACATTGTTCCAAGAATTTAAAATCAACGAATTATATGGCATACGATCGTTTCCAAGACAATTCGGAAATCTTTTATTCTGTATTATTGTTCTGAAGACTCCAAAACGTCCTTTTGTCAGCGCCCTTAACATCACATACAGAGGTCCCTCAATAAAACATCAGGTTCCAGTATTATCTAAAAAAGACATTCAGACAATACTGGAGACAACCTTTCATCATGTAACTACAAGATATAGCAGTAAAATTACCTTAGAAACAGCAAAGCAAATAAATTAAATATTTAATATATTCACAGTATAGCATGAATCAGGAAGAAAAAAAAACATGAATAGAAAAATAATATTATATGCAATAGTTTTGTCGATATTAACAGTAAAGTGATTTAATAAAAATAGGATAAATTATCTTTCTTAAAATATGTTCATTAATTTAAGGGATATAATTTAAATGACAACTATATCTTAGTTATCTGTTAAGGATTCCTCTAGTTATGTCGGTTTATAAAGGTTTGAATGAAATCATGGTAGAATACAAATTGTAGTTGTTGTGCCCGAACAGGCCACGGTCAGGTCTAGTCTAAATAAATAAATGCACTTCTCGCAGTAACGGTAACGTCAAAACGAACTATTTCAAGTTAAATAGACACACCAACTTTTTTTATATACTGCTTAAGTATATGTTTTCCGTCGCAAGGCTAACTAATTTGCATATTGGTTTTGAAAAAGGACATTTTATTTGTTATCGTTGTGTTTTTTAATTCAATAACTTGATTTTATTGGAACAAATAATTCTGTTTCACAATATTGTTTTATTTCCTGGACAATTATTTAGCATTTGTGTTTAAATGTTTCTTTTTTTAAGAACTTGATTTCCAACAAGTTGTGATCTATTTCTAAATTGTAAATTAATAGGCAAATTGATTTATTTTCCTTTCCGTACGGTCACATTTAAAAGATAAATAACTTTGTATCGAAATTAGCAAAATATTAATGTTTATCTATCTATATAAATAAATGACAAAGATTTTATTTCGTGTTTACAAAGTTCTGAATGAAATGTTGATTATTTTAAATTAATGTTTCAAGTAGCGAACGTTTTGTTTTAGTCTGTGACCGGCACCATGCAGCACGTAGCTTTAACAACCGACTTTTCGGTGGATATTTTTGCCATGCAAAGGACACACAGAACAAAAGTCTGCAAACATTTATTAAATCTTTTCTTTTTTTAATAGTTAAATCGTGGAATTTCCACAGATCCCGCATAATGCTGGATAAATAGTTCTTTCAGATGCACTCTTGAATCTATTAAAGAAAACCATTGAAGGTGCTCGACTGAACTCCAATCTTCGGTCCCTCCTTGTAAGACATTCACCGCAAGAACTCGTTTTTCTACCGCACAAAAAAGACTTCCTTCCCCCCTTCCATGTGTCTAGTGTCAGGCGGAATTTCCATGAAGAAAGTTTCTTTGCAAGTGTTTCCCCACACGTTACTGCGGAACTGCTTCCATTATGATTACAACTTGGTAGTCTTCAAATCCAATGTAAACGCATTCTTGTGATAAATCGCCCCGATTAATAATCAAACGACAGTTAGTACTCCCATAGTGTTCCTCATCATTTGTCTGGCAATCATTTCCCTCTCATTAATTCTTATTCTCCAGTGGCTCTACACCATTGTAAAAAAAACAAACAAACAATAACAAAAAAAAAAAAACTAATGGCAAATTTTGTTATTCATAGCGGAAAAAAAAAATACTCACCACTAACGAGAATTTGCATAGAAATCTGATGCACGTGATGCATAAATCTGATAGAATCGGGGGGGGGGTGTCAGTGAATAGCCACAAGATGGCATTTAATAATTGAATTGTTTGTTTTCATGTGAAACATGAGATTACTTAAACTAAAGTCCGTAAACGACATGAACATTTTTTAGCAACAAGGAGAAGAATTGATAAAATAAAAAAAGAAAACAAAAAGTTCCTTGCCTTTATATTAATTTAGATTCTATCGTGCCCGGACTGTGTAGCTTAATTGTATTCTTTAAAAGGGTTAAAAGAAAAAGGGAAGTAAAGAGGGGGGGGGGGGCTATACCATATCCAACTAGTTTCAAATTGTGTGTGTAATATATATATATATATATAGTCTCGGAAGTTTCTCAACCATTAAAACTATATAAAAAAAACCCAAAAAACCTTAAGTCCCAAGTCGTTCAGTGGAAAATCACCACTGTAAGTCAATTTAATTTTTACAGTTATTATATTAGTTTGCTTCTAACATTATTTAAGGGATCATCAGTTGTTTACCATGAAAAACTGTTTCGGGAATTTAAAAACAAGACCGTATTTAATTTGATGGCTTCCCAGCAGAGTTGATCAGACCCCACTTCGCTTAAAAGACAAAAACATAAACGTTCCGTATACTAAACCTAAGTTTTGTTCTGTATAAATGTTTTGCTAACTTATATTAGTTATTAAAGAAAAGAAAAAAAAAAGTCCTCCTTACCTGTGTTGTTCGTCTGTCTAATAAAATTTATTCGTTACTTACAAAAATGTTGCTGCATTTTAAAGTGTGTAGACGAATCCATTACACTACTTTTTAGGTGATTAATTTATTTTTAGTTTCAGTTTTATATTAAAAATATAAAAAATATCAACATATCCAAATATTAAAAAAAATATATATTAGTATTTCATGTATCCACATATATATTAGTATTTTATGTATCCACATAACATTTTATAAGATATTTTTTTTTATGTATCAATTTTCAGTATTTACTTCAACAGTGCTCGATACGTAAATAGAGCTATGTAGTAAGCTATGAAAATATATTTATGGCAATTAAGCTACACAGAGGCTCCTGCGTTTCATCCCTGGGGGGAATCTTCAGGCATTTTAGCCTGAAGATTACCCCCGGGGATGAAACGCGGGAGCCTCTGTCTAGCTTAATTGCCATTAATATATTTTCATAGCTTACTAATTATATATATATATATATATATATAATGTTTTAAAATTGTTATCCACATGAACCTGTGTTTCATCCTTTCCGGAAATCATCAGTGTGGAGGATGATTGCTCTGCGATTCGAAATCCCCAGACAAAGTCAACATTTTAACGTTTGTCTGAACGCCTAAAACGAGGCGACCAACAAACCAACCACGTTGAAGGAATAGAATTAAGATCAATGTATTTCTAAGCAAGCGGACACATCTAGAGGGCTGTCAGCAACAGTGTTCAACGACACGCTGGTCGGAGTTTAGCATTACGCATTTAAATTTGACAACCTAATTATAATTCTTTAAGTATTAGAGGTGCTAAACAATATTACGATAAGTATCATTAAATTCTCACCCACAAGTGTTTTATCCCTTTCCGGAAATATATATATATTACTAATGGAGATTTGGTATCTGTCTGCCTGAAGCCGAAATTATATTACTTCCATTAAAGCGTACTATTCTACTATCTTTTAATGATCAATGCAGTTTACTATACTACAGACTAATGTGTTACTATCTCCCCTGAATTGAGCATTGAAAAGTATCATGACAAGAAAATATATACTACACTATCTTCCCAGGCATTACTTTTTTTCGAGGAGGTAGTATATTATCTGTTTTGTGGTCATGACACCGCCCTCTCAGGCATTGCCTTCGCTTTTCTTTTGGAGAGGAGGTAATGTAATATTAGTTTTGTTGTCATGATACCATCCTCCCAGGCTTGCAAAGATATATATATATATATATATATATATATATATATATATATATATATATATATATATATATATATAATTTATTATTTCATGTATATACACTTACTAGTGTACACCCTTCATAAAAATTAGCAGAAAAATATTATGCTTCGCTAGTGTCCGAACTCACTATTTATCTAGATATATCACTAAAATATTCATATAAAATCGTAGCGTCAGTAATTTAATTTTTCAATTATAAATTATTATCATTTCTGATGACATTCATTTAACGTTACTTTTCCCTTGTTCAGGAGTCAGACGTTTCCTGGCATAATGCAAGCTCACTCCAGTTATCACAAACCAGACAGCTAGAGAATGCCCCCCTCCTACAGACATGGGAATCCCCCCTTTCTCCCGGTTCAGAAGAACTCCGGCCCCAGTGTAAAACACTCAACCGCCTGAGAACGGGAATGGGGCGATCAAAAGTTGCTATGAGTAAATGGGGCTTCAAAACTGACCCAACCATTTGTGAATGTGGAGAGGAGGACCATACGATGCAGCACTGCATTGTCTGCCCACTACTGCCCAACCGGTGCAGCTTGAAAGATCTTGCAGAATATAACAATAATGCAAAGGACTGCGTAAAAATAGTGGGAAACTGCTGTATGACCACATGCTTCCAAGACACGCAAAGAAGAAGAACCGTTCAGAAGGTCAACTGTCACCAGATTCCACTGTGTGCTTGTGTCTAATCACTTGCTTCCAAGTTTTTCTTGGACGGCCAACCTTCATGCGATTTTAGGTATCCATGCTTCTACAGTGGTTTATCCAGGAAGATGAACGCTCCACATAACCATACAGATTCGTCCTCAGGGTAACCTCTATGTTGGACAAATGTAGTGCCTTCAGCAAATCTTGACCTGTTGGGTTTAGTAAGATTTCACATTGCTGATCTATCTGCAGTCAGACAAAAGAGGGCTGAGTGACGGCCATGCATTCTCTGCTATTTCACATAACGCTCCTGTCACAGCTGCTATACTATTTTAAAAATAAAATAGTTGTTTCCACAGACAGGGTACGACAATATAAGGGAGATATCTATGAATGCTATAAGGGAGTTTAGTTAAGTAAAAGCCTCTATCGGCAAAAAATAACAAAAATAAAAGTTAATGTGTACGAATTTATGATAAAAATATCCAGTAATTCTAGTGAAATTCCGTGGCCTAATCGGCAAGGGCGTTGGATTACAGAAACTAATCTTTTTTGAATCCCGTCAAAAGTACAGCCACGCTGAAGAGTCGTAGGCGGTGAAACACACGTGCGCGTCCATGGATAATTATTTTAAAAATGTTACTGAAGATGAAGTCAAAACAACATGATACCGTCAGTTTCAAGTCAGTGAGTGTTCAAATTTCGCCGACTATCATCATCCATAGTTTAGAAGTACTGTCTATATATGAATAAATATTTCGCTCATATTTTAAATTTTCTTTCATTTTGGAAAACTATATTTTAATAATGGCGCACTGTTGAATTTCTTTCTACTAATCTTACCAAGGACTAATATATATATACATATATATATATATATGGCTACATACTTGCAGACATTTTTCTATCAGTGCCATTGATAGCCAGACTTCTTTGGACCAACGATTTTTTTTAAGGCTGCATTCTGTAGAAGACAAAAGTACTTTCTGAAACCGAACACATGATCAGCTAAAAAACAATTCAAATTGTCTGAAGTTACTATTATCTGTTTAATTTTAAAGATATTTAGTCATTCTTTTCTTTGTATTTTAAAATAAAATCAGCTATATCCCTGACCTTCGAGATTACACATAACACACATACACGTGCGAATCCCAATATCCGGTAAGTTACAATACATGAAGTCTGTAGGTAAAAGAAAATCCGAATTAAAACAGTTTCGAAAACGTTAAAATTGGTTCAAAACAAGCATTGGCGTAACTGTCAGTTTCACAAGGTTCAATCATCAGACAAATTGATAATTTTTCTTAACTCATCTTTATAGTTTAGTCATACTATGACCACTGTGATACGTATTTAACTTTTCAAAAATTTTCTTTTCTCTCTTTTTTGTTGGGGATGGAGAATTCTACATGATGCCAGACATTCAATTATGCTAGAGACTCCAACCGAGAGATCCTTTTAAGTTTTGTATCTCTCTTGGACAGTCTTCATCGAGTATATTCGCCAGGTAGGTTTTTTTAGTTCTTTTCTATGAGCCAAGTGGCTCCTATGAATACTAGAACGATTGAAATATTCCTAGTATTCCAGTTTCTTTTCATGTCGTACATAAAAACTTGTAATTTGTTCTTTTCTCTCAGCTCCGTTTATGCAGGCATGATTGGGGAAACTGACTCCAACTAGGATTGCTACTCTGTCCCTCTTGCCCGATATCACTTTAACAGGCGCCCCTTCTAAGTATGTAACTGTAGGGATTGGATAGTCATAGTTGATTGTGTATGACTTATCTTCCAGTCATTTCTGGTATATGTTCCTGGGACTTGCTGCTACATTGGATGTTCTATCTTTTTTGCAGATGGTCTAGTGGCGATATTTAAACACTCCACTATGTTGCATTGTGCAGTAAACGTTTCCAAACAGTACTTTACAACTGGATCCCAGGTGGATCACTATCCACTTCCGCGCGGCAGACCCTGCACTTGTCATTGATGAGACCACGTTGTACTATTTTAGTTTAACACGTACGCACTATGTCGGCATTTCCCGGTAGAGGCGCTTCAGGCGATTATCAATAAACTAATCGTTTCTCCAAGCGTCATGGTGGAAAAGCCTGAGAAGATGGACCTCCCGGAACTGCACAGAACCATACTTCAGCTCGACAAAAGAAAGGCCACTTAGCTTTAAATGACCCATATTGTCGGACTGATTGCCAAGGACGTATCCCCGACTGGTATGGACAGTAACAGCCTAGCGTCTGTGCAAATTTGGTATAGTTTTAATTCCATCGGTTTACATAGATACAGATATTTACTATAAAATTCCCACGGGGATAATTCTATGTCTCCTCACTCCTTAGCAGACTTTGTCACAAGGTTTAAACAATTTTTTTTTATCAATTTGTAACCTGGGCGACACTGGGTACGTCTGGTAGTAAACAAAGACATTTGACCCTTGTTATTCCTAAGGAGATTTTCATAATTGCTTATTATAGCAGCACCATTGTCGGGTCAGCAAGATAACTCCGTAACGATGGGTGCGTAGTTGCAGGAAATAATGAGCTACTCGGAAACGGACATTACCCTCATCTGCAAGAAAAATGAAGAAACAGTATCTTTGTTTTTATACTAATAGTTCACCACTTAGCAAGGTCCAAAATCACTCGAGGATAAGGATTAGTGAGATTTTCAGTTGGACGATGGAGAGTAGAAAGTGGATTTTGCGTTTACTTTCGACAGCCTCGTAACTCTCACTTCTCTTATTTTGTCCTCACATTTCATAAGCGATCTTTTTGATAAAGGGGGTAGAATTGCTTTTTTTTTTTAATTGGAATCTAACACTTATCGTTGGCTAGTTGGTTTTTTTTTACCGTAAAGTCATTTTTTTTCAGCTCCTTACATGAAGTGGCTTCATGTCTTGTCTAAAGCGATTTTCAGAAAAAGAAAAATATATAAAAGAATTGAGAACTATGATTTATTCACAGGACGACATGACAAATATTTACTGAAATTGGACTTGAAAACGACCATGTTATAGTCTGTAGAGAAATATTTCCACGGTAACGTGTTCCACATGCGCTAAGTTCCGTTTGATTTTAGGTACATTGAGAAAGAAAGGCGGGTCCTTTGTAGTTTTGGTAATAAGAGGGGTTTTTGCTGAGAAGGTTTTATTGGTGTGAGTGGGTAGTTGAGGGTGACCAGTGCTTGAAGCTCAGTCGAGCACCTACCATGGAAACACCGATAGATTAGTTAAAGGCTAGCAATGCCTCTTCTGTTAAAGGAGTCTCCCTTTCGAACATGTCTGACGGCGTGATCTCCCCACTCACCCCCGGGCGATTTAGTTGTCGTAGGGGTTTCTTGTTATTGTTGAACAAATATTGCAGGGTAGTAGTATTGTATGGTTGGGTTCCATCGTGAAAATAGCAAAAAGTTAACATGTAATACGTAACCTAGATAGATAGTGATGTATGGAAGGGTAGTGGGTTATATACAGAATAGCCAGACTCGTCAAAATCATACGGCTAATTAAAGACCATAGGTTTTAAATTTCGATGCATTTATTAAACAAAAATAGTGAAAACATTTTTTCTCGCTTTTATATAAGCAGAGACGTAAATAATGACCACAGATGGAATGGGGTAAATAAAAGAAAACAAGATACACTAAAATATATATGAGAGAGAGAGAGAGAGAGAGAGATATGGATAAGAGAGAGATATGGATAAGAGAGAGAGAGAGAGAGAGAGAGAGAGAGAGAGAGAGAGAGAGAGATATGGATAAGAGAGAGAGATATGGATAAGAGAGAGAGATATGGATAAGAGAGAGAGATATGGATAAGAGAGAGAGATATGGATAAGAGAGAGAGAGATATGGATAAGAGAGAGAGAGATATGGATAAGAGAGAGAGAGATATGGATAAGAGAGAGAGAGATATGGATAAGAGAGAGAGAGATATGGATAAGAGAGAGAGATATGGATAAGAGAGAGAGATATGGATAAGAGAGAGAGAGAGAGATATGGATAAGAGAGAGAGAGAGAGATATGGATAAGAGAGAGAGAGAGAGATATGGATAAGAGAGAGAGAGAGAGATATGGATAAGAGAGAGAGAGAGAGATATGGATAAGAGAGAGAGAGAGAGATATGGATAAGAGAGAGAGAGAGATATGGATAAGAGAGAGAGAGAGAGATATGGATAAGAGAGAGAGAGAGAGATATGGATAAGAGAGAGAGAGAGAGATATGGATAAGAGAGAGAGAGAGAGATATGGATAAGAGAGAGAGAGAGAGATATGGATAAGAGAGAGAGAGAGAGATATGGATAAGAGAGAGAGAGAGATATGGATAAGAGAGAGAGAGAGATATATGGATAAGAGAGAGAGAGAGAGATATGGATAAGAGAGAGAGAGAGAGAGATATGGATAAGAGAGAGAGAGAGAGAGATATGGATAAGAGAGAGAGAGAGAGATATGGATAAGAGAGAGAGAGAGAGAGAGATATGGATAAGAGAGAGAGAGAGAGAGAGATATGGATAAGAGAGAGAGAGAGAGAGAGATATGGATAAGAGAGAGAGAGAGAGAGAGATATGGATAAGAGAGAGAGAGAGAGAGAGAGAGATATGGATAAGAGAGAGAGAGAGAGAGAGAGATATGGATAAGAGAGAGAGAGAGAGAGAGATATGGATAAGAGAGAGAGAGAGAGAGAGATATGGATAAGAGAGAGAGAGAGAGAGATATGGATAAGAGAGAGAGAGAGAGAGATATGGATAAGAGAGAGAGAGAGAGAGATATGGATAAGAGAGAGAGAGAGAGAGATATGGATAAGAGAGAGAGAGAGAGAGATATGGATAAGAGAGAGAGAGAGAGATATGGATAAGAGAGAGAGAGAGAGATATGGATAAGAGAGAGAGAGAGAGATATGGATAAGAGAGAGAGAGAGAGATATGGATAAGAGAGAGAGAGAGAGATATGGATAAGAGAGAGAGAGAGAGATATGGATAAGAGAGAGAGAGAGAGATATGGATAAGAGAGAGAGAGAGAGATATGGATAAGAGAGAGAGAGAGATATGGATAAGAGAGAGAGAGAGATATGGATAAGAGAGAGAGAGAGATATGGATAAGAGAGAGAGAGATATGGATAAGAGAGAGAGATATGGATAAGAGAGAGAGAGAGAGAGATATGGATAAGAGAGAGAGAGAGAGAGATATGGATAAGAGAGAGAGAGAGAGAGATATGGATAAGAGAGAGAGAGAGAGATATGGATAAGAGAGAGAGAGAGAGGAAGGGAGATATGGATAAGAGAGAGAGAGAGGAAGGAAGATATGGATAAGAGAGAGAGAGAGAGGAAGGAAGATATGGATAAGAGAGAGAGAGAGGAAGGAAGATATGGATAAGAGAGAGGGAGAGGAAGGGAGGTATGGATAAGAGAGAGAGAGAGAGAGAGAGAGAGAGAGAGAGAGATGGAGATATGGATAAGAGAGAGATGGAGATATGGATAAGAGAGAGAGAGAGATATGGATAAGAGAGAGAGAGAGATATGGATAAGAGAGAGAGAGAGATATGGATAAGAGAGAGAGAGAGATATGGATAAGAGAGAGAGAGAGATATGGATAAGAGAGAGAGAGAGAGATATGGATAAGAGAGAGAGAGAGAGATATGGATAAGAGAGAGAGAGAGATATGGATAAGAGAGAGAGAGAGAGATATGGATAAGAGAGATATGGATAAGAGAGAGAGAGAGAGGGAGATATGGATAAGAGAGAGAGAGAGAGGGAGATATGGATAAGAGAGAGAGAGAGAGGGAGATATGGATAAGAGAGAGGGAGATATGGATAAGAGAGAGGGAGATATGGATAAGAGAGAGGGAGATATGGATAAGAGAGAGGGAGATATGGATAAGAGAGAGGGAGATATGGATAAGAGAGAGGGAGATATGGATAAGAGAGAGGGAGATATGGATAAGAGAGAGGGAGAGGGAGATATGGATAAGAGAGAGGGAGATGGAGATATGGATGAGAGAGAGAGGGAGAGGGAGATATGGATGAGAGAGAGAGGGAGAGGGAGATATGGATGAGAGAGAGAGGGAGAGGGAGATATGGATGAGAGAGAGAGGGAGAGGGAGATATGGATGAGAGAGAGAGGGAGAGGGAGATATGGATGAGAGAGAGAGGGAGAGGGAGATATGGATGAGAGAGAGAGAGGGAGGGAGATATGGATAAGAGAGAGAGGGAGAGGTAGATATGGATAAGAGAGAGAGGGAGAGGGAGATATGGATAAGAGAGAGAGGGAGAGGGAGATATGGATAAGAGAGAGAGGGAGAGGGAGATATGGATAAGAGAGAGAGGGAGAGGGAGATATGGATAAGAGAGAGAGGGAGAGGGAGATATGGATAAGAGAGAGAGGGAGAGGGAGATATGGATAAGAGAGAGAGGGAGATAGAGAGAGAGAGAGAGGTTTGTTTCATTTCATATCAACTAAAGTCATTTTGTACTATTGTTTTATACTAATGAGCCACCGCTTATCAAGCCTTAAAGGGATAAGATTTCAGGAGATTGTGGATTCGATGTAAAATACTATGAGAGGATTTGAAACAATGGTTGGAAAGGGCAGGATTAGATTACTCAAGACAATTCAAAACTATTTGTTAACATTGGACTTCAAGACGTCTATGTTCTAGTTAGCAGAGAAGCACTCCCGTGGTATTGTGTTCCACATATTGAAAGTTCTTGAAAAAAAGTTAAGTTCAAGTAAATTTCGTTTTGTTCTAGGTACACAGAGGAAGAAAGTTAAGTCTTTTGCAGTGCTGTTAGTTAACGGTCATTTTGAGAAGTTTTGCCATAGAGTGGAAGAAATTAATATCTAATATTATTTAGTACTGGTACACACTATTTCTATAGATCAGTTATTTATCATGGAGAATTTCAAAAAGCTTCCATTGATGACTGAAGCACCATAATAACATGGCTACGAAGTTCAGGAGAATTTGAGAATCCCTGTGTAGATGACTACTTCAGCTAGTTGTATATATTAAGACATAGTTTTATACTCTATGGTGAAAAAATCGTTTACCGAAACCGGATAAAAATAAAATAATTCGAGCAGTAAAAGAAAATATTTTAATTTTTTGTTTAGTTGGCAAAATAAAATAGAAAAATAAAAATTTCCATGGCGTCATTTCGTCAATGACTGCAAAGGAGTGGCTGTATCCCCCAGTTCGTTTTTATTACCCTCGTGATACCCCCGATCAAGTTACATCCAACTTCTCTACTGAAGATCGCTTTTACTTTTCAGATTTCTCGTATAATCTAAACATTTAACCGAATAAATAGCATCTCCACCCTTTGTTCTCTAAAGATTCGGCTTTGTTATAAATCCGTAAGATGTATTCGTTTAGTAAAATTGCTCACTTTGGTAGTTCTTATCTATCGTTATTTTTAATATCTTAATGATAACGAAACGCCACTTATGTGGAAAGCAGATCAAGTCGATACATAAGTAAATAAAATATTCCATTGTATTTACATGCGTATACAAAAAAAAAACAGGTTGGAAATAGACCAGAAGGTCTTTTTGATTTTTACTTATATTATTAATAATGTTTGTAACGTTGTAGTTTAGACTTAACAGTTTGATGAAATGCAGATACCCCTTCTTGAGTAAAGTAATAAGTGGCAGCCATCTTGCTTTTTCAGGCACTAAGACCCCAGACCTGACCGGAAATGAGGACCGAATACTACTTTAATTAGAGCCAATAAAAGTGGATTCTTTGATATGACAGGTTGCATTCTGGGACCTTACTTCCTCAAACAGCAAGATGGCTACTACTGATTACTTTACTCACAACTAATATTTACGACAAACCAGAGCATTCTACCCAAACGTTAAGTCTAAATTACAATGTTACAATCACTGTAAGAATATAAGAAAACCCCCAAAACTATTTAACACAGATGAGCAGGTGAATAAAAATAAATTGTTTTGACCTAACGTTACAACTGTATTTCCTTTAAAAAAATGTATGTCTACAATAGTAATGTTTATCCAAATTGCAATAGTCACTTCAATTGTTAAATAAAAAAAGCAACCCTTAGGGGGTCACCGGTTAATTCCTGGAAAGGCAGCGTTCATACGTCTAACAGCTGGTGTCGTTACTTTTGCATTTTGTAGGAATCTGAATAATTTCCAGATAAACACTGATCCTTTGTTCTGTCGGTCTGGAAGTTCCCGGTTCACTTGAAGTTAGGTCAACTGTACCTAGGCGAGTCCTTCTCTCAGTGATCGATTATCTGGCTACCAGTGCTTACTGCCCGTTAAGCGAGATGGCGTCAACTTATGTTACACTACACGTGAAGGTTAGATTTAGTAATTAGCTGTCTTTGTTATTCTAACTATCTTCAAGCAATAAGGAACGCACTGAAAATGTGGAAAAGAATATTAAACAATAATAGAGATTTTGTTAAAAAAAAAATGGTCTTTTGAACTGTACATGAATGGAACACCCTTAATAAAGGAAAATTCGCAGTAAGATGAAAAAAATCGAAATAGTAAAGTAGAGGCCAATTAATAAAAAAAAACGAGTGTACACCATCAGTAAAAAAAATTGCGGAAATTTTTTTGCCAGTGTTAGCACTAATATTCATATAAAATAGGTCCCTCACTATCAACCATGCCCCGCCCTTTCCAATCGCCGCAATGTTGCATCCTTATGCTTGTTTTACAAATACTTCAATGGATTGTGCTCCGATGAGCTGGCTACTCTGGTGCCCCCTCGACGTAAATTCGACCAACTCGACAATCAGCTAAATCCCATCCATTCACTGTGGAGGTCCCCAGATGCCGGAGAGCCTTCTACTCCAATAGCTTCTTTTCTCTCTGCTCCCCGTTTCCCCGACATGCAGAGGTTTAAAACTAGAAAGAGGCTATTTTGCCGGTTCCAGCAAAATAACGACCCCCTCGTTATCCTGCCGGCTTATGATTTTTTTAACCTAACTGTTATGTGAAAGAAAGCGTAATGAAATCAATAAGGACACATATTTAATAACAATTTATTTTCATCGTCAAGTTGTTATACTGTCGGTTATTTTAATCTTTTGAATATAAAAGAAATATCTGCTTTTAATACAAAAAAAAATTAAAAGTAAAATTAATTAAATGAACGAAAATATTACAGACAATTAGATTCTTTAGTCGGATTTAGAAGTAAATTTACGTTGGATAAAAAATGTTTTAGTTATTTAAGAAAAAAAAATAGTTTTCATTCATTAATATTAAAAATAAACTTGTTAAGAAATCTGATTATTAAAATAATTAGAGATAAGTCGCTAAATAAATTAAATCAGATATACTTTTTTTACAGTATGTACGTTTATATCATTTTAATTTTATAAACAGTCTAAACAGCAATTTTAAAACTGATTTTTCACTATCATCTATTTAAGATATTTGTTACGACTATTTCTCATCATTTCACTAAATTAAGCATTAAGTTGAAGGTTTTTCTCGAGATAAAATAACAACAGTAGTAATTGTCAATAATTTTAACATGTAACCACGAATTTTAATGCAAAGTTGAATTGTTTTACAAACAAACATTGTGAGGTAATCCGGTAGTTATATTAAAAAAAGTAGACATAAACGGGGTTCAAAGCGAATTATTTGAATTTAAAACATAATTTTTATTTTTTTTTTAAATAAAAACAATACGTAAATGCATTTAAATGGACATAGAAATTCATCGTAGTTACTTAGTCTATGGTGAACTAAAAAATTTTTTTCCTAAGTCGTGGCGAAAATCGCCGTATGAATTCATTTAATTTTTAAAAATTAAATAAAGTTTTCATTATTTTTTTTTTATTGGAAAAATGTTGAAATAAAAATAAACCGGCAGTTAAGTGTACTCGTGAAATCTTCACTGTAACAACATGAACCGGCAAAATAACAGCCCTATCGTTATTCTGCCAGGACCGGGAAAATAACGAGGGGGTCGTTATTCTGCCGGTCCCGGAAAAATAGCCTATTCGTTTAAACTAATGTAAACAGACATCTCGCTACACTGCTCCCAACTTAGGATGACACCCCAAACCTACACCCTAATTCTCAGTAACTCTTTACGTCTACAGTGGCGGCCTGTTTTTTTGGGGGTGAAATATGTTATATAAAAAAAATAAAATTACGTCTCAATCGAGATAAAGTTAAAAAAAAAAAGAAATAAAAAGTCTCAAACTGGACAATTTTAAAGAAAAAGTATGCAAATAAGAAAGGAAAGTAAACGTCTCATTATGGAAAAAGAGTGAAAGATTTAGAGTAGATGATTCACCTTGTCCCTCAGTTATGTATTACGGTCGTAACGTGTCAATACGCATGCGCTAACTCCAAGGGATGCAATTCATCCAAACTCGACGCATTAGTAGTATTACTAATACAGCTTTGTATACGGAAATAAGCAGCAGGCGGCAAATTTTACAGTGAAGCGAGATTATAAATCTAAATTTCTTATATTTATAGTATTGGCATTTCTCTTAAATTTTATCGTCTCTTATTAGATCTACCAATCTAGCGCTGTTTTGTGTGTATGTGTATATATATATTATATATATATAAGTCTAATATTGTCATGTTAAATTTATAACTAGAAAAATACCCGCCCCAGGACAGTTAAAATTCATTGTTCTAACAGAAGTTTTGCACCACTTCCATGTCCCCATATGAAAATTAAAACCAATATATAATGATACTAAACCTTATTTCTAGGACCCTTATTCGAATTTTTATCAAAATTCATTAGACGATTTTGATTCTAGAAGACATCTAAAATTTAAGGCTTACACCAAAGGGGCCTTAAGAACAAACTGAAATTCAGGGAATTTTGCTTAACTTGTGTCTAATGACTATGGATCAAATTTAATGCAAATCTAAAATTATCATTTTTTTAAATAGAACGCTGTACCCATATTATATCCCATAAAACCTTAAAATAATCCAAATTTACTGAAATTTGGACAATATTTGCTAAGTCATTTCACCCTCTGTATCCCCCTTTGCACAACAATTAAACTAAATATAGATCGCATTAGCCACTCTTACGCCAAGCAGCCGTGTTCACAAAATTATTTAGTTTAGGAGTAAATCCTATACATAGTAATATACGAGTACATTTACACATACCTAATGTTATACAGATAAGGAAACACTGACAAAGAAAAAAATGTTTGTGTGTTGCTTAAAAAATATTCTAAATCTGTCGCTTTTTTATCACTAAAAAGAAAAAAAAACGCACCAAGAAAGAATGTTAAAACATTAAGCCGATTTTTCCCATGAAACGTACATTTTTTTTTCAATCTAAAATATCACGTGGCTCGATTGACACAGACTAACAGACAGAGTTATGTTTACGTCAAATTTATGCTGCTGATGTATTTTGATATACCATCAACAAATACCAAGAACAAATATATATTTCCAAATCTAAAATTGACACGCGGTGCAGCAGATTAATGTATTGATTAACAATTAGGTTGTAGGTTCAACCCTTACTTCAGATGATGATAACTAGAAATAGTATAATAATTAACACTTCTACCCGGTCATGGTTGATGGGACGAGAACAATCTAGCCCCATGGATTGAATAAAGTGTCCAGTTCGAAATTCCGTATTAGTTCCAGAGTTCGATTTTAAAGATTTCAAAGTTCAAAACGATGCGGCTGAAGTGAGGTCACATCAGCCGAAAAGTCGTGAAAATACCAAACAAGATCAGACTAGTAGTTCAAATAATTCAAATAATATAAAATATAGCTATTTGTCCCCCCCCCCCCCCATGTTTTTGATTGTTATCTTCACCGTGGAACTATATTTTACATTAACAATGTTTGGATCGCTTTACTCTCCGGCTTTTTTCAGCTGGCGATATTTCGTGAAGGTGGTATTTACATTCTTCAGAATGTTAACCTCATGGTGGTTACTATGTCAACAGTCGGAAAACTTGAACCAGGTTATCGACCTAAAATTCAGAATCTTATAGAGATTTGTGCGTCTGTCAATTACAATTTTTTCTGTCAGTCATAATTTTTTTAAAACTTGATACATTGCGGAATGTGTCGCTTTTCAAAATATATCAGAGATTTACCTACTTTTAGGAATGGAAAATATTGCATTAATAGTCATTAATACATTCCCAACAAATTAATCGGATGCCATAACCGGAAATCGAAACCTTGAGATCTTCAGATCTTTGACGTTCTACTAACTGAGCTATTTGGAATTTCTTACGAATGAAGCTGAAAATATTACTTTAACAAAATAATTTTAACTTTGGCGTTACGTAATGTTCTAAACATGAATTCAAACATAAGCGATAATAAAAATAAATAATGGGTAAACATTATCAATAGCTTTGGAAATTATTTTAACAGTTCAAAGCAATTTATTTTGCTTTAACTACGTATTGACGTTAAATCAATTTAATATGTAATCTATACCAAAATATAATTCTAGTAAAACAAAAACACATTCTTATATTTATTGTTATCATATTTTGATGTGTTACATAGCCTTGATTTGAAATCGCCCACATCGGCTTTTCGTTGTTCGGGTTCGTTTAAGGGTTTTTATTGTTGCCTAGTCACTTGACCAACTTGAATCCCATTAAACAATCTATTAAAGTAGTTTTTTTTAAGGACCTGGCTAGTTTTCTCATTTGTTATTTCCATAACTTAGTATTAAGTCAGTACACATCAGAGCCTTTACTTCTTTACTATTCTTCTATGTGTACTTTGTTTACTTCAGTAGGTTTGAAATGCACCAATAATTGAACACATGAATATCTAAATCCACCATATAAAAACGCCTGATATTTCAGAATTCAAACCTTTTTTAAAACTAGTTCAAGAGTATTTATAGTAGAGTTTTATATTCATATCATCAAACCTCCCACAGTCATAAAATGTCCTAAAATTTACAAAGTTTGGAAAAATGTCCAAAGGTTAATGTTCTAAAATATCATACACTCTGAAATCATGATCCACCTCTAATATTATTGTCATAATATATCGTTTTGAATAACGTATTCAGATTAATTAGCTGCTTAATACAGGGTTGCCCAAAAGTAGGTTTACAGTTATCATTTAAAGGAGTATTTTATATTGCTTGTAATTAGCAAGTAACTTCAACCATATATAAAAAATAGTTTAATAACTGTAAACCTACTTTTGGGTCACCCTGTATTGTGTAATATGGGTAAACCAATACAAAACTGATGCTGTGCCGAAACTACAATATATTGGCAGAAAGATTTTATATTTTGTTCGTTTATACCAGAAATCCTTAGTTAAAAGCTTTTCTTCTGAAGATTTTATCGTTCTTATATTTTTCAATTTTAAGGTTATTTAAAGATCATACTATATTTTGAAGATTGTTTTGGAATTTTCATTGATTTATATTTAACAAAAAAAAATGTTGAAATAAGGTACACTGATTTTGGTTATGAACAGACCTACATTTTCACTTTTTACCGTAAAAATCTATCTACGAAGAAAGATAATGTTTGATTCTTTTTGTGCCACGCTTTCAGCGAGGCAACATGTGTGGAGCTTGGCGCAGTCCGGCAAAGAACCTCTAGTATTTAATTGATACATTTGCCAATCACGTTTATTTTGTTGTGTTTGTTTGTTCAGTTATATTAATATGTCATCCTTGTTCCTTAGTGTTAGAAAGTCTCGGAATTTATATGGTACAAATCCTGAAATATGGAAAAATACCCTTGAAAATCCTGGAATTCCAGTTTATAATTTATCTGGCAACCCTGGAGTTGTAACTCGGGATATATTAGTGCAGAATCCATAATTAATTGGAGCAAATAATACATATTTGATAAATGCATCTTCAAAGCGAACAGACATTTCGCTGCTCAACTTCCTACTCAGAGTGTCCCTGTAAGCATGGGCCCTAATAGAAAAATGAATCACCTATTTGGTATTGGCCAGCCTTAAAATCGCTTAACTTCGTTGATCCAACGAAAACCGATTTGTCAACGTGAGTATTTAACACTTGAAGACATAATTCCGTTTTCGGAATTGGGTCGAGTGTTCGGTTTCAGAAAAAATTAAAATGGGGGCATCGCGACTTGAGCAAAAATAGGTCGCGTTCATTGTGCGCAATTGGCTATCACCAGTTCCGCATTAAAATGCTAAAAATTATATACAAAAAGAAAAATCATCAGCGTCATTGTCAAGTCCAGTTTATTTACCTACTTAAAAGAAAACCATTTACCCAAGCTGTCAGCGGTAGCCTATTTTATATGTGAGAAAGTGAAATGTTTATCGGGTCGAGTTAGAAGGAAAGGGATGAAAGAAGCAGCAGTAAAAGAATGTCAGACTCTTGTGGAAGAAGAAGAAACCATTCTTAAGATGCGTTAATTCAAGCTTCACATTTAGCAAGGAAACTGCTATTTTAAACTTCTGTCTCTTCTCGTGACCAACCAAAGAAACACTAGTCAAGCCAAACTAAACGTTTGCCACATATTTTAAGCCCATTCCAATCTCTTTTACCCCCATCCAATGTGAAACATTCACAGCAAGAACTCGTCTATGTACCACCACTATCAAAAATTTCCCCTGAACTAAACTTCCATGAACAAAGTTTCTAACAACTGTGGAATACAATACCACGTCGCTGCTTCCCAGCTGATTAAAACATGTGTTTTTATGTCCAATGTTAATAATTCTTGTCGAGCCACCAGCGTAAACAAAAAAAATATGACCATTTTGTTCATCGCCAACTGACTATATCATAAACCATTATCCTCGATTTGCCTTTGGTGCTTGATAAACGGTAACACATTAGTAAAAAGAAAAAAACATTACTACAAGCAAATCACTAATTGAAATAAATCGGGAGCGTATAGTTTGTATCGAAACAAATCTAAGCGTAAAAAAGCGACCCCAAAATAATAAAAGCTTCGTCAAAGATAGGACGCATCTCTCTCTCCTCGAACGTAAGTTAGACGAGCACATATGAAGAACATCTGGCAAAAAAGAAGGATCATGTTTCACTAGCACGTAAATCGCTTCTGTTCAATCCTTTCAGTATAGGTATTTTTTTTTTATAACGAAATAAAAGTTATTTATTCAGAAATATATTATCAATCCCGTTTTGGCTATTTTGCCGACCCTTAAAAGCGGTTGAGGAATCTGGAAGGGTTATGTTCGGAGATGTTTATTACTTCTTTTCTGGGAGAAAAAGCTTAAGATATTTACAGAATATGTTTTGCTGTAAAGACTAATGTTATATGATAGGCATTAATATCGTCGATAAAATACTGTTCACAATTCGTATCAAAGGAATAATATATATATATATATATATATATACATACACACACACATACATACACTAGCTGAGTTTGCTAGATCGCTGTCGCTTAGCAAAGTTCGCTGTCACTTCGAAAAGTTTGCTACTTGAAACCAACATGTTAAATATTACACATTTCATTCATAATTTTGTTGTAAACACAAGTCAAAAACTTTCCCATTTATTCATATTAATAGATATTAAAATTTTAAATGTTTTTATCTTTTAAATAAGACCGCCAAGAAATGAACAGAAAGAGAAAATCAATTCGCCTGAGCGACGGTTTATGCGTGAGCTCTTTATCTTTAATATATTAAACATAATAAAAAAAGTGGTCTCAGTCGCTAACGGAAGGAAGCAGTCATTCACCCTTTCCCCATATGGCGTCGCGCGGGCGAGATAGAGAGATAACCAATCCCCCTTTCTGAATTCTTGCCTATGTCTCAGATCTAATGACCCCCTTAAAAATGAACAGCAACTATTTTAAGAAAGGTTTACTAATTTATCTTTTTATATTAAATTCCTTTAATTACTTACTGTTAGCATCGACAAAATTATTGCATATATATGGGAAAAATAGGACAAAAAAATTAAGACTGAATAACACCAACCATTGATTTATAATACATTGTTTAAAAATAGTTATACAAATTATGTTACAAAGTTGTCTTTGGGCCGCTCGTCTCTACGATATACAGTCTTTCAAAATGCTATGTTAGGTTATTGATTTAAATAAAAATAACACGTTTTGATGGAAATATAAGAGTTATAAATAAAAAAAAAATCTTTCGCATTTATTCATTTATACATATAAAATGGTAATTTCCTAAAGTATGGTCGCTTATTGACAGTGAAATGTTGTTGACCCCCCTCCCAACAACTTACTGTTGGAAAAAGTCACGGTTTATCTCATTTTCTTCAGTAAAAGTAATACTTATATATTAGGTGGTTACCATATTTTTTAGTAATATTCAAAATAGTGTGAGATTTCTTCTCACACAGATGAGGGCTAAGGGTCATCGAATCACACCGTTAGAAAAAAGTCACCTCGATTTCATAAAAAAAAAAAAAAGGGCGATATAAAATGTGTCTTTTCTTTGCAGAATGATGTGCTTCTGCGTGACCGTAGCCTTTTTTGATCATCACTTAGTAAAGTTCTTGTTAATTCAATATAAAGTTAAGAATAAATTCTGTTGACACGAGGATGTCGCATTGCTTGTATGGTCAACAATAAAACGCCTTTAAGGTTGATTGGAATTTTAATAGTAAAGGGGTGAAAACGTGTTAATATTGTTTTGGTAAAACGAACCTATGTCAGAAGAAATAAAAAGCTTCTTAGAAAAACTAGCAATAGAGTTGGTTCCGAAAGCCCGGGAGGTTCAACGATGTTACTGCACCTTCTTTCTAGTGCCAAAGAAAGACGGAGGTGTCCGTCCATTCTAAATCTAAGGGAGGAAAACTCTCACTTAGTGGTTCCTCATTTCAAGATGGAGACGTTCAGGGCTATACGTCAAGCGTTAAAGGTAGAAGATTGGAAAGTGAAACTAGACTTAAAAGATTCCTACTTTCATATTCCAATTTACCCAGACCACAAGCAGTTGTCAGTTTCTTGGGACTCATTACCATTTCAAGACAATGCCTTTCGGACAAGAAGTAGCTCCCAGGCTGGTCAGAAACCAATACATACACGTTCTCAACCAACAAGTGGAAATAATACCGGATCTCCTGCAAGGGTTGGGATTGTTAATAAACATTCAAAAGTCTTGTCTGCAGCCGGCACAAGAGATCGCTCTCTTCAATTTAAAAGTAGGGAAGATTTTTTTTTTTTACAGCAAGTAAATTTAATCTTAGACTCGAGTTTCAGCGAAGCTTACAGGTTTCTCAAACTGTTGGGATTGATGATGGTATGCATCGACCAGATTCCTCAAGCTCGTTTGCGTATGAGACCGATACAATTCTATCTTCAGACGCGGTGATTTCCACGGAGAGACGATATAAGAAATAGTTCCCGTCTGCATTTCTTTACAGGAATACCTAGTATGGTGGACAAAGAGAGAATATTTTTTTAAAGGAGTTCTTTTTCGCCACGTAGAACAAGTGATTTCATGGACAGACGCTTCAGAAAAGGGCTGAGGTGTTCACTTAGACACCCATCAAGTGGCGGGAGTTGGGGACAAGGACCAGAGGAAGAAGCACATAAATTGGCTGAGTTGAAAGCTGTCCATTTAGTGCACGTCCAGCTGCTATCTCAAGTCAGTGGGATGAGAGTCTTTCTCAGGTGCGACAATTCCACGGTAGTGGCTTGCATCAACAAGGAAAGGGGCACAAGGTCCCTTCCACTTAGCCAACTGACGTGGAAAGTTTTCCAATGGGCATAGAAAGGAAATATCTCCCTCTGTGCTGCGAACAATCCAGGGAAGAGAAATGTTATGGCAGATCGTCTTTCAAGGGGACTAACAGGAGCTCGCCTAACGGAGTGGAGTTTGGACAGAAAAATAGTGAGCTTGTTATTTCAAAGGTCTGATCACCTAAACATGGACCTCTTTGCTACACCACATAATAGAAAATTGAAGGTGTTTTGCTCCCCTTTCTAGTAGAGCAGGCATATGCTTCAGGTGCTCTACGCATCGATTGGTCAGGGATGTATGAATATGCATTCCCTATCTCGATATTAATTCACCGGGTCCTTAGGAAAGTATCGCAGGAAAGATTTGTCCTACTGTTGATAGCCCCACATGCCCATCGTCAGTCCTGGTATCCAATTCTCCTAGACCTTACAAGATACTTTCCGAGTTTGTTACTGACAAGGTCACAAATGCTATCACAGAATTTGGGCAGGATAATATATCCAGATCCAGCAAACTTGAAACTAGTAGCATGGCCAATATCCAGCATACTCTCACTAAGGAAGCGCTTTCTGAAAAGGCTCGAGAGTACATCAAAAACAGTAAAAGGTCATCTACTAGAAGACTATGATCAAGGCAGAAAATATAGAGGCTGGCGTGTTGAACGGAATATCAATCCATATTCAGCCTCTATAGAGGAGGTGGCAGACGTCCTAGTCTATTTGCATGGAATCAGTGGATGCAAAGCGACTACTATTGCTGGTTAGAGAACAGCTTAAGCAGTAATACACAATGTGTGGGACAAGAGTTCTGTATATACAGAGATGCTTAAATTTTAAATTCTAGTCTTTCAGTTAAGCCTCTTCTCCCTAAGTGAGTCTTGTCTTTTCTCTTGGAAGCTCTTACCAGTCCTTTTGAAGCCCTTAGATTCGGTAGATTTAAAATATTTATCATGGAAGACAATTTCTCTGGTCGCCTTAGCATCGACTTCTAGAGTTAGTGAACTTAGCACATTATCCACCAATGAGTCAAACTTTAGACAAGAGAATGCCGACATTAGACTGTTACCCACTTTAGGATTTCTGGCTTAAAATCAGCGTCTGAATAAAGTCTGGTCGCCTTGGTTTATTCCAGACTTTAATAAGTTTAGTGAAAACTCTAATGATCTTCTATGTCCTTGTCGTTGCTTAATGAATTACATTAAAAGAACAAGTCAGTTCCGGCAAGATGCGGACGCTCTCTTCATTGCTTATCTAGAAAACCATCATAAACCGGCGTCGATAAGTACTATATCTAGATGGATAGTTTCTATCATTAGACAGGCATACGGATCTTCAGATCAATTAAGTTCGAAGGAGATTAGAGCACATGATACTAGGCGCTAAGCCTCATCTTAAGCTTTGTTTAATGAAAGACATTTTTGAGGCTACTCATTGGTCTTCGGAGAACACATTTGCTTCTTTCTACTTGAGAGATGTGACGTGGGGCGAAGGAAATTTTGCCAGAGCATCCATTTTGAAGACAGCTGGAAGTGCGGAAAATTGAGTGAGTATGTTTTTTTTATTTTTACACTTTCCAATTCCCTTTTATTCTGCTACAAGTTCTATTTTTTCTTTGCTAACGTTGTTACAGCTAAGGCGAAAAATCGATATGAACTGAGGGTTTTTAAAAGTAAAACCCCTGTTTGAGATTTCGATACTTACCAGTTTACTCTTTCCCCCCTCCCCTCCGTATAAAAGTGATTTTATTGAAGAGGTCGACGCTCATATAGGGAGATAATTTTATTTCGGCGGGGTAATATGCAAATTTGGCAATTTTGCTAACGTTTTAACAGATAAATATCGAAATCTCATAAACAGGGGTTTTACTTTTAAAAACCCTCAAATATTACGTATATATTTTTCAGTATTTTCTTCAGTGCTCAATATATGAGTAGAGCTTAGTAGTTGTATAAAATACACTTATTGCGAGTATGACACAAAAATACTTGTTTCAATTCGCATGATGATTTCCATTTGGAATGAAACATTTAGCTGTAGCTTACTTTCCTAAAGTATATATATATATGAAACAGTCCTCTTCTGTCAACTTATCAATCATAATTTTCATCTGATAATATTTTAATCTTTGAAAAGCCTGGTTTATAGAATGAAAGAAAAATAAATGTTTTTTTATTAACTAAACTGCTCCTTGTTTTGAAAAACTGAAGATTTTGATTTGCTTCCATTTGCAGGTCTAATCAATTTTTATTGACTTACCATATATATATATATATATATATATATATATATATATATAATACACACACACACACGTAATTATGAATTTACAGTAGTAAACTTTGAAATTACCCTAAAATATCTACATATTTCTGGATAAAGTAAGAAGGGGTGAAGAGGGGGAAAGGGGAGAGAAAAGAGGATGGAAAACGAAGGAGAGAAAAATTTAATGATGATCCATGTTTTAATAATACACGCACGAAAGGTAATTCTAAATATTTTTCGGAAATAAGGTCCTTCTCCCCCCACTAAAGTCACTCTCCTTTTCAAGTGGGTTACCCATTTTCATTTGAGAGAAATTTCTCTTTAAATTAAGAATGTGACCTCGCAAACTAAAGGTCACCGATGAAAAATGTCAAAGACCTGGCACTGCAATGGAAAACAGAAAAACAAGTTAACTGGAATTTTCTTCGTAAGTTATGGACACGTTCCTTTCGTGGTACTTGGTAGATCTTGTAGAATAGTGCTTTTTACTAATGGTTCACCACTTATGGGGCCGCTCGAGGATTGAGGGTGAAAGTGATCGTCAGTTGGACGAGGATTGCCTCCACAAAAGGACCGAAAATAATGTGTGGGATGGACAGAACATTACTAAAAAAAACGGCTCAACAAATACTTGTTCACATTAGAATTGAACTTGATATACTATAGTCGGTTGGGAAGCAAACTCATAGTATCTTGTTCCACAGATGGGATGTTCTAGGAAAGAAACTTTGTTCATGGAAGTGTCGTTTTGTTTTTGGTAAAGAGAGAGGAAAAGTACTTTGCTGTGGTTGTAGCTAGACGAGTTATTGCTGCGAATGTTTTACAGGAAGTACCAGATATTGGGGCTCAATCGAGCACCTACCATGAACATAACGATACAATAGAAATAGGTTATAAGCATCTCTTCTGTGCGAAGAAGAGGATGTAGGGACAAGAAGAAAACCTCTCCCACTAGATTATGGAGTTGATTTTGTACTCTGTCAGGACAGGAATAAGTGCTCCAAACGACCCCTCTTCAGATATGACAGCAGTAATCCATCTTAGGGTGTACTGGTTCTTCGTCGGTAGTGAATTACTTACTGGAACCGTAGAATCATCCAATCATTTTTCCAGCAACCTTCGCAACATATTTGATGTAAGTCTTCTGTGGTGAAAGTCAGTCATAGAAAACTATTAAAGATGATAACCATTCATTTGAACGAAGTAGAAGTGATTATGTGAGCGTTGGTGGTGAAAATAGAAAAGTTTGGTTTTAAAGGCGTTAAAACAAACAAGCCACTTTTCCCCCATTGCGCCACATGCTCCAAGTCGGAAGAGAAAGAATCAGAAAGATCATGATCAATGCTCTAAGTGTTTCCATAAATAGCTGTGTCGTCTGCATAGATGTCAACGAAATATCTCAGAATATGATGCTTTCTACTTCGGACTTTTGCCCACAAGATAGCCGACCAATAAGGCCCACCCTCATTGTGAGCACTGTGGATATATCAACCCACGAGTGATGAGAATGTGGAAATCGAATTTAGTAACCATTTTTTTCTATTGAAGTCAAAACTTATCTAAGCCAAGAGCCACTCAAGAATAAGGGCCCATGAAACAGGAATGATTGCCAGCAGAAAGATGAGAAAATCTACGAGAAAACTAACATTGATCAATTGTATGAACTGCGTTTGATTACTTTTGGAGAGGTCCATGACAAGAATTTGCCGACATATAAAGCCAACCAAATTGTAATCACCAGGGAAGGAATCTCGCGGTAATGTGTTTCGTAGACTGGAAGCCTTTGCAAAGAAGCTCTGCCAATGTAAATTCCGCCTGACGCTACGCACATAGGCCGTTGTAGTAATAAGACGAGTTCTTGCAAATGTCTTACAAGTATCCAAAGACTGAAGCTCAGTCAAGCTCTTTCCATGGAAATAACGATAGAGTAGAGAGAGACTAGCAACGTCTCTTCTGTGAGAAAGGGGTTGTAGGGAGGAGAAGACAACGAAAGATACTGAGTTGGTAAAGTTTAAAGGGTCCCAAGAATGTTTTGGTGAAGAATGAGTTTTGTGTGTAGGGAGAAATTGAGTACATGCCTTTATTTCAGCTAAATCCATGTGCGTTTACTTTTTTTTCTTCAATTTTCTTATTTTGTTGGTGATGGGGCATCCTACCGAATGCCAGACATTCATCCGCTATTTCAGACATTCCAACCGAGAGATCTTTTAAATATTCTAACCATCCCTTTAAGTGCAATTGTTTTGATCTCTCTTGCACTTGGTTCACCTGGCATATTCGTCAGGTAGTTTTTGAGATTCTTTTTCATTAGTTCGGTTGCTCCTATCATTACTGGAATGATAGAGATCTTAAGATTCCAGTTTCTTTTCATGTCGTACATAAGTCATTGCTGTTTGTTGTTACGTGTGTTTACATGGAATAGGCATGAAAGAGTGCGTTTATATGAGCTTTTTTGTTTTGTTAGTGAAAGATTTTATGCTGACACTACCCTAGAAGAGTACAAAGTGGACCGTGGGTTTACTTTCGGCAGCCTAGTAACTCTCACTTCCCTTATTTTGTCTTTTAGTTCTCACGTTCAATGAGCAATGTTTCTGACAAAGGGGGGAGAATTGCTGTTTTCTGGATCGGAATCTATCCATCTAACATTTATCGTTGGCTAGTTTTTGACCTTTAAGTAGTTTTCTTGAGCGACTTCCGTAAAAATACATTAACAAATCTTAAAGCTATGCCATAATATTACATTTTTTTTATTACTACGTTCAGCCTCCACACTGTAAATCCTAAATTCTGAGCTTATATATATATAATATATATATAAGTCACAACTCACAAAGATCAAAAGCCACTGGAGGATAAAGTTTTGAGATGGATGGATTGTCGGTTGGATGAGGAGCAATACTACGAGAGGTTTGTTTGGTGTTTAACGACCTTTGAACCATTACACGGTCATCTATGTCAAGCTTTTTATTTGTTGATTCGGACAGTTTTTACAATGTTCTTTCTTTGAGAAGTTGATTTTAGCGTGCAAGATTTGACCAATACTATGAGGGGATTGAAGACTATGAATGGAATGAAAAAACATTTGATTACTCAAGAGGACGGCTTGACAAGTACTTGTTAACAGTGGACTTTTGGCAATGTGTTTCACATACAAAAATTTCGTGAGAAGAAATGTTGTTCATGGGAATTCCGTTTTGTTTTAGGTACACAGAGGAAGAAAGGAAAGTTTTTTTTGTAGTGGTGGTAGCAGCTCTCGATAATTAATAATTTAAAAAAAGTGTGTGTGGGGGTGGGGGTATGAAATCATACGAAAACATGTTTTTCAGGATTTTAAAACTTGATTTACACAACTGCTGAGGGTTCTACAATTAAATGCTGAACATAACGTCAGAATTAAACAATGCTACTACATATGCTACCAATCCCTTCCAACAATTATATTCTATTATAAGGTAACCATCTTGAAATCCGATATATATAAACCAATAACGCGAGCACAAACAAATAAGACATTCAAATTACATCTAATAAGCTATTATCTTAGTTTTGTACAGAAAGAGGCTCCATATAGATTAAGGCGAAATTATAAAAATAGATCATGGGATAAGTCTACAACTACGTCCGCAGCCTAAACTGCCCCAAAATGTACAAGCACTGTGGAGTATGCTATTTCAGGTGAACAGAATTCAACAGCACGAACACCAGTCACAGAAGCCGGTCAAAAAAGAAGAATGCAACACGCTTTCGACCTTTGGAAAGGAAAGCACGAAACTGCTATCAACTCCTTTACGTAGATGCTACCAATACAAACATACTGACAAAATAATGCAAACACATACGAACACTTACAACTAATTACTTTTCTGCATTCTACGAAGAAAAACAATTTAACTGTCTGAACTTGTGCACACAAATGAACAAATCGCACGTACAATATTTGATATCTTGTAAATAGATGATTATATTGATTGTCGTATTTTTCTTTTTAACTCTGGTTAGCACGAGTCATGGCACCAAAGACAAAATGCGCTCGTCTATCTTATTCAACCCAGGGCTCACGCTATATTATGTATTCAGTGTAAAGCAGAGTCACCTGGTGATGCCCGGGACAATCTTGATTCTTTACTGCCTAAAATTCGAGTATCAGGCCTAAAATACTGTAAGGTATTATGGGAAAAGAGTTAAATAACACATATAGCATTAAATAAACGATGTATCCGGTTTCAATCTAGACAAACACAAGCCGAAGGATGACGAGTATTGTCAGAGAAAACTCAGGAACGAACAGCCGCGTCTGCTTATTGCTTTTCTGATGATTATAGCACAAAGCACATAATGCTCTTTTGTATATGTAAGGTGCTGGATGGTCAAATAAAGATATTTTAGGAAAAAGTCGCAGGACCGGGCTCTTAAAAATAGCACATTTAAACCAAAACTAACCCAAAATACGACCACCTCAAATACAAATATACTATTAGTATATTTGTATTTGAGGTGACAATGTAACAATATATATACATGGGTTGGAAAAATAATGGAAATATCTTGTGAATTTTGCATCAATTTTAAAACACCTATGACAATTTAAAAAATTACCAAAATATTGGTTTCATTTATTTTTTTTTATTCATGGTTATTGTTTTCCTGAATTAATCGGTTGAATTTATTATTTATTTCAGAGAGTGCATATTAGTAAGAGATTGTGTGTGCCCGTATGTAAGATGCCACTGTAATGGAAGTGCTTGGATAAGAATTAAAACAAAATGGCTTCCACATTAAATAACTCGAAAAGGGTTGATACGTCATAAAACGACGAAACCAAAGAAAATGCATCTTCTGTTTGCTTTTGATAAATATAATCACTAATTCATCTCGAAGTGCTACCCCGCTACACGATCATGTTTGTTACGAACCTGGCGATCACGTGCTGAGGAGAGAAAATAAAAAGAGACAAAAAAAAGAAAACAAACAAAAAAAATTGTTTGCCTTTTTAGTGTTTGCTTAGTCGAATATTTCAGGGTTATTTTTAACACCCGGGTTTTCCAGATACCATCAACCACAAGTCTAATTACTTGGCAATCTTATTTTATTTTTATCTCCTTACTTTTTTCCCCTTCTTCATCCCTAGTCCCATACCGACGGACTTTCTTAGAGTACTATGAGAAAAAATGATTCCCTACCAAAATAGCTTCAAACACACCGATTGCAGGTAAGGTTTGGTTACCAATTTGCGTTCCCCCTTTTCTTCGACTGACATTGAGTGTATATTCTTTATCGTGCGCGTTCTCTCTAACGTCGAGTTTATATAGTTCTATAAACCGAGAAAAGTGCTGGTGGGAGTTATGGCATCTTAGCCATCGTTGAGTCTTTTTATACCGAAATCACACATTAGAGTATAGCTTCAGCTTCAGACAGATACCAAATCTCTATTAGAAAGAAATAATTATTTTAATCGTATGTAAATTCTTAAAAAAGACGCAAAAAGTGTAATCTTTGATATCTCTAGGATTCATTTTTTTAATTCCAACATTAACAAAAAAAAGCAATAAAAAACAAACCCAACAGATTAGGCAAGTGTAACATGTGGCCTTTGCCGACGATGGCTTTCTGAAAACAAGTCATAAGGTGTTTATTGGCCCCAAATAAGCTTTTATAGCAATGTGGGAAACTTTACATCTTATCTTTTATCACAGTGCCTTCCAGACCAGAATATATGGTGGTTAAGTGAATAACGACACGTACTGACACTCCGAGTGGGCCAGTTCGAATCCAGTAGATTCCATAGTACTACTTTCACTTAGGGATATTGGTACCCATTACGTGATCTCTCATGCAAGAATGTCAACAACAGAATCAAGCCGAACAAAAATGTACCATGTTGGTTCATGAGAATTTATATTTCATCGAGTGATCAATGTTCAACTTATCAGCAAGGAAAGGGTAGCCATTAAATGAAATAAATACACAGAAGTACAAAAAAAATGAGTAATGAAGGTTTTGAGAATTAAATGAAGCATTTAGAAACAATGGTAAAATAACTTACAAGGGTATTTGTGTGAACTATCCGATGAAATATTTAACACAATTTGAACTGTATATGCCTATTACGTATTTTGTGATATATAAAATATACGGCTTCCTTCATATGCACGCTTGAACTTGAGTTGAGCACGGTTCTGAAGAAGTGAAGAGTTCCCGAAATATTATATCATACGGAGTTTCTACCAGACCATCTTGATACATGGATTACATAACATTGTTTAGATAAACAGATGTATGTTTGTGAAATTTTTTTAATAAATATATATATATATGTGAGTATGTATACATTGTATTAAGGTGACACTATTTAATTTGTTCCACCATTATATGTCTTATTTGTTCCAACTTGTGTCTATCCGTCAAACCTCTGCATTGTATTGCCTTCTAAGTATCACATTTCTATATACTAATAACCAATGCTTCAAGCAAACTACATAAACCTCTTATATATATATATAACAGATATTTAGTATAAATTTTATTCATACAAACTTTGCAAAAATCTTTATGACTAAAAATGTACACTAAATAAATGTATAGCTCTACATGTTACTGAGCACTATTATAAAAGCACAGTAAAATTCATAGGATTATTTATCCAATTCCTATGAAAGAAAATTTCACCGGAAATATATTTACACACACACAATAACATACTCGTTCTAGCACAGATATAAGCAATATTTACAGCATTTTGAACTACACATATTCATACTTAGAGATATATCAAATATACATGTGTCCTCTATTCATCTCGTAAGGGAGAACACGTAATTTATTTTTGACAACTCAAGTAATTAAATGTTATTTATTTGGTAGGAAATTATTTCTAGCTTATTTTTGGCGAGGGCGTAGGTAGGGGGAGGTTTCGAGGGCACATCCTCTAAATGGTAAAGCTTACAAACAAACAAAAAATCATTAAAATAATGTGCACACGTTGCTCACCGAGTTATCTAGAATATGTATACCATAATTCCTAACGACGGGTTCATTAGTTCATGAGTTTACTTCGTGCATACATATTGACGCCCACCCGTCAGGTTAAAGTTTTATTGTATAATGATCGATTAATTAGTTTAGGAGTGAATCCTATATATATATATGTGTGTGTGTGTGGAAAAGTAGATAAACAGACAGCAGACTGGTAAGAATAAAGAAACAAACACATAGTCAGACAGTTTCACGATAACGAGTACGATCTCCCAGTGGCGAGCAGAGGTCTTGTGATGCCTGGGCCGAATCTTTGATTTTATGCCCCAAAATCTAAAGTATAAGAACTTTTATGAAAAAGTTAGATAGTTTGAATATGATTGGATGCCCTTCCCCCTTCAATCTGGATGGTCGCAATTAGTGATTCAAACGGATCCTACGTTGTGACTCCACCAGTCAATTGCTGATTATACAGGTGCACAATATGTGCTCCGTGTCAGCCCTACTTGTTCAGAAGTGTTATATCGGAGTTTGCCTTACTAAAGTGTAAGAATCTAGTCTATCCTAGAGTCCGACTCCATTCATTCGTAGCCGAGGGAATCATTGGAACATTCCGAAACCAAGGGACCGTTTTGCTCTCGGCAGACATTTGTCAGAATGGGGTGTGGTTCTGTTTAGTCCGCGGAAGCCATTCTTCCAAGCATTAGCTCCATCGAGGGGTATTGGGTTATTGTCGGTCGCCTGAAGCTTCACTACTGGGAAATGCTGGCGGGTCTGTTCCCGGCTATTTCTGTACCCTTTCACCCCCTTCCCCGAAGAGGCAGCAGGATCCACCCACCCCACGCGTTAAACTGACTTCATGTCTGACCTTGCTGTATTAAGAAGCGGGTAAATCAGAGTCTAATGTACCCTACTATTCCATCTATGAGGGAGTTGGGAATATTAATTCATACCTCCCCAATAGTATTAGTGAAAGCGATCTTGTGGAACTTTAACACTTAAATCCTCTCATAATATTTTTCATCGTTCAACTGACAATCCATCTATCTCTTTAAAACTTACAAGGCCAATAGTCACTCGAGGATAACGTGTGAATCATTAGTAAAAAATGCTTAGAGTCTGCGCCAGCTACGATTACGCCACTTCTACACGTATATGTTTGTACTGGGTGGCATCCATCTTGCGGTTTAACACAAGTATTTGCATAGCTGCAAATTCTTATGCACTTCTTGATGTATCTGCAAACTGTGCAACATAGCAATGATCTCTTTAAAATCTATACTTATTAAGTTGGTCATTCATTGCGTTGACAGCGTGATTAAACGGCTCAATTTACAGTCACAATAGGTTGGTTTGGTTTACGGCATATCAGCCATTTATTGGTTATTTAATGCCGAATAAAGTTGTCAAATATAATTCTATAGGCAGGATTATTATTTATTATCTCTAAATAAATTGCTTTTCAAAAATTACTTCTTGGCATTAGTAATCTTTGTTATCAACACGACTGACTCTCAGCCACCGCCTTCTAGTATCTATTTCGAAAAAAAAAAAACCCGGAAATAACTTTTTGAAGATTCAGATTGAATAATATGGTTGGGCATGAACATTTAGATACTAGGGCATGACGTGACAAGCCGAAGATCCGAAGTGGGAGAATGGCTCAGCTACCATAATCACGTCCTAAGGCATCATGGACCGCCACTCACGGCCTATTACTATCAGAGGAATAAAGCTAATAATTACATTTGTGCTGTCATTCACCTCATGCTTGCATATAATGTAAAATCGGCTTTCGAGAAAATTAAAACAAACAAAACAAAACAAAAATTAAAATATAAAATTTTGATTAGCATCGTCGACCTCTTGTTTCCGGATGACCAACGAAGGTCTGTCTCAGACTAATCAACAACACAGTGAGCCGCAGATTTCTGTATTCTATTGGTTTTCCCGTGGGCCGATTTTACATGTCTAAGAAATACGAAAGTATTTTCATTTATCACTCCTATATTACCATCAAAACGGGTTACTCTTATTTAAATCAATAATACAACTGAGAATTTTGAACTATTGTATATACCGCACAGACGAAAGGCCTCAAAGATAAACATTTGTACGCTTAATTTGCATAATTACTTTTTAAACGGTTCATAATAAATTAATGTTTGGTGTTATTCATTTGTAAAATTATGTCCTATTTTTTTCCATATATATGCAATTGCTATGTTGATATTAACAGTAATTTATTAATGTGATTAAATAAAAAAAATGTACAAATTATTATTAAACCTTAAAATATTTGCTGATTAATTTTCAGGGGAGGTAATTTAAATTATACCAGAGAAAGATATATCTTAGCGACGCCACGAAAAGAGGGTTACTGACTGACCCCTCTCGTTAGCGACAAATGCCACATTAATTTTTTTTTTTAAATTCAATGAAAAAGTGTAAGTTAAGAGCACACGCACACCATCGCTCATGTGAATTAATTTCCTTTTTTTTTCTTTTTTTAAAAATTTCTTGACGGTCTTATTCAAAAAAATACATTTGTATAAAAATTGTCAAAATGTTAATATCTATACGAATAAATGTTCATGTTTAACTATTTATATGAATGAATGCGAAAGCTTTCGTCTTGTTTACAAAAAAAAATCTTCTAAATTAAATATTTAGTATTTACCATTTTGGTTGCTAGTAGCGAACTTTGCGAAGTGATAGACTGGCATGGCCAGCTAGTTACATATATATTACGTAGATATCTTTCCATTAGATAATTTAAGATATAGATATATTAAAAAGAAAAAAAAAAGCAAGCTGGACAACGCGTTCCAGAAACGGGCGGCACCGTTTTAGCAAGAGAGCAAGACTCAGAATACACCAAAGAAATAAAATAAAATACCGTGTCGTCGTTAAAATTCAAAATAGAAGTTTATGAAACTTGAACTTAAAGAAACTATTTAGATAAGATTTAATTGTTTTATTTCCAGACAAAACATAACGAGGGAATTTCACTAACGCGATTTCGATTCCAGATTTTCTTATGTGTTGCCTCTGTCCTGTGAGTGTCCCGTAAGTGTATATTCAGGACAGGAGCAACGCGAGTTTCCCAATTATCACCCATTAAAAAAAAATAAAAATAAAATAAAATAAAAATGTTACCAATCACAAGAATCATTCATGTCCGTTTCGTTTATACTCACCTGGAATAAATTTAAAAAAAAAAAGGAAATGATTAAAAAACTAAAAAAAGTTAAAACAAAAAAAAATCATACAGAAAATGTTGCTTTTTTTAAAAATAGCATTTCATTTATTTATTTATTAAAAAAAAAAAAAAAAATGATATTTCACCCCAAACAAGGCAGGACGCGACTGTAGACTTAAGGGGCTACTGAGAATTAAGAGTAGGTTTAGGGTGTCATTCAAAGTTAGAAGCTGTGCAGCGAGATATATGTTTACATTAGTTTTAAACCTCTGCATGTCAGTACTGTTGAGGAAACAGAGGGCAGGGAAGGAGTTCCAGAGGCCAGCAACACGAGGATAGAAGCTATTGGCGAGAGGGTACAAGAGACGGGCGAAGGGTCGGGAGAGGGGGTACAAGAGACGGGCGAAGGGTCGGGAGAGGGGGTACAAGAGACGGGCGAAGGGTCGGGAGAGGGGGTACAAGAGACGGGCGAAGGGTCGGGAGAGGGGGTACAAGAGACGGGCGAAGGGTCGGGAGAGGGGGTACAAGAGACGGGCGAAGGGTCGGGAGAGGGGGTACAAGAGACGGGAGAAATGGAAAGAGAGGTGTATGGTGAGGAAGGGGCACAGGAGAGAATTAAAGAGGAAAATATACGTCGTTATAATATTATTAATATCAGTTGTAGTAGTATTAATAGCTATAAATAAAGTTATTAGACCAGAAAACGTCTGTGTGTGGATCTTAACGTTTCTATTTGACGGTGTAAAATAAACAATTATATTCAATTTAATGACCAAATGATAACAAAATTAATTTTAACTTTCACAAAAGTTCTTTTTAAATGCAATTTGCTAACGATAATTAGAGGGTGGAAAAAGTTTTCAAATAAATTAAATTTTAAATGTGTATATGTGCGTCATATTTTATGGTAGTCATTCGTAAAACAGGATCTCTTTGTTTTCCAGATGTGTCAAGTGACCACAAAAATGACCTTTAGACACTCCTACATGGACTCTTATCCTTAGACTGCTGAACATTTGACAATGGCCATTTTTCCTTCTAAAGGAAATAGAATTTTCTCAGTCAATTTCGGACCTTCATAGAACATCGACATAATTTTTATTTAATCTAACTGGCATTTGATAATTTTTATTTAATCTTCATCTGGAATTATTTAAATAAATATTTTAAACCGATAAACTGAACATATAAAAAAGGTAAGAAAATTACCAGAGGTCCGATCAAAACTATTAAAAAATAAAGCTTACATTACTTTAGTTATGGGCTTAGAAATGTTTTAATTTGGTGAGTTTAGGCTTAATCGAAGGGTCTTAAAGCGTTAATTTGAGAATCTGTTTAATGTAACTAGAGTTTAAATCATTAAAATCGGGGGGAAAAATCAATTACAAGAGAAGTTCATGACCCCTTTTTGGCTTCTTTAAGGAACTACTGTAAAATAATCTCCACATTGCACAGGGAACCTCAAACTGTTTCTTCCCATTCGTACATGCTAAAGGGTTGGCCGAGCATTCTTGCCACTCTTGGAAAGCGCCTGCTTAGAAGGGTGTCAGCATCGACATCAATAAACAGTGGATAATAAAATAACTATCTTTATTTTCCATAAACTGTAGTAGCGTCGGTCTTTTATTTATAAGAACAGCATTATTTGAAATTGTAAATGATTGTTTATGCCATATCAACCAATTTTGTGTTCTTTCATTCCGAAACATTACTCATAAACGCTCTACCTATTCGCGCATAGCCATATAGGGGATGTTCATATCTTTCACTATGGTATAGTGTAACTGTTTGAAATAGATTCGATTGAATTTGAACTCTGCTTAGATTTCATAATCTGATCCGGTATTTATTACACCATTCATGAAGATGAGATTTCAACATCACACCAAACAGACCGTACCACGCGCACACTACGAAAGCGTTGATTATTTTTATCCAAAGCGACATCTTAGACCGAAGGGAGCTTACAATCCTGATGTGGTTGTCGGATTCGATGGCATAGATGCACTATGAGTTCAGCTTGATGATTTAAAAAAATAATTGACTTTATATATGTGCTACATTGGTTCAAGACAAGCTGTACATGATAGTAACAAAATGTAGCACTTAAACGGCGGTTTGGTTTATATATTTTATGGAATATAAACTATTTTGTGTTATTTAATGCAGACTACTAATTTTAAACAATAAATTGGATACAATTAGTTGAGTCTTCCCTTACTTTGTCATTTAGTCCTCACATTCCATGGGCGATGTTTCTGACTTAGGGGAAGAATTGCTGTTTTCTGGGTCGGAATCTATCAATTTAACACTTATCGTTAGCTAGTTTTTGACCTAAAAGAGTTACATTTTTTTTAGCTCCTTAAATCAAGTGGCTTCCTGCCTTGTCTGGAGTAATTTCCAGAAAAAATAACAAGTCACAATTTTAGTCATAGCTGGTGTGTGTATATGTGTGTGTGTGTGTGTGTGTAAGGCGTCCGTTTTTCGTTCGTGTTAGTGCGTAATTGAACACAATATATCACAATAAAATTATTTGCAAACAAACAATGAACTATTTATATCGCTAGTCTTTTCTCGGGTATTGTTTATTGACATTTACTGTGGAGTGTGATTGAAGAGAAAATGAAAATGTATAGGGATATACAAGGATTAAACTTCATATTAGAAGACTTGTTTAATATACCCACCTCCCCTATTCTCACCACTTCTTGTCCGAGTCACCCTTCATTGACACCTGTTATGTCATGTCCAGTAGTAATCGGACCGAGGGAAATACACATTACGTTACGTTCATCTGGTTTAAGTGTAAATGAAAACAAACAAAATCTGGATTCTTTTGAAAAAACCCCAAAAAACTGCAAGAACACAAAATACAATTACTTACAATTCATTACATTGAGTATTTGCATAAAAATATAGTTTCTCTTATATTTTTTACGCTACAAACTTGGATATATAACTGCCTACCAATTCACGATACGTCCCACAGTGGCGTTTAGTCTATTTTATACGGCGAGAAAAAGTTTCATCGATCTAAACACGGATACCTGAATCCTAATCATAACCCGACGCTAAATAGGACTCACTAAAGTATGTCATGAGCATGTGCGTGCATTACGCATGCCTAGCATGGCATTTAGATTTTATTTTACAAAATTATTCGTTTTAAGTGGCGGGAATCAACACAAAAGATCCAAAATGTTCGATTTTCCATTGCTATCTAAATCTTTCAGAAGCGCCATTATATACTTTTGAAGTTAAAAAAAAATTGACCAAGTTAACTGATTGGCATCCATGTTGAATCTGATGTGGACGTGATTGCTGATGAAAGCTGAAATTGTAACCTCAGGAATTTTAGAGTTGCTAATTTGTCATTTCGACCAGAAGCATGACACTTGTATACATGATAAAAAAAAAGCTTAACTCATCAAGTGAAAAGTCGGAAACACGTTTTTCTACAAGTAAACGCCGGGGTTAAATCGAATCTTTTAGGTGACTTCCTACCTCAGAGTTCGGGAGTCAGAGTTAGCAATTTTTGTACGAGTCGAAGTCGTTTCGACCGATTCACAATTTTTGTAATTGATGATAGATACTTGTCTTTTAAGGGCTAAAGAACAGAGAATAATACAATCTGAAAGATTCTCAGTCGGAAAAGCTTTTACCATTCGAGTGCTATTTTATTATTATGTTTGAGAAGCGTGAACACGTTCCCCAGTTACCACGACTAGTATAACTAAGAAATCGATTCAGTCCGCCCTGACTACTGTCGTTAGAGACAATGGAACCCCTTGAAACGATAGCTGTGCGAAGAGGAATGAATTTACATCAAACTGTAGGGAACAGATAAAAAAAAAACTCAAATTATACACCAGAGTTGGGACGGATGAAAAGGTATACGAGAGAGAGAGAAACAAAGTTTGATAATCTTAATACCAGACAAATAACAACAAATAGATTAAAACCATTTTTTTAAACATTGCAAGAGCGAGTTTTGAGGTCAAACCGTTCAAAATTGGTCCATTAAATGTCGGTTCAAGATCTGCCGTTCATATCAGGTACATTAAGTTCAAGAAAATATGTAAATTTGACAAATGATATTAGCACAAGCGTACACCCTGCGACAAAAATATCAGAAAAACAATTTCCATCCACAGTGTTCACACTCATTAACATTCATGTAAAATAACATCTGAATCGACGAAGTTAAAAATAAATAAGAATAAAAACAGAAAAGGAAATAATTGCATAAATCTGTATAGAAAGCAAAAAAAAAAAAAAAAAAAAGAAAAGAAAACGGAAATAAATTTACTTTCTAAATTCCCCGAAATACTTGAATGACTTCGTTCGGTAGTTTTATTGTTTACTCGCTAACTTTAGTGTGATTGGATGATATATATATAAGTTATGCAAATATATTTATGGCAATTAAACCATACAGAGGCTACGGTGATGAAACGCGGAAGTTTCTGTGTAGCTTAATTGTCATAAATATATTTTCATAACTTATTAACTAGCTCTACTCACGTATTGAGCACTGTTGAAGTAACTACTGAAAAAGGATACATAAAATATATATCTTTATAACATTTTATGTGCGCACGCACACACACACTTGTTATGGAGTGGAGGATTTTGAGACCTTGTGACATAAATATCAAAATATATTCTAAGGTTAATATTAAATACTTCATGTAACTGAACACAATTTGATATATAGAATTCGCCCCCCCCCCCCACACACTCGAGATACAAAGGTCATGGAGGGGAAAGGGGCGTGTAACCTATTACACTCCTCTTGACCTAGTATAACTTAAATATAGTGACATGGAAAAACCAAGGACAGTCGAGAGCAACGTTGAAGTGAACAGATATATTCATATATTATGCATTTCATATGCCAAAACGAGTGTCCTATTGCAGAGACATTTCCCGCCTTTATATAAACAATGCATTTATTAATGGCTATTTTTATATTAAGAGGCAATCGGTTACTTTTTGGAAGAGTACCTGCGTAATAAAAAGTATATGGCGAGGTAAGGTTTATACAATCCGTGGAGTCACATCCCCCTGTTTCGGCATAGCTTAAACACAGTGTCGGAGAGAAATCCAAGACAGGAAAATTAAATGTAGACTAACATTACGTATTTACACACCAATTTGAACATGGATTAATATATCTTACTACATGTGTGTATTTTAGTTATCAATGAACTAAAAGAGTTACAAGAGAGTGGTCATACATAAAATCATTAAAAGATTAATCAAAGCCTGGAAGTATATCGGGCTTGGAAACATCCAAAGGGAGAGACCGTCTATGTTGTTGTTCAGCTATTCGCGGAAAGCACAGTAAACATCTCATCTAATAGTTGTTTTTCTACATTTTAACAATGCTTCTGTTATAAACAACCGTTTTCTATTTCCAACGATTGCATATATACGTGCAAATTAATTGTGTTACATCCGTGCCTACTGATAAATTATAGTCTCGTGCAAACTGATGTATACATTCTTAGATGGAGATTTACTGCAAGGACAGGATTAGATTTTTTAATAAAGCTTGACTAACCTAAACAGTTTTTTATGTTTGTGACAGTTTGTCCCCCCCCCCAAAATAAAAACAAAGACTTCCAACGCCCATTTATACAGTTAGAGAAGAAGGTGGTTACTCAAGATAACACATCAACGACCTAATAAATATTATGTGTCGAGAACAAAACGCTGCCAAGTAGTTCAGTTGCCCCATGAATGCCACCAGAGAAGGTTATCCAGCATAATATCACCCTTACCCAACAGATCGGCCATCTAACCAGGACAAGGATTATTCCCTCGTGGTCTTTCGGAGTTTTCTTTCTCCTAAATTAGGTACCATACCAAGGATTTCGAATGACGCATACCCTACTATTCAACCGATAACTGGAGGGGAAACAGATTGATTCAATAGCCCTGATGTAATTCAACAACGGCAGTCTGCGTCGGTAACCACTTCCTTAATGGTATCCCAACGACACAAAGGTTATTGGGTTAAGAACAGAATCCTTCCAATATCACGAGGTGAATCGCTCAGACAAGAACGCCAGCGACTAAATCATAGCATGGTTTAAGGGCAGAACACTCAGAAAGCCCGTTGTCCAGCATGATACCCAAACGACTGAATACATTACATGGGTCTAGACATTGTCGGTGCTAGATCCCTTCTCCTTATACAGAGCGGCGGTGGCACAAACAAAGTTTTTTTTTTATACTTATGTCTTAGTTCTTATTAAATAAATAAAAAACAGGTTAATTTTTAGCTTAGTACTGAACCTAACAAAAACGACGCGACTATAGAACATAGAAATATTTACAAAACAAAGTAATAGATCCTGGGCACCGCTGGATCCTTACAGTTAGTATTCAATAAATTATATTTTTTATGGAGAAGACGAGTTTTACTGTTAAACAGATTTCCAAAGATACGAAATTAAAGTTTAGGCCATATTAATGCAAATGTGTAGTAACACGTTCTCTTTAGTTGTTACTATTAAAAGCAACTCTATAAATATTATCCTGACAAGTTAAACACGGGATAAAAATAAAAGAGGTACCCAGAGCGCAGTTGAAATCATCCCCCTCCTCAGCATGATTGTCTGCTTTCATTTTGGAGGTAGGTAGGACCGTCTCTGGATGCAAACCTGTATATCGCCAAACAACCTTAATGGCGGAACTGGTAGGCCTGATACACCAATACAACCTAAGAGTTATGTAATCAAAATAAAATGGCGACAAGTCCGCCAAATGTCCCGGAGGTTGAATGCCATGCACACTGCCCTCTTTAGCTGACAAAAGAAATACCTTTTAAACGTTACTACTATTGAGGTATTAAGGAAATCATGTGACACGCGTATAAATCAATCAAAATTTAAAATATTGCAAATATTTACATTCAAACAATGATGCATTTATATCAGACGTCATCTCAATGGTGTGTTTATTGCTACTTTACATCGAGCGACCACAACCAATTCTAATGTTGATTTATCTATATAATAAAATAGAGCCGGTCTGTAGATTTGTCGTCGATAACTTCATTCTTACAAACTAAATACTTAAATCTATTTTGATAAAAAGATCTCGTATCATTTCGACCATGTTATTAAAAATAATTTTACTTCTAATCGATTTTACCGATTTCTATATTTAGTCCGATCGAATTTTGGCTGATACACTATTTTTATATATCAGTGTCAGGCCGCAGAAATGATATCGACTTCAAAAGAGTTCCGGAATTTAATATATTAAAAATAAATCTTAATGAACATAGTTTTATTTGTATAGACGTCGTAATATACAGACCGAAAAAAACTCACTTGCGTTTTCTGCAAGTCTGCTAATTTTATGTGTAATATATATATATATATATATATGAGAGAGTGTCAGGGGGTTAGACTCATAGCAACGTTGGCCACAAGAATTATACACGTTTGGAATTACGGAATATATATAGTCAAGAGAAATAAGTCACATGAAAAAGCTTCAGGCGGAAGATCTAAAAGTCCCGTTTTCAATCGCGGGTCTCGGCATCCGTATCTTTTATGAGAAACAATAACAAATACGTATAGTTGTCGAACAATTGGATTCAATTAATTCAATAACCAAACGATACTGTACTAATTAAATGTAACTTTCTAAATTATATTTAAAAAACAAAAAATTTTTGTGAAAATCCTCAGTTTATTTTAAATAAAGAAAAGAATATTACGGGGGAATGCTGGTAGATACAGCTAGTTTATATTATATTTATTTTTGCTTATTTTGAAAAATTCGGACATTGCTCGCCCCCTTCCTCTATTAGCGAGTGGGAAGAGGATAAGCAAGCTTTCTTATAGGAACATGACCGATCGCTAACATTAAATGCATACCAATTGGTATACAGACAGACATTTATTTTATAGTAGGCAAGATTATTGTTATTTCTACAAAGTTCACTATGTTCAACTCTCCTTTTGGCTAAGATCAAAGTATAGTATCTGTTCCGATGGATACTGCACCCTATAGACCGGTATTGTCTTGGCCTTCGGGGCTTGATTTACGCCGGTCTATGGGTCTATCCTGTACAGTTCTAAGAGGTCCACCCTCCCAGGCTTCGCCTCCCTCTTTAGGGAGGAGTAAGTTTATTGCTTACTGTCTGAGGCGCCCTTACCGGGGAATGCCAACGGGGCTTCCCAGGCACTTTTTAATGGCCAGAGTGCTCACCTCTCGGGCGCTGGCTTTTCAAACCCCACTTTCCCGACCCGACCATGGGTCACATCTTACTTGTGGGAGTAAGATAAAAACTGGCCTTGTGCCTAACTCATGGAGAGGAGTAAAGAAATACTCTTTTATCGACATTATATCAAAATAAAAAAACTTCAGCATTACGGCATATCGACTTTTCTGGATTATTTAATGCTGAAAGCAATACTTATCACTATTTCACCCATAACCGAGAAGAAATATTTATATACTATCCAATTATATAAGTTGAGAGAATAACTGGTTAGGAGAAAAAGATGACATCAATATGGTTAGAATAAAGTAAGTTGCAAATATCGTATCAAGTTTTAAACGACAACGGTCGAATTACAAAGCAACTAATACGTTTTGCTGTTAAGTTTCGGATCTTGGTTTATTTTGGTTTCGGTTTTACAACACATTGTAACCTGTGTTTTTTTAATTACTATTGGGTGACCACTTAAGGCTAAGAACAACTTGAGAATAAAAGGTTAAATGGTATTGATTGAATGTAAACCAAAAGATGAACAATCTATAGTATGAACTAAGTTTGATTACTTATGTGGCGGTTTATGACAAGTATTTGTGGACATTAGATTTCAAGACGACCATGTTGTAATATGCAGGAAGCAGTCCCACGGTAATGTGTTCCACCAACTGAAAATCCTTGCAAAGAAGCCCTGTCTATGGAAATTTCGCCTGGTGCTAGGCACATGGAAGAAAGAAAAGTCGTTTTCCGTTGTAGTAGAAGTGAAATCACAAGAGTAGAGAGAGACTAACAACGTCTCTTCTATAAGGAATGGGTTGTAAGGAAGAGAAAACATCCCCCGCCATTAGATTTCAAAGTCGATTTTGTATCCTGTCTATACAGGAAATAGTGCTCTGAGCGGTACCTCTCCAGATGTGGCAGCAATATCTCCATCTTAGGACGTATCATGCTTATATAAATAGCGGATTGCACCTGGAAACAGGTACCTTCTGGGAGCGGTTATTTAAAAATACAATTAAGAACAAACTGTAGTATTTAAGTAGGAAAATTTCACAGGCATTACGTCCTCCTTTATAATGGGGTGTATTTAGAAGAGTATTATCTATATGATTTAACAATGGTTACCAAAGACGAAAAACATGGTACTTTATGTCACCTTGCTAAACAGTTAGTATTATAAGGTAAGGGTCACTTAAGTGGAGCAATCTAGGAAATGAATTGGCGCCTCCTCTCGATGTAGTAACCGATTCATAGAGTCCTCGGGTCGTTTTCGACTACTGTCGATCCATTTATTTGTTATTTACATTTATTTGAGGCTCCCTCACTTGAAAGAAGAATACCGACGGGGTTATACAGGTATTTCTTTGTTACTATCCGGAGTACACTTAAATCTTGTGCCCAAATTTGCTCTTGTGGGGGAGGCGAGTAAATAGGGACCACATATACCAATAGAAAGATATATGCATATGTACGTCTATATTAAGCCGAAAAAGTGATATCTCTTAAGGAATGATGTACCCATGTAGATTCTCTCTTTGGGATAAACTTACAGATTAAATAGGTAAATAAACATTTCCTAGATTTTTAAAAACGTATTAATCTTATTTGGCTTAAGTAAGTTTGTTAGAATTATGGAATGAATGATGAGCAGATCAAATGCACAGAATTCCTATTCTGTTTCAATGAAATACGCTTGAATGAACGAAGGAAAGCTGGCGAACTATACACAAGTTTGCGTTTTGTTAGCAAGTAATTTTGAAGGCTGATGTCGCTATAAACCACAGAATCATTCTTGTCAGAAAATTTAAGTTGGTATTTGTCTTGCTTTCGCGCAAGTAGTCCTCTCCTATCAACGATTCATGGAAATATAAAGAGCTCGAAACACGAACCTGGGGGTATTCCTGTATTCATTAGACTCAGAAACAAAACCTGCACGAAAGCAAGAAAAAATCCAACCAAAATTTCATAACAAATAATTCCGTGGTCTTCAACACCACCTGATTATATTTATATATCTTTATAAAGTTAGGTATGTTTATATGTACAGGATTCACTCCTAAAATTTAGTTTTATACAGAGGAGGCAAAAAGGGGGGATGTCAGATACCTCCAACTTTTATTCAATATTTACAATAGATAGACATCAATTAATATAAATTCTTCAAATTACAGTTTCTTTGGAGAATTTTAGATGGGTTTTAAGGGGCATAACGCCCCCCCCCTAATTTGAAAATTCAAATGTTTCAGAGTTGCATTACTTTTGATCCTTTTACTATTGGCCATTAGATACAATCAAACAATATTCCCGGAACTTCAATTTCTAAAGACCTATTAAGCTTAAGACATTTTCTAGAATCAACATTTTTAATGGATTTTTAAAAATCAAAATTGGAATAAGAATTCTAGACGTAAATTTAGTTGCATTATATGTTCATTTTAATCTTCGTAACGGGACGTAAAATTTGTACAAAACTGTTCGTAGAATGAATTTTACCCCTCCTGAGACGAGTATGCTTCAAGTTATATATTCAAATTAGTATTACCATTTTACGCCATGGTCAGATGCTTCCATGTACGAGTATCACGTTTGGTGTTTTTAGTGTTCTTTCAGAATTTTTTTTCGGAAAAGCGAGCGTTTCCATGGTACTATATGTGGTAACGAGTTGTCCGCAAGAGAAGCCTTGTATGCACACACAAGAAAGAGAGAAAGAGAGATTTTCTATTAAAAAAAAAAAACGCAAACAAAATAAAATCCTTTTTTCCGAACAACATGGTATTTTCCACACATCTAAAAACCGTTATCACTCTTTCGAAACTAAATATAACACTTTCAAAACGCCGAAATAGATTTCAATAGTATATGTATAATCATCCATAATCCATTCATAATACCCTCCACATGAAAGTAGATTTCTATCAACACTCACCTGACACACAATAACTACATTTTTCAGCCGAGCTACTAAATAAGAATAAATAAAATATATTTAAGTAATTAAGTATTTAAGTAATTTTTTTCGCTTGATGGATATCCACCTCTCGCGCCCCTACGACTCAGAAAAAGGTTATAAGTCCGTTTTTCTCACATATATAACAGAAACACGTGTATGGAAAGTTAATTTTATTTTTTAAGTTCGACGACGTAACACCAGAAAAATTTAGTTGAAACCAAACAAAATAGTAAAAAAATAAAGATAACATTTTTATTTCTTTTACACAATACGCATAACATTTTCTTTCCTCGCCGTTATCATAATGCCACAGTTTACATTTATCATAATGACACAGTGGATAGAAGCGGCACATGTTCGTCTTTTACCATAGTCCATTTTTCACAACTTTTTACTAACCATTTTTTTTTCTTTTTTCGGTGTACACTTACCTATCAGGCTGCTAGCGAATTCCGGGGTTTTGGAACATTTTTTTCAAATATTTTTACATTTTAGGAGGGGGGGGGGGGTCAGTTTCCAATGTTAATTTAAAGTAGACTGATCCCCTCTTTTTGACAATCTCAATTTAAAAAAAAATTATTCTTCTGCTTACAATTACCTATCATGTCGCGAGAGAATTCCGGGGTTTTTGGAAAAAATTAAAACAATTTACATGTTAAGTCTTGTTCGTCTTTTACCATAGTCCGTTTTTCACAACTTTTACTGCCCATTTTTGGAAATTTAAAAAAATATTTTACATTTTAGGAGGGAGGATCAGTTTTGACCATGTTGCATGTGTTGTTCTTATGGACCAACTTTTTTTTTCGGTGTAAAATTAGCGAGCATGTAACATGAACAGGCACTTGTAATTAACATTGGAAACTGATCCCCCCTCCTAAAATGTAAAATATTTGAATTTTTTTTTTCCAAAACCCCGGAATTCTCTAGCAGCCTTATAGGTAAGTGTACACCGAAAAAAGAAAAAAAAATGGTCAGTAAAAAGTTGTGAAAAATGGACTGTGGTATAAGACGAACATGTGCCATAGAGGCTCGAATTATCGAGAGAGAGAGAGAGAGAAAAAAAAAAGGACCAGGTTTCAACTCGGCGCGAAGCATTCGCATGTCTATTCATAGTGAAGAACTGCAATACAGCGAAACAGTCTGTGGATGACTAATATAGATATGAGCCATAAATCCTGACATGTTTACATCGAAATTCGAAAGTTTTTTTCAAACTGCAAAAGGAGAACTACATTCTAGCTTGAACCTATTGTATTCAAGAAAGTTTTCGATGCAGAAATAAATGGATTTGTTTAGAGTCTTGCCCACTCTATTTTGTATTTTTTTTTTTTATTACAAAGGAAATAAAAAAAGAGCTCAGATATCAAGACTCGCTCTTCAGATGTCGCGTTTCCGGATGGCGGGTTTTACTGCAATGTTTAACAGTTACGAAGCCAGGGTAACAAATAGTTGCTAAGAGACAAACAACAAAAAAGATAACGCACAAGCGTTGCAGGTCTTATCAACACAGGAAAACGTTTGTAATTTACTTAGCTCCCTACGAGGGCAAACTTGACACAAGGTCTTTTTTTTTAATGTGGAGACAACCCAGCTCCCCAAAATGGGACATTCTAGATGGGTACAAAAATACCCGTAAAATTTAGCAGACACTCGAATGAGGGTGCTTCAGGCAAAAGATAACCCCACCTACCCCAAAAGGAAGGGAAAAATGAAAAAGAAAACAGAGGGGATGATAATTGGAGATTAAGTTTAAGCCATGGGCATAGCTTAACACAAACATACGGAAAGCTACAATCTCGGCTTTATAACAGGATATGTGAAGTTTTTGTTTTTTTCTCATATCAGCCAGGATACAACTTGACACATTCTGATTCTATGATTTGGTTAACTAGGGAAGGGCGACCCTATTGTCTGAATGTCTCGATCCTAGGAGGTCATCTTCCCAGGCATTACCTCCTTCGGGAGGAGGATTCGGTTATTGACGGTCATTTGTAGAACCCTCCTTCACACCAAGAAATGCCGACGGGTCAGTTCTTGGCTATTTTTGTACCCTTCCAGAGTACCCCATTGGAGGAGCCGGACCCCCCCCCCCAACCAGACACGTTAAACTGAAGTCATATCTAACCGTGCTGCATGTGTGAAACCGACAAACAATTACAATAATAATAAAAAAAATTGAGTACCGTTATGATACTTTATTTTACCAAGGAGACAAAAGTTACAGCTAGCAGTATGTAGAAACGCGGGAAAGTGAACAAAGATGTACGCTGAAAGGCCCTTTTTCACTTTAAGTTGACAAAGTAAGGGAGATAAGTTATCAACTATTTTTTAAAAAAACTATTGATTGTACTGGAGTGAATATATGGTCCACAATATATTCCTCATTGGTATAAGGAATTTTTTACATTTTTATTTGGTTCATGAATTCCCGCAAATATTAAATTCCAATAACCAATTAAATTTCATGTTTCGTCTGGTTTTTCTTTGTTTCTTCAAATGGAAAAGTTTTTCTTTTTTAAGCCGTCAATAAAAAAAATGTTTACGTCATTTTAATCTAAAAACAAATAAAAACAAAAAACAAACAAAAAAAAAACTGTTAAATGAAACTGACTAAAAAATGTAAAGATAAGTTGATAAATATTGTCTCCTTTACTTCGCCACTCTCCCACCCAAAAAACAAAAACTGGAAGAAGTCCATATAATATATACATAAGTGTCCCAAAATGGTGTACTGACTCACTCTGAATTCTCAGTACTCATGTATTTTGTGTTCGAGTAGATGTTTGATATACATACAACCCTAAAAAGTTAAATTAAATTCTTGAAAACAAATTGTTGTAGAAACGATTATTTGTCATTTAGAATTATTTAATGTTCTTTTTCATTCGTGTGTTGACAAACGTTCAAACTGCCTATATGGATTTAATTGAACTTTAGGACTGCATGTATATCTATAAACATATACTTTAACCCTAAATGCAGGAGTACTGGGACACCATGTAGATATGAGCCAAAAAATAGTTATAAAATACAAATACACATTTATTATGATAAGTCTACGTTGAAATTACAATTGAATAAAAGCTATGGTCATGGCTTACTATCTTTACAGAAAGACAATTGTTGTGGCTGTGGCTTATTTGCTGTCCGTTTGAAACGGATAAGGGACAAAGTGCGTGTAATAGATATATATATATATATATATATATACACATACATACATACACACTAGAGGCAGTGAGACAACGTTTGAAGTACTAACTGCTACTTTTAAGGTTAGCGGGAGAGGATACGTTGGGGTGCGGACGGCTGTAAGAAGCAGCAGTTTGTTAGACCAAGTTTTTATCAAGCACCTGCCTTTTGTTTGAAGTTTTATTTTTAGAAAGAAATAACACATTTTAAATGAACAGCTCAAGGAAAATGGAAAGTAATGAATAGTAAAGGATTAAAAAGACTAAACTATAATTTTTAATTGAAGATATCACCAGCAGAAGTGTAGTATTATTATTTGCTGCTTGTATGCACTACAAATCGACAGCGTGTTGGGAATAGCTACTAAGTTTCAGTAGGTTAGTAACTAGTCCTTAAATACGAAAGTAAGAATTTTAATGAAACACGAACTTTTGTATTGGTATTTAATCATTCGCAAGAGCAATTAGTTTATACTAAATCATTCAGAGTTCTGATCAGAATTATAGGCAAGCGAGCACAATTTATTTAAGTTAACTTATTTTATAGTGTAGGTCATAGACGATAAAACTAATACAACTTAGATTATGTTAACCATTTTAAAACTCATATAGAAACACCGAGAAAAGAAGCTGGTAAATTTATAGAAGTGCACCTTTCGTATTTCGACCCCTAAAAAAAATTTAAAAAAAAAGTATCTACTGTTTTGGGCAAATTACATGTAAACAGCCTCAACACATATCCGCTATGAAAAAAAATTATGAAAATTTGTATTATTTACCAAGAAGCTTACTACTTTTTGAATAGTTATTTTATTTAGTAGAATTATTTCAGGTATTCTAAATATCGGTTCATAACGGAAATAAAATAATTTCGTAGTATATTTAAGTTTTTCAGTACCTATGTTCGTGGTGTTTACTACCTGGAATTTTCACCAGTATAACTAATAGTCTCAGCAATTGTCAGGAAAGCATAGAAAATGGAATGAAAATTCCAATAGGTCTTCCTTCGAATCCCCTCTCTTTTCAGAAATAGTTCGGTCTAGAGAAAAAAAAGTCTTCCAAATAAAGTTTGATTAAAGTAATTCAAGCAGATGATGAAAAGAAAAAAGGTTAAATGTTTTAAATAGTTTTGTCAGCAATGTTGAACGTTTTAATAAATAAGAATAAAAAAATAGCTTTTCAAACGTGGTGTGTACGATATTATGTATCCCTATGTATGTAAAGATAGTTCCATCCTAAAGAAAAAAAGAGTCACTCCTCAATATGGTGGGCTTAAGTTTTTTCGTTGTCTTTCACAAGATACAAGTTGAAAACTTCACTTAATGAAATACATTTTTGCACTATTAAAAAGGCAACAATTACCAAATTGTTTCCGTGTTGTTTCTGTTAAATAAAAATAAAAATGAAGGCCCCCCCTCCACACACACCTAAAGAAAAAACAACTTAAGCTTTTACAGATTCATGTATATATAAATAAAATTATGCCGAAAAAAGTTTATAAGGAAAAAAAAAAAAAAAAGGCTCTCCATTGTAAACCTTAAACTGTTTATAATTATAAAAATGTGAAATAAATCTAATGTCCTGATTTTGAAATTAAAATGATAGTTATATTAGTTTGAAAAAAAAAAAATCAATTGAAAGTTTAACTGTAAACTGTTCGTAAATATGTTAAATATATATAAACAATAAACCAGAGACTACAATGAAAAAGGTTTAACATTTTATGAAATTTGACTTTAGATACTCATACCGAGTAGGGGGGGGGGCACAAGAAAGTACTAAAAATATTCAACAAGATCTCCTTATGACCATTTTCCTTAGAAAAAAACAAACGACCAAAAAAATCTTATAAACATTCAGCTTCTAAAGAAAGCAGTTTGACGACAGAAGAGAAGTGGGTCATGTTATTAAAAAGGCGACGGGCAAACCTCGCCAGACGTAAGCTCCTTACTTTTTCTATCCCCCCCCCCCATTTACAAACACACGCACATGTTGTACCGAGGCAGCTTCTCCTACTGCCACCATATATATACGGGTACCTTGAAGAAAAATAAAATAAATAAAACGGAGTAAGAGACATACAACCAAAATAGAATGTCGTAAGAAAAAGGAAAAAAAAGTGCGACATTGTCGGTATATTATCAATAGATTATTAAATGATTAAAAGGGATTCAATTACCATGGTGTCTTCTTGGTGTGTTACTATCCTTGTCATGCTCGTTTTGTTCCCTAACTAAGCAGAGAAAATAGTCGTGGGTAGCCTAGTCGTGTGACGCTACCACAACTGAAGTGTCCTTCGTGACAACGTCAGTCAAAATGTGAACTTTTTTATTTATTTATTTTTTTATTTTTTTTTTATTTCCTATTAAAAAAATGCTTTTATTGTTTCACTTTTAATGGGTAAAAAAATAGTCTATAAACGTGTGATTGATCGTATTTTACATATTCATACCCATTGGATAGTTAAAGGTGTGTAAAAAAAAAAAGGGGGGGGGAATCAATTAATTTCAATTGGTTTAATTTCTTCATAATTTTTTAGATGGGGAAAAATTCATAACCAACTTCTTGATTGGCCTGATTTGTTTGTTGTGGATTTTTACGGCATATCAACAACTTTGTGTGTGTGTGTGGGGGTTATTTGATTAACTTTGTCTGTTTTTCGGCAAATCAACCCTTTTCAGTTTATAAATAATCAAATTTTGTTAATTCCATTCATCATTTTCAATCTCTTCATAATAACCTTCATCATTTTCAATCTCTTCATAATAACCTTCATCATTTTCAATCTTCTCATAATAATCTTCATCATTTTCAATCTTCTCTTAATAACCTTCATCATTTTCAATCTTCTCATAATAATCTTCATCATTTTCAGTCTCCTCATAATAATCTTCATCATTTTCAATCTTCTCATAATAATCTTCATCATTTTCAATCTTCTCATAATAACCTTCATCATTTTCAATCTTCTCATAATAATCTTCATCATTTTCAATCTCCTCATAATAACCTTCATCATTTTCAATCTTCTCGTAATAATCTTCATCATTCAACTGACTAATCTATCCATCCCATTAACTCTTATTTACTTTTGTGGTGACTCATTAGTAAAAAAAATAAATAAATGAAATAATGTCGAAATATAATACGGAGAAATTTAAAGCCGAAATATAATACAAAGAAATATGTCGGAGTACTTTTATAGAATTTGAACCGAACTGTTCTTTTTTATACCCTAACCCTAACCTAAGTTTTAAGTTTAGTTCGGCAAAGTCGGTTTGATTCGGTTCAAATTCTGTAGAAGCACTTATCTCAGTAAGACTAGTTATTGCTCAATCTTTAGTGGCCTTGCAAGCCCGGCTACCAGTATGCAACTACAACGAACAATACTGGTCCAATTTTAGATGTGCAATTCATTGAACACAAGCTGCTATTTTATACATAGCTGGAGTGAAAATGCGGATTGATACCGTTCCCAACAGTGAATAAATGAACAAATAGATCGGACATGATTTGAACTCGGATCCCATAGGTCGTTGCGCTATCCATTAAGCCAATCAGTACCCGACGTAATCGCTTCACTGAACAGAGTTCATTAAAACATGCATTCATAGTTGGGGGAAAGTAGGAGTTCATACCATTAGGAATGGTATTAGCACATAATTGAACTTCATAAATCCGACTGGATTTCAATAAATCAATTTCATTGTCCAAAAAAAGAAGTAAAATAACAAAGTGCAGCAAGCCATGTAAAAGGACAGTTAGAAGATATTGCATCTATGTATCGTCTGAATGTTTTTCCAAGGCAAGTTTACACCTGGATATGGTAGGCATCATAACGACCTCCTCTGGCAAGCTGCTTCAGGGAGCAGAAACACTGACAGAGAATGAGTTGAAAACCATCTTAGACGAGTCCACGTTAATTAAAAATAGAATACTTGAGCTTTTTACCCGCCAACCTGTTGAGGAACAATATGGTATAATTACACTTTAGAGGCACCGAAAAATTACGTATTTGTAAGAGCCAATTTTGCTAAAGTACTTATCCAACCATATAAAAAAATCTCACTCCGATACAAATAAGAACATTTTATTGGTATTTTTTTATATCAAATTTTAAAATTGCTATATTTACACGTATCGAACAGCGGTCATTTATATTGTCCACTGTTGGGGATAGGATATTATCAAAAGAAAGAATGACAAAGTCTATCTATACAAAATAATTAATTTCTATTGACAACTTGTAAAGACAATGAAAATAAATGGTTGGTAAAGATGAGAGTAAAAAGAGTCCAACAACATTCTAGTTGAAAGAAGAGTCGCTTTGTCTGCAAGGAAAACTTGAGTTCACGTGTTCATTTCGCCTGTCGACGTGGGATTTTGCGTGTTACAGTGTGTATAAATGGGATAAGCATGTAGATCCGTGCGAGTGTCTATTAGCGTGCTTGCTTTATTAGTGAGAGAGTGCGTGTACGAGCTTCTGTGCGAGAGAGTTCGGTCAGGATGCTGATACTTTGTTTTGTAGTCTATGTGTATCTCTCGTCACTCGAGGGCCTCTCTGCCCCTAACGAAACCTAGGCAAAATGTATCGTACGTGCGTGTGTTGCCCATGAAAAAAAAGAAGAACACAGACAGAAAACGCTGCTTTTGGGTTTTTATAGTAGGTGCTGGAATTCCCAGTGAATATTTCTTATGCTGATTTTAGTTTTTGTCCAATCGAGAGTTGATACGTAAAAATATAAACATTTATTTTTAATTGAACATATAAACCACAGTTGTGTTGTAGTTAATAGTTTTACTTTATTTATTTATTTTTTTAAAACTAATTTTTCTATTAGTGGTGTTTTTTTTCGCAAAAGCCCCTGCCTTTGATTTATATTGATCAAGATTTTGAACTTTTATAACACGATAAGTACATTGGGAAAACATCTTAAACATCTCTTAGAGTGTAATTTTTCTTAAAAAAAACAAAAACAGGATTACTATCTGTTCATCTAGCTTGTACGAGTGTAAACCTAACTTTAACCCCGTATAAAGTGAAAGAATCAACCGAACTCGTTATTACGAAAATAAGCATTTCTTTTTGTTTATATGGCCTCATCTTTGAACACTGTTTAAAGGTCAATCTCCTGTTGTTTTCTTGTTCGTTGTACTCGCTGTTTACACGTGTTCCCGTTTGACACAAGGCTACGGACTTTGAGTATGCTCCCTGTTCCTTTGATTTTAGTTGTTGTCTTCGACTGTGTCACACGTGCGGGTCTACCATATTTTATCTGTCAACATGTGCTCTCGTTTGGTTGAGAAAATGTTAACGCAAAAACATCAATGACAGTTCAACAATTTGATTTCCACGGGACAGAGCCTCTTCGACATGAGCCGCAGTTCCAAAAACTGACGGTTTTATTTGTATCTAACTTCCTTCACTATACGAGCGCCTTCAATACAGATCCGTATCACTCGGAGGTTTGTTGCGATGTCTCGTCTCTGAGGCGTGTATCATCCCATGATACACACCGCGGTTGGCACCCTTTTCTAGTTTTTATCGTCGTCTCATCAATTAACACGGACACATGAGGCTTCTTTTCAATCAAGGTTTATTACCTTTAAACAGCGACAAATTACAGAGATCAGATAGATATATACTTTAAAAGGTGGGTCACTGTATTAGGGATATATATATATATATATATATATATATATATATATATATATATATATATATATATATATATATATATACAGAGACGGCTTGGGCCGTCATGGTATAATAGTTCACATTGTATGTCGGCCCCTTCCTCACCGCGGAGTTCGTGGTAGAGCAGCTATTTCCTGACTGCCCCGTTCGAGCGTCTAACCAGAAAGAGATAAAATTCCCTTTTTCCGGAACTGACGTCAAACTTCTGCTTTAATGACTGAGGTCATCCTTCTGAGCCTTGATCCGAACTTGGAGCATTAGTTATGTAACGGGTCTACTCGGAAATAGATCAACTATAGATCATATATAGACATATATATATAAACACATAGAGAGAGAGAAAAAGAGAGATATACACAGATCTATACATAATGCATATATATATATATATACATATAAATATATATATATATACATATATATATACATATAAATATATATATATACATATAAATATATATATATACATATAAATATATGTATACATATAAATATATATATATATACATATAAATATATATATATACATATAAATATATATATATATACATATAAATATATATATATATACATATAAATATATATATATATATATACATATAAATATATATATATATACATATAAATATATATATATATATTATTTTATCTACAGCCACATGTGTTTCATGCTTACGCAATCTTCAGTGTAGGAGATGATATTTACTGCCGGTCGAAGTATTAAAACCCAGTCACAAAGTCACCCTTGACTCCGCAACCTGGTGTTCTACCTCTCGGCTACTATGCATTTCCATGGGAAAGAAGAGAATTACATTCTATATTATGTTTAGTTGGAGGACATACGTAGTAAGCTAGTCATAACAGTGTTCTACAGCGGAATCAGATATGTATTTAAAAAGTGAGTTCATCTATTATTAAATATTGAAGATAAAAAATAACATTTATTGGTCTTCTAAATTCTCTAAATAACCTTAATAAAAATGTTGTGCCACCCCCTCTCTCTCTCATATATATATATATATATATATATATATATATATATATATATATATATATATATATATATATATTTAGATTTTTCACTTATAAAATGGATCATTCAGTGAAGACCGGGGTTGTTCCAATAAAAACAAGCTCGATGATACTCGATTACAGAGTACAGAGCATTTATATGTGATAAGATATTTTTTCTTACAAATATTATTCATTCAAATTAAATGTTTTTTCCTACACGTGTTTCACTACCAAGCAGTTACTTGCTTGGCAGATCATCAGGGAAATTAAATGTCTGGAATACTGGTTTCAACTGCCGACAATACACAATGTGGCGTTGCAATAGTTGAGGTCACTTAAGAAGAGAAGAGGAAAAAATAAAAATAAAAGTTAAAATTAAAAAACAAGGAAGAACAACGATAAAAAAAGAAAGTCCTAGAAAAAGTCTTATAAAAGTAGCTCGTGCATTATTTCTTCCACCAAGCCAACAAGCAAATAATCGGTCCCAAATACATTAAAAAAAGCAAAAAAACGGAACAATGTGCGATAATACACTTTCACGTCGGCCGGCACAATGATGAATAAATCCCCCCCCCCCCAACAAAAATAACAAAAGAACTAAATCATTCAAGATACCGCTCACAAGTTACCATTCCAATCCAATGATAGTATGGGAATTCTAAATCCAGCTTCTCACAAAGGAAAATCAACATAAATGTTCGTCCGGGTTCGAAGAGCCTTATTTCAATGGCTGATTTCTTACCCTGGAAGGAAAAAACATTTAATTTGAATAAATAATATTTGTAAGAAAAAATATCTTTAATGGTGATCATTGGTGTCCTGAAAGGAATGCTTTGGTAAGCCTTCATAAAATCACACACACATATATATATATATATATATATATATATATATATATATGTGTGTGTGTGTGTGTGTGTGTGTGTGTGTGTGTGTGTGTGTGTGTATATATATATATTGTACAAAGCTTCCATCAAGCCATGCTGATGCAGGTAGGAAATAATATAATATAAATAGATATAAAGAAATATATATATATATATATATATATATATATATATATATATATATATATATGGGAGGACGCAATCGAACAATATGGATGCTAGGTCTTCTTAACTACGCAATGAAGCGGTTTTCGTAATATATCTAATTTCACTATTTAACTAAATAAAAAAGCGGGAAATCGTTTAAATTGCTTCTCCATGTAACTTTGTCTCATATTAAAATAAATACTAAACTATCATAAATCTATAAAACCAGTAAATCATTTATTAAAAGCAGCTTAAAACAAAACAGAACAATATTAGTCATTGAATTGAGTTAGTGAACCGCCATTTTGGTTGTATCATATAAGAATGCAATCGAATGTTTAACTTACGTAAGGAATTGAATTAGTGTTATATAGGTTAGGATACCAGTCTATATAAGACAGTAATTGTTAATCTTTGAGATTTTAAATCATTGAGAATGAGAATATCAAGTTATAATTTAAGGAATTGTGACGTAGGCAGTGACGTAGTTTCGAGGAAAAATATACTCTAAATCTCTATTGTAATAAAGTGCACCGTATTCATAGTAATTCGACTCTTTAATACAGTTTTGTCGGATCATAGATCCAATATCGTCACTGAAAGTTTTCAGATAATCACGAAAAAAAAAAGTGTGTGGCTATAAATATACATTACTGTGGTTTCATTACTAATATGTTTGTTTCGTAAATTTTTAAATTTGTTTACTTTAGTAAGTAAAAATGTTTATTTCAATAAGTCATCTTATCGTAAGATGTTACTTTGGCCATAATTATTCAGAAAGTCTATCAATAGGAGTGGTATCCCAGTTAGTCATTGTTAGTCTCCTTCATTACCTAACCACTAATACTTTTGTTTTACTTAATAATTCAACGTTCTATCTATGTATTTATTTGCCTGTCGGATAAAAAGTTACATATACTAGTAGGACTACCCGTACCAGGACGGGTTCATAATAATGAGACCCTCTTGGGGGCACTTTAATGAATTGAATAAAATAACCCCTCCCCAAATAATTAAAAAACAACTCTGCATATACTGCAATGGTGAACACTGTGTGAAAAAGAAAGCTTACACGACTAAAGTTATGGGATTAGAAAAAGTGCAATGTTTTAAGATAAGTTCCCGTTAGGAGATCCTAAAATGATTGAAATGTGCTTAAAATTAGAGAATCGGCGTACTTCTGTGTTCGTTAACAATGGTTTGAATCTCATTAAAATAAGACGATTTCATGTTCCCTAAGGGAGATCTTGAAATATACTTTAAAGTAATAAAAAGACAGTAAAAGTACAGAATAGTTAACACTCGAGAACTCATACACTTCCCCTCCAAAAAACAAACAAACAAACAAACAACAAAACATAATTTATATAAAACGCATTAGGATGAAATTCTCTACCGAACCTGGCTAGTTTTAATGCGTGGAAACGATTTGTAATATTTTTTTACCGTTTAAAAAATCTTATAAATTATACCCACACTTCAAAAACGGTGGCTTCCGCAATTGTTTTTATGGTTCATTAGTTCTCGAGTGTTAAAATTTTCTGTAATTTTACCGTTTAAAAAAAATCTTTCCACACGTTAAAATTAATCGGATGCGGTAGAGAATTTTATTTTAATGCGTTTTACATAAATGATGTGTTTTTGTTTACGAATTCTCGAGTGTTAATCATTCTGGATTTTTTTCCGAAAAAACATACTGTTATTGTAAAAACTATGTGAAAACATGACCGAAATTATCGTCTTAGAAAAGTTTTAATTTTGTTTAGTTATTGTATCATTGCATCAAATGAGGCCGTATGTATAGAAGTCACCCAGTGTCATATTCTGGGTGACACGGCACGAACTGTCGTCCGATGGCGCGAGGACAACATGCGTTCCGGCTGGTCGCTCTGTCAATCGTTCTTCGTCCACGCTGTGCTTAAAAGATGCGCTTTATTTACTTCCTTCGTACGAAAACAAAGATGTGACACAAGGCCGGAAGGTGAGAGAAAAATGCCAGCACCCCAGCGGAAGAACCAGACTGGACTCGAAAAATAGCCGGTGCAGCGCCGTCGGCATTCTCCAGTAGGGCGCCTCGGGCAATTGCCAATAAATAACCCCCTTCCCAAAGATGGAAGGTAAAGCCTGGGAAGGTGGACCTCCTATGACTACCCAAGACATAATACCTCAATCAGACAGATAAAGGCATCCAAAATGGATAATCTCTGTCGGCCTACTTATCGAGAACGTATAAGCCTTTTGGTCGAGATCAAAGTGTAGTATCTGTTTCGATGGATACTACACCCCATAGACTGGTATTGTCTTGGCCTTCGGGGCTTGATTTACGCCGGTCTATGGGTCTGTCCTGTGCAGTTCTAGGAGGTCCACCCTCCCAGGCTTTGCCTCCCCTCTTTGGGGAGGAGTAAGTTTATTGCTTACTGCCTGAGGCGCCCATACCGGGGAATGCCGACGAGGCTGCCCAGGCAATTTTTAATATCCAGAGTGCTCACCTTCTCGGGCGCTGGCTTTTCAAGCCCACTTTCCCGACCCGACCTTGGGTCACATCTTACCTTGTGGGAGTGAGATCAAAATGGCCTTGTGCCTAACCTCATGAAGAGGAAGTAAATAATACTTTAAGCGGTACAATCATCAGCCAACTTTCGCAACTGAATCATTTTGAAATCCGCAGAACTTTGGTGTTGGTCCAGCTATTTTTCTCGTATAAGAGCTCCCCCAAAATGCACATTCCGCATATTTATTTTACTTCCGACCTCTCCAAATCGTATTATATCTTAAAAGAACACCATCCATTTCTCAACTCCAACCCGTTTTTCTTCTCTTCCAGATCTACCTGCCGGTTTTCGGCACTGAGAAACCGGAAAACAGTGTAAAGTCTAAAATTTGCAAGGGTTAGGAGAGACATATTAACCTATCCTTTTAACTTATATCATTTCGTTTCTCTATTTTCTTGTTTTGGGATGTTTTTTACTCGTCCTACTCCCCACCATTCAGACATCTGTTCATATTTTTCTTGTAAATAAAACTTATCAAACGCTGGGGATTTTCCATGAAGCGAATGCGGTATTATGGTGAAAGTGCCTAGTTTCAGAGAAAATGATATACCAGCATCCCCCGAAATCTATTGGCTTTGTGCCTAATTTGTTATAAAAATTGTTACGTAAATTTTACAATTATCGACGCAGCGATGTCGCGAATTTGGCCGGTTGTATCGGTAATCTCTAAAACAAGAAAAACGCGCTATGAAAATTAACAAATATTTATTAGAACATAGGTGTGTGACAATAATAAAAAAGAAAAGTTATGTGTCTCTTGTGTAGGGGGGGGGGATTGAGGAATTTGAGTGGTGCTAAGTTCCTTTTTACTTGCCTCCCCGCGAGGGCAATGTTAGACACAGGGTCGGTTTTTAATGTGGGGAACATCCAGGCCCCCTGAAACGGCCACCTTGGATGGGGACTAAGATTGAAAAAAAAAATGACAGTCAAGAAGTATTTCTCTATCACTAACCGACAACAGAAAAGATGAAGTATAGTATTCGAACAGATACTATACTTTGCTCCTACTTGTGCTAAGTCTTTAGTAGAGAACGTTGACATTTGCTTTGTGGTTTTGTTCCTTGGAGGATATCGAATTTGGAAAAGAATTCTTAGTCGTTTTTAATTTCTGTCTTTGATTGGTCACCGACTTCGCCATTTTTCTCAGTCTCTCTGCTTGTCTCACCTAGCTGACCGGTTTTCTAAAATGGTCGAAGTTAGATTCAATTTGGAGAATCACCATAATGCCGTGTAATTCAACTTTGTTTTAAATCACGTTAAAATCCAAGGTAAAAAAAAAATCAACGAGAGAATTCGATGCCCCCGGCACTCCTTGATGAGAAAAAGATAAACGTGACCTATTTTATCACAATTTGTAATCCTATCAACCTGCAACTACCTTATCACACAAAAGTAGTTAACAGACATACGTACAGACAGACGCACATACAGACAGAGACAGAATCTGTTATTATACTTAAGCAGAGTTAATCAACGTTTGTTTCCCTAAGGCCTTTTTCCATGTATATTTTAAACACACAAAATACTGACTAAAATATTCCTTGGTTTGACGATTGACTTATGTTTGAAAAACACAAAAAACACATTGTAATCGTTCTATTTAAAATTAACGCACCAAGTGACCAATCTCTTACTAAGTCTCTGTCTATCACTCTCACCCTCTCATCGTACGTTGTTTGATCCTCGGCTCTTATTTTATACGGTGTCTATCACTCTCGCTTTCAAAATTGGACAAAGGAAATACCACCATCAATAATAATACTATTAACCCGTAGCTATATATATATATATATATATATATATATATATAAGGGAGAGAGAGAGAGAGAGAGAGAGAGAGAGAGAGAGAGAGAGAGAGGTTGTCATCTTTTTCTTTCTCTTGGCCTTGTGTGCTTTGAATATATATTAGATTAATAGTTAATAAAAATAAATTAACTAATAATTATCAAAAGTACGTTGACGCGAGGAAAAATCTCACACAGATATGAAGTCGTCCGTTCACATCATTAAGAGAGACAAGCAAACTTTTGTTATGAAGTAAAAATAAGCTAAAAGCTAAAACCACCATAACACTGTAGCATGTCTGCATGAATCTCGAGGAGAGTCGCGCGAGAATTGGTTCGAATGGAACTGATGTGGAAATGAAAATTATAATTCCAGATTATAAATCTCAAATTATAATTCTGAATGTCATAGAATTCAAAGACATGTTGTCTCGATTAATTTCCGCAGACATTAATCTCAAACATTGATTTCATTAAATATAAATTCCTTTCACTTTTCCAAAATGGCGGACCTCTATTAATTAAAAGAAAAAAAAAACAATATGGCCGATATGCAGTTTTTATCCTCTTCGTAAAACTACAAAATCGAGTAAAATCACGCGGATTTACCAACATGTCCGATCCAAAACCCGGCATTGAAAATTTGCCTATTTATGCCAGCCCTCTTTTTTCTATCTTAAAATCGTTTATTCGTCAGAACTTAGCAGATAATTCGGTGCTTTTTAGGAATAGGTATCGAAATGGTTTGCAGTCGTGACGTAAGCAGTTCCGACTACGAACGAAGAAAGTCGAATCAAGTTCCGACTTTTACAGAAATATTAAAATAAAAAAAGGCCTGTTACTTGGCAGACGACTACTTTTCAATCAATTAGAAAAAAATCAAGTTCCGTAATTATTTGCATACCTTTATTACTTTTGCAATCCTTCATTTGGAGTTTTGGGATACCTTTTAATTTACCTTTACTAAATGGTTCGTATAATTTTAGTTATTCGAACTACATTTCTTATCTTGAGTGTTATCATTGGCCTTCTTCTGGTTTATCTCTTTGAACTCAGGAATATTTATGTCGAACTCGGGAATCTGGACGGAATTTCGAACGGAACTCTTTATTTAATCCACGGCTGTAGCATGCTCTTCTTCCGTCAGCCATGATTGAGAGAAGTCTTCAGTAATTCGCAATTTCGCAATTCTTCGCACCGAGGATTGAACCTTCAACCTTCAGATGACTATCACTTAGAACTAAATTTAACTTAGTACTATATCCACTGCGCCACGGAATTAATGGCGATTGTACTGACATTTTCTTAATCCTAAAATTCACCTCAAATATTAGAATCAGTCTCTATTATAATATTTATTATGTAAAACTTCTTTATATAGACATACATATTTAATCAAATTATTTAGTCGCTTTGGGAAAATGTAATTTCTCCCATATTTTTCACCACCCCTCGACCCTTAATCGGTTTTAATATATTTCTTCCATCAATTTATTTCAAACGCTATTCTTGTTATTTATTTTCTTTTTGAATCTAACGATTGTCTCATGACGAAATGCTAGACGAAAGAAGTTATAGACAAGTTTCCGCCAATATTATTTAAATATATTTATACATTTTAGAGGGACCCGTAAAGTTAAGACCCAATTGTTTAATTGTCTCTTTTTTTTTCTCTCTCTCTCTCTATCTGGACATACGACTACTAAATTCACCTTTCCGAACCATTTATAGTCAAGAAATTTATTTTTTTCCATGACACAAAAATTAAAATGTCTTCGCAAAAAATAATATAGGATGAATAGCGACAACGGGCAAGGGGCAACGAAGATTCGCCATTATGGAAACCAAAAATGTTTCGCTAGATGTCCGGAATTACATTGCTCGACTAGATCTGTAACCACGACACCCGAAGGCGTTACGGCATCGTGCCGATCGAGGGAAAGGTAAGGGAATGGCGGCTCACATGGCTTGGAGATGCGTTGCGGGCCGAGGACGACACCGCCGCGAAGCGACCGAGTGGAAGGCTAATGGTCTCTGTAAAACCGGCCTTCATCATTTCTATGAATTGTACTATCGTACTATCTTTTAATGCTTAACTCAGTTTACTATACTATTTAAGAATAATTTACTATCTTTTATTGCTCAATTAAGGGGGTAGTGTAGTATCTGTTCTGTTGTCATGGGACCATCCTCTCAGGTATCATCTCCACCATTGAGGTGGAGTGCTACGTCAACAAAAAATATCAATATTAACACTTCATTACTAAACTCAACACTTACATTTTTATATACATTTGTAATGTATATATAATGCTTATTTTATTTTGAATATAATTAAAGTAGCCTTGAGAGGCAAAGAATAGCCTCTGACAGAGTGCTGGTTCGAGGCGAACTTTATAGTCTAGGGATGGTTCCATCAACGCACTTCAGACCCAGCATTGCTTACGTCCAGTAGTAATGAGAAATACAAAACAACCGGAAACAACTCGTGTGAATCCAAATAAAGCCACCACGACTCGTATATTTAGCAATGGAAACTTTGACGATTTTTTTTTTTAGAACGGAGAATTTTAGTTTAGGTAGCACACATACATTGTCAGGATGACGCTTTTAGCTATAATTACTTTTGTGCTAAAACTCTAAGAGTCTACACCCACCCCCCAAAAAAAACAACAACAAAAAAAGAAACAATCGTCTATCGCGTTGTGGTCGACTCAAAAGGCTTTGCCCCCTTGGTCTTTTTGGCTAGTAGCAAAGTGTAGTATCTATTCTGATACTACACTTCATATTTTCTATCATCGGTCATTGAAGAAGTAATTTTTATAGATTTAGGCAATTTTTATTTTTGTTCCCATCAAGAGTGCTCCTTTTTGGGGAGCTGAATTTTCGCAAAATTAAAATCTTAGACATTCTGCCTGGAAAAACAGTGTCACATTTGAATGTGAAAACAACTAATCTTTGATAAAATCGGATTAACGAATGTTTTCAACATGACAAAGTTGTACCACTTTAAATTAAATTAACTTCCTCTTTAGTATCAGATCCCACCGACACGACGGTTTCAATTGTACACTTGACCGATCACACGCTTGCTTTTGTTTGGTTTGTAGACAACATATCGATCACTTTTAGGTCAATGACTGCCGGAACATATGTCGTGACCTGTCTCTTTTCTGACTGACCCGTATAAATTGTCAGCCTACTAAAACTCAGCAGTGAGCGAACAGAAAGTTGCCTTCGGGCCAGCTACTTGGCACTCATCGTCAAGATTGCCCCACTCACCATCGAATTTCAATGAAATTATATACATACATCGACATTTTTTTTTTGTAAATGATACTTAATTAAAACCATTCGGAATATTTTTAGTTGCGTAGTCGATAGAGTACATGTGGTATTGTGGTGGTTGCTAAAGTGAAAGTGATGGACAAATGAGGAAAGAATGAAAGAAACAACTATCGTATGACTCGGTCAAAATGCATCTCGTTAAGAGGAGGATAAATAAAATATGACAATTGACTTGCCCCCCCCCCCCAACTTCCTCAGTCTCCCCCAGTTTTGATGGCCTTGTACTTAATTTGTGAATGAATTATTTTTTTTATTTTAACGAATCAATCAATTTTATTCGCAAAAATAGAAAAGTGCAACAAGCAATGTAAAAAAGGAAGTTTGAAGATATTGCATCTGAATGTTTGTTCAAGGCGACTTTAAACCTGGATATGGTAGGCATTATCACGACCTCCTCTGACAGGCTGTTCCAGGGAGAAGAAACACGGACAGGGAATGTTGCTTTTCTTCTGTTGAGACGAAAGCGACGATGGCACATCTTTTGTAAGCATCAGCGGAGACAGCGAATTAATAATTCAAAGTGTAATATCTGTTCCTGGTCCTTTTTCATCTCCAAGGAACTCCGTAAATCGCATGTCAGATATCGGCTCGTATCTGATTCCGGGACAGTATTAAATTACTGACCCGATTTATTTTTCAGTTTGGCAACAGGACCCTGGTTGCAGTTTGATTAACTAAACTAATCCACATGGTCAGCTACTACGGTCACGGCTTCCACGACTTCGCCCGGCTGTTGGCTAGCATCGCTGGTTGAGCCGTTGACTCGATCAGCTGCTCCTTCTAACTCTACCAGTCCTTTGACCGCAGTACGACTGGTCCATTTCTCCTTCCGTCCACCCAACTATCATTCAACCGCTGTACGAATGAACCATTTATTTTGCAGTTCATCGAGTTGTTGTTCAAACACAGTACGTCGGGACAATTTCTCTTCCAGTCCATCAAGATATTCTCTAACTTCAGTGCCGCGTCTACACCGGATCAGCATCTTTGGAGGGGCGATCAGACCAACCGAGCTGTTCTCAAACCTCAGTGCGAGGTTCATACTTCGACCATCATAGTTGGAGAAGCAAGCCGATCAGGTAATCAACTTCTACATACCTGTGATGTCGGCGACTGAACTAACTGTTCGCAAATGTACGTCGTGGCGAAATAACATTATTATTCCTCTATTCAACCAAGCTCATATGTTTGTCATTTTTCTTTTCTTTTTTCATCAAGGCCAAGAGTCACGAGAGGATACGAAATGGTTGTCAGCCGAAATTGATCAATGCAATGACCTAAGTTTTATTATATATGGGACCGTCTATGACACGTATTTGTTAAATTTGAAGATGAATATATTGTAGTCTGCAGGGAAGCAGTCCCGCGGTATTATGTTCCACAGACCCTTGCAAAGAAGCTTTGTCAATAGAAATTCCGTCTGACAGGGAAGAAAAAGGGAAAACCACTTTTCCGTTTGGTTAGTTAGCCGAGTTCTTGGTATGAATGTCTTACAAGCAGGAATCAGAGACTGGAGCGGTCGAGCACTTTTTGCCCATTATCGTATTATCATTGTGTCTTTCAAAAAGTTATAGGGCCAAAATCCACAGTCGATCCCTGCAACACACAATACTTATTATGAACGACTAATTGTATATCATTAGTTGAACACACGTTGTTATTTTATTCATAGCATGAGAGAGATTGCAATAACACAATAGATCTGATATAATTTCAACTGGATATACCGTTTTATAAAGTGTACGCACAAAGCTGTTTCTTATATGTATGAGAATAAAACAATAACATTAGAAATCCAAAACATTGACCAATCATTCATTAGAACGTTTTGTATTTTCCACTAAGATCAAAGTGTAATATTTTTTTGAAAAAACGTGGATACAAGTAGCGAGCTTGTGTGCACCGAAATGAGTCAAGTATGAGTACGTGTTACCTATCTGAGCATGGCGAACGCGGTTCCAGGTCCTATCGGACCCCAGCCCTTCAGGTAAGTTTAGTCTCTTAGCTAGTCGAGTTAATGAATTACGCTCCCTTGTAATAGAAATCCTCCAACATTCCCACTCCCCACTTTCATTTTATTTGTACTCGGCCTCCGCCAATTGCATTTATCTTGGAAGGACAACACCCATTGTCCAAATTCCATCCCCCGTTTTTTCTCTCCCACTTAGATCCCACTCCTATTAAGATATTGACCGGCTTGTTTTCGATTCTGAAAAAGAAACGGAAACAGTGGGCGATCTATTATTTAGAAAGTATTCAGAGGAGCTTACTAACCGGTTTTTGCTTTACACTCCAATGAATATTTGTATATATAACCATATTTATGAAAGATAAAAATTTCAAACTAATTTGGGGATATCTTAAGTAGGATTGTCCTTAGAGTAAATGTGGTATTGTGGCGACTGAGAGGATTCTAGTTAAGAGTAGCATAGACATTTTTTTAAATCAATTTTTCACCAAGGATGACCAACGACCCCTATTTTAACCCCACTCTTTTGATAGCCTTGTACCTAATTTGTTTCAAATGTAATTTTTTATATTTTTTGCAAATAAATATTCCAAAGTGTAGTATCTGGTCTGATACTATACTTCGTCTGCTCTGTTCTCGGTCAGTGAAGGAGACATCTTTCGAGACTGAGACAATTTTGACCTTTGTCTCAATCTAGTGTGCCCATTTTTGGGGAGCTGGATTTTCACCACATTAAAAACCGACCTTGTGTTTAACCCTGCCCTCGTGGGGAGGCATTTAAATAGCAACATCTTATTTACTTTGGAAAGCGCCGTTTTATTCTCGATATATTCAATACACATTGCTTGCTAATGCTGCACATGGCTGTATTTTGGTACTGATACGTATTTCTTAAAATTAGGCTCAGCCGCAGCAGACTGTTACCCCCAGGAAGTACAGCAGTACACCCCAATTATCCAAAATGGGGAAGGAGAAGATTGATTGCTTGTCGCCTGGGACGTCTTCAGTTGTGGAATAATACCGAAAAAATGTGGTCATTTTTTTTTTAACTGACAGTGAGTTCTCTTAAAGTGCTTGGCGGGAGGTGGCGGTGTTGAAGTGGATAACAACGTGGACTGGCGATGTGGGTGTCCCAAGTTCGAATCCAGTCGATCTCGTAACACCACTTTCACTTATAGACTTTAGCAACCTTCATGTGGTTCTTCTTGTGAGTACCTGATTTTAGAAAGAATCGGGGAAACTAATATCAAAAACAAAATCAGACCGGTTAAAAAAATTCGTACCATGCTGATTCATACGAATTTATTTTACTAATGCACTGGCCACCCCAAACAATAAATAAACAACCTTGTGCCCCACGTTGCTCTCGTGGGGAGGCGAGTAAATACTAATACACATTAATATCGTTTGGTATATTGCTAATTTCTAATATTTCAAACAAATCCCAAGTGGATTTATGTTACGTCTAAGAATAACCGCTGTTATCATTTTAATAACAGATGACTTCAAGTATCTGGGGTCAAGAACCGCTGCTGGCGGAAGCCCGAGGTCATAGCACGCATGAATTTAGCCTGGCTGACGTGGAGAACCACAACTCTAATGATGTGCAGATAAAAAGATCAGTGACCGGATGAAATCCAAGATCTAGAGCTCAGTAATCTAATTAGCCGCAAGTTGTAGTGCTGGATGTTGGTCACCCACAAGGGAGTTGGAGAACCGTCACAGTATCATGAAGATGAAGATGCTGTGTTGCACATCAGGCATTACCCTACTCGACCACATCATCAATGACAGCACGAATCTCGACTGAGATGGTACGGTCATGCCATGCGAGCCAACGACAGCTTTGTTAAGGTTGGGTACGAGCATACAGTTATGGTCCGGCGGCCAAGAGGTCCGTTAGAACAGCGTTGGCTCGACACGCTTAATCAGGAATTGAAATTCGTCCGCGTTCACCCCGATCAGGCACAATACCAAAGGAAATAGAGAGACAAAAAAACAAAAAAAAACATCTGCGAACTCTATTATATGATGCGGGACTATGCAAGGAAGAAGATTGCTTTAATAACACCCCAAAAACTGATCGATAGACGAAGTATTAAACTTAACACATTTATGAGACAAATGTACAGATTTGAAAATGACTTAGAAGCTACTGGATGCGAAATGATGATGTTAATGTTTTGCGAGGCATTTTTGTTTACTTCTCAAACTATCATGGCTGACTCGTCTCCAAGGGCAGATAGCTGTTGTAGGTGTGAGGTAGATAACTCTACCTTGCATATTACTTTTTAGGATGATGCCCTAACACCTTCTTACCCGAGAAGGAGTTCCAAAAGGTGTGTAGCTTTTTTTAAGAACTATCAGTAAGAGTAGCAAAGTGCTTCTCATCTTCGTTGGGTAACAGCTAAAACTACCAATACGTATTAATGTCTATTTTTAAATAGTTAGATTTTATACTGGTAGGCTTTCCTCATTGTAAGAGAGGGAGTGCTAGATTGGGTTAATGTATCCTATTGCGGACTATGGAATCGGAAAAACAGTGATAAAATAATATCTAATCTATCCTGTTCATGTACGCATTAACCCTCTTAGCGCGGCTGTCCCCAAATTGCGACAAGTCTGCCACATCTAAAAGCACACGATACTGCATGCAAAACTTGTTTTATCTTCAATATAAGACACAACAACACAAATATACACAAAAAATTCAACAATTGACTACTATGTGTATGAGAAAATGACAATTTTTCTATGAGCGGATGTTCAACTACATCAAAAGTATAAGATGGTAGCCATCACAATATGCAAATTAGTCAAATTTTACAATTTATTTTGATAGTCCTACTTATAGGTTACATATATCATATACATTGTTTGGGCATACTATGAAAAATTAAGCTTACGGGGTCATTTTGAAAATAGGTATAACAAAATAATTTTTCTACAAAAATAAATTTAGCGCTCACAGAGTTAATACTGTTGGTTAATATACGAATGCGCACCACCTAGCTATGAGTAACACAGCCAGTTGTGTTCAACAAATCACGGTTGTTTTGGCAGGCAACAACCCAATAAAGCTTGCTTTGCCGTTATAACGGAAAAGAAAATCAGAGTTGTGAGAGTGTTCAAGGAAGTGTGGTTATTTAAACAAAATTACAAGACAATAAAACTAGCCTGGAGTGTTGCAAGGTTTGTGACCCCTCCCCCCCCCAAAGCATCTAAAAGAACCTTGCATCAGATTTTGGTTTGCTGGGGTTACAGATAAGAAAGGACACATATAAAGGAATTAAATCTGTTGTGAATCTAACATAATATAGCAAAAATGGAATGCAAAGAAAATATGGGTACTTGTAAGGAATGGGTATCCAAAGTATTTCAGTACTTACTCCAGACCGACTAAGTATTGACGGAGAAAGCTGAGTCAGTCCCAGAAATAGCTGAAACGGTTTACAATTTGAAAGCCACGAAAAGTAAATGTAAAAAGTGAATGTAAAAAGTGAATGTAAAAAGTAAGACGATACTACGCATGTAAGGGTTTGGGTTAGTGTTGCAGCTAGGTTAATGTTATGATTAAAAACTTCTTTAGCCGTAAAAAAAAACACATTAAAAAGTTTTAAAATCTTCCTAAAAAAATGAAAAAAAAAGTGTCTTTTACGAATCGTAAACTGCTTCGGCCATTTTCGCGACTTACTGGATAAGTACTGAAATCCTCTGGATACCCATTTCTTACAAGTAACAACATATGTATATTAACTACAGATTAGGAATAAATTAGAGAGTTTGGCAAGGGATTGTATAGTAATTGGCGCCATCTTGAATTTTCTGGACCTTTTGTGAATAGATGATAGTAGCATGAATATTTAAACAATTATTAGCAATTTTTCAGATTTTCTTTTAAAATTTGATAGAATGTTATATATTTCAGAAATGAGACGTAGTTTCAGTTACATGCTGACGCAATAAGATAAAACACAGGCATGACATTTTATTTATTAAAAAAATAATAATTTCAATTCGTTACAATTCGATACCATTTTGCAAAATGTTACAACCTTTTTAAAATTAAAAAAAATCTTTTTTTTTTCATTTTTAAATGACAGCCTCGATTTGATGTGGAGATTTTATTTTCGATTTCGCTAAAAGATAACAATTAAATCAAACAAAACCTTTTGTCTTTATTTTCGCATATCACGTTTCGCGTATACGGAAGAAGCGCCGTTATATTATATTTTCATATATTCTAAATGCTGATAAAAATGTCAGAAACAGAATTTTGTCGTCAATTGTGTGAGAACGAAAAAAAAGAAGGAGAGAAAACGTTCAACTGGGAAGGAATTTCGATCATTCAGGGCGAACGCACGTATCGGCATTCATCTATATGTGTCTGTAGACATGTGAAAATAGCTACGGTCCGAAGGAAGTATGCGCATCAAGAAAGGAATATATAAACAATTTGGCCCCTTGTTGCTGGCAGGGTCATATAAAGGTTAGACGTATTTATAGAACGGCCCCTTTTCCTCTGGGAAATTGTCAGGAGGGTTAAACAACACAAAAAGAGGGAGGTATATTCTGTGGTGGAATCCAATTATTTTAGGAACCGGTTTTCTCTTATTTATACATCATGGTTAAATATTTTTTATAATATTATTCTTACGCATAAATATACGCTTACTCCGTTGTATTGGATTATATATATATATAATATATATATATATATATATATATATATATATATATATATATTCGATTATTCAACGACAGTATTTGATAGCTCAATGGTTATTTGATAATTTAACGCAAATATTCGATATTTCCAACAATTTGGCCAAGATCAAAGTGTAGTATCTGTTCCGATGGATACTACACCCGCTAGACTGGTATTGTCTTGGCCTTCGGGACTTGATTAACGCCGGTCTATGGGTCTGTTCTGTGCAGTTCTAGGAGGTCCACCCTCCCAAACTTTGCCTTCTCACCCTTTGAGAAGGGGTTAGTTTATTGCTAATCCCCTGAGGCACCCCTACCGGGGAATGCTGACGGAGCTGCCCAGGCAATTTTTAATGGCCAGAGTGCTCAGATTCTCGAGCGCTGGTTTATCAAATCCCACTTTCCAGACCTTGTGTCACATCTTATCGCTGTGGGAGGTAGATAAATAAATCCAACAGTAGACGGATATTCAACCTAATTATAACACACACACAGTGGTGTGTAGAAAGGCGCATCCAAGTTTTGGCCCCAATCATATTCAAACCATCTCTGTGTCTTATATTTCTCAATACTAGGACTTATACTTGATGTTTTTGGAACATTCTTTGCAAGGGCTTCCCGCCTGTAGAACAAGTTGTCGCAGGACTACTTCCATGTAGATTACAATATGGTCGTATCCAAATCCTATGTCAACAAATACTTGACATGAACTATCCCTATAAGTAATTAAACTCAGTTCATCCTATCAATCATATTAATACTCCCATAATAGTATTCATCCTTCAACTGACAATCATTCCATCTGATTAACCTTTATACTCGAATGGTTTTTGACCTTGATAAGTGGTTAATCATTAGTAAACAAAAAATCAATGTTTTTTTCTACTCATAGGAGGAGAAAAAACATTGATTGATAAAACTATTCGGTTATTGAAAAAGTTTAGTGTATACAAAGGGCAAGTTCGAGAGAGAGAGGGGGTTCAGAATGAGAGCAAAGTATAAAAACAAAAAGATGAGAGAGACATACAGAGCGCACGCGAGCGAGAGAGGGGGTTCAGAATGAGAGCAAAGAGAAAAACACATAATGAGATAGAAATACAGAAAGAGGGAGAGAAAGGGGATTCAGAAGGCGAGCAAAGTGTATGAAAACAAATAGTGAAAGAGAGACATTCAAGGGAAGCTATTTGGTCGCCCTTATCGGAAGCCCGTGTAAAAAAAAAAAAAATGCCCGACGTAGACGGGATGCCAAAAGGGGGTATGCTTGTAAGTAGGTTAGCGTATGAATATCTCTAACCACATCTGCTATTTTTTTTTCTTCCAGCGGACCCTTTCCTTTACTCACAATCGCCGACGCAGACCCCATTGTGTTTTTATTGCTGTAGTTTTGTTCTCTTTTAAATGGCGAACACGGCGGCCAACAGACCAATGGGAACCGACAGAGGAAATAATAGCAACACAATGAAGATACATGAAAAAATACAAATTTCTGTGTGTCACGACGACTCTGACTCGTCACCTGTGATTAAAAAGGTTCCATTTGCAATTGTCAGTTACTTTGACCCATTGCCCGTAAAATATTCTATTTAAAACGCTCTATATGACCATGTTAGTTTCACACAGAAACCTTCGTAAAAGTTCTATCTGTTTTCGTATTAAACACGCCACCTTTAAATCTGGAGTGAATAAAGCATTTAAAGATATGCTGGGGATAAACCTGGGTTTGAACCCATGCCCTCTAGCAATAGAGATATACAGTGTGCACCTCTGCCATTCAACGCTTCAGCGAAACACCCTCTATATAATAAAGTAAAATCGGTCCCTTTCTCGACTTTTTTTTATCGATATATTCTCTCCTACAAAATCAATATTCAATCATGAATAGCTAGTGTTTCGTGTTTTAGCGATCATAATGATATTTTGAAAAATAGCTGCTAGGCGTAAGAGGTGGTAATATGGGCTATATTTAATTTAGTTCAATGCAAAAAGAGTAAAACGGCGTTGGAATTTCTTCGTGAAAATTCAGATACCACTGATTTTTGTGAAAATTTAACAATGGGTATTCAACATTTATTAATAAATGCTTTCCAAATTTCAGTTTCTTTGGGGTATTTTAAAAGGTTTTAAGCGGCATAACATGGGCACCACCTCACCTAAATTCAAATATATCAGATTTTTTATTGAATTTGATACTAAGTCATTAGGCATCACTTAAGCCAGATTCCCTGAATTTCAATTTCTTCTTAAACGTAAGCCTTAATTTTTAGACATTTTCTAGAATCAAAATCATGTAATAAATGTTGATCCAAATTGGAATAAGGATTCTAGACATAAGGTTCGTATCATTATATCTTGATTTTAATATTCGCAAGGAGACATAAAAGTGGTTCAACACTGTTCTGTTTAAGAATTCATTTTACCCGTTTTTGCGACGGGTATTCTTCTAGTTATATATAAAGTTGTTGTATCTGTCTGTTTGTTCACGAATTCCTCCTAGAGTTTTGCAAATAGACCCACATATATGCGGAAACTATACATAGTAATTTGATAAGTATAGTTAATTTTGATTAAATGGGAAGGGGGGCATACTATCGTGGGGTCTGCCTTCACATCGGACATCCATAAAAAGGAAATACGACTTTACTCTATTTTCATTTATTTATGACTAAAAATCATAGAAATTAAAAAATAAGGATAGACCTGGTTATATTGAGGTTATGCCCCTCATAAATTCCCAGGAAACGCCAAGTGTGCCTCGAGGGGGGTTACGATTTTGAATACTCACACGTATTAAACCGTCGCCATTTTAGTTTTAGTTTGCAACATTGCGAAAATACAACTAAAACATTTCAAGATTTGGTTAGTCAGAACACTTTTTTGACTAACTTAGTTTTAAAGAAAGTAATGATTTTATCTTACATGAAGAATTCTCGTTAGACTTGAATAATTATTGCATTCTAATTAAACAAAACGTATTCAATTGAAAGTAAGTATTCAATTAAACAAAAAAGTATTCAATTGAAAGTAAGTATTCAATTAAACAACAAGTATTCAATTGAAAGTAAGTATTCAATTAAACAAAAAGTATTCAATTGAAAGTAAGTATTCAATTAAACAAAAAGTATTCAATTGAAAGTAAGTATTCAATTAAACAAAATAGTATTCAATTGAAAGTAAGCATTCAATTAAATACAAAAGTAAGAAAAAACCCCTCATATTTTGGTCTCCAATCTTCAACAGTGTTTTTGTCACTGTCCGTTACTCCGTTAGTCTTCCGATTTTCTTAAAATAGGTTCATTATCATTTCAGGAAATTTTGCATAAAGTCACACGACCATGTACGCAGAAAAATGACTCGGTCAGACGTTTTGTGAAAATACTGTATGCCCAAAAGGTCAGCTTTAGTCAAAATCTAAAATTCAATTCATTCACATTTTGTCAAAATCCAGCCAAATTAAATATTAACGGTTATTTACGTGTAACTAGCTCATCTCACATAATGGTTAGATTGTTTGCTAATAGGCTAGGAGACAGGGGTTCGATCAACGGTCAAGTCATACCAAAAACTCAGCATTAAAAGGTGAAGATTAAGTGGAGGTGGAGTAATCATGGGAAAGGAGTGGTGTCGGTGCATTAGCCAATGAAAAGTGAGGCTTGGGTCGCCCTCGACTATGGTCGGCCACTTTACCTTTTACATGGAAAACTCTGGAGGACGGAAAAATAATGAAAACCTAAATTTATAAAAGTTGTACTTTTTCACAAATATCTAAAAGTTAACTCATTAATTTTTGTATCTCAAATCCAACAAAAAGTTATAATTAACGTTTGTTTACATTATTCAAGTAGGAGCGATCGCAGGGGAAGATAACTCTGGCCTGGATTGATTCTTCTTGTTTCCATTTCATGCATAAGGGTCGTATTTACTTGCGTCCCCTCGAAGACAGAGTTAGACACAAGGTCGGTTTTTAATGTGGCGAAAATCCAGTTCTCCAAAAGAAGCAATCTATATCGAGACAAGAATAAAAATGGCATCAGTCTAGAAGGACCCCTCCTTCACTAAACCTAAGGCAGAAAGACCAAGTAAAGCATCCGAACAAACGCCGCGCTCGGTGATATTATTACTAATTTATTCATATTTTATTCATTGCTTTCTTTCAAAAACATTTTAACCAGAATTAATTCCCTAATAAGTTGTCATTGATTGCATCTTTATAATATGTCATTCGGGACAGAATTGGTGCAGCCAAATGTTTGGTTAGAAAGAAATACCTAGAAAAGAAAATCAAGGAAATGTACTCTAAAAACTGCATGGTTTCGTCGTGTACCTCAAGTGCAGTATTTTGTGAGTGGGTGGGTAGGTTGAGGCGACCTTATGGTGAGAGTTAAAGCGTTTCAAGCAGGGAGTTTAAAAACAGGAAAACACATAAACGATCTTTGGGGTAACTGTGAGTCTCTATTACTTGCCTCATCACAAGGACAGAGTTAGACGCAAGGTCGGTTTTTAATATGGGAAAAATACAGTTCCCCAAAACGGGAAGTCATGGATTGGGGGAAAATATTAAAAATGCCTAAGTTTAGAAGGATTTCTCATTCATTAACAGAGAACAGAAAAGATGAAGTGTAGTATCAGAACAGATACAACACTTTTCTCCTAACTCCACCAAAACTGCAAATCCCAATTTACTTGCGTTCCCACGGTAGCAAAGTTAGACTCAACGTCGGATTTTTGATGAGGGAATATCCCCCACTTAAAAAAAGGGGCACTGGTCTTGATCGTTCTTTGCCCAACTCTAACAAACCTACATTCTTCAGTCTGTTAGGTAGATACACATTTTCCAAAAGTCATGTAGTTGTCGCCAACTTTATTTATTTTCCATTTTTAAAAAGAAAATTAACTAAACAAATACAAGAGACAATTAAAAAAACAAACATGATTTAACAAAATGGTTTATTTAGCTTATAACAACAATAAACAATTAAAACAGCTTATCTTAACACAAAGTGTTCAGATGAGCGCATTTAAGTTTTATTGTTGTTATAAAGCTCTCTCTGAAAGAATATCGAACTCTTTGTGGGTAAAGAATCTGTTCCCATTTTGAAAAGTTCATGTTTATGTTGTTGTGATGATGAGGATTATGATTATTATTATCATTATTATTATTATTATCATTATTATTAATAATAATAATAATAATAATAATAATAATAATAATAATAATAATAATAATAATAATAATAATAATAATAATAATAATAATAATAATTATTATATATATATATATCGGGAGAGGGGAACGGTCTTAAATTGGGTTAAATACAGCAAAAGAAAGCGAGTGAAAATAGAGAGAGAGAAAGTGTGTATATATATATATATATATATATATATATATATATATATATATATATATATATATATATATACACACAACAACAACAACAATAACAATACTAATAATTCGCTAAGGTACGAACGTTATCAATCTTTAACACACATTTAACAAAATTAGATCGTCCGATCAGCTATATTGACTGGTGATTAAACTGATGTTGCTAATATAAAACATTCCGACTTCATGTATTTTAAAATGAATTGTTCCAAAATCAAATTATGTCGATTAAAACAGTAGACTCTTTAGTAAAATATTTTTTTTCGCAATCGCATTGATCCTGACGGACAATTTTTCATTTCAAAAGAAATAGTATTCTTAACAATGAATTATACAGATTTATAATAATAATAATGATGATGATGACGATATTACTACTACTACTACTACTAATAATAATATGAGAGAGAAAGAGGGGGGGGGGTAAGAAAAAGAGACAGTGAAAGTTCTAAAACAATAATTGAACACTTTATATAACTTTGGTCATTATTAATGAATATCGAAATAAGAAAAAAGCGAAAGTTCCAACAACTTCGAGACTCATTATTCCCCCCCCCCCCTTCAAAAATACAACAAACTTACATAGTGTTCCAGTTCCCCCGTTGTGGTCGGTTGGTACTCAAAAAGGGATCCCTTGAGGGCCATCGCAGCGGGTAAATCTAGAAACAGCCTGGTTTGTGCGCGATATCTGTAACCTCTTCTTCTTTTTCTTCGGTTCTGAGATATGCTTGGACTTTTTCGAGTTTAGCGACGATAGTCACGAGGCAATAGAACGCAACAACCCGTTTTCCGTTCGAAAAGTGACCCTCGCTAGTCGTTCAAGATTAGTATTATTATTAGTAGCTATTACAACAACAAACAAAAAGAAAGGGAAAAAAAAAAAACGAACGAAACGCGATTTTATGAACGTCTGCTTTTCAACGCTACTTCGAGTTGTTTGGTTAAAGTGAAATGGAAGTTAATGAATGACAAGCTGAGAGGGTCACAGGGAAAGAGAGAGATAGTGTGAAAGAGAGAGAGAGAGAGAGAGAGAGAGAGAGAGAGAGAGAGAGAGAGATCATGTAGACAGACAGGTAGAGAGAGGGGCCGTGTTAGTGAAAACCGTGTTTGAGTGGGAGAGGGCTATTTTATTTAAGCCTTCTTTATTTTCTCTCCCTTATTTCACATGATGAAGGGAAATGAAGGCTCACGAATGGCAAGCTAAAGTGAGTTCCCAGGATAATATATATAGAGAGAAAGAGAGAGAGAGAGAGAGAGAGAGAGAGAGAGAGGGGGAGAGAGAGAGAGAGGGAGAAAGAGGGGGGCAAGAGAGGAGTAGAAAGAAAATGAGAGCCAGAGAGAGAGAGAGAGAGAGAGAGAGAGAGAGAGAGAGAGAGAGAGAGAGAGAGAGAGAGAGAGAGATTTCATTTGCACCTCATTCTTCCCATCACTACTTCAGATGATAAAGTGGCCCCAAGCAGGAAACGAGAATGCGTGCCCCCTCCTCTCTCTGTCTATCTCTCTCACCCACTCACTAACTCTGGAGTGAAAAGAAAAACAAAACAAAACAAAACAACAAAAACTCCCCCAAAACTGATGGCATTCGTCGTCTCTACTGTACAAGTCTCAACGTTTGGAAGACCTTATTTAAAAAAAACACAAAAAACTGTAAGAAGGAGAGACAGTCGGATGTGTGTATGTTGGAGGGGGTAGGATCTACTAACTTTTATCTTCTTTCAACGGGCACCCATTACAGAGAGCTCCGCTGGAGCGGAGGAAACGGAGTTTTTTTTAAAAATGAGGTTTTAGATTTTAGGGTGATATATATATATATATATATATATATATATATATATATATATATATATATATATATATATATATAAGCGTCGGTGAGTTAAAAATATGAAATCAGATAGAGACTAGATTAAACGACGCAAGGTGTTTATTTATTCATTAATTTTTTATAACAAACAATTTCGGCATAACATGCCATCATCAGTGTTGTACAGCCATTTCTTCTTCTTTTTCTTCATTGTCGAAATCTGTCGGCGAAGCCGTCGAAGATTCCCGAGTCCTCCTGTTGTTAATGGAGAGATAGTTTTAAAAGTCCGAGTAGATGTAGCGATAATTAACACGTTACTGCAGTGTCGGTGTTTTCACCGATCATTAGAAGGTTCATAACAATATGAGACAAGAATAGATGAACGTTATCTACCGTCATTTATTTTAATTATCCAATCACTATTAGACAATCATTTGTTATTTTACTCTTTTTATCTATTTACTTCTAGTTATTATTGATTGCATGTTATCCATACAACACTTACTAAGTTTAAGGCTATTACTTAAATTAAAAACAAAAAATTCAACTTAGTTCACCCCACACAAGTCAAGTTGCCACTGTAGACGTAAGGGGCTACTGAGAATTAGGGTGAAAGTTTAGGGGATCACCCTAAATTGAGAGCTGTGCAGCGATATGCTTGTTCACATTAGTTTTACATTTCTACATGTCGGTACAGTTGGGAAAACAGGGAGCAAGGAGAGAATTCCAAAGGCTGGCAGCTCGAGTCAAGAAGCTTTTGAAGTAGAAGGCTCTCCGTCATCTGGGGACCTCCACAGTGAATGGGTGGGATTTAGCTGATTGTAGTGTTGGTCTAGTGTATTTACGTCGAAGGGACACCAGAACAGCGAGTTTATCGGAGCACATTCCATTGAAGTACTTGTAAAACAAACAAGGATGCAACATTGCGGTGATAGGGACAGGGGCCGGAGCTTGGTGGATAGTGAGGAACCTATTAGATTATACACCTTTTTGGGTCCTTGTCTAAGAGGGAGAGACTAGTGGATGATGCAGCAGCCCAGATGTGACAACAATACCTCATGCATGGGCGGATGGTGGGTTTGTAGAGATATAGGATACTATAAGGTGTGTAAAGTTTTCTAGCACGGTAGAGGCAGGCCACTTTCTTTGCAGCAGCATTGACCATGTCTTCTATGTATTTGTTCCAATTCATGTTAGCTATGAATGTTAGGCCGAGGAGTTTGAACGTTTTAAATACCTTATTGCCATTAGGGAAATGATTATCTATAATCCTAAAAAGTATTTTACCAATTTGTGTTTTTATTTTGTTGTGCCGATCCAGTTTATGACTCGGCACTCCTAACAACAACAGATATTTTATCTTTGAACATCTTAGCTTGTGTAACAGAAACCAACACAGTTTCTTTGTTTCTGCATATATTGTCACTGTAGCTGACAAATCAGATCTCATCAAAAGGTTGTATCAGCAACAACTGTCAAACACAGTACAAAAAGGGCGCGTCTCTTCACTCAACCGCTCATTTAAGAGCCTAGACTTATCGCTCAACGAGATACCATCTTTTCCGTCTCTGCCAACCTCAACCTTTTCACACAAATCTTTGCTGAACATTAAGGCGCGAATTTCACCTCTACAACGACATCCAGCAGCAATCAATGACCTTTCGGATTGAGGTATTCGTCTTAGGTAGTCCTAAGAGGTCCACCCTCCCAGGCCTTGCCTGGGTGAAGTTAGTTTATTTCTTACTGCCTGAGGCGCCCCGACTTGGGATTGCTGACGGGGTTGCTCAGGCAATTTTTAAAAGGCCACCGTGCTCCTTCTTTAGGAGAGTTGGCTTGACGCTCCCCACCTCCACACCTTTCGGTCTTGTGACATATCTTCCTGCGGTGGGAAGGAAGTAAATACCACGACATCCAGCAGCAGCCATCCTTTCCTCTCGAATCATTGCTGGACGGACCACTATTTTCACTACCACGACGACGGCAGTAGCAGCAGCAGTAGCAGAAGTAGCAGCTCCGTTTTTTTCCTTTTACATCACGCCGGGATCACCACTTGTTGTAAGACCTCTCTCATATAAGGTGGGCTGAACCAAATAATGTTTCGTTTTCTATTAATTCTGTTTCGATTATTATTTTTTGTTAAATGTTAATTTATCGTAATATCCAATGTTTTAAAAGCTGACTCATTTTTTCGGTTGTGTTGATTGAATATATTTATGTTGCTAAAATTAGTGGCAAGCCTATTCACTTAGGAATTTGTTTGAAAACTGCGGGTTGGTTATCAGAGCGTTTATTAATATACAATGGGATATTTTTTGGTTTCCTATAAGGGTTGTATGTCTCATTGTTAAAATTAAAGATGAAACTAAAAAATAATAACTTCTTTTACATTCATTATATTTCTGTCTCCAAACCATAGTTTTTAAAACTTTGTATTATTTCTTTTCTATGGAAGCTTCTGCCAGAGGTGTTATAAATATTATGAGACCATTATCCCTGTAAATACCAATATTTTCCTCGTTTATATAATAATAATAATAATAATAATAATAATAATAATAATACAAAAGCTGAGTTAATTAACGTCTGTTCTCTATGTCTTTTTCTTATATATTTAAATCGCACAAAACGTGTGCTAAAAGCATATATTTCGTTTATTTATTAAAAATACATTGGAAAGTTTTATTCAATCACAAATAAAAAAAATAAGAAACAAATATATTACACGGATCCATTCGGTGAAAAAGTAAACTATAAGATTAACAAATCAATAAATAATTAATAAATCCCTTATTCGTCACTTGGACATTGTTTAGTTCAATATCGAGAAATCCTGATTCCTTATATATAATTGTATCACAGTCCATAGTTTTCTTCGAATGTCCTGCTGGCTTGGCAGGGCGAGAGCAGACTCAAGGCGTTTCCACGAATAATGGCGATAGAGAGGCGCTCGTAAAGCCAATACAATTCGCGATTGTCTCCGGTGTTGCGCGTCATTAATAGACCAAGGCTGCCGAAGAAGTCGCGTGTGGCAGAGCCAATCACCCCACTCGTCTCCACAGCGATCGGTTGAAATACAAATCTGCGCTAAAATCTTCCTCAAATTTTGGATTTTGTTATATTTGAAAAAAATAAACAAACAAAAAAAATACCATTTTAATTGTTCTAATTAGCCATAATTTGCAATAAACTTATCAAGTTACCAATCTCTTACTAAATTTATACCTATCACTCTCAACCCATATCGCAGCTCTTATTTTATACGGGATCTATCACTCTCGCTTCCGACACTCTCTCTTTCTTTCTCTGTTTATTAACAACTGACGCTAATAAAGAAAGAAAAGAATTAAAAGATTGAAATAGTACATTATATGAAAAATGGAGTATCACAACAAATAGTAGTACTATTTACCTCGTAACTAGGGGGGGGGAGAGAGAGAGAGAGACAGACAGACAGACAGAGACAGAGAAAGGCGAAATATAGCTAGCCGAAAGAGATTAATTTTGTATTTTGCATTTTTATTGTTTAAATTTAACTGGCTTTGCAAACTCACTCCCCCCTGATTACATAAACTAACACGAGCTCAATGGGTGATCGAGCGAGTCAAATCTGTTAATATAATATATATATATATATATATATATATATATATATATATATATATATATATATATATATGTTTACGGTGTGTTCTAATAATATTTTGTGTATGAAACTTCGACAAATATCGAAGGCATATCAAGATCTTAGAACGTTTTCACCAATAATGTTTGCGCTCAATCGCCAATATATTCTATACTGATGTGTTAGAACGTGCCGGCTTGCTAATCATTGAAACCATGATTATGAAACAGCGTCTCCAGTGGTCCGGTAACACAGTGGACCGAAACGATAATCGGTTTGTGAGGTAAGCACTATATAGAGGACTGGTACAAGACAAGGGCTCTAAGTACAAGCATCAAAAGCGCTTTAAAGACTGTCTCTAGGATACATCGAAGAAGGTCCACATCAACATTGATACATCTTGCACAGATAGGAAACAGTTGATAAATTTGATTGCTACCGGCGTCAAGATTTTCGAAAACAACCGAATATTTTCTGAAAAACGGAAGCGCTCGACCAATTACTTACAGAATTTTGATCTGTTTCTTTAAAAGCTATATAACTTACACACTTTTACTTATAGAGCTGGTTTATTTAGCCATAGGCGACAACATGCCAATCACAATATCAGTTTTGAATATCAAAAGTTAGAGTGTGGGATAAAGTGTGTCATTGTAAAGGGCAGCTGGTACGACACGGTAACTCATTCTACCAAAACAAGGTTCAAACCGGAGGAAATCTTATATGCACATGGTGTGGTCGCTTCCTGGTTTGATTAGTTATTTGCAAAGACTTTGTTAACATCATATCTGCATCCTTTTTCTAAGAAGTGGTCGTACTCCGACACACGTTGACATCCATTATGAACTGTCTTCATTTCGTGAGTCGCCGAAGATTTAAAATGAGTTGCAGGAGCATTTTCTAGACAATAAAGGTCTACCTATGTTAATGAAACCATTGTACGTTTCTGAAATATGTGATGTAAGTCTTTATATATATATATATATATATATATATATATATATATGTGTGTGTGTATGTGTGTGTGTGTGTGCGCTAGCTGTACCATACTCGGTGCCGTCCGAGAGTCTTTGTACGCTTATTTTTATTACGCATTCTTTAAAAAACTAGACATTATAAAAAAAAATACTTTAGTAAGAATACTAAAGTATTTTTTTTATATAATGATCGATGGAAAAAAAAAGTATCCACTCTAAATATTTTTTTAGCCGGAATAAGTATTTACGGAAATAAACTAACGCAAAATCAAATATATCCCTACCAATAACAGAGTAGAAGGTAGAAACGAAAAAATAGTCTAGTTCGAATTAGTGATGGGACGATTCAAATATTTTTCTGATTTTGATACAATTCCCGAGTCTTTTCTAAATTCCCGATTCCGATACAATTACCGATTATGTTCTGAATTCCCGACTCCGATACAATTACCTATTTCAATAACGAAAGCGCCTGAAAGAATACAGCCACAGCGTAAGTATAGATTCCCTATCGAATAAGTTAATTAAATGGCGTCGGTTTAAGGTCGTTTATATAGAAATTTTCAGATATTTAGATCTTCTTTTATCGGAACCTTTTTCCTACAAGACAACGCTGATCCATGAATCATGGTCAGGCCATGTGGTAAGAATCGATATCTCGAGTCATAAATAAGCTTCTAATAAGCTAGAAGCGAAATATGCCGTTTGTTGTATTTTATTGTTTTCTATTTGTCTACGTTTATTCCTTGTTCCATTCTATTTTTTATACATTCCTTTGTATTTGCATCCTTACACTCGATATCACACACACAACTACATGATTAAGAAAATTGTCATCTTTATAATAATACGCTAAAGCAATTTCATATTCGTACGTACGTTATTACCCTCCGCCTTTTTCAAAAAGGTCCGATTGCCGAATATGCAATGCAAAAAAAGTAATTAAAAAAAATGGTGGGAGGCGACGGTGTCAAGCTATATTTAAATCTATGTAATAAATGATATGCCTATGTTATAAATTATATGTCCTTGTTATAAATGATATGCCTCTATCTCCATTGTCACTAACTGCTGGTCTAGAATTATGAGACTGGGTTACTGCTCAGGGGGAGCTGAGAAAATTATAGCCAACAATTTGATTCTCATAACTAAATGTTTGTTAGGAAAAGGTTGCTTTTTAAAAGTTAGTTAGAAATCCAGACATGTTTGAAGGACTGCAAGCTTAGTTTCTTTCTTGGCTTCGAAAAGAAAACATTTACCAACAAAAATCAAGGTGATCTTATACACGATACAGTAAGTACGTTACTTTCTGTGTGGGTGTGTTTTATTATTGTGGCTATGCTTATAAATTGTATTCGCTGTTCATGTCAGTTTAATATATAATATTCTATTTATTATACATTTTTGTACTCTGCATACATTAGATTTAGAACTTAACGAGGCACAGGTTTTGCTGCACGCTTGGAATGGAGTCCCGGTTCAGAGACATTGTCATTTTAGATGAATATTTAAAAAGATGTTTCCCTAATTTTGTATAAAAAAATAAATGCAAGAAAGGGATCAGGTTTCATCTGCAAAGAATTTTGCAAATGAGGATAAGGAAGTTTTTCTTGTCTTTTTAGTTTTTCCTTCTTCTTTCAAATCAGCAACCGGAAGTTGTCTCTATTAATGCGCATGCGCACACAAACAAACACTCATACATATTCAACGGGAAGGAAGCAATTTCAGCTGAAAAGCTCTTGATAGGCTCATTAAAAACAATAACACATACACACATTCACAAGTCTCTCTCCCCCTCTCTCTCTCTCTCTCTCTCTCTCTCTCTCTCTCTCTCTGTTATTTTGCTCTAAAACATGAGGTGAAAACCTTGGCAATGCCGATGTAAATTATATACAATATTATTATTACAGCAGCGCTACATTTTATAGTATTAAGCACTTTGAAATTAGAAAATAAATAATTAGCAATTTAGAAAAAATAATAAACAAAGAAACAAAGAAAACGAAATACTTTTTAAGTATGCTGTGCTGTGAAAGGTTAGCAATGGTTAGTGGTTAGACAAGCTTCTTTTTGGTTAGACTTAGTGAGAGTTTTATAGAGGCGCTCTCTTACATTTATGCTAATTAGGTAGATTAGTTTGCCCAAATCATTACATCTCCCTGAAACGTATAGCTTTTATACCTCTAGAAGTTCATATTTCTACTAGTTTTTGTCTCATTTTGGGCATTAATGTGCCCCCCTCTCTCTCACGTATTAATTTCTCTGGGAGATCTTCATCTTTACCGCGCTAAGCTGTAACCAAAAATACATCCGTTATTTCATTTTCTCCTCCCATTTCCTTGTTGTCTTTTAGATTTTTACTTTTTGCATTCGCAACAAAACATCGTAGCCAAGTATCGACAAAATCGGAGTCCTCGAGAGACAATTGAGATCGTATCAACGCCACCATTGTTGCGAAGCAAACTATTATAACTGGTTAGTGGTTAGTTAAGCTTCTCCTTAGCTATTCCTAGTGATAGTGTCATATAGACCCTCTCTTACACTTATGCTAATTAGGTAGATTAAGTTTCCAGAATCACAACAAAGTTGCAATCTACTAACGTTGCTTAGGTTTGTTTGTTTGTATTACTGTAGAACCAACTCTTTTTGGGGTCATTTACATCCGTTGGAGCACAATAAATATTGTAAACAATCACATACATATAACCGAACACAAGTTGCTATGTTACCCGTAGTTGGGGGGATTATAGATTTATACTTTTCCTATGCGATTTATACTTATTTTAATGCGTGAATAACCACAATATATCAGATTGGATTTGAACCTAAGAAAGACGATTTCACAGTCCGCATTTGCGTCCATTCGACCAATAAAATTAAAACCTTTCTTTAAGCCCGTCTGTCAGTTGGTCGCTGGGTGTGTCATGTTTTAGTTTGCAATTACATTTTCGTCGATCTGTCACGCTTAAGTTTGAAATTGGATTTTCGTTGGTCTGTCACGCTTAACATTGAAATTGCACTTTCGTTATTAAACGAGTGCATCTTATTTAAAAAAAGAAACGACCATGCATCTTCGTAAATGGTTCTGTCCGTCGGTCAGTCGATCTGTCACAATTACGTTTGAAATATAATCATTATCGTTAAACGCATAGTTTCACTGGATGCATCTTCCAGGTATCTGTTCTTAAATCGTGGAATTTCAATGGACCCCCTTAGTCTCCTCTAGAAACTGAAAACCACGAGGATGTTTAAAGTTTTAAATTCTTTAAAAATCTGTATTTAGTTTCACCGAATTTGAGACGAGCTTGAAACTCAATCTTCCACCTGATTTTGTGGAAATCGAAGGGAACCAACGGTCGAGGTAACCGTTCAATGCTACTAGCAAGCCCCACTTCCAGAAAGAGAGTTAACGAAGCGAGTCTTTAATTTCAACGTCGAATTTCTTGTTCAACTTTGTATTCACTTCCAAGCTAAACAAAACTGCGTCCCTACAACGTTAAAATAAACGGTGAAAAATGGTGCCGTAACGTTTTTATATCGACTCCTTACAACGTAACCGGAACGTTACAAATACGTGTCCGGTAATACGACATTAACGTTCCTTTTTAGAGATACCACAACGCAGTGGCGTGCAGGAGTCGGGTGATGCCCTGGTGATGCCCGGCTCAATCTCCTTGATTGTATGCCACAAAACTCAAGTATAAGTTCTAGTATTTTTAAATACTATGAGAAAAGGAGATAGTTTGAATATGATTGGATGTTACAGACCCGTCATTCCCCTCTGAAAAGAACCGCCACAACGTAAAACATAAATTGAAACAGAATTAAGTAAAAAAAAAGAAGCTATAGAAAAAAATATCTATAATAAAACAAACCTCCGCAGAACATGGATAATAAGTTCGAGGAAGATTTTAAAAGATGTATTAATAATCTAAATTAATGATTTTCATAAAAAAATGACGAAAGTCATGTTATTGTAGAGGGATGCACATATAGTCAAATAAATGATAAAAGCAATCCGTACAGAGTACATACAAGTTTTATCTACAATAGCTCAGTAACAGTAGATTGCGTTGTGTGCGTGCAATTGTTAATGTTTAAAGAATTGCAGGTTTGTGCGAGTGAGTGGCAGTTCAACAGGTCAAAATCTGTTTGCATAACAACTGGTTGTGTGTGCTACGTAGACAAGATTTTTGCAAAACTGACTTTCTCATCTGACAAATTTGTTCATAAGGGGTTTGATTGGCTCTTAGCCGTTGATGGGACTCATTTCAACGTTTTTTTTTATTGAATATTGCAGGGGCTTATTTTTACCAGGCCTCTGACTGAGTAATACGTGCATTGTTACTATTTTACTAGCGGACCCCATTGAAATAACAAAATAATGTATCACTGTTTCTGTGTCCTGATTTTAACCCTTAAATGCTTTATTTTTTTAATATTAGTTTGACATCGAAGATACTGATTACTTATTTAGCGGGTGTGCTAATGCAACATTATACTAATACTTACTCACACATGCAAACAGACTCGTTGCAGATGTAAAACAAGTTGCAGATGTAAAACAAGTTGCAGATTGACACATTTTCGTTGAATATTATATGAAATAGGCATTTTGTTGGAATGTGTCATATTTGAAACAAAAAAGCATTTAAGGGTTAATATGTAAGCTGTCGAATTGTCACTAAAAAAGCTGCGATTATGTACGATCAAAAGCGTAACGCCAAGTTTCTGTATTAACTTGCCACGATGAATTGCCCTATTTTTATGACTTTTTTCTGTGACATAGTTGCTTTATTAAATTTATTAAATTAAATTTAAATTATTAAATTAAATTTATTAAATACTAAATGTTCGACAGATCAGCGATAACGGATTTATTTTAAATAAATCACTTTTTTTGCATAACATCTTCGGTGATCTGACGATCTCGTATTAAAAAAAGGGGGGCTTGATGATAACATAGTCTGAACGCGAAAATGCCATAACGTATTAATATATATATATATATATATATATATATATAATATATATATATATATATATATATATATATATAATGTTCAAACCTGAGCCGGTTGTGGCACAATATTAGTTTTTCTTCTTCTTCAGTTTGTTGAACAGTGGTTATTATAACTTTCATAGATATTATTCCTATTTACTTACCCCCTGACTACGAGGACTACGTAAGACAAAGAGCCAGTTTTTTTATTTTAATATAGGGGAAATCCAGCTCCCCTAAAAAGGGGCACTCTGGATTGAAACAAAATTAAAAATTGCTTCAGTCAAGAAGGACTTCTCCTTCACTGACTGAGGACAGAAAAGAAAAAGTGTAGCATCAGAAAAGATACTACACTTTGTTCCTAAGAAAAAGACCAAGGAGTCATTGATAGATATTGTTCAGCGAATAAAAGTATTCTGATGTTATTTAGCTCGTGCGTATTTTTGTCCAGCTAAATCGTAACGTAACCTTGTGACAATGTTGCGAATGAGCGATCTGTTGGGTCGAGGCAAATAATTAATACAGCATTACGGTAACTTCGTCACGCACGCCCTCTACGTATATTGCAAACACATAGTTTGGCGTTTGTTGGGTTCGGGTTTAATGGCCACTTTAAGAAGTCATGGACCCACTTCTCCCTTCGCTTTATTGTATGTGGGTGACCAAGAAAATAGATAAGTGGCCATCTTGCCAAACGACTCTCCCATGCCGAACTTATTTGTACAGGCACCAGTTCAAAAAATATTACACCCGTTGTCAACCTTGACACGGGCCAATCAAACAACATATGGCGATAGATTCAGACATGTTGCTACTTCTTGCCTGGTAAAAAAACATAATCAGAGATAAGGCGCGTTCATGGTCGCAATGTAAAAGAACACATAGAAAATAAATCCTCACACAAACACACGCACACGCATACATATATAAGTAAAGCAAATGTTTCTCAAATCTTTCCTTCTAGAAAATAAATATTTCATTTTGATTCGCCAGTTTTGCGCAGGTCATCAATCCGTGTTCTTAACAATTGTAAGTGAACCTTCGGTTTACTTTCGGGGGCCTCGTAACTATCACTTCCCGTATTTTGTCCTCACATTCCATGAGCGATATTTCTGACAAAGGGAGAAAAATTGCTGTTTTCTGGGTCGGAATTTATCCATCTTACATTTGTTGGCTAGTTGTTTTTTTTTTTTATCTTGACGTAGTATTTCTTTTTAGCTCCTTTCATCGATTAGCTTCGTGTCTTGTCTGGAGCGATTTCCACAAAACAAAAATTCTCTCAAAAATAATTTATCAACCTCAAATATTTTTTATTGCTGGCATGTTTTGAACGACTTTTTAAAAATTGACTTCCAAACAAACGTATCTTTCATCAGGTTTGTATTTATCCCCCTTTCTCTCAAGTAAATTCTTATCACTTCCTCCCAGGTTTTTCTTGCCGACTGACCTTGCTATATCAACTGTTCTACATCTCCTAGCCTAAGAACTCTCATCCATTCGTTCAACGAAATATCCCGTTCTACACATATCTCCCTATATTGTTCAGATTTAATCTTCCCCTGAATCCATCAGATCTTAGCATGCCTTTATGACTTACATTACTCATCCACCGTATCATTCTCATATCATTTCTCTCCATGCAACGCATGCCCTTCAACCTGAATTAGATACCTTCTCAGGATTCAAGAACTTTCTGTAACTTTCTAGTCAATGTCTTGCTAGTGTCACTCCTCGTTATTTCCATTCTCTATAAGTCTTCATAGACATTTTCTGTGGTACCAACAGATATTGATACCATTGCGTTTATCTTATTTTGTCTGGTGCTACCAGATCAGGCTGTCTGAAGATACCGGCTTACTGACCAAATAAACACCAAACATTAATGTTATTGTTTTTTCCTTTCCTTTTGCAAAACTCAATCAAGTTCGGCAAAGCCAAAAACAAAAACGACATTTTTCCTCTACAAAAAAACAAAACCTAACACCATGAATGAATATTTGAACATATTGCATAAAAACATTTACCAAAATGACCGGATTCGGCATTAAATAACCCGAAAAGGGTTGATATGACGTAAAACAAAACAGCCAAACCAAACACCATGAATGAATATTTGAACATATAAAAAAACTTGAAGCATAAAAACATTTACCAAAATGACCGGATTCGGCATTAAATAACCCGAAAAGGGTTGATATGACGTAAAACAAAACAACCAAACCAAACACCATGAATGAATATTTGAACATATAAAAAACTTGAAGCATAAAAACATTTACCAAAATGACCTGATTCGGCATTAAATAACCCGAAAAGGGTTGATATGACGTAAAACAATACAACCAAACCAAGCACCGTGAATAAATACTTGAAGATATAAAAAACTTGAAGCATAAACACTTTTACTAAAATGACCGAATTCGGCATTAAATAACCCGAAAAGGGTTGATATGCCGTAAAACAAAACAACCAAACCTATCTTTTTTTTAGGTGGGGAAGGGATTGGTGTCAGATGATAGTTTCGTATTTATATATCTACACAAGCACTCTCAGTTCACATTAGTTCGTTTTGGTATTTAGTTCCATCTATATTTCTAGTAGTGCTTACGAAATGCTATTTTATTTCAACTTACCCGTGTTTGGTAGGGTTCACCCAGCTAATGTGTAATGGTTTCCGCACTCTAGTATTTTTGTTTATACTTCGACTGTTTGAATCAATGCCATGGTTTTTAAACTATTCCTAGTACTTCCACAAGTATTGATATTAAAGTAGCTTTCTTCATGTTCCATGTACCCTTCAGTCCTCTGGCAAGTTCCGCGTCTATTATTTAATTTTTCTGTCTCCTTCAACTTCACTCTGTGATATACTGGGACGACGAAATTAACTATGTGGCCGGTTTTATCTTTCTTGTTTACTGTTATCATGTTTGGTCTTTTTACTTGGGTGAAAATGCTTCGGTTGTGGTTTTGTTCTAATTTGAATTGATAATTCAAATAAGAACTATGCCATAACAGAAGCGATATTTGACGATTGCCTGTTCAGCACACGAAACCCGGCTTAATGTAAGACCTGTGGGTTGAGTTGAAAATTTACGAATTGTTTAAACTATGCTATATACAAATGGCGTTTTAATTAATACCATTTTAAAAAAAATCTATTCTTTCTATTCTCGTTCTTAAAATTACCAACATGTTGGTTACATTTTATGATTTATTTCAGATAGTGCATATTAGTAAGGGACATTTAAATCACAGATCTATCAGATTTCGAAAAGGGCAGATTGTTGGTGGCCATATGTCAGTTGCTACTGTAACGGAAGTGGCCGAGATTGTGGCAGTATCCGGAGGTGATGACAGTCCATGAAAAAAAGGAAAAACATCCTCCTCTAAACACAATTCTGGAAGAAAGCCGAAGCTGTCTGAAAAAAAGATCGTAGAGCCAAACAATCATCTAACAATCATCTAACAATCATCTAACAATCATCTAACAATCATCTGGATAATCCCTATTAAACAAGAACTGTTCACAAGGTTGAATTTCATGGAAGGTTCTGAGGTGTTTCCATTATATTGTCCAACCTTTGTATATATATATATATATATATATATATATATATATATATATATATATATGTGTGTGTGTGTGTGTGTGTGTGTGTGGGGGGGGGTTATAAGGAATGTATATTTTCAATTTTATACTCCTTACAGTATCCGAAAATTTCCAATTACAAATTCAATGATATTGTATTACAAACTTCAGAGCATATATATTATATTGATTCATTCAAATGTCCATGCAAAATCAATCCAAAATCATAATTTTTATAAGTATCTTCAATTTTTTAGTGTTAAATAAAATAATATACAATTGAAGGAACTTATTATGATTTTGGATTGATTTTGCGTGATCATTGGAATGAATCAATAAATTTATTTAAGTTCGCTCAAAGGTAGCGCAATAGTGTATAATACGACTAGAGCTCTTAATTTAACATAAGATAATTCCAGTTAATTCAAAAACAAAAACATTTTTAATTACAAACAATTGTTTCTGCCCATTTTGTAAATATGCATTTTAATGTATGCAAAATTTACCAAACATTTGAGAAGAGGCTTTATCAGTGTATTACTCTCCACAGTTAGGCTAAAAAAAAGATTCGTCCCATATTCACTTAATGAATACATATTTAATTCTTATATTCCTTTCTTTTCATTCTTATTCATCACTCCAATCAAATAGAAACATTGCTTCAATTCTGTTTTTATTTTTCATTTAACAGTGTAGTGTGTGAATATTTGATAAATTGTGTACACTATAAATTGTGTATTTACGAAATGGGCCGAAACAATTGTTTGTAAATAAAATGTTTTTTTGAATGAACTGAAATCTCTCTCTCTCTCTCTCTCTCTCTCTCTCTCTCTCTCTCTCTCTCTCTCTCTCTCTATATATATATATATATATATATATATATATATATATATATATATATATATCACTATTATTATTTCATGTATCCACATAAAATGTTATAAGGAGATATAATATTTTATGTATCGATTTTCAGTATTTACTTCAACAGTGCTCAAGACGTGAGTAGAGCTTTACACTGACACCTCCGCGTTTCATCCACGTAGGGAATCGTCAGAATAAACAGCATTTTAGTCTGATGATTCCCTACGGGGATGAAACGCGGGAGCCTCTGTTTAGCTTAATTGCCATAAATATATTTTCATAACTTACTATATATTTATATATATATATTCAAATAACTAAGAAGTCTCACCAAAAAAGCTGATTCTGCTTGTTTGTTTTTGAAACTCGAGTAGTTAATCTCTGCTTATTTATATGCTTATTCATATTACTTTTGCGTATTTTTATTTTTTGTATGTATTGGATCCTTTTTGATATTTCTTATCATTGTATCCCTCAATTCATTCGATATATATATATATATATATATATATATATATATATATATATATATATATATATATATATATATATATATACTTCCTAGGTAATACAGATTAATGAAAAATATTAACTTTATAGGACGTATTTTTCATAAATATAGATATTTTTATTAATTTTATACGTACATAAAACTAATCCATGGAGACGTGTTTCTGGCCCACAGCCGTCATCAGCATGGCTAATTTAGATAAGGATAAAACCGTAGACTGTAGACATAAATATCGAAGGTTCGATCCTTGTCAGTTAGCCATGCGGAAGCCTCTGTGTAGCTTAATTGTCATAACTATATTTTCATAACTTACTACCTAGCTCTACTCACGTCTTTAACACTGAAAATCGATACATAAAATATTATATCTCCTTATAACATTTTATGTGGATACATGAAATTATATATATATATATATATATATATATATATATATATACATTCCAGAAACACATTTCCATGGATTACTTTTATATACGTATAAAATTCACACACACACACACACACACACACACACACACACACACACACACACACACACACACACACACACACACACACACACACACACTTATTTCACTTCCTGAGCTAACACTTGATTTCTTTATGATTTAAATTTATATTCGAGGGCTTCGACGTAGCCCCTTTTAGGACTGCTATCTGTATTTCGCTATAGCTTGGGTTTCCAGGGATTGTGTCTAAGTATGTTTTAAGATTTTTATTTTTTAATTAGGCCAGTTGCGCCTACCACAACCAGTATAATGTTTATTTCTCTAAGTGATCATGTTGTTTCAGCGTGTTGTATAACGTTATTTCATTGCGAGCACGCACGCACATACACCCATATTCTTGGTGCGTATATGGAATACTACCAGTCCTAATACACATATATGTTATGCTTATGTGTGTGTGTGTGTGTTGGATGCAGCCACGCCCCCTCCCAATCCTTATTGAAGGATAGTTGAATGACACTGTCACTGTTATCATTTCGACGGTGCGTACTGATACTTTCATTATTCGCCCTATATATAAATACATTTTGATGTGCTGTAAAAGAAAAACATACAATCTATGGCGCAACGACATTTCTTTGGCCTTTCGGCGTAGAGCAATACGTTACTATGTTCTAATACTACACTTCATCTTTTTTGTTCTCGTCCTGTGAAATAGAGATATGCTTCTAGACTGAGACAAGTTTAATTTTTTGTTCCAATCTAGAGTTCCCCTTTTTGGGGAGCTGGATTTCCCCAAATTAAAAACCGACCATGTGTCTCCCTCTATCCTAGTGGGGAGGCAAGTAAATAGGAACATGTTTCTTCTTCTCACGTCGAGGTTAGGAATTTGTTACCAGATAAGAAAGATAACAATATCTCGCCCTATTCGGGCGAGATATTGTTATCTTTTGCCGAAGTTACATGTCATACCACATTTTATAGGAAAATATAAGCTAGGATTGGCACAGGGAAACATAATTGATGTTCTAATAACTAAAGTTCGAACTCTGTACACTACCAAACTCATTTGCTCATTGAACAACTCTAAAAGCGATTAAAATACCTAAATAAGGGGCGACAACTGCAATTAAAAAAGTAAAACTCAAGAGTTACCTTCCTTGTTTCAGCGTAAATATTTTAAATTTGTAAAAGTTTAGAAAATTGCAAAATCATACTTTGAAACGTTGGTGGATAGTGATTGTTGGTAGATAGTGGCAGTTGTACTAGTTTAGAATACACTGTCTTGATTCGAATAAGTTAGCTGAGTTCTGCAGTTATATGTTTGGACATTTTTGATTCGGTCGGATTCAGCCCTTATTAAGGGGTATTTAAATCGTTAAACGAAGTTCAAATTCTATGTGATTTACCTGTAATTTCAATTTCATTAAAATTAGGGGCAACTATTTTGAGCTGATATATATATGACGTACGAAACTCTAAGGTAAAAATATTTACCCCTAATTTTAATGAAATTGAAATTACAATTTAATCACAAAGAATTTTACAGACGCAGAAAAGTTGAATTCCGTTTAACGATTTAGATAATACATATAATCTAATTTGCATACGTGTGTCAGTACACCTCACGAACACGTAAATTAGGTGACAAAATAACAGGTCTCTACATGTATATAAGAATAATAAGGAATAATAATAGTTCCATATAACAAATCGTCGTCGTCGTCGTCATCATCTATCTATCTATCTATCTATCTATCTATCTATCTATCTATCTATCTATCTATCTATCAGTTATAGCGTTTTTCTGTTACTAAGACAGTAGTTTTTAAGATGTCAGTACCCGAGTTCAAATCTCAGGTAAGTATAAAAGATTAAAAACAACAAACAAAACAAAATGACTTTTTAGATAATCCGAAACAAAAAGAAAACATAAAAGTTGTTCGCATCATTTTTGTTTTAAAACAGAACTTATGTTTTTTTGGCCAATAAACCAATACATTCATCGCAGTTACTTACTCTCTCATGCAAATACTAAGTAGCGTATTTTTTTGGGGGGAAATTTCACAAACATCTTTCTTCGTACTAGCTCTAAAGCGGTAGAAAGTGAGGTGAAGACGGAAATTGACATGTCCAGGTACTGTACCAACATTTTTTTTTAAATAGATGACAAAACATAGCTTAGTGTTATTATAATACGACGAGATATGTCGATAGAAAATGTATTAAATGTTCTTTTTCTTAATTACTGACTAAAGTGTGTTTGCTATCAGGTAGTGTCTAATAAAATCTTATTTTAGCATAAAGAATGCCAGTAGGGTATATATATATATATATATATATATATATATATATATATATATGTTTGTGTCAATATTTATGTGTGTACCTCTTACCTGTATTTAGTACGACATTCACCCTGAGCAAGAGGAGGTTTCATGGGAACATCAAATTCACAAGCGGTCCCGAGTCGCATGTGTATCCCGATTAGGGGAGAGGACGACGTTAGATTTTTGCGGTTCCTGCAGGAAAGTATCGACGTCCTCTTACACACAGCACCTGCTATTCCCAAATGGTCACCAATCTGTTACTGATCAAGCTCAAAGTTGCTTAACTTAAGTGATCTGACGAGAATCGGTGTGTCAACGTAATTATGCGGTATATATGTGTGTATATAGATATGAATATGCATGCATGTATATATATATGATAAAAATAGAAATAATATTCCAACGTAATGGAAAATGATAAAAGGAAAACAAAAAAAAATGATGTATTCCTCAACGTTTCGTATTTATTTCAAGACTTCCCCGGGATGATTGGCTTGAAGAAATGACACACAAGTACAAATATTTTTCATATATATATATATATATATATATATATATATATATATATATATATATATATATATATATATATATATATATATATGTGTGTGTGTGTGTGTGTATGGATAAGTATATGCATATATATACGTGTATATTGATATGTATACGCCTATATATACATGTTTGATTAATGTCTATATGCATATATATACATGTTTGATTAATATCTATATGCATATATATACATGTTTGATTAATGTCTATATGCATATATATACATGTTTGATTAATATCTATATGCATATATATACATGTTTGATTAATGTCTATATGCATATATATACATGTTTGATTAATATCTATATGCATATATATACATGTTTGATTAATGTCTATATGCATATATATATACATGTTTGATTAATATCTATATGCATATATATACATGTTTGATTAATATCTATATGCATATATATACATGTTTGATTAATATCTATATGCATATATATATATATATATATATATATATATATATATATATATATATATATGTGTGTGTATGTATAGAAATGTATATATTTATATGTGTGTATATCTATATGTGTGTGTGGGTGTAGATATCTATATGGATATCTATATGTGTCCGAAAAAAATGCATTTCAGTGCGCTACACTTCAGATCGGACACAAAAAAAAACAATATCTTCATAACATCAGAAGATCAGTCTTCGACTATAAAACAAAGAAGAAAACAAAAAAAGAAAATATTGTCTGTACCATGAATAAAGTTTTTAAAACCGAAAATTTGGATTAAAAAAAATGATTTAATAAATATTTTATTTGTTTAATAAAACTTCGAATCATGTTAACTGTTTGTAAAATTTCAAAGTTATCGTTTCAACGGCGCTTATAAGCTGTAGTAAAATTTAAATCTCTCTATCTCTCTATCTCTCTCTCTCTCTCTCTCTCTCTCTATATATATATATATATATATATATATATATATATATATATATGTGTGTGTGTGTGTGTCTTTTCTTCTAATAGGTAATTGGATACATTTTCTTAACATAGTACTGATCATATAAATGACTCCTACTTCCCTGAGTGTTTTTAAAATATGTCAGCTAAAATGGTTTTAATTTTTTTATTATGTTGTTTAGAAAATAATTATTGACTACAGTGCGTTTAATTTCAGCGGAAGAATTATATTTACCTCGGTACACAAGATTTATAATAGCAGTTATTTCATATCTATAGGGGCATTCGCTATGAGAATTAAGTAGTCATTAATTTGTGCTTGTAGCTTTCTTTTTAATCAGTAGGTGGCTAGGTTTACAGTATTGGGTTGTATAAAAATGCGGGAGTGATGAAGTGTGATGGTTACAGGCGCAGAATTCCCTCTTTCTCCCCACTTAGAAACTGTCTTGCTTGTTTTCGGTTCTTGAAACATCTCGGAAAACAGTGAGCAGCTCATACCTAGATAGATTTGGGAAGGGTCTTACTAACCAACACACTTAGCATCTTATTTTTCAGCAATCTTTGTTGTCTTTTAAGTACATCCCACACCCCAACCGATGATTTTGTACGTATATTTTTTGTAAATAAAACACATCAGACCATTAGGGATAATGTTAAGTGGGTTTTACTCATAAGGTAAGTATGGTATTTTGGTGACTTAAACTACTTTAGAGAATAGACCAAGAGGATGACAGCTGACCCCTATCCCATCCCATCCCATCCAATTTTGGGCTTGTGCCGCATCTTCATGTTTTATATAGAGAAATTTATTTTTTATTCTAAGATTTGAATTGAATAAATTATTGGCAATTTGGCTAGGAGCAAAGTGTAGTATCTGTTGTGATACTACACTTTATTTTTAATGTCCTCGATTAGTGTAGAGTAATACTTCTAGACTGAGGCAATTTTTATTTCTGTCCCAACTCAGAGTGCCCCTTTTTGGAGGAGCTCGATTTTTCTCACATTAAAAACCGACCTTGTGTCTAACTCTGCCCTCGTGGTGAGGCAAGTAAATAGGAATTAGTCTAGGAAAAGGAAAAACTCTGAAATACAACTAGTCTTTCTCTACTTATCTCGGCATTGTTTCCAGTCGTCCAAAGCTTCTTTTTTGCCACTGGACTCAGGAAATACTGGGTGGATATTGCGTAACCATTAAAATAAATAAACATTTCGTCTAAAATAAATCGTTTACACTATTTGGTCTCGATCGAATCGTTTAAAAATTGTTGACTTTGGCATGAAATAACTAAACAATACTTCATATGCCATACCACTAAACACATAAACAAGTCTAATTGCAAATGAAACAAGTGCCACTTATTACTAATAAACGAAGCTACCACCGAGCATTTAAGATGGTTTCGTGGCTCCGTTTCGCGACATATCAAGCTATTTTGGCTCATTTTGGAAAGACTTATCAGTTTTGAAAGCGATTCATTGAATACAAGAGGCGACAAACTTGCAGATCATCGAGAAAATATTGGCGAAATGTATTATTTTTTTAGGATTCCGGCGGGATGGAAGTCATTCCGTCATTCAAGCGTATAGTAAAACGATCCCCTAATGAAACACGCCTTAACATTAAGAACTGATTTAATTTGTGCACCGGTTTTTTCACCAAATGTGTGCAAGGATATAACAAATGTGATTATGATTGTAAATATTCACATCCTCGCACATTCCATGTTAAAATCAGCGTCAAATAGAATTAAATTAAAGATGCAATGAAAAAAAAAACATAGGCACTTATGACTTAATTTTTTTATTGTAAAAAGAATTTAATTAAGAAAATTATTTTCATTTTTACACCTGAAAAGCATAGAGGAATCGAGTCTGTGATTTAAATGTTTACACTGTTGGAGGCTACGACAATTGACTTGGTGTAAAGTAACGAATATACATAGAATGTTTATATATAAAACACCAATCACCGTAACAGAAAAATGTTTTATGACAACAATGCAATCAAAATAAAAAATTGATATGATGCGATCAGTTTTAATAAAACAGCGCTCAGCTAGTTAAAGGCGGACTGACTGCAGTTACAACGATATTTCTTCAATGGAAAACAATGCAAAAATGTTTCCCGGAAAGCAGACACTGCAAACTTTAAAATTGGTTTTGACAAATCGGTTTAAGTTTTAGTAATCATAATATGAAAACCGGTTTTTAACCGTTTTTATGCCAAAAAACGATTCTTTTAATTGTATTTTGTTCGTTTGTTTTTGTTTAGAATTATTTTCTCCATTTCTGGTACTAGTGATAAAATGATGAATATTTATTGATTTTAAACTAATAGTTAAACCAAAATCTATAGATCCCCCCCGGTGTATTTTACATTTGCGAAAGTAAATGCACATGTTACATGGGTTTTTACGATAAACCTAAAATTAAATAAAAAAACAACACATAACAACTCTATAGCTAAATAGTTAGAGATTAAAACAGAATCGGAATTGGGAATTTAGAACGGAATCGGGAAAAATATTGAAATCGTCCCATCACTAATTAAAACCTCATTGGAAAGTGAAAGAGCTTGTAATATAATAATCAAGTTTAGAGTTCCATCACGTGCGAACGCTGTCGAGATAACATTACCTGGTCCTTCTGGATGAGATGCAATCTTTTCCAGGCAGTCATCCTAAACAAAAGAAAACTCCGTAGTTTCCCTCTGAGTATAGTTATCAAATTCCAATTAATGGCGCAAATCACACGTGATCTTTTCTTAATCTTCTTCTTCTTCTTCTTCTTCTTCTTCTTCTTCTTCTTCTTCTTCTTCTTCTTCTTCTTCTTCATATATTCCACGCGTAAAATGTCTGCAGAGACGCAACTCTGTCGTCACTAAATTTCTTGCCTTGGGAGAATGACACTAGTTTTTATGAAAATGTTGAATGTTGAAATTATCCTGCAACTGATTGTATCTGCTATAGCAGCGCCACCTAAGGTAGGTCAATATTTTCTTTTTTTAAAGTTTGCAAGAGTTAGGAGGTCGGCATTAAATGGCGTTCACGAAAATAATAGAGCAATTGTCCTCGTAAATGCAGTTATTGCCCATTCACTAGTCCCTCAGCAAAACAATAGGCAGAATTATTTTTAAACATACAACTCCGTTTAAATCAGAGCACAGTTGTATCTTCTTCTAATACATAAAATTACGTCTGTCGGATTTTAACAGTTGAACTTAAATAGCATTTAAACTGACAAATCAAACTTTCATTGTGACTAGCCAATTTTCATTTGTTATTGTTGAGCCATATTATTGACAACAAACTAACGTAATTCACTACAGTTTATTAAAAAAATACTTTCTGTATTTAGGTAGTTTACTAATATGGAGACATTCTTTATGCTCATGAAGAAAAATCAGTTAAGAGGAATAATTCATATTCTTTTGCTAAGAGTTAGCGTTCCTCCCAAGCATTAGCATCACTTTTCAGAATGGATAGATTTATTGTTCTGTTGCCCGAGGCGCTTTCATCAATGAGGGTATGCCGACGAGACTCGCCAGAATATTATGGGGCAAAACTGATATTTAATGTCCCCTTAGACTATTAGTTGACTTTTACCGGATTCGTTGCGCCCACTCTGCGCGTTCGTCTTTTTTTTTCGTATTGCCACCAAGACATACGATAACGATGAGGTTAATTAAGTGCATGTGTTTTTCGTTTTATTATTCATATCAAATATTACCTTCCTCCAATGTTTGTGTACATACAATTACTTACCCCCCCTCACTGACACAAAAATATAATCGTCTCTAGGTAAGTACATATCTGCGGGTATACTTTTTGTAGTTATGAAGTAATACGAACTTTTAAGTGTTCATTATGATTTATAAATTTAATACTTACAGAACACTAGAATTTATAGATAAATAAAAAGTAAAAATACGAGTAAAACTATTTATATGGGATTCAAGGTTGGGAGCATGAGTTTCTTGTATTCTTCGATTTTTACCCGGCAACGCCCGTGCACAGGTCCAACTAGTATATATATATATATATATATATATATATATATATATATATGAGAGAGAGATAGAGATAGAGAGAGAGAGAGAGAGAGAGAGAGAGACAGACGATATTAGTATCCGAAGTCGATTCCTATTCGTTTATTTATTTTTTTACCACTTAATTTTAGGATTTAGTTGTCATTCTAATTAACGCACTTAAATGGATGATAATTAAATGGACAAATTAACTCATCTTGTGGGCGAACAAAAACATTTCCAGCAACAAATTACTGTAAGCGATTACACAATACTTTCTCTTTTTTACTTTTTTGATATCTATTTCTATATTTTACTTAGTTCCCTTATCTCTTTCACTCACACACACACACACACACATACACACACACACACACACACACACACATATATATATATTTATATAATCGATACATGTATTTATCAATATATGGATCTATTTTAATTAGTACATCTAGCTAGATAAGTAGCTATACATCAGTGATTGCATGTCTATCAAAGTCAGAAGATCTCTCTTTCACACACACCTTCTCTTTCATATATCTATATTGATGTGTATTTAATAATGTGCTAAAGAGGTTTTAAAGAAAAGAAGAGGTCACTGCTCACTACACTTCGAAGTCGACTTTCGAGATATAACAATATTCAGTCAAGTAGAAAAAAGTATTTAAAATGACGGTTTTGTTGTCTCACGCTGTGATACCATTACGCAAACACACACTCATTATATATATATATATATATATATAAATAAATAAATAAATATATAAATAATGTATATATATATACATAATATATATATGTATATATATAAATATATATAAATAATATATATATAACTAAACATATATTTGAATTAATATCTACTTGAGCAACTCTTGAATTGTTTTTGTTTTAGTTCAGAAATGTATATATATATATATATATATATATATATATATATATATATATATATATATATATAAATATATACACTGATGAGCTGTATGGCTGCGAAACACGTATATGTGGATAGTTATATTCTATAAATAAAAAATATATACTCTCCCCATATAAGGGGCGACACACAGTGTAAGGGAAATAACTCTACCTCTAGCATTTAAGGCTAATGTTTCACCGTAAGAAAGCTGAATACGTTCGGTTGTCTTTATCGCCAGAAAGCAATAACAAAGGCAAACCTCAATGTATACATTTATGTCGGTAAAATATTTCTGTATTTCAAGCGAGGCTTCGCCGTCTAACGCTAATACTCCCGATTGCAGCTACTGTTGTCGCCGTTTTGAATCTTGCTAAAGAAGAAAGCGGCTTTTCAAAATTACCCAAATTACAAGAATATCCTAACCAAAAAATAATCTAATTCATTCAGAACGTTAAAAGAAATTACACATTATTCGTTCATTTTTCCGCTTACTTGTGTATTATTATTATTATTATCATTATTATTATCATTATTATTATTATCATTATTATTATTATTATTATTTGTACTCACTAGGACTTCTCACACAAATCATCGTCAGTGATTGCTCACCGACAACAACCAGTATTTCCTGGAGTCTGAGTGAAAACAAGCCTCCCCAGATTTCCTGTATTCTTCATTTCTTTTCGATAACGATGCCGTATAGCAACAGCCGCTTACCATTGATTTCTCGCTGGTAAGGACAATTGGTTTTCTCTGGGATTTGGGTGGCAATAAGCCCCCCCACCCAAGGTCCAAGCATTCTCCACACTTTTCCAGTGAAGGTCTGGTTCATGCTGTCCCTCCTCGGTCTTCTCATCCTTCTCGACCATCTACAAATATTTTGTCTGGTTTCAGCCTAGGCCGGCACAAAAAAAAAAAAAAAAAAAAAAAAATTAATTTTTATATTTTTGGGGGTGTTTCTTGTAATTTCTGTTTCTTGGTTCATTTTTGTGTGGTGATAGCTGAGGCCGGTGTAATTTATTGGGGGGATTATGATGTGCTGTTTCTTGCAGTTTCTGTTCCTTGGTTCGTGTTGTGGTGTTCTTCGTGTGGTTTTGTTTTCTCCCTGTTGTAAATTCATTGTGACTGGTTATCCTTTGTAATTTATGCGAGTTGGTTTCCGCATTCGAGGATTTTTCTAAAGATTGCAGCTGTTTTGTATGGTTTTGTATCGTTTCGATGGTCCCTTTGATTCCAATTTCTCCCAGCTTTTCTCCAGGTTTTTTGGATTGGATTGTTCCTAGTGCTCCTACGATTATACTAACTTTCTTCATGCTCCATATTCCTTTCAGTTCTCTGGCTAGTTCTGTGTATTTACTTCATTTTTCCGTGTCTTTGATATTCACTCTGTGGCCTGCTGGAACGGAGAAGTCTAGGATTTTACAAGATTTTTCCTTTTTGTCCTATGAGTTTATCTGTTTGTATATCCATATCCCAGAAGATTTTGTGTTTTTCGTTTTCCAGTACTGTTTCTGGTTTATGTTTGTACCATTTGTCTGCGTATTCGAAATTCAATTGTTTGCACAGTTCCCAGTGTATTACTTTTCCAACACAGTCATGTCTGTTCTTGTATTCTTTTTGGGCAAGTTTGCTACATTCACTTATTATATGATTTACTGTGTCGTTTCTTTGTTCACACAGTCTGCATTTACTGTTTTCCTGGGTTTTATCTTTTTTAGCTTTAATGTAGTTTGCCCTAATCGCATTGTTCTGTGTAGCCATCAGTAAAGATTCCGTTTCTCTGTTCAAGTTTCCTTTTCTTAGCCATTTCCAACTATTTTCGTTGGTTTCTTCTCTTGTGAGTCTTATGAAGCGTGGATGTAGTTGTTTTTCTTCCCACTTTTCTTTTCTTGTCTGTTTGTGTCCAGTTTCGATGCTTTCTGCGTTGTTTATTGGGACGGTTTATCTTGCTGCGGTGATCAGCCTTTCTGTGTTCTGGTTTATGTATTTCTCCAGCTCTTTTTTAGTGTCGTCCACGCAGTCTCCTATACTTACCAGTCCTCTTCCCCCTTCGTTTCTCTTCACGTAGAGTCTGTCTGTATCGTCTTTTGGATGTAGTGTGTTGTGCATAGTCATTAATTTTTTAGTCCTCTGATCAAGGTGTCTGAGTTCTTCTTTAGTCCAGCTTATGGATGGTTCAGAATATCTTATTAGTGATACTACTCAGGTAGTTATTCCTTTGATTAGGTTTATGCTATATACTTTTGTTTCTAAGAGCTTTCCTGTTCTTCTCAGGTATTCTTTTCTAATCTTCTCTTTCATTTCTGTTGATTTGATTGTTTCTGCTTCCAAAACTCCCAAATATGTATAGCTGTCTTGTTCACATAGCGCCCTAATCTGCTCTTGGTTGGGTAGTTCCATGCCTTCAGTCCTTTCCAGCTTTCCTTTTTTAATCTCCAGTAATGCACACCTTTCTATTTCGAATTCTATTTGAATGTCCTGACTGAGGATTCTGGTCGTATTTATCAGCTTTTCCAGTTCCTTTTTGCTTTTTGCAAATAGCTTTAGGTTGTCCATATTCATGAGATGGTTTCTTTTTTGTTCTCTGCCTGTGAACTTGTATTCGGCATCACATTTCCTGAGTATGTAGTTGAGTGGCATCATGGCTATGATAAACAGTAGTGGTGATAGGGAGTTTCCTTGGAAAATGCCTCTCTGTATTTTTATCTCCGTCAAGTGTTGCCCTCCAGCTGCCAGTTCTAATCTCCAAGCTTCCATTGCTTTCTTGATGAGATTAATAATCTTGTTGGGTATCTTGTACATTTTTAAGCATCCAATAATCCATGCTTGAGGGATTCTATCGTACGCTTTCTTGTAGTCAGTCCATGTCATAGATATGTTCTTTTTCTTGCTTTTAACTTCTTTCAGTATCTTTTGATCTATGTATAACAGATCATGCGTCCCTCTTTTCCCTTTCCGGCATCCTTTTTGTTCCCCGGGAAGTAGGCCACGACTGTTCAGGGAATGGTAAATTTGCTCTCTCAGTTGTGCCGTTAGGATGTTCCACATTGTCGGTAAACAGATTATTGGTCAGTAATTGCTTGGGGTCGTTCCCTTCTTCGCGTCTTTTTGTATGAGCGTTTTTCTTCCTTTGGTCATCCACTCTGGTACGTCTGTTTTATGAATACATCATCTCAGTTTCTGCACTAGCCTTTTATGTAGGGTAGTGAATTTTTTGAACCAGTACGCATGTATTCCATCGTGACTTGGTGCTTTCCAGTTTGCCATTTTCTTTAGTGTTGTCTTAATAGTTTCTTGATTAATTTCTGTGTCCGTTCCATCTTAAATTTCTAGAAGTTTATCTTTCATGTCTTTCAGACATTTAGCATTTTTGTTGTGATCTTCAGCATTTCCCCATATATTGCTCCAGAAATGTTTTGTTTCTGTCGGATCCGGTTGTTCTGATGTTGTTCGTTCTCCGTTTACGTTTTTGTAAAACTGGCTTTCATTGTTTCCAAAGGTCCTTTGTACTGTTCCGATTTGTATCTGTATCGTCTCAATCTTCCTTCTTTTGCTGCTATCTTTTGTTTTAGTTCTTCATGTTTCTTATTTAGTCTTTCCTTGCGATTCGGATTTCTGATCTTCCATCGTTTACTGTTCTCCTTCATCCTATTTACGGTTTTAGCTTCCTTTCAAAGTTTGGTGATCTGGGTTTCCAGTCTGATCTCCCATCCAGATTTCGTCAGTCTTCTTTTCTCTTTTTAGTTTTATACTTATTGATTTTGCCCCCGCATATATCAAGTTGTTTAGATCTGTGATAGTGTCTGTTGGGATGTACGCGAGTACTCGGTTTACTTTCTCTGTTTCAACTTTTAACTTCTGCCAATTTTCGTTCCTTAGGGATGGGAGTTTTGTTTTATTCTCGGACAAATCGTTTGATGTTTTTCCACTTCTCTTGCTTCTATTTTTTCTTATTATTAGTATTACATTTTTGTGTTATTTTTTCTAATTTTCTTTCTAATTTAATTTAATTATTTTCTATTTATCTATTTATGTATTTTTTCTTCCTGATTCATCCTTTATTGTGAATATTTTGAATATTTAATTTATTATTTGGTTTGCTGTTCCCAATGTACCTTCACTGCTATATCTTTTTAAAGCTACCTGGTGGAAAAATAAGTGGTCACATGATGAGAGGTTATATGTCTCAAGTATTTTCTGAATATATGTTGTTTTCAGATAGTACTTGAACATGATGTTTTCTCGAGGGACTTCTGTATGTGATGTTGTAAAGGGCGCTGACGAAGAGACGGGTTGGAGTCTTCAGAACAAAAATACAGAATAAAATATTTTCAAATTGTCTTGGAAACGATCGTACGCCATATAATTCGTTGGTTTAAAATTTTTGAAACAATGTTAAATTTTATTGATCTCAATTCATATATATATATATATATATATATATATATATATATATATATATATATATATATATATATATCACATTCGGTGGGAACAAGTTTTTGTTTACTATGTCTAGCTGTTTCAGTATTTATATAAATTATTACAAGTCACTCAACTAGTGAAAGACAATCAATGTTTAGGCTTATACTTCGATACTATAAAAGACAATAACAATGATTACACAGCACTTGTTTGTTGATGGTGACAGGACCCCCTATAGCACTTTAACTTTCAGGTACCATAAATAGTTCAAGCTTCATGGTCCGAATAATGCATATCCATCAGTATTTATGTTATGGCCCTGTTTAGGGACCGGAATGAAAACACGGACATGGGGGTTAGATATAACAAGTATATTGGTGAAAAGTATATACAACAGAGAAACAAGATAAGTGGACCATCTGCCCTTATTGCTAGTGTAGACTGGGGTTTGATCAATAAGTGAGAAGCGTAATGCTTCCAGTATTTATGGAAGAGTCCAAATGTTCGTCATAGGTACGATATCATAACTCCACCTCCCAATCCTTACCTCCTCAGGAGTCTAGTATTATTTCCTTTTTGGACTGTTGTTATTCTGACGTTGCTTGAGATAGCTGCATGTCAAAAGTGTTGTTTTTGGTAGCCATAACCTCCTCCTGGGTAAGTGCTGTCGGTTTCTTCCGATAATCGTTCCCTAATTTTGTTTATGTCTCTATTATGAGAGAACTGATGGTCTCTATCAAATTCAGATTTGATATACTCCAGCTTTTTAATTCTAGATGTCTGACTTTTGAGCACATCTTTAAATTTTGAATGTCGCCTTTTCCTCAACATTCAACTTCAAGACAAGTCATCTTATTCCTTCATAGTTTTTAGTGCTTCAGAAAACTCTTCGATTTGTAACTTTAGTAATTGTAGTTCTTTAACTCTGAGTTCACTCCCATTAACCTTCCACTGGTTATTCAAATAATTTGGCTTAATTTCTGTCAGTTTTGTGTTCGTTTTTTCAGCATGCATTTTGTTTCCTTGTGTGATTTCATTTCTATCATTTCTGCTTGCAATTTATTTTGAGTCCATTACATAATGGTTGAAAAAAATCCTTTTTCGTTTTTCTGAACCGGTCGTCAGATTTATTTTCTTCTGGCAAGAATTATTGGTTGATAATCCCCATATACTCAATAATTGAATAAGGTCTACACCAAATAAATTTCCTGAGAACTAATCCTCGACTAGTATAACTCACTCCCGAAGTCCTCAATACACCGAAGATGCTGAGAGACTGAACTAGTTGGGGTGCGACGCAACAGTATTTAATTGCCTCCCACCGCAGCAATATGTAACAACGTCGGAATGGGAAAGGGAGAGTTAAGCCAGCGCCCCTAAAAAAGGAGCACTCTGGCATAGCAAAAATAGCCTTGGCAGCCCCGTCGGCATTCTCCGGTCAGGGCGCCTCAGGCAGAAAGCAATAAACTTACTCCTCCCCCAAGAGTGGAGGCAAGGCCTGGGAGGATGCACCTCCTAGGAAAACCCAGAACAATATACCTCAGCCCGGCAGATAAAAGGCCACCGAAATGGCCCAGTTCCTGCCGGACTGATTGTCGAGAACGGATCCTCGACTGGTCTCACTCCATCTCGAAGTCCTCAATCAACCGAAGTTTCCGAGAGACTGAACGGACTGGGGTGCGCCGCAACAAATGAGAAGCGAACACTTCCAGTATTTATTTAGAATGGAAGAGTCCAAATGTTCGTCATAGGTACGGCACCATAACATTTTATGACAAAATTGTCAGTATGATCTATTATGGAAATATTGTTACCTTAAAACATTGTAGGTATTTATCAAGAACAGTGGAACCGTCAAGATAGACAGCAATCTGTTTATCAGTAGTGTGTTGCCGGCCTTGCTATACGGGTTAGAGACCTGTTCGACTACCATGGCCAACTGACAGAAGTTGGCCATCACCCCGCATGCGATCGAGTGCCACATAGTCCGTGTCCAATGCGCAGACTGGGTAAATAAGGAGCAGTTGTGGACGACGACGACGACAAAGGTGACAGATTCAATCGACCCAGCCATCAAGTCGAAGATATGGGCTTGCCTCTCTCGATCAAAGGATGAACTACTGATGCACTGTGATGGTGACTGAATTGTTGCTGAGCGACAATATCGCGTAATTCGTTGTGACAATATTATGGATGGAATTAGATCCCACTCAGAATGTACATTTCTGGGTGGTTCAGTGATATCTACGCAGGTCATACAATGGCCTGCAATGAGAGAATGATTTCAGATTTCAAACTCTGTATGCCTGTACAGTCTGTGATATACTATTTAGAATATCGGTGTATTTTGTTGATAAACAAGTGTTTGTGTTTTTTATTTTTAATTTAAACTGTTATTTATTAGATGATAAATGATGGATGTTGATATGTTGTCAGTCTCTGAATTTAACTACGGCTGCACACAACGCTAACTATATTTGCTGGTTTGCAACATATTCGCACGGAACATCTTAAATAAGGTCCACGAAGCAGCCAGGAGTTAAAGAATAGTGAGCGTTTTGTCTTGTCATAGTTTAATACAGAAAAAAACAACAACTACATAGCGAAAGCCGTAATGTTATCATGTAATAATAAAAAAAATAAAAATCCATAACAAGTATCTATTACCGAAATGCACAAAAAGTCTAAGAGAGTACCAGTATGGGAGTATCCACTCTAAGCATTGAAAATTTACAAAATAATAAAACGCTTGTTATCATGGCTGGGTTACTGTAAAGCAAGGGCGGGCAACCTCCGGCCCGTGGGCCACATCCGGCCCACGAGGACTTAGCGTCCGGCCCGCCACCCTGCTATGCTTTATTATTGCAATCCGGCCTGCGGACCTCCCAGTAAAACTCCTATTATTTTGTGACATAGACGTAAAAGTAGGTTTCGATTAAGATTTACAGTGGGATGAAAACGTATAAATATTAGCGAGCGATGATGCATGTATATTGCATTTTTCTTTAATTATTAATTTCAAATCCTTGGCCTGAGATGAAAAATAGAAAAAGAGAAAGAGAGAGGCAAAGAGGAAACGAGAGACGAGGAAAGGGCATGACACAGAGAACCTACGTGAGGTGTGTCAAAACGAATGCTGGATCAACTTGCTACTTCCCCCGTCATTATTTTTATGATTCCAAAAGATCGGATTTGTAGAGTGTTCAATGCAATTTTTCAACAATTTATTCATGTAAACAAAATATAGTAATTCTGAGATTTCGTTTTTCACTCCTGCCCGCGATCTCCTTCCAAAAGTCTCATCTGGCCCTCACTCTGAAAAGGTTGCCCGCCCCTGTTGTAAAGAGACACCAATACTTTATGTCTATCACGTTTTATAATTTTTTATTTTTTTCGCAGCGGAGCAATCATTCGTGATAGTAACGAACAAACAAACAAGACATCTACCAATTGAACAGTGACTAAATGTTAATAGATTTAGTTCGAAAACAAAAAGACAAAAAACTCTTCTTAGAGTGCAATGTTAACACGGAATAAGTTTGATTGCATTATTAGGTTTACACACACTGTTATTTCATCATAGCTAAACATTCGCCTTGAAGGTATTTCGTTGAAAGCTGGTAATTATTTAGTCGCTTGCTGTACCTACCATATCAAATAGGCCTCGGAGGGATACTTTTTATTCTGCGTGATTTGAAGAGCGCCTACTCAACAACTCCTCTCTCCGCCGTTTCATTGTGTTTTGCTCAGAGCTTGGACAGTTAAACATTATATTGCTAATACTTCTTTTATAATAGTTTTTAAAAGAGAATCTTGCTTCCAGATTATATAGAGACAATCCCGAAAACAGAACACAAGAATAGAAATAGGTAAGAACTGAGCCATTCTTAACATGCGCGCATTCATTTTGCGCGTTTAACGATGCTAGTGTAATTTAAGCTTAAGGTTGACGGACCGTCGAAAACGAAATTTCAAACTTTAGCGTGACAGACCAACGAAAATGATATTTCAAACTTTAAGGTGACAGACCATCGAAAATGACATTCCAGATGTTAGGGCGACAGACGGACATAAATGACATTTCAAACTTTAAGGTGATAAAACGACGAAGATAAGATTTGAAACCTTAAGGTGACAGGCCGACGAAAATGACATTCCAAATTTTAGGGTGATTAACCGACTAAAATGACATTCTAAATTTGTGCATGACAGACCGACGAAAATGATATTTCAAATTTTATGGTGACAGGTCGACGAAAATAAGATTTTAAATTTTAACGTGACAGACTGAGGAAAATGACATTCAAAACTTTAGTCTGACAGACCGGAACCGAAATGAGATTTCAAATGATAGTGTGTCACAGAATAAGAAAAATGCGATTTCGAACATTAGCGTGACAGACTGTGACAGAAGTTCTTGGACGTATCTACATTAAGATGTGTCCATCTAATGTGCGCGTTTAGTGATCGAAATGGTTTTTCAAAAGAAGTCTGACAGAGCGAAAGTCTGTGATGAAGATGCATTGACGCATCTACAAAATTTAGATAGATACACAAGAGAGAGAAAGAGAGTAAGAGAGACAGAGAAAGAGAGAAAGAAAGAGAGCAAGAGAGAGAGAGAGAGAAAGAGAAGGAGAGAGGGGCAATTGGAAGGTGGGTAAAAAGTGTGAGAAAGGGAGAAGAAAGAGAGGCAGAAGGATAAGTAGATGAAAGGGAGAAAGGGGCGGGGAATGGAAGAGAGGCAGAGAGGAAAGAGGAATGGTAGAGAGGGGAGCGAGACAGAAAGAGAGCACGAGACAGAGAGAGAGAGAGAGAGAAAGAGAGAGAGAGAGAGAGAGAGAGAGAGTGAGAGAGAGAGAGAGAGAGAGAGAGAGAGAGCGATTGTGACAATGTGTCCTTTGAACATAATCATAGAAAAATAAATACTGTACAAGATAAAAAAAATGACATCAAATAGAAACAAAGAAAAGATATATTCGCAGATTAATATGTTTTATATTCGGTCGTGAGGGGGGCAGACTGTCAGACTACCGGGAGAGAAACAACTGACAGAGATTCTCATCACAAAAAGAGACCGGGGAAGAGAAGGACATTGGCGATGCTTTTATTAAATTTCGTGTCGTCGATTTTATTTCGTTAAAGGAAATAGAAACATATTTTTGATGAGTCCCGTTTAGAAGTAGACATACCAATTTAGTTCGGCCTCCATACAACATCAACAGGGTCCATTGTCATAAGTGCTGGGACCAATTCGTTGAATAAAAGAACAAATATAGTGTTCCTCTTTTCGCAACGAAACAGATACATTCGAAAATTTGTACTGGAACCCGCCTTACTATACAACAACATGACAGGTTTAAACATCGATAACATACTATATCCGCCCACTTATATTCTTTATTAAGAGAAACTTTACCGATATCATCTAAAGCCAGGGGAAATAAATATATTTTTGAATAATTAAGAGTTTACTTTCCCATATATAAAAAAATATATTTCATAAACAACGCGTCTTTTCTGCCCTAGGTAATTCTTCTTGTACGCTGGCTTTTCATTCTTCATCTTCTGACCTTGTGTCACATCTTCCTGCGGCGGGAGGAAGGTAAATACAAACTCTGTAGATACCGGAGCATGACCCATGTCGTTCATAAATACACAGATTTGCTTCGAAACTGCGAAGTTGACACTTTTACTATTCAAAGAATATATTGTCCTCACAACTGCAATAGTAAGCAATACTTCATCGACTTAAAATGATCATATAATGGTTAAGTAGACAATTGCAGTCCATATCATTACATTGTCACCTTCTTGCTGTCTTCTTTTAGCCAGTGTCACACTTTCATCGCATAAAATCCATCATTGAGCCCATCGACTAGGTCAATCAAGTGTCAGCCGAGATTCGTCCATGAAAATTACTTTGGAGAAGTCAGATTTCATGGCCAAATTTTGATGCTTTAAAACACTTGCTCTGCTGAAGACCGTTGGTTGATTTCTTGACAGATACCAATTTGTAAAGCATTTTACACATTTCGCCCTTCTTGATCCCCTCAATTTCACTCCATTTAAAGATCTTATCACAGGTCAAAAATGGCTCCTCGCTCGAACTCACTTTAGTTTATTCCCAATCTCGAGGAGGCAACTCCTTGAAGGCTTTTCTTTTGCTTCCCAATCTTAAATTATCTACATTTACAACACTTATCTTTATCATTGTTACAATCACGCTGAAACCCTTTGATGTATCAAAAGTTTACATTCTCTCGAAAACCTTGCTTTTTTTGTATTATTTAGATTATTCGGACTACACTTCTCATTTCGGATATTATTCTCACAACGTTTCGGTCGATTTAACCTCCAACTTTCTTCAGGTGCGTTTTGTCGAACTGGGGAATTTGTACAAAATATCGAACGGAACCGTTTATTTAATCCACGGGGGTAGATTGCTCTCGTTCCGTCAGCCATGACCGGGTAGACGTCTTAACCCTTAAATGCTTTTTGTTTCAAATATGACAAGTTTCAACAAAATGCCTATTTGATATAATATTCAATGAAAATGTGTAAAACTGCAACTTGTTTCAAATCTGCAACAAGCCTGTTGGCAAGTGTGAGTAGGTATTAGTATGATGTTGCATCGGTACACCTGCTAAATAGGTAATCAGTATCTTCGAAGTCACGGGCGAGTGTAATCGGTGTGTCATCTGCCTAATTCAAGAGCCTAAACTTTTAAATCTGGTCATTATAATGGTAAGTTAAAATTATGATGATTCTCTATTGTATTATTATTAGTTATGATGCATATAATGTAGTGTTTTATAATATATGTACAATTTTATGCCATTTGTTACACATTTGCAACATCATTTAATTTTGTTCAATAAATTTTTCTTTTCAAAAATCATTTATACTACTTTATATTACCCCTATGAAACGTTTTTCACTTGTTTCAAAGCAATATAAAAAATAAAGCATTTAAGGGTTAAGTAATTCTTAGTTATGTTCTTAGTATTGACTGTACTGATGATTGAACCAGAGGACTGTCACTTAGAACTGAGTAATACTTAACACTTTATCCGTTGAGCCATGAATCTACATGAACTGTAGTCCAAATAATGCAAATTACACTGGTTTACAAAGAAATTGAAGCAAGCACAAAAATACTCGTTTTTACCTAATTTGGGGGTGCTGAATTCAAATTTGAAATCCGTTTTTACTCATCACCTCTAGGTTTAGACATACATAGTGTGCATTTTGTGCATATACGATACATAAAGACGTATATGCATCCAGGGTTAATTCTAATATTGTGAGACTTATGGCTTATTTTTTAGTTATTATGCACTATATGCAAGTGATAGCATTACATTATATAACTATATATATATAACTATATATATATATATATATATATATATATATATATATATATATATATAGGTGTATATCAAGACGAATTTTGGCAGTTAAGGCAGTTAAGGCAGCAGGTCTGAATCGTGTGTGAGAACTTCACAACAGTTGCACAGCGTCGAACCATCACTCCCCTCCTAAGAACCGTCTACTTTCAGTATTTTGACTGTAACATTGGTGATCAGGACAAGTTTTGGGCTCCACACATCTGTCGTAAACCCTGCTACAATGGACTAACTGCATGGTTTAATGGCAAGAAAGTCCTGATAGTTTTGAGAGAGCCACGAAGCCACACAGATGACTGTTATTTTTGCCTACCTAATACAACTGGTTTCAATGCATCTTCTACGAAAAAGATCAAATAGTCCAACCTTCCCTCGGCTATGAGACCCTTTCCCAATTCAGATGGTCTTTCGTGTACCCACATCTCCAGTAAATAATGATCTTCTTTCCTCATCAGATGCAGAAATGCATTCAATGGAGGATTCTGCCGAGTCAATATCGTTGGAAGATGTTGAGTCTACATATTCAGAGAACCAGTGGCTGGATCACGAAATAAGACCTGAACGATCATGCTCGTGATTTGTATCTGTCAAAACAGCAGTCAGATCTCTTGGCTCTTCGGCTTAAACAGTGGAACCTTGTCTAGGAAGATATAAGGATCACCAGTTTCAGGAATCGGAACAAAGACTTTGCTTCCTTTTTCGACATGGAAAACAAGTTGTGCTACTGCGCAAACATACCTGGCTTGTTCACGTCCCTTGGTTTGCCACATAATCCTTCAGACGGGCGTCTTTTCATGGACTCTTCCAAGCGAAGCCTCAAGGCTGTGCTTCTACACAACGGGAATAAATTCCCATTGCACACTCTGTCCATCTAAAGGAGTCCTATGACAATATGGAGCTTCTTTTAGAAGCTATTAAGTACGAGTACCAGTGGAGTTTGTGTGGGGACCTCAAGGTCATTAGTCTTTTTATGGGTATGCAAGCGGGCTTCACAAAGTACTGTTGTTTTCTTTGTCTATGGGATAGTCGAGCAGTATCCCATCATTACAAGCAGAAAGACTAGGGGTCTAGAAGCACTTTTGTTCTTGGCGAACATAGCGTCAAGGAGAATCCTCTGGTGGACATGAATAAGGTGCTTATTCCTTCTCTTCACATCAAGCTTGGTTTGATGAAGAATTTCGTGAAAACGTTAGACACAAATTGTGCTGCTTTTCAACACTTGTCTACTGTGTTCCCAGGTCTTAGTACTGCTAAGATCAAAGAGGGCATCTTTGTCGGACCTCAAATCCGAGAAATGCTGAAGGATACTGATTTTGAGGAGCTTCTTAACTTAAAGGAACTGAGAGCATGGGAAACATTCAAGTCAGTCTGTAGTAGCTTCCTTGGTAGGACACGCGTACCAGATTACCAAGCCTGTATAGAGTAGTTGCTAAAGTCTAACGAGGATAGTGGGTGCCTAATGTCACTCAAGATTCATTTTCTCTATTCCCACCTCAACTTCTTTTCGCCAAACCTTGGAGCAGTTAGTGATGAGCATGGAAAAAGATTCCATCAAGACACTACGAACATGGAGAGCAACTCTCAAGGCAAATGGAACCCCGGCATGATGGGAGACTTCTGCTAGATGCTCTTGCGTGACATCCCGGAGGCAAAATACACCAGATCTTCTAAGAAAACACACTTTTAACCGTCTGTAGTATTATGAATTGAGTAATTGTGTCATCCAAGTATATTTATTCAATAAGTGTTCTTTATCTATCCTGTTTTATCTGTTATAAGCTGCTGCAACTCTTAAAATATTCACCTTTATTCTCTGTTTATACTAAAATGAGACTATTTAAAAACCAGAAAACTAGAGATGATAGAGCAAACTATTTATAAATTTGAATTCAGCACATCCAAATTAGCAAAAAACACCAATCCTCATTTTTGCCTCAGACCAAATTTCTTTTTTGTAAACCAGTGTTATTAATCCTCATCTAAAAAATTCCGAATCTTGTTATTTCCTGTTTTTCACTATTTGTTAGAATATTTCTATTAACCATGTGTTAACATCTATGCATATTCTTTTAAAGGTAATCTATCTAACTTCAGACGGTACACTTCTGGAAACTTTAGACGTATTAAATAACAGCCGTTAAAAGTGGTTGAAAAATTAGTCAGGTATTTTGACAAGTGTTAAAACTGACCAGTTTAAATACGACATTTGTATTTTTTTTTCATGTTCTTTTACTTCTTTAAAAAAACACAAAACGGCACCGTGCCTCTTTTCCATTAAAATATTTCTCGCTTTCTTGTCAGTCTGTCTGTGTTCTTATGCCAGATACAGTTACACTCGGCTACCGATAAATTCGTACTCTTTGAACTTGCTCTTCCAAGTTATATGAGGCAAGACAGTCTACGCATGCGGTTACCCCAAACGTTGTAAATGGCGGGTTGAGTATGCGAAACATTCTGTAGTACTTTTGCTACAGAGAGGCCACTTGAATATTCATCACACTTTGGAGACATACTTTAACGAGGAGTATAAGACAAAACATATTTTCTGCGAAACCCACGTGGAATATATCTGCACGATCAAAATTTGAAATCTTTCTGATAAAAGCGGAATCTAATAATACTAAATCGCCTTCATTAATTTCTTTAAACCTCGCAATGAGCGGATTCCATTTGGTGAGGATGAAGATTTCTATCAAATGACAAATACATGAGCCGGCGAGTTGTACGCTTTCAAACGCGTCAAGATGGACGTAGCTGTAGCTAGCTTTAACAAACGTCGTCACGAAAGGGGTTATCACAAAGTAAGATACAAAGGTTTCCAACATTTCCTAAAACTGTATTGGTAGGAGGTCAATATAAGACAAGGTATCTATTTGCTTTTTCGAGTCATGAAGAGATCCGCTCGTAATCCACTTCTTAATTTATATATATATATATATATATATATATATATATATATATATATATATATATATATGTGTTATTGTTTGTTGTCTATGTACGTATACGTTTCGTCTTTAATGATCGGGACTCATCAGCATAGAGATATGACTATTCACTACCGGTCATGCGATTCGAAACACCGGATTATGAGTATTTTGCAACTCAAATCTGACGCCTTAACCACTCGGCGAATTTTGAAAAGCAAATAAACTGTGATAACTTTAACACTTTATCGGCGGCTTAACGTCCGACAGCGTTCTACTCTTTTTAAAAGGAACGATGCATTTAAAGCTAGTGACGTCATGCTGTGTAAATACTACACTTACAGTGCTCTACTTTTTCGAGGAGCAACAAATAAATATTTTTTATTGTTTATTATCTATGTACGTATACGTTTCGTCCTTAATAATCGAGACTCATCAGCATATATGTATATAAATAAATATATATATATATATATATATATATATATATATATATATATATATATATATTTCTTGGAGGACGGTCTTATGACAACATAACTGAAACTACACTACCTGCCCCCATTAAAAGATAATGCAACAATAAATTAAATCAGTGTTTTTGTTTCATTCATTTAAAATTGTCTAGTAATGCAACATTATGTGGGTCTTTGGCATTTTGGCTAAGATCAAAGTGTAGTATCTGGTCTCAGCATCACAGCAACATTAGACGTGTTCCTATGAAGTAAGCGTATATATAAGAAATTGTTACAATGCAAATTAAAAATATTTATTAGAGAATATCAATTAATAAGAAACTGTTTAAAAAATAAATATGCAAATTAGGAATACTTATCGTTGTTTGTGGGTGTTTTCAGGTTACTATATATACCGTATTTCAAAATGCTACGTTATATCACATAATTAAATAAGCATACGCTGTTTTCATGTTAATATAATTAGGATAGGTGGAAGACACATTCGCATTTATTCGTCTAGATAAACATTGACCTTTTCTTAAAGTCTTTGTAAAGATTTGTACTCGACGTATCTATTTTCTTTTGATAATAAAGACGGAATTTATATACATATCTATATTTTGCTTATATATTCTTTTATTTTGGGGGTTAGGGAGAGAAATTATAAAATGTTAAAGACGTACACCCCAAATAAGTCTCATTAAAAATTAAAATGCCTTAGAAATATTACAAATATTTCTATAACGACCGGGGAAATAACAAATATTACTCTACTAAACAGAACATAAAAAATATTAGCCCTGTCGTTATGTCGTTATAAATAAATAAATTAGAAAATAAAAGATTCCTCCTTTTTTCTCCTTTGATTATTGTAAACGTGTAATAGAAAGTCAAATTCATCAATGATTCTACTTTAAAATTAGAATATTTGCTATTCTATTATATCAAGATCAGAAACGCGTGGGTAGAGAATTAAAATTAATTCTCTAAGCACAAAAAGTGTTGTTAAAATGCACAGTGTATCAATAATCAACCGCGTTTTGGAACGGGAGGTGCCACGAAATCTTGCTTTTGCGATCAGATTTGAGGATCTCCCGTTTTTTACTAAGGGGCTTTTTACCATTCTATACCAAGCGGCATAAGTCTAGGTAAAAAAAATGTCTCATCAAAGGTAGATAACTCTAGTCTCTAGATAACTCTGATCCCTACACTAGCATTCTATATTTCCCCCTTTCTCGTCTTCTTAAACATCATTTAAAATCTCCGTCTATTGAGAACTGGGTCAGTTAACAAACTACAACCGGGCAAAATTCATTACTCTTGCCCGTTAACTGTCGTGATTCTCGACTGGACAACAATACTCACCTCCACAAACATGTATTTAATGGCTTTCATTCCGTGAAAATTAATTTAATTAAACAAAGAAGAAATAGGAGAAATAAAATAAGTATTAGATTTTTAAATTACATAAAAAGAAAAAAAAGAAAAATACAACCAAAAAAAACCCACAAAATTAAAATCTTTTGTAAATGCCCCCTCCCCCCAATTTGATAATACTCTATCTCTAATGTCCCACAACATTCCAAACTTTCATTTCTATCTCTAATTTCTCTCTCTTTAATTACCCCTTTGCATTTCTCTCGCTTCAGTATCTAATTAAACCGATTCCTTAATTAGACACCGGTAATTTAAGTTAGTTACTGGCAAACGACAGTTGCTTTTACAATCGCTCGAGAAATTAGAAATAATAAAAAAAAATCGCCCGTAATGAATTAGAAGAGCCACCGCCTCCTCTAACCCTGACTGCATACCGCTCTCCTCCTACCAAAGATTAGCACATATGTGTTGAATTCCATCTTTTAAAACCTCAGATTCTCTGATTAATCAGAGTGCATTCTATTCGGATCAAGTGGTAACAAGTCTCTCTGAATCAATTACATCACATTTTGTTTTGATTCGTAAATGTTTTTTAAAAGACAGTTTCCTATGATCCACTGCTGACGGGGATGGCTGCGCATCTATTGTTACACTAAATGCAGTTTTGTTTCCCTAAGGATTTTTCTTATATGATTTTATAACACAAAATACAAGTTAAAATATACCTTAGTTCTGGAATTGAGTTATGTTTAAAAAAAAAACCCTGTATTTAATTCTAATTCGTTGTAATTTGTAATTAACTGAACAAGTAACCCATCTCTTTCTTAGCTATCTATGTATTTCTCTCACCTCCTTTCATTCTGTTTATTCAAACATCCTCTAATATTTATTAATGCATTTGTGAGCATTTAGAGAAAGATTGCCTCTCTTTTTTCAGAGTCGTCATCTAATTTACATACGTGTGCATGTACACAACACAGACACGTATATAAATTAGACGGCAAAATAACACGTCTATTTACTTCTATATCATAATAAACAATAATACTACTTTTATATACTACTACTACTACTACTACTACTAATAATAATAATACTAATAATACTAATAATGATATAGAAGTAAAACGCCCTATTATTTTTAGTTATGCAAAAAGATCGTCCTAACAGATATGTTACAGTTTATTAATTTTCGAATGTAACCACATTAGAAGAAATAGCGGTAGTGGATGTGAACCAACAGCTTACGGGTACGTTTAGTAAACTAGTATGTTTTTACATAAAAGTATCTACTTGAAAATGGATGGCGTCATAAAGAATGAAAGGTAGCTTTATGACGTCATCGATCTCTAATTTGTCTCCTTCCACTGCTTCTCTTATCATTTCGCTTTCATTTACGTCATTCATCTTTTATGCAGTTATCCAATGTGCACGGTGACAAGATAACAAAGAAAACACGATTCATAGTTTTAGTCGTATAGTCGATCCCACGTACACGACTCAAAGCACGAAGATAAAATCTCATCAACATCTCCTTCTCTTCTCTCTTTCATGACGTTATCATTTTGTGACGTCATCCACCGTGCAACGTTATCCTCTATTTCTATGTCTTAATGAGTGATGTAATGACTTTGTAGCGTCATCTACTCTACACATTATCACACTGCTGTTTTAATAGATGACGTCACAAAATAATGATGTCATCTAGTGTCGACGTGGATAAACAAGAAAACAATCAAGATCCGCAGAGTGTTAGTGATTATATATATATATATATATATATATATATATATATATATATATCTCAATAAAAATAGGGATAAAATGATAGAACGTGATGAAAAATAAAAATAGTAAGCCGAAAACTATATTATTTTATTTATGCATTCATCAACGTTTCGTCTTTATTGTAGACTTGCTAAGGATGAAGAAAAATACAGAAAAAATCATACAGTTATTAATTTTCATTTGACTGAAAACGTTCGAGATTCGGCATTTCCTTTTTCATTCACAGCCATGCCGAAACTCGAACGTTTTCATGCAAATCAAAATTAATGACTATTATTTTTTCTGCATTTTTCTTTATCCTGAGGATGTCTACAATAAAGACGAAACGTTGATGAATACATAAATAATATAGTTTTTTACTTTCCTTTTTCATATATATATATATATATATATATATATATATATATATATATGAATAGATGAAAGGATAAAATAATCCGACGATATGAAATTAAAATGGAATAAGCGGAAGACCTAAAAAGCTCAACGTTTCGCCCAAATGTTATATGGTCTTTGTCAAGAGCGAACGAAAAAATGCATTGTCATTTTTTGCCTTTTTTCGTTCGCTCTTGACAAAGCCCATATAACATTTGGGCGAAACGTTGAGCTTTTTAGGTCTTCCGCTTATTCCATTTTAATTTCATATATATATATATATATATATATATATATATGTGTGTGTGTGTGTGTGTGTGTGTGTCTATGTAAAAAGAGGGTGAGAGGAGGAGGTGTGAACTGAGTACAGTCAGATGAACTCGACCTTCTCTCATTGGCGTTAAATGACAAAAGTCAGCTTGGCTGCATGTGACATTCCAAACTAAATAATAATCATGGACCGCTGCTTCGCCGACATTACACCCTCCCCCCTAATAATTACCAGCCGACAAATCTCGTCTTTTACTTACTTCGGGTCAAAAGAGGGTCTATTAAAAAAGCATCGCTTCGTTTCGCCGACCATTCGGTCAGGAAATACTTCCTCTACTCTCTTCACCACCGCCCAACCCTGCCAAAGCAACATAAACATCCTTTCGTCCTCGTGCTTCTTGCAGCGAAATCAGGATTATTAAGTGTATTTACCGCAGAGGGCTTGTAGGGCGGGCGGTGAGCAAGGGAGTGTGCGGTGCTGTGGTTTCATCGGCCAAACGCGAGTGTAAATAAATAGGCGAAATGACGCCACAATTGGCCTACATGCTCAATTAAAGCCGTAAATTTGAAATACCCAAATGTTATATTTAGATCAATCGCGGCGTTACTTAGCAAGTACGGGAAAACATGCTATTTGCTGGTGTTGTGCATACTCCTCAAAGTACGGAGTGCTTGGTTGCAAAAATATATGAACATTATTACAAGGCGTTAAGAGTCACTTCACTTTAAACGGTCACATTGTAACGATTCATGTGGTTTGTCGAGGAAAAATGAACCACAAATCGCCTAACGAAATCAGCTTGGCCGAAAAAAAAATCACGTGCTTTAATACATTACTCCTTTTCTTGTCCTGGCGGTTCGTAGTAGCAAGTCGGTTTAATATCGCCCCCAAAGTGCAACACTTCCTCATAAAGATAGGGGCGGTGGCAACGTGGTAATGTCAGAGTTCTACCGTCTGTAACTCCCGTTCCTGGTAGGGCTACCCATGTTGAACAGGTTTGGCACCAAGTGGTATTAAGGATGCAACCCGGCAAACCAGGCGCTGGTAGAACATCTAGAAGGAATCGGCATCAGAATATGTCGTCTTCTGATCTCTACCCGTGTAGCAAGCAAAGGGGTGTCAGGCGCTGCATCGCAAATCAATAGAGTAGAAAGTTACAACGTTGCTTCTGCGCAATTCTCTTGTGTATTCTGAGCCAAACCTTCCCCGGCTTCTTATGCAACCGTTAAACTTTGCTGCTGTCGGTGTCGGGGTAAAAAACCTGTAATCCTGTCGGTTAGCGAATAACGAGAAGGACTCCATGCAGACAAAACAATCCTGAAGCACGATCTTCGTGAGTTCTATGCAGAAGTCCGACTCGCTTAACAGACAAAAAAAACAAAAACAAAAAAAAAAACTGCAACAACAGGTGTTAACAACACAAACAATATTAAGATCTACGAGAACAATGTGTCCGAAATGGCCGGAAAACCATTGGATTTTCTTATCGAAGTCGGATGCCGAGGTTTTATTGCTAACCTTCACATTCTGGAATAATCTTGGTATTTCTCAATCGGACAAGAAAACATACATAAAGAAGATACAAGAAAAGACTATTTGCATCAGCGTCGATATGACACTCCTTCAGAGTAACGACAACCCAATAAAGTCTGGTAAGATACTGCTGAGCGCTCTGGGATAGTGGTAATGATGCTTGGGCCCCGAAACAATGCCTGAACCCAGTCATCATTTGATAAAGGCTGTACAAACAGCAGCTATTGTATAACCATTTTTTTTTCATTTTATAAAAGATAAGCTCAATACTGTTATCTCTCATAGACCTTAACTGTTCGACCATTTCACAATAATAACACAACAGTATTAGCGAAAAGACGAGATTAAATGGCTAATGTTTTTTCTCCTGTTTTAAATGATACTCATTTACTGACGTATCTATTTAGAAAGATCCATCATTATTTAATCTGATCAACATTATTGTACATTATTCTTAAAAAGAAAATCCACACTAAATTATAGATTTAAAAAATGCCCCCCCCCCGGTCCTAAAACAACGACATAAAGCGTTTTAACATACACACAATAAATTAAGAGTAAACATTTCTACATTCTTTGCTTTCGCAAACTGTTTACCCTTAAAAAGGAATAAATCAGACACTCTATGCAAATCAAGTCCTTATCAGATAGAAGGCATCCTTTAAAACTAAGCGGAAATATTTATAAAGTATATGAATCGACTTTTAAGTTAAGACATTTTACAACAATAATAAAATAGTATTAGCGAAAATACGAGATTATTTGCTAACGTGTTAAATGCTAATTATTTACTTACATATCGACAAAAATCGACCATAATTAGATGTGAGTAATATTATAAATATCCACACTAAATAAATAAATTATACATTTCAAAAAGACCTCTGGTCGTAAAACAAAGACGAAGTGCATTTTCACATACACAATATAATTTGAGAGTAAATATTCCTACATTCTTTATTTCATAAACTGTTTTTACCTTAAAAAGAGAAGAAAAAAAACAGACATTCCATGTAACTCAACTACTTATCAGACAGAATGAAACTTGTAATACCACCTGGAAATATGAATAAAGAGTAAAACTCAACGAAGAACACCGGTTTCCATTTGACTTCTCGTTTAGGCATTTTCACCAGCCTCCGCACTAAACAAGACTAACGAATCTGTCTAGAGAAATCACAGTTACGAATCTTTTATAATTCCATGAGTACCAGATAGACGAAACCCGCTTATCTTCAGCGGACACAATAACATATAAGATTTCAATAAAGAAATTAATATGAACTTTTGTATAACTTAGTAGGAAAAACTATCAAATTTTTTATCGTAACTCGTGATAATACTAATATACACACATATATATATATATATATATATATATATATATATATAAAGAAAATGTAGAGATAAATTAGAAAAAAGCAGATATACCAAACATACAAAATCTACTGATGTGGTTGGATTATTTAATCTTCATCAGAGATGAAACATTTATTTAATCTTCATCAGAAAATCAAAAATTGACATAGACATGAAAGGAAAGAGCGTTTCTCACATTTTCAAATTTATGGAATGACATTGGAATTTTAGAAGAAAATAAGGGAAAAGGAAGAAAAAATTAAAGGGAAGAGGGAATCTTAGGCGATAATGACACGCATATCTTCAATGGGAGATTTATGAAGAAATAAAGGATAGCAAGACTACTACTAATGTTGGCTTAACCAACGTTTGTATGCTAATTAAAAGTGCTCAATATGGAAATTACAGATCGGAATGAGAATACAGCTACACGATTAGAACCGGAAACGTTATCGACGTAACGAATAGGACACATTCTTACCAGTGTGTTGACACATATTTAAAACCATTTCCGTCATAATAGAAACAAACAATTTTCATCAAATCCCCCAAATTGGATGCCAGTAAAACAGATACTCACCTGAAAAGAGAAAGAAAAAGTACGATTAAAAGTCTTTTATAAAAAAGGAAAACATCAATTGGCTATTACAACCAACCGACATATATATCTATAATAATAGTGAACATTATGGAAATAATATTCCAACGTGATGGAAAATGAAAAAAGAAAAATTTTTTTTTATATATTCAGCAACGTTTTGTCTTCATTTCAACACTTCTTCAAGATGAATAATTTGAAGAAATAACATACAAGTACAATATTTGAAAATATTTGGTGCGTTTATGACGTGAAAAGAATGTTTTTTCAAACGAAACATAGTCGTTAGAATTTTTTTAAATCGTGCGATTATGACGTCAAAAGAATGTTTTTGTTCTTTTTTCTAACGAACTATAGCTGTTAGAATTCAAAATGTGTGATGCTTTTATGAAATTTTACGCCACAAACGTACCAAATATTTTTAAATATTGTACTTGTATGTTATTTCTTCAAATCAATAATCTTTAGGAAGTCTTGAAATAAAGACGAAACGTTGATGAATATATAAATAATTTTGTTTTTGTTTTTTCATATAATATATATATATATACATGTAAAAAATTATATATATATACATTTTAAAAATTATATATATATATACATTTTCAAAATTATATATATATATATATATATACATTTTAAAAATTATATATATATATACATTTAAAAATTATATATATATATATATTTAAAAATTATATATATATATACATTTAAAAATTATATATATATATACATTTTAAAAATTATATATATATATATATTTAAAAATTATATATATATATACATTTTAAAAATTATATATATATATATATTTAAAAATTATATATATATATACATTTTAAAAATTATATATATATATACATTTTAAAAATTATATATATATACATTTAAAAATTATATATATATATATATACATTTTAAAAATTATATATATATATACATTTTAAAAATTATATATATATATATATTTAAAAATTATATATATATATACATTTAAAAATTATATATATATATACATTTTAAAAATTATATATATATATACATTTTAAAAATTATATATATATATACATTTTAAAAATCATATATATATATACATTTAAAAATTATATATATATATATATATATATACATTTTAAAAATTATATATATATATACATTTAAAAATTATATATATATATATATATACATTTAAAAAATTATATATATATATACATTTTAAAAATTATATATATATATACATTTTAAAAATTATATATATATACATTTTAAAAATTATATATATATATACATTTAAAAATTTTTAAAAGTACGACATAAACAGCATTTAACTAGACATATCAAAGTTCGATTCTGACTAACGAATTTTCAATCGTTATTGTTATGCGATGTTTTTGTAACTATAATACCGTACTTCGCTACAATTTATAAAAAAAAAGTAGTCCCACCGAATAACTGGTAATGTTGAAACATTTTTTAATTATAGCCTAAAAATGAGAATGAGCAAAATGATGCTATTTTATTGAACAAAATAAAAAGTGTTTTCTCTCTTACAACTAAAATGTTTATTTCAGTTGAAAAAAATGTGTGAACTGAAATGACTTCATTGCACCCTGGGAAACGGATAGGCACAGCTACAGTTTTATGTGAGACCGACGTCTATGTGTAGGTATGGAAGCATCATCAGAGGACATTTGAAATGAGCGTTGTTCAAAGTTGAAAATGTCCAGTTTTTCTATATAAGTTTCATATTCTATCAATTTTTATACATAACAAAAATAAAATGACAACGGGCGTAAGATTTTTGGAAGCATTAACATTATTTTAAACCTATAATTTACATCCTTTTATGTCATGTGTAAGGCTATTTTTTATTTGTCAAATATAAAGAAATTCATTATTTTTAGCCGAGAAACACACACACAAAAAACTCATTATTTTTAGCCGAGAAACACACACACGCACAACACACACATGTATATTGAATAAGTAATATATCATTCTACATGCTATAATAAAGACCAATGTGTATTTATTTGTATATAAATAAATATATGTACTCTTGTCATGCAAAAGTAAGCAAGAATTTCAAGTTATTAGGCGAAGCGAGAAAGAAAATAACAAGTCAGACAACTACCCTAGACTTACCCCGCCGCCTGAAATGAATTCGGAAAGAAATCTTCCATTCCATAATAAAAAGTCAACGATAAGGGTTCTTTCTTCTTTAGCTCAATAACAATAATAATTGATATATGAACAATTAATTTGCTGACGTAATTCTATGATTTAATATGAATATTTAGATAAATAGCGAGTGCGAACACTGGCGGAGCATAATTATTTACGTAAAAAATAACAGTGGGTTATATATATATATATATATTGCATACGTTTATATGACTAATGTTTTACCCATAACATGACAAGGGGACATTTTAAGTTCATAGCTTATTGAACGTGAAAACAACAGATCCGATAGGATTTGAACTCGGGTTGCTGATTTCATAATCTAGATAATTCTTGATGATGCATGGCAGATATGCATACAGTATGAGAAAAAGATAGAAATATTAATAAAAACGCAAGAAAAGAGAAAGAGATCACGAGAGAGAAGAGATGAAACGAAGGGAGACAAGAAATGAAGAGAGAGAGAAATAGAGAGAGAGAGAGCGCGCGCGAGAGAGAGAGAGAGAGAGAGAAAAGAAAGAGGAAAAATAAAAGGGAGAAAGGAAAAGGAAGACACAGGGAAATAAAATGTGGATAGAGAAAAGAAGAGACGAAAAAAAAGAGACAAGATAAAAAAAGAGATAAGGGTAGAAGAAGAGAGATTTAGAGAGATTTAGAGAGAGAGAGAGAATATATATATATATATATATATATATATATATATTTAACCAATATAAAAACAACATTTTCACGTCATAATCGCACCATATTTTTGAATTTTAACGACTATGTTTCGTTTGAAAAAGAAAGTATTTTCACGTCACAAACGCACTACATATTTCAAATATTTATCTAAATATTGTACTTGTAGGTAATTTTTTCAAATCAATCATCTTGAGAAAGTCTTGAAATAAATACGAAATGTTGATGAATATATAAATAATTTTGGTCTTTCATTTCCCTCTCTCATATATATATATATATATATATATATATATATATATATATATATATATATATATATATATATATATATATAATTAATGACAATATATGTATTATCATATACTATCAGTTCCTTTTACTTTGTAGTCTCCTTAAAAGATTCAGCTCAATGATTGTCAATTATTGATAACAGAGCAAATATAAGTCAGTTCATATTATATGCCAATAACCATGGTTTTATTTTTAAATAAAACCATGGTTATTGGAATATAATATAAACTGACTTTATATATATATATATATATATATATATATATATATATATATATAGAGAGAGAGAGAGAGAGAGAGAGAGAGAGTACAAGAAAATTGAAAGAGTAGAAGAATATGTTAAAGAAGCCAAGAGGCGAAGGGAAGAGGATGAGAGAGGAAAAGATGAGAAGAAGCGAAAGAGTTATAGTGAGTAAAGGAGAAAAGAAGAGATGAAGAAAGAGGCAAGAAAAGCGATACTCATGATGAATGATTTCAGAATTGGAAGACCGGCGACGGAACTCGTAAACACGCTGATTATTGTCGAGACAACGAAAAGAAAAGTCGAACTCTTCGTTAAAATAAAAATGTTATTTAATTATTCGTTTTTTTTTTTTTTTTACTAGTTTCCATTTTGCAGTTATATTTAACGATTGGAAGAGTGGCGACGGGACTCATCTAAACACAAAGCCGATTACCTGAAAATATCTTTTCGATTTTCCAGCAACGCTTTTGTTTATCTTTACCCAGGAAAGAAGGAAATAAACGAATTCGATGGATTATTCGGACCTTAAAGGCAACTCGAACATTTTGGAAAGGAGAAAAAGGAAATAAGATGAAAAATAAAATCAATTTTTGATTCATTAAATCTGTCTTTCCCAGATTAAATCTCCATTTTTAATGTAAACTTTTTTTTTTCAAATAAATTTTCATGTTATTTAATTACCGCTTCTTCATTTAAAGACTTTAATGAACTAACTTCGCTTTTATCATTTTTTTTTTGTGTTTGCATGTTGAAGGAAGACAAAAAATGAACAGATATTTCTGAGAAACGTCCAACTAATTAATCTGGGCGGTGTTTAGCGATAAAAATGCTATTTCAAACTTAAATGTGACAGACGAACAAAAATCCTTTTTAAAATTTAAGCGTGACAGACCAATGCACATGCTTTTTCAAAATTAAGTGTAACATACCGACGAAAATACTTTTTTATACTTAAGCTTGACAGACAGACTGACGGACAGAACTTCTTATTAAGATGCATAGACGCACATAAAAATATTAAGAAATTTCAACAAGAAAAAGAAGCGAATTATCTTCATAAAAATATGAATGTCATTTCTTGAATGCCTCTCAAATAACCTTGGAGCGAAAAAAAAAACCCAGCTGAAAATAAACCCATTCTTTTTCAATATAAAAAAGCTTCCTTTGAAATAGCAAAGAAAAGAAATTCCTCTCGGCTCAACATTTTGAATGACACACTAGTGTGCTTCTTTTACTCGTAGAAAATAATTAAAACAAAACATACCCAACTAATTACCTGGTCGGTTCGGCGAATTGGACGGTGGTTAAGTTTGTTAGCTAATGGCACGCATCAGATGTGTTTTTAAAACATCTTTATGAAGTACACATTCGAATAAGGCATGCTCACCAACATAGGTAGAAATGCACAAAAAAGCCACATATGGGCAGAACAAGATGTGAAGAAAAAAAGGATTTATGAGAATAAAATTATAGATAAAAATATTTTCCGTATCGGTAGAACAATTGATCAGGGTTCCTAATTGCTGCTGCAAGGGCTTAATATATTTTTTATTAATTGAGTATACGACTCTTTCGCCACGCTGAGGAACCTCGGGTTTCTACGGCATCTGCATAATGACAAGCCACCGGCTACTGAATATATAGAACCTTCCCCACAAATATTCGGACTTCGTTATGGCAATCATTCCATTTCATTAACCCTTATCCTCTACGACATTTCATTTTATGAGATATCGTGTATTTTATATACATATATATATAATATATATATATATATATATATATATATATATATATATATATATATATATATATATATATATATGGGAAATGAAAAAGGAAAAACCAAAAAGGATGTATTTTTATGTGTTCATCAACGTTTCGTCTTTAACTATAAGACTTCTTGATGGGAAGACGTAGTAGTCACTACTGGAGCAGTATGACCAACGTCCGGGCTTGGTGATGTCAGTCGCGTGGAGTGAAATGAATGTTGGTGGTTCTGAGTGAAAAAAGTGAAAAGGTGGGGGTGAGCGCGAATAATGTGGATGGCAGTGAGTGAAGAAGTGGAGAGGTGGGGAAAGAGAATGTGAGGGATGAGTGGGTTGGAAGGTTTGGGTTCGTTGTGAATGAAGATGTGTGTGTGTGTGTGTGTGTGGGGGTGTATGCAGAGAAGTGGAAGGTGGGGGAAAAAGAGGAGGGGGAGGCCCTGTGATTTTGGTGGGTGGGTAACGTTACGAGAAGATTTGAAAAAAAATGAGGTGGTTTAAGAGTGGGAGGTATGGGTGGGTAAGAGGGCGAGAGAAGTAGTCGAAAGTGTGAAATGGGTGAGGGGGAGATTTGTTGTGATTAGGTGTGAAATATTTGAAATATTTTGAAAAGTGGGAATGTTTGACCGGCTTGCTATGTTAAGAATGTGTGGGAAGAGTAAGCTAGAAAGTTCGGCGTGGTGAATGAAGATGTGTGTGTGGAGGGTTGTGTATGTGTGTGTATGCGGAGATATGTGGGTGAGTATAATTGAGATCTGAGAGAAAAATGGATGTTATCCATGCTCTGGGATGAGTTTTTGTTCGGTAAGAATGATTTTGTTTATTAAGGGCGATAGGTTATAGAAGCCATTTCGTTGCTTGATGGTGTTGGAGGCAGTGATTAGTGCAGTTTCCAGTAGTCTTCGCCGAGCTTTGTTGTGGATGTATTTGGTGATTTTGGCATGTTCAAATTTGAAGGCATGACCGTGCTCTAGTGCATGAAAGAAAAGTGCACTGAGAGAGTTATTGTTTTTTTATGTCCCTTTTGTGTTCACTCAATCTTTTTTTCAATTCACGTTGTGTTTCTCCTACGTAGATTTGATGGCAGTTGTTGCATGGGACAGTGTATAAGCCGGCATGGGATGTGTTTTTTTTTTAAGTGTCTTGATGTGTTTAATGTTTGTTTTATACATATATATATATATATATATATATATATATATATATATATATATATATATATATATACTAAGTTATGAAGATATATTTATGACGATTAAGCTACATAGAGGCGTCAGCCATTTTAGCCTGACGATTCTCTACAGAGATACAACGCGGACATCTCTATGTAGCTTAATTGCCATAAATATATTTTCATAACTAACTACTTTGCTCTACTCACGTATTGAGCACTGTATAAGTACATACTGAAAATCAATGCATAATATATTATAACTTCTTATAACATTTTATGTCGATACATGAAATTATATATATATATATATATATATATATATATATATATATATATATATATATATATATATATATATATATATATATGGGATAACTTCCGAGTTCCTTGTTTAAAACATTTTTATTTCTTCATACGATCGTTTCCACCGTATTAAATCATACATTTGTTGTTTTCTATTAAATCAACATATGTTCTAAGAGGTTTCATCAGTGATTCTAATTCAAACAAAAAATATTTTTCTTTATCCAAAGTCAAAAATAAAAAAGCAATAAATATTTCCAAAAAGTCCATCCAAAATACATTACCATCTTCCTAAAAAAATATTTTTCTTTATCCAAAGTCAAGTTCACCAGTTCACCTAAATAAAGTAAGGAATAATGGTTCTATTTCCGTTTCCAGTTTTCTAATAAATATTTCGTTTTTTCACTACTCATCAGTGGGGTTAGACGTAGCGAGTGGATCAACCCGAAAATTCGAAACGCGAACGCCAGGTCACTTCCAATCGTGACCACTTGTATCACATATTTTTGGGTCACGGGTTATCGTTATCTAAATAACCTTTTCTAACGTATTTGGGAGATTCCGTCATAATTTTGTAACGTCATCCTCTATGTCCGGTATTCTATATTTGTATTAAAGGATTACGTCATCATTTAGTGACATTATTATTTTATGAAGTCATGAAGTGTGCGCAGGAACAAGTATGCAAGTAAGTTTCACATATTACATTCTGTATGGCCTTATGCCAGAGAAGAGTAAAATCAACTACTTTAATTGTTAAAAAGGTCGAGCTCAGTGCAGGTCAAGCTGACATAAACTTTGGGAAATATATCATTTCTCCCGAATACTAATCAGATAGAGATCAGATCTCCCGCTCACCTAAGTATGAAGTCAAGTTGGGTTCGACACAAAAGGAAGTATGGGTGGAGATGACGATGACGTCACTTTTCTTTTGGATCGTTGACAAAAAGAACGAAGTTTCAAGTCATTTCTGGATTGGAGTTTAATCAAGACAGACGTAAAATAGTCATGCTGTAACACTTTGAAACAGTTAAAAATTACCTATGGTGAAAATTCCCCCATCCCGAGATGTCTGTTCGTCGAGTCATGCATTTATCCTCTAGAAAGAAAAGTTATGTATTTAACATTTCTGCAAGTTTAATAAATAGGCAGCAGTTAAAATAAATGGTCTATTTCTGTGAGTCAATGTTTCTTATCCAGAATGAGAATGAAAACCCCGAAAATTCCAAACGAAAGTTTTTGTCTTCTTTTCTAAGTGAAACACTTTTTTTTCATAGATAACCAAACAGAAATCGATAGCCAATCACAGTCATCGGCCATAAAAAAGGAATGGAATAAGAAACCAATGCAGTGGCGAAGCATCAAGGTAAGGCGACGAGAGAAATAAACACGAAGCGAACCACGGCAGTCAACCCAACGGTGAAAGAGAAGATGAAAATGGCAGGTAAATCATGCTTTAATGTTGAAAAGAACAGTTAGACAATTGTCGCTTAAAAAAAGGAAGAGAGGGAGAGAGTAAAGAATTGAATGCACGCCCACACACACACATCACATAAAATATTTTTAGGGTGCACATGTAGAATTATGTGCACGCACACATGCATAAACAACACTCCCACACCTGTTAAAAGAAGTAAGATACACGAACACCGCGTAAGTAGAAATTAAAAAAAAAAGACTTTAGTAACGTTTTGAAGAGGCACATCGTTACACAGTTTTATCAGTATATATATATATATATATATATATATATATATATATATATATATATATATATATATATATATTGGAATAGTCCATTACAAGAAAAAGGGAATAACCCCACATTAGTAAAACTATTTACCTCATAGCCTAGGGGGGAGCAAGAGAGAATAAGAAGGGGTCGAGATACAGTGAGGAAAAAGCGACTAACTTTTTATTTTAAAAAGTTTTAACTGTCTTTGCAAAATCACCTTTTTCTGATTCAAGCAAGACAAACACTCCTTTTGGCTCGGAGCAAAGTGTAGTATATGTTCTGACACTACACTTCATCTCTGTCCTCAGTCAGTGAATGGGAAATCCTTATAGACTGAGGCAATTTTATTTTAGTTTCAATCCAGAATGCCTTCTTTGGGGGAGCTGGAGTTTCCCCACATTAAAAACGGCCTTGTATGTAACTGTATCCTCGTGGAGAGGCATGTAAATAGGAACAATCTAACCCGAGCTGAATAGAAGACACAACCGGTAACATTTTTCTAGCGTATATATATATATATATATATATATATATATATATATATATATATATGGAAATTGAAAAAGGAAGACCAAAGAATATGATTTATGTGTTCATCAACGTTTCGTCTTTATTATAAAACTTACTCGGGATGATTCTCTGAAGAAAACAACGCACAAGTACAACATGTTTTAAATGGGTAGGTGGCGGCGGCTCAAAACCTGGGCCGCTTAAGAAAAATCAAATTATGAGATGCAAATAGATGGTGGCAGTGGCAAACGGCGGTTAGAGTAAAACATGCTTAGGAAGTGGGACAAGCATTACAATAAATGTGGAGAGAATGTGGGCGAATATTAGTAGCGGCTCGAATTAATTTAAATTATAAAGGGGAGGGGATACGAGATATGTTTATTGAATCTATTTTAATTTAGCTTTGAGCCAAGAAAAGCGCGAGGTTAAGATATCAGGGTTGTGTAACAGGACAGTGTAGGAGGTGATATATATATATATATATATATATATATATATATATATATATATATATATATGTATGTTCTTTGTAAAATCAGTGGGAGAGAACCCCAGCAGATTGTCTGATTATTAAGAAAAACTTTAAAATATATATATATATATATATATATAAAGCATTTTCTCTGACATCTTTGCCCAGGAAGTATTGTTAATGGCGAATATTTTCCACCTCACTCTCTTCTGAGCCTGCCTGCCTGCACTTATTGGACATTTTACCCTTTGGATTTTCTATTTTCGCCGCACCTGAAGTTGTGGCTTCTTGGAATTTAACTTTGATTCCTCTCTCACAACCTTTCGGGCCTTTTAACGACCTACCTATCTACATCTCATTCTCTCCGCTGGACTTTTCGACACCGGACTTTTTAGCAATCGGACATTTGCTTGCATTCGGGCAGAATTTTGCCCTGTGTTTCTTCCCCCTACAACTTTTATTTTATTTTTTCAAATTTTAAATCTTGGCCTTTGCCAACTTATCTATCCCAGCGACTTCCTCTGATGATAAGATTTTGATCTTTGAAAAGCCTGGCTTAAGGAAAATTTAACTTGAATAAATTGCCTTTTTTGCGGAATATACCTTGCTCTGAGCAATTGAATTGAATTATGATTTGACTTTTGCTTCTCTAATTCCTTTCCATTCTTCTTCATATATATATATATATATATATATATATATATATATATATATATATATATATATATATATATATATATATATATAGATTTAGATTTTTCACTTATAAAATAGATCATTCAGTGAAGACCGGGGTTGTTCCAATAAAAAACAAGCTCGATGATACTCGATTACAGAGTACAGAGCATTTATATTTGATTTTATGAAGGCTTACCAAAGCATTCCTTTCAAGACACCAATGATCACCATTAAAGATATTTTTTCTTACAAATACTATTTATTCAAATTAAATGTTTTTTCCTACACGTGTTTCACTACCAAGCAGTTACTTGCTTGGCAGATCATCAGGGAAATTAAATGTCTGGAATACTGGTTTCAACTGCCGACAAAACACAATGTGGCGTTGTAATAGTTGAGGTCACTTAAGAAGAGAAGAGGAAAAAAAATAAAAATAAAAATAAAAGTCAAACTTAAAAAGCAAGGAAGAACAACGATAAGAAAAGAAAGTCCTAGAAAAGTCTTAGAAAAGTAGCTTGTGCATTATTTCTTCCACCAAGCCAACAAGCAAGTAATCGGTCCCAAATACATTCAATAAAACCACAAAACCGGAACAATGTGCGATAATACACTTTCACGTTAGCCGGTACAATGATGAATAAATCCCCCCCCCCACAAGAAAACAAAAGAACTAAATCATTCAAGATACCGCTCACAAGTTACCATTCCAATCCAATGATAGTATGGGAATTCTAAATCCAACTTCTCACAAAGAAAAGTCAACACAAATGTTCGTCCGAGTTCAAAGAGTCTTATTTCAATTGTTGATTTATTACCCTTCGAAATAAACACACGACGAGTTGAATGTCAATCCCGCAGAAAACTCCCTTCCATCAAGAAAAAATCTTAATATAGAAACTATTTATTCAAAATACTGTTTCTAAAAATATTTATTATTAAACCTATTCCTTATAGAAATTAAAAACAGAATTATACCTTTTTAAAATTTTTCTAATGTTTTTTTGGAACTGATATGGATTGGTAACCAATTTCTGCCAACTTTGCGTTGTCATCTTTTGGCAGTTTACGTTAGCCACCGGAAAAAGCCGACGCGAAGACTGACCAAGGCGCTAAGACAAGATTAACCAATCAGCTGTCAGCAGACGACCAATTTTCAAAATATCCCAATATTGAGTAAATCAAGAAAAAAAAAAGTCAAATCAGAAAATTAATTTTAACGATTAAGCTTGGCGAGTCATCTGTCAAGAACGACGTCTAATAGATAAGAACAAAAATGCAGAAAATGCGAATATATGTGCAGGTTTACCCCCCAAGGAGTAAGCTGACTAACAAATATGTATGGAGATGCACCAATACAAACTGCAGAGCGTAGACGTTTGTAAGGAACGACACGTTCTTTTCTCAAGCAAAGATGGAGCTGGCTAACGTACTGAAATTAATATACCTGTGGTCTCACGAAATAGCAACGGTAAAAAAAACATTTATTTACACTTTTCTCGAAAAACACTTGTTTAGCTATTTTTCGTTCTGTGTATATAAACAATAGAATTTTAACCAGTCTTCTGTGTATATAGAAAAAACTAAAAAAAAACTAAAAACGAATAGACTGTTTACCAGTTGACTATGTTTTATTTCTTTAGTAAATAAAAAAGTTATTGGAAACTTTTCTCAAAAAAATACTATGAACAGTTGATTAGCTATGCTTCCTCGTTTTACAGATAAAAGATTTTTCTTTAAAACAAATTCGTTTATTAACAGTTGTTTAGCTATTTTTATTCATGTTATATAAACATTTAAAAAAAACCCTTTGACTAGTTTTTTTATTTATAGTTTTTTAAGTATGAACAAATAAAACAAATATATTTACTTGAAGCAGCAGCGTCCTTAACGCTTGTCAGTCTTCGCGTCGGCTAATGTAAACTGCTGGAAGATGATGACGCACAGTTGGCGGGAATTAGGTCCCAATCTATATCAGTACCGTTTTTTTTTTGTATTAGAATCAAAATAATTTATATATGTTTCATAGGTATCACGAACCTTTTTGATTTTTCGTCGCAATAATCCTCAGGTGTCAAAAGCAAATGGACAAAAAAGCTGGAGAAAGAAGAGAATTTAAAAAGATAGCTAAGAAACACGCGCATAAAAAAAACGTTTTCACATTGTTCTAAAAAATACGTTATCCATTTTAATTCAGCGACGCCGGGTAACATCACAGAACAAAATCGTGTGCTACTCCGGCGTCGCCGAATTAAAATTTATAACGCCATTCCAGGAACAACGTGAACACGTTATTTTATGTCCGCATTTCTTCGCTATCTTTTAAAATGCTCTTCTTTCTCCAGCTTTTCTTTTGTTCATTTGCTTTTGACACCTGAGGATGATTCGACGAAGACTCGAAAATATTTGTGATATCTATGGAACATTTATTATATTTTTTTGATTTTAATACAGAAAAGAAAAGATCAGAAAAATTACGAAAATAAAAAAGGGATAGTTAAATAGACGAATTCTGTTATTATTAACAATGTTTGCATAAACGAGAAAATACTCTCTCTCGCATATATCACTTTGGACCCCCTGGGGGCGCGAATCAGAATTTTTCTGAGGTCAAGGATGCTCACTTTATATCCAGAACAATCGCCTCTACATTTTGGCCAAGTTTCAGAAAATTGAATGGATGGATCAAACGTTATCGGAGAAACCATTTTGTGGGCTTTTGACCCCCTGAGGGCGCTAACCAGATATTTTCCAAGGTCAGCGATACTTATTTTCTATAAGGAACAATTGCCTCCACATTTTGGCCACGTTTCAAAGAAATTGAATGGATGGATGAAAAGTTATGAGGAAAAAATATCTGGATGACTAATCAGATTTTTTTTCAAAAATCGGAGAATGTCACTTTCTAACCTGACAAAAGTTACAACTTCATGCAAAATTTCAGAGAAATTCAATGGATAGTTGTGGAGAAAAATCCGGACGGACGGACATGCCTCAAAACATAAGTCCCCGATTTTATAAATCGGGGGACCAAAAATGAATACAATCTTTGTCATTATATATATATATATATATATATATATATATATATATATATATATATAAAAACGAGAACCCAGAGAAACATGAAAAGCTTCTTTCTAAGCAATAATGCGAAATTCTCTGAAGTTTACTATATTCGTAAAAGATAAATAAGGTGTATTCCCCTAATCTCTCACGCCGGCCGCATTAATATATATATATATATATATATATATATATATATATATATATATATATATATATATATATATATATATATATATATATATATATATACACACTGTTTTTGTTTGTTAACATGAAACATATTTCTGTAGATATTAAATATTTAGTTAAGAAACAATAATTATATATATATATAGATATATATTTATATTAAGCAAGTTGTTATTGATACGAGTCTGATTAAGGACCATGAAATTTTCGCGTTTCGTAATCTTTCTAATTAAAAAAAACAATACGAAACGCGAGAAAGTTTCCGGGTCTCCAGTGGTAATTTGTGGAGTATACACCGAGAGTTCTTTTTATCGTCCTATAAAAAAATAGTTATTTTCTTTTCATAACATCAGATGGATCTACATTCTAATATGGCACGTTGTCCATTCTGTATTAATACTACCCTTCCTCAGTCAGTGAACGAGAAATCCTTCTAGACGTAGTCAATTTTATTTTTGTTCCAATCCAGAATGTTCCATTGTGGGGAGCTGGATTGTTCCACATTAAAAACCGATCTTGTGTCTAACTCCGCTCTCGTGTGGCGGCAAGCAAATAAGGGCTATTAGATTCCTCATCAAATTTTCCCCGACAAAAGTTGTGTTTGGTCTTGTATAGGGATTTGTTTTCAATTGCATCTACGGACAGACAGACGGAAAGGAGCGGCATCACAGGTATATGATAGATTACGCGCGATAACCGTTAAAAATGAATATCAAATAATAAAACATCAGAAAATGAAGAAAAATAGAACGGAAAGAAATATTAGGAGTTTGAATTTTCCAGTTTAAATGTGAAAATTAAACGGATTTAACAGAACGTCTCGCGAAAGAGAAACAAAGGAAGGTTTGATATTACAATAAGAGATATTTTATTGTTAGCTGATTTTTAAAATGGCGGCGGTTGTACGATTTACGGCGACATGCGCAGAACAGCGAAACGAAGAACTACTTCCGATATGGAATACGGAGAAACCGTAAACCATTCGCCATTGCTGTGCAGATTTACAGCTCAAATTGCGAACTGGAAACTACAAACAGACTAAAGAGGGAATTATATAACTGAAAAAAAAAAAAGTTATACTAAAATAGGTGAACGGAGGGCGAAGGGTAATTGCCATGCTTGTGTCTCGTGCAAAGTATTTGGATAAGGGAGAGAAGGGAGTTCAGAGAGAATGAGAGAGAGGGAGAGAGAAAGACAGACAGACGGAGAAAGAGACAACGAGAAAAGGAAAAGGGCAATCGGATAAAAGAGGTGTTGGAAAAAGGACAAATGAAAATGAAAGAGAGTTAAAGTAGGTAATAAAGAGAAAGGTAAACTGAGAGAGATGTGTAAAATGGCTTGGTTTGGTTTGTCTGAGAGAGACAGGGTAAAACAGGACGGGAGTTCAGGGAGAGAGAGAGAAAGAGAGAAAGAGAGAGAGAGAGAGAGTGAGAGAGAGAGAGGTTGGAAAAAGTAAAGAATGACAAGAGAAAATGAAAGAGAATAAGAGAGGGAGAGAGAGAGAGAGAGACAGAAAGAGAGAGGGTGGTAGTGGCGGTGGTGAGATTAGAGAGTGTAATAAAGAGAAAGGTAAACGTTTAATTTCAAATTAGAAAAGTAAAACTTCAAATTAAAAAAATAATCAACATTTCAAACTAAATATTAACCGCTCGTTGAAATAACTATCCGGGGTTTAAAATTACCCTAAAAAAATTCGTATTTTTTTGCGCGGCCACTAAATTATTTGGCTTTAAAAACAATTAAAAAAATCCTCCCTTGGATATGTAGCTAACTTGGCTACAATTAGCTTGCTAGGCATTAAAATTGTGAAATTATAATCCATTGGTAATGAATACACGAGATCACGTTGGCCTTTTGTCTAGGAGCAAATTGTAGTATCTGTTCTTATACTACACTTCATTTGTTCTGTCCTCAGTCAGTGAAGGAGAAATCTTTCTAGACTGATGCAATTTATTGTTTTTGTCTCAATCCAGAGTGGCCGTTTTGAGGGAGCTTGCTTTTCTCGACTTTGACCTTTTGTCTAACGCTGTCCTCGTGGGAGAGGCAAGTAAATCGGAACAATGAATACCAATACTGATGATGATTCGGTTATCAAAGGATCAAAATGAAGTCAAAAAAGAAAAGAATGAATGAATAGAGGTAATTACAAGAGAATTGAATGTCAGTTTTTGTCAATTTTGAATTCAGGATTTCTGATTTTAAAATGCGTTTTTTTTTCTTTTAAGATTGGAAGTTTAGTTTTTGTAATTCTATGGCAAACAGGTGTTGATGAAATATTGGATGGAGTCTTACCGTAGGCACTTTGGCCAATAATAATAATAATAGTAATAATAACATTAAGAAAGGTTTGCTGCCCTCGACTATCGATTGAATAACCATCGGAAAATTGTTGCATGACATACGTCCTAAGAAATCCTGACTGATTTTAACATGCGAAATACACTCGAGGCGATCCATTCATTGTTTTTAACGAAATATGCATAATATATATATATATATATATATATATATATATATATATATATATATATATTATTAATTAACTTTCAAGGAAAAAGCTCGATGCATGCTAGTTTTTAATAAAAAAACATATATAAATAAAAAAACAATATGATGCTAAATTCACATTACCACGTCTTTATTCATTACAAAAATTCATATAACTATACGGACCGTTTCGTCTACACATGAACAACCAAATATAACTATATATCCTGGATTTTTCATACGTGTAACTCTTCACAAGTCCACAGATCGTGTCCTGACGTACCAGAAAAAAACAAAAGACAAAAAAATATAAACCTCACATCGATATAGGATACATAAAATAAAATTCCAATGAAGAACGTAGGTTTTTTTAATCGTCACTATTCCTTAGAACAGTCGCACGTACGAAATCCCCCCTCTCTCTCATATCTAGTCAATGTCTATGTAATGTTTTGTTGTTCCCTATAAAACGAAAAGTTAGAGAATCTATATAAAATATGTGACTGTATCATTATGTAAAATTAACCAGGGAAGACAATGGAAGTATTCCCAACTCTTTAAATATATCTCTACTTTACAATATGTATTTTTATGAAATTTAAATAATTTGTATAACATTTATTGGGGGTCACAATGGAAGTTGTCCTGAATCTCCACGTTACCCTCCACGTACCGAATATCTACATGCTCCTACCTCTGTGTGACCATAGGAACAGAACATCCTTAAAACTTCAAATACGTATATCCGATTTTAATAAAATTTCAATCATATGTATAAGACATTCATTCAGAGAGTTTTCCAATATTTCAGCTTCTTCCGACTATCAGGGATAACACGAGTAGAGGGGGACAGTACAAAGAAAGAAAGTAATATGGTGCTATGAGTACAGTTAAAAGTACATAGTAGTGATCCTCATTCAATCCGCATCAACGTCGGGTCTTCCTGTTTTATATATATATATATATATATATATATATATATATATGGAGAAAGAAAGAGACGGACACTCCACACAAATAATTCATATATATTTGCCTATCATATATCATGATTTAAGTTTTGCACGGGTTCTTAGTGTTTCAGAGGAGCCATATGATGTCAATCTGAAAGTGGACTTAATAAGTATCAAATTGCCGCAAACTCCGGGATTCCACTTCTCACTGTTAATCGAGTGATTGTCCAATTCAGTCAGTCTTCATTATTAATGATAATAAGGTTGCCTATTTACTTCTTTCATAACTGTATTTCTCTCTGTCTCTCATACACACACACACACACACACACACACACACACACACACACACACATATATATATATATATGTTTTCTAAGTCTACATTCATAGTTCTCCAAATGTAGGATTATTTTATAACATAAAGTCAGTTATAGCTCTATAGTGCGTGACTAGAGCTATTTTACAACGTTTTAATAATTTTACCCTGAAAAAAAAAATGATTATGAAAGATAGATGTTCATAGGAAAAACATCAATGCAAACAATTGTTTCGGCTAAAATCAAGGATATCATTTTCAAGAATTTTAATGTATTTCAAAATAATTACAGATTGACGTTTTATAGTACGTTTTAATATGCATAAAATACGCTTCAATATTACGTTTAAAACACATTTAAAAACCCTCGGTTAAGCTATCGTCAGTGCCAAGTGAAAAAAGTACAATAAATAAATAAAAACAATGACAATACACATTAGACATTTCATAAGAAAGTATCAATTTTTCAAGCTGCTTTGTTTCCTTTTTTCTTTTTACTTTGAATTGCATATAACTGTCCAATCTGTGATGTAGCATGGAAGACTTCCGGTCCAACTTCAATACCCGGAAGTAGCCATAAAATTGTACTCTTTATAAGTTTGTTTTGTCGCTGATACTTAATATTCAGTACTATTAAAATATCATTAGAGTTTTATTTTTTTTTATATGGCAATTTTCTTTCTTATCATTAATAAATTTACCCATTTTAATTCATATATCATAATAAATCTTTAATATCAGTTTATCAATGTAACGCGAGAGCCTATGTGTAGCTTAATAGCCATAAATATATTTTCATGACTTACTAATATATATATATATATGTGTTGATGTTTTTTATATTTATAATATAAAACTAAAAATAATACATTAATCACTTAAATAATAGTGTCATGGATTCGTCCAAACACTTTAAAATGCAGCAACATTTTTGTGAGTAACGGATAAATTTTATTAGACAGACGAACAGCGCAGGTAAAGAATTTTTTATTTTTTATTTTTTTGTGTCTTAAATAACTAATATAAGTTAGCAAAACATTTATATGGAACGTTTATGTTTTTGTCTTTTAAGGGAAGTGGGGTCTAATCAACTCTGCTGGGAAGCCATGAAATTAAATACTGTCTTGTTTTTAAATTCCCGAAACAGTTTTTCATGGTAAACAACTGATGATCTCTTAAAATAGTGTTAGAAACTAACTAATATAATAACTGTAAAAAATAAATTGACTTACATGAGTGATTTTCCACTGGAAGACTTGAGACTATAAGGTTTTTTTTTAAATTTTTTATTATTTTTTTATTATTTTTTTTAATTTTTAATTTTTTTTTAATTTTTAATTTTTAATTTTTTTATTTTTTATATAGTTTTAATGGTTGAGAAACTTCCGAGACTATATATATATATATATATATATATATATATATATATATATATATATATATATATATATATATAAGCAACTAACAAGCATACCAGGTGTGTTCTGGGAATGAATAACGAACCCGTGTGCTATTGCTCCCAGCCCTGTTCCCTTATATTACCATTTTCATTATAATTTTGAATCCCTAAAATTAAAAGTTTTAATTGATTAAAGGAAAATAACTTTAAAAGTGTACATATACTAATTTCTCTAATTTTTTATGACTTTCAGCACTAACAGATTTCAGTCTTCACAACTGCAAGACGTTTCAATAACACCCACTACACGACTGATCGACCGCAACGAGAGTATACAACAATCTCTCAATATACTATTAAAAGGTTATGGTTTTTGGGGTGTTTGTCTTTTCGTACGAAAGTAGAACTATGTGATTGGTTGACCAAAATGTTATCGGCAGAGTAAATATTACTAAGGTAGTTGTTTTTATCATGTCACTAGCCGAGTTCTAATCTCAGGTAAGTCTGAAGGTTTGTTCCTGTTTAAACTGGGTACGTGTTTTATAAATGTATAAAAATAAACATTATAAAAACATAAAAACAATATAACATAAATATATTTTTTTAAACCAAGCGACGTTTTTTTTTATAATCCGCAAAAAAGTAGGCATAAAAGAATATTCAGAATTTGTTCAAAACGAATCGCTTTTCTTAAGAACATACTTTGTAATGTTTGTTGGCAATAAAAATAATACGTAAATACATTCATCGTATGTACTTATTTTCTACTGTAGATACGAAGTAGCGTGTATTTCACAAATATTTCCTTTATACTACCTATAAAACGGTAAAAAGAAAGGTAAAGATGGAAATTGGCATACCTAAGTACTGTAATACATCCACTTTCAAGTTAGATAATAATTAGATAATAGTTAGATAATAGTTAGAAAAAATAAAATAAGCAATTACTAATAGGTATTATGCCGTGTTAATTCTTTCAAAATACTTTCAAACGATTGACACTGCATCTGTTTCATGAGACTATATCTATTTATATAAAGTTAGATATGTGTAAATGTTTATATATTTGTATGGACACTATTCAATCCTAAACTAATTAACCTATCGTTATGAATTTTAGAACACAGTTGCTAGGTGTAAAGGGTAACACTGTGGGGCATATTTAGTTCAATTTAGTTTCATGCAAACTTAGTAAAAGGGGGGTTGAGCCCCATTGTGAAAAATCAGATACCTTCGATTTCTGTGAAATTTACAAAAATATTCAGTGGACATCAATTAATTAATATTTGCCACATTTTAGTTTGTTTGAAGAATTTAAAGAGCTTATAGGGTTGATAATATGGACACAACCTCCCATTTAAGAATTAAAATATTTCAGATTGCATTGAATTTGATCTGTACTCGTTAGACACCAGTTAAGTAATATTCTTTCCGTTTCAATTTCTTCTGAACACCCTTAAGCTTAAACCTTACATTTTAGACATTTTCTGGAATCAAAATCGTGGATGTTGTTGAAAATTCTAATAAGGATTCGAGACATACGGGTTAGTATCATTATATTTTGATTTTAATCTCCTTAAGGGGACATAGACGTAGTGCGAAACTGTTCTTTTGTGAAATCAATCTTACCCATCTTGGGACGGGTATTCTTCTATAGTTTTAGATATCTTCAATATCTAAATGAATAAATGCAAAAGTCGAAAAAAATATATTACCATCAAAACGGCTTACGGTTATTTAAATGAATAATACAACATAATATTTTGAAATACTCTATATATAGTACCGACGAACGCTCCAAAGACAATCATTAGAATGTCTAATTAGCATAACTATTTTGTAAACAGTTCATTATAAATTAAAGTTTAGTGTTATACATTTGTAATTTTATAGTATCATTTTGTCTCTATATATGCGATATTTTGTCGATATTAACATTAATTAATTAATACGTTTTATAACAAAATGGATAATCAACTAACAACTCTTACATCACTCGCTAGAATTTTTACCAACAGACAAAAGCGAGAAGAGAAAAGAGAAGGGAGCTGGTGTCAGGCTGGCTGGCTGCTGTACTCGCTCTCTCCTCCCTCATTCCCATCTCCCATTAACGATGCCGTATTTTTGCAGGCGAATTGATTTTTTTCATTTAAAAAAAAAATGTCATTACGGTCTTATTTAAAATATAAATGAATTTATATAAAAATTACCAAAATGTTAATGTTTATCTTTTTATAGGAATAAATTCAAAATATTTTGATTTGTGTTTACCATAAACTTATGAATAAAATGTTTATTATTTAAATTTTTCGCTTCAAGTATTTCAAGTACCGAGCTGTACGAACTATAGCGAGTATGACAAGTTAGCTAGTAGAGGATATAGATATATTAGTATCCTTTATTCTACAGATTGTTGGGTATCTTTTTTAAGTCAACCTTGACATGAAAAACATTTACTTATAGCAGATGTCTCCAAAGTAGTCGATATCGATGGTTACCAATAGACCACATATGGGATCGATATATGGACGGGGCGTAGGGTCAAAAGGGATCGACAAACGCTGCAGAATCAACTTTCGAAACAGAAAACTGACATTCGTATGAGTCAATAATTGAAAAAATACAATAAAATATCACATACTGATACATATCTGTTCTTTATATAAAACTAGTACAATACATATGTCAGTACAAGTATAAGCAATACATATGGAATTAGTTTAGAATTAAAATGTTTTTTTCTGTCTTTGGGTGAGGGGTATGTGACAGTTTCAGTGGCACCCCTTAAATGGTAAAGTTTACTAAAAATTAATAAATAAATCATGTGGCCGAAAAATATATATTCCAAAATTCATAATAATTTGTTCATTACTTCAAGAAATTACATGATTATATATATATATATATATATATATATATATATATGTGTGTGTGTGTGTGTATCAGGGCAGCATTTTTTCCTCAAGACACGTATTATTAAAAATAACCGACAACTCTTGTCTGGATATTTTTGTATTGATCCCTACAATTTTCCGGATTAAAGTCTTAATCTCGGATGAGAATTGGCTGATGAAACTGCCGTAATTTACATTTTGGTCCAGACTACTTTATGACCGATCTGGGACCATCTTCAGTGGAATAATGTCAATCAGGTAATGACCTGGAGGGAGATTTATAATTAATTATGGCGGGAAAATTTAAATATGAAACTATATTTATTAGGTATTATAAGCATTAAAGTATATTAGACTTTAATCCGGAAAATTCAATACAAAAATATCTAGACAAGAGTTGTCGGTTATTTTTAATAATAATAATAATAATATATATATATATATATATATATATATATATATATATATATATATATATATATATATATATATATATTAGAGATGAAAGATGAGAATAAAAAAATTGTAAAGATACAATATTTATTAGAACATCAGAAGGTCAGAGCAAGGAGTTTCATATCTTTAATCCATGGGTTTTCAAAGATAAACTCTTCTCATCAGGGAATAGGGAAAAGCCGACAATGTGATTGTAAATATTATCGGCAACATTTAACTTTAGTGTATAATATAACTAGAGCTCTTAATTTGACTGGGAAATTAATATAAATTTTGCTAGTAAGAATTATTATGTGATCGAAATATCAGTTATTTATTATAAATAAAAAATAGTGTAATTTAATTTCATTTTGTTATAACCGGATGTAGTGATTAAACACATATTTCATTACGTAATTTTTTCATGTTTTTAAATAAATAATGATTTAATGTTGAATAATAATTATTTGATGATGTAATAGGATTTATTGACAGTGTAAAATTAAAATCAGTACAAATAAGCTATATAATCAAATTACTGCGGAAGATTAACACCGGAAGTGCCCCATAATCACAATGAATAGGGATATGATAGATCGTTACCCCCAAAAAGACAAAATACAAATGAAAATAAGGAGTGAAAATGAAGAAAAGGGAGCGGGAAAAGAAAAAAAACCGTTTAGAATAAGGACAAGAACAGTGTGTATTAATAATTGTTCTCTTATGTATGAATATTGCCACGTGGTTTCTGTTAGTTAAAAATGAGCGATCCAACGAAAGTAAACAAAGAAATTTTGTGGACAGTTTCATGATCATTTGAATGCACAAAAAGAGTTGAAGCAACGTTTCTTGTTTGATTGGATTGATAACAAAAATGGAATAGAAGAATATACAATAAAATATGTTTTTTGTTTTGTTAATTAAATGAATGTTGGACGCTTTTTGTTTCTCCAGTCGGAAGCGGTTTGCTGAATGTTTGTTAAAATTTAGTGTGTCATATATGTTTACAAAAATGAGCAGAAACAATTGTATTAGCATCATATCATCGTATATATATATATATATATATTAGCCTGACGATTTCCCCCGGGGATTAAACACGGGAGACTCTGTGTAGCTTGATTGCCATATATATTTTCACTGCTTACTACCTAGCTCTACATACGTATCGAGCACTGTTGAAGTAAATACTGAAAACTGATACATAAAAAATTATATCTCCTTATAATATTTTATGTGGATACATGAAGTACTAATATATATATATATATATATATATATGTATATATATATATATATATATATATATATAGGTTTTCATAAGGAATATATACTTTTTCAGCGTATACTCCCTATAGTATCCGACATATTTCCAATTACAAGCTCAATGAAATTATGTTATAATATAATTATTATTGGCTATTACACCGAGATGTAAGGGAGGCCGCTGTTCATTTTCTAGAATTAATCCACTTACCCTTGATACTCTCATAATGCTGAGTGTTTAGTATCCCACGACCGAGAATTGAACCCCGACCATTATGCTAATGTTTCTAAAATAATCTATTTATGAAAATCAGACATTTACAGTTAGGGATTACTAAATAGCCTATTATTTGCTCACGTCCGTCTCTACTGACCAGCTCTGACAACGGTGGTATAGTCATAGAATATAAACTATAGCTATAAATAAGTGACGCTAAGAGAGGTGCCCGTAAATGCTTAAATAAAAGTTAGTGACGAGTAGAAACCAACAAAGTGAAAAACACTGCGCGTGAAAATGCTAAAATATAACCTTGAAGGTATTAACAAAATTACTATTGGGTTACCACTTATCAAGGTCAAGAGTCATTCAAAGATAAAAAGTAAATGAGGAGATATGATTATCAGCCGAAGATTCAGAACACTATACGGTTACTAACATTGATAAATGGTATGAACTGCGTTTGGTTATTCATGGAGCATTTTATAACAAGAAATTGCTAGTATTTTATTTGAAGACGACCAAGTTGTAATCAGCAGGTAAGCAGTCCCGCGGAAACGTGCTCAACATACAGTTGAGAAACCCTTGCTAAAATGCTGTCAATGAAAATTTTACCTGACGCTACGTACGTGGAGGGAGAAAAGTCTTTTTCCATTGTTGTAGAAAGGCAAGCTGTGAATGTCATGCAAGGAGGAACTAAAGATTAGAGCTCAGTCGAGAACCTTTCATGGAAATAACGATAGAGTAGAATTAAACTAGCAACATGCCAGCGTCACTGCTGCTATTAGAATGCGTACAGGTTTATAAGTTATTAGTGTCTCCCATAAAAGTTTGATTTTCATAAATAAATGATTGGAAAGATGCTCCATATAAATGAAAACAAGGAGTTCGCATTAACTCAGGATTAAAGGAGTTCCTATGTTCTGATTGGGTTATTTCACTTCAGTTCGCACCCCTTGCGTATATTATATTTTAGTCGCCTCTGTTTTATACACCGGTTTTCTTACGTCGATCGGAAGAAGACACCATCCACCTAGACTGAAGTAATATATATCTTTGTACCATCTAGAATGCCCCTTTTGATAGAGTTGGATCCCCCTTACATTAAAAACTGACCGTGTGTCTAACTTTACCCTCGTTCGAAGGTAATTAAATATAGACATGTAAACATTGTACAAACTCTGAAACAAACAATGCAATCAAACGTCTAAAGGGGTGTGTCAACCAGTGGTGGCATTCGCCATGAAAATAATAGCAGACATTAGGCATCTGTGGGTGTGGGAAAATTCACGAAATCACGTGTTCAGAACTGATAACCATATATATAGAAGCACTTGTCAGACCAATGAAATTTCAAGAATAGTTGGGGTGTCCATAAAGACTGTTTATAGTGTCAAGAATAGAATGACTATGAGCAAAACTATTACTAGAAAGTCTGGAAGTAAAAGAATCAAAAGGAAAAGGCTCTCAAATCCAAAACCCTAAATGACGCAACCAAATTGATGAGAAAGATAGCAATAGAACATGAAGTAGACAACACGACTATTAGAAATGCAGTAAAATATTATTTGAAGTTAAACTCTTACACAACAATACCAAAACACTTGTTGACAACAGCTATGAAGGGAAACAGTTTGGAAAGGTGTAATAAAATTATTACATAGTTCAAAATAAAGTCTTCCTTTTAAACGATCTTTTCATGTGAAAGGATCTTCATTGTCGATGCTGTTCTGAAGCGCAGAAAATATAGATTTATCGCAAAATCGACAGCTGAGGTTAAGGGAATATTCAGAACAAAACATCCTGCTCAAGTCATGGCTTTTGGCGCTGTGGCTTTCCATTGAAAGAAACACCCATACAATTCTGCAAAGCTGATGAAAAGATCAATGTTAATACTTACTACATGACTCTGAAATACCGGGTATTGCTGTGGCTTAAAGCAAACTACCCAGATGGTAATTGTAGATGGGCACAGGATGGTGCTCCAACCCATATAGCTTGAAAAATACATAATTTTTGCAAATTGAACTTTAGCAATTTTGAGGAGTCATGTTAATGGCCGTCTTCTAGCCCAAGTCTAAACCCTCTGGATTATTCTATTCTGGACGTTTTAAAACATGCTTCTAGTAGAACGTCACACAGCAATGTCGACTCTCTAAATATATATTAAAGAAGAATGGGATTCATTGCCACGCGAATATCTGCAAGTTTAAGGAAACGTGTGAAGGCAGTTATTGTGTAAGAAAGACACAGAATAAAAACATTATTTATTATATAAATTTTCTTGTGGCAAATAAATTCTCATGACTTTCAATACACTAATTGATCATACGCTGTCCTTCAATCCTTGCCTCTAAATATAATAAATTTTGCTTTCCAACCCCATATATATATATATTTATATATACATGAGAGAGAGAGAGAGGGAGAGAGAGAGAGAGCGAGAGAGAGAGCGAGAGAGAGAGAGAGAGAGAGAGGGAGAGTTTTAGTGTGTTTGTGTTTTCATTCGGACAACATGTGTGGTTGGACAGTATCTAGGTTTATGGGTACATCGAAACAAGGCGTGGAGAGACTAAGGATAGTCAAGAAGCCAGTGCAAACATACATAGATAGCAAGGAGAGAGGGAAAGGAGAAGGGAGAAGAAAAGGCGAAGGGGAGGAGGTTTGTTTCAGGGTGATATATAGAGAGCGAAAAATTGAGAAATATGGTAGATATATATCGTAATTATAATAGAGTTAGAGAGGACATAATAAAATGTATAGTTTATGAGGGAGAGAGGGAGAAAAAGAAATGGGGAGGAAAGAAAGGGGCGCAACTCTAGTGACCAATAGCCATCACGTTTGTACCACAAAGTTGACCCCAAATGGGATTTGCGACTTTCAGAAATCATGAAAACAAGTACAACACAACCGAAAGAGAGTATTTTGACGCATTTTGGCTATTAGCAAAGTGTAGTATCTGTTCTGCTACATCACTTCGCTATTTCTGTCCTTAGTTAGTGAAGGCGAAAAACACTTCTACACTGAGGAAATTTTTATTTTTGTCCCATCCAGAGCATCCCTTTTTGAGAAGCTGGGTTTTCCCCACATTAAACATCGACCTTGTGGCTTACTCTGCTTCATTATTATTACTAGCAAATATATAATCCTTCCGGTCGCATATTTTTGCTAGTTGGAAACAGAACAGATACTACACTACCTCCACACATATCAAAGATTGAGGAGGTAATGCCTGGGAGGATGGTATCATGACAACAGAGCAGATACTACACTACACTATGCCCCTGAATTGAGCATTTAAAGATAGTACATTAGTCTGAAATAGTATATACTATACTATTTCATAATAAGTACAATAGTCTTAAATAGTATAGTTTCGGCTTAAGAAAGACAGACAGACAGATATATGATCTCTATTATGAATATATTATTATTATTATTATTATTATTATTATTATTATTATTTACTCACAAAGCAGTAAACAGTGATTACTCACTGATAATCACCAGTGGTATTCCCTGGTAACGACCATTGACCTTCTCTGGGATTTGGATGGTAATAAGCCTCCTTAATGTACCAGTGCTCTCCGCACGCTTCCAGCGGAAGTCTGATTAGTGCTATCCCTCCTCGGTCTTTCCATCCTCCTTGACCCTTCACAATTGTTTTGTGTGATATCAACCAGGACTGGTGCCATCACTTTTA